>CP094632.1:19906764-20647201 GCA_023657505.1 Camelina hispida | reverse complement strand
AATAGTATATAGAGATTGAAAAACTGTAAGTATTGTACATTTTTTTTCTTTACTAACATAGACCCCATTTGTTTCATAACAAATTTATGCATGGTTTTGTAACTTTCTTTTAATTGTTTTAAAGACTTTGAAAATGATTATATTTTTCTAAAAAAACTTCTAACTAAATTTTTGAGTTTATACCATTACAATTTAATTAATTAGTAGTATATATATTGAATAGAGTCATATTAAACAACATTAAAACCTAAATTAATTAAGAAACACAACAAAACAATAAAATTCTCTAGTCATAAGTCTGACATGTGTTAATTCGATAAGACAATAAGAGAAAAGTTATTCTGGAATCCCTGTGTATATATATATATATATGGCTTCATAACTATTATAAATTATTAATCTTATAAATTTATGTATATATATCTATATATATAAAGTACACTTTACTCACTCCTGGTGCTGCCACCTCAGCATTTTTTCTTAAATATTTTAATGGACTTTTGGATTTCATTAGCCCAAAGCTTTCAAAATTTCGAAGCCCAAACCATTTTCCCAATCCTATAGACTAAACATAACAATGCATCTCCTCCGCGCTGTCAAGGACGACGCTCCACCTTCACCGTGCCGGTTTCACTCCTCCTTAACTATCGATCCATTCCGTTTCACCATTTGATGCGAATTTAATTCTTCCAGTCCTCTACATTTTCACTCATCTTCCATGTCTTTCATAACAATTGCAACGGTTTTGTTCGTAACTGCTAATTTTGTTCTTTTATCTTCTTTAATTATCCAGACATGGAGAATGAGTAAGAGAATCTATGTGTGTCGTCAGAACCAAATGTTGTTGTTGAAACCAGTGGATTGAATCAGTATTCCAATTTGCGAGTTTCATCAAAGGATCGACATTAATTCGCGAAAACCAATATCAGCGATCAGCCGTACTATAGTGATAGAGGGCTTCTCGGTTCTTCAAATATCAGGTAACTTCTTTTAATTCTCCTTTCTTTTTAATTCCTCTGTAGTGTTTTCTCATTTGCGTTTTGTTGGGCGACATTGATTTTATGTGATTCTCTAGATCAGTTCTTGGCTGCCGCCATTGATGTTACTGAAAAAGCTGGACAGGTCTCTCTCTCTTAATCGATCTCCTTGGATTTTGGTCGATCTTCTGCGTAATCATGATTTAATTTGGCTTATTTTGTTTCATTATGTAGGTCATTCGTAAAGGGTTTTACAAGACCAAACATGTTGAACACAAAGGCCAGGTTTTTTTCTAATTTTTTCTCTTTGCTCTTATAACTTTTTTTGCAACTTTGCATCTTTCTTTCATCTCATACAAATCATACATAGTTGGAATGACTATTTCTAATCATTGAGTGTCAATTTTGTTTTAAATTAATCTTCGTTGGTTCATGAAATTGTTGTTTTTAGCCGGATTTGGTGACGGAGACCGATAAAGATTTGAAGATTTCGTCTTTAATCATCTCAAGGAGCTTTTCCCAACCACAAGGTGATTTATTATTCCTTCTTTGTTGAATTCCCCTTTTGTTGTTAGCTCCACCTTATCATGAGAGTTTGGTTATGGAATTAGCTTATTGGAGAAGAAACTACTGCTACATTCGGTGTGACAGAACAAACTTGGATTGTTTATCCTCTTGATGGAACTTCTAATTTCGTTCGCGGCTACGACACCTCAGTTCTTGGGCTGAAACATCGTTTCAACTTTGAATTGTAAGTTAGTACATATTCTCCATCTTTTCTAATCACTTTATTAGTGAGCATATGTCTCAAATACAAAGATTAGTAATTACTTTATTTTTCTTTTATTAGAAACTAGAAGATACATTGAAGAAATTTCAAAACCCAATGAAAAAAGCAAAGTGATGAGTCAATGATCCCTTCAAAAGATCAGAGCTCTATTCAAGTCGTTTCTTCAGGAGGGAGAGTTGTTGTTACCGGGATGGTATCCCTTGCTGGTTCCAAATTCAGGTTTCCTATGTTTCTCATGTAAAAGCCGTCCAGGGAAAACATAATGACACTTGGGGTATGTCTCCCCTTCATTCATTCTGAATTTTTTACTTGCTCTTTTGTTTTTATTTCCCTCTTTTGCAGTCTACTTTGATGCAAGGCTCCATTTACGCTTTTCAGATTCTGTAGATCAAGGCACAAGGTATATTGTTTGTTCTGATAGTTAATTATTCCTTCGGTGTTTTTGAGGTATAAACGTAGGAACCTCTTTGTTTTCCTCTGGCTGTGGAATTTAATTTATTGTTTTGCGCATTGGTAGGGATCGTGGATTCTAGGGTTTCTTTGTGCGCAGTCCAAGAAATAAGCCTAGCCCGAGTCATCGGTATGCTTCATTTTATCATATGTTTTGTAAGCATGTCTCTGATCTTAAAGAATTTGGGATATCTCTGCTTAGCACTCTGCGTTTTTCAGTCATTTACTATGTATTTATAATTGGTTTCACTCAGTGAAGAGATGCTATGTTTAATTCAACCATTTTCAGTTTGTAGTATGGTAAGAGGTTTCAATATTTTTTACAAAATGCAGGCAGATGAATATTTTGAGAAATCCAAAGAAAATGTAAATAGTGTGGATTCCAAACCCAATGAGATCTATCGGTTCGAACTTCTACGGAGTGAACTGATAGAGCTGGAGAAACGTGTCCAAGAAAGTACAGATGAGTCGGTAAACGAAGAGGTTAGTAATTATTTTGAACATAGTGGAGTAGTAGTCAGACGCTGCTGCAAGATGTTTGATTTGTTTTTTTACACACATAGTAAATATTTTAAAATGTCAGTTTCAGTATTAGCTCGAGTTTAAACATGTAATAACTTACAAACGGAGGTTGTCCATGGTCTTGTGAGATCTAAACTGATCCTATCTTTAAAACGGTGGTTTTCTTACTCCTTTTTCTCTATTTTAGTCATATTGCCATCAAGTTCATGGACAAATCAGTGCAATGATTTTTGTGCTCTGTTCTTTCTTTCATGGGTTTAGTTTTCAACACGGTAGCAGACGATCAACTCGTAACACATTGTTATTTGAGTTTATGTTTCAGATGATCAACTGACTCTATGTTAGTTGAAATATTTTTATCTCTGATTTGGTTCACGAGTACAAGCTCACATCTCTATGTTCTGCAGGAAGAACCTCTGAAGATCCTCGTAGTAGTATGAAAGGTGTGCAATTAGTACACAGCTCAAAGAAAGAAAACGTCATTGAGAAAACTCTTGACCAAATTAAAGAAACCAGTACGGTATGAATGTCATTGGAAGCCTCATGCTATATGTATCTTCGGTTTCATTGAGCAAATTAGCAGTTTCTGATCAGCCTTCCTTCACTATTTTCCTACTTCATGAGTTAGTTACTAACAGTGCACTTTACCCGGATATTCTGACAGGACGTATGGCAAGGTACTCAGCTTCTTGCGTTTGACTCAGCTGCTGCTATAGAACTCCTTAGGAGGTCTGTGGTAGGAGATGAATTAACATAAAAAGAAAAGAAAGCCCTACGCAGAACCATGACTGACTTAGCATCAGTTGTTCCCATTGGTGTTCTTATGCTTCTTCCTGTGAGTAAAAACTGACCTTATCAATTTTCCCAATATCATACTCATTCTCATTCTCAATTTGCAATTTTATATGCCGAATAACTTGGATTTCTGGTATGACACAGTTTCTCACTGCTTTTTCTATTTTGGTTATCACAGCAGCAAGGACCATTTAAAACCAATTTTCAATGAGGTGGATGAAGACTACATGGAGTCAGAGAACTTAGACTCATATGGAGATAGCTCAGACAAAAATAATCGCGTTGATCTACCACACAAAGTGCAATGAGAAGGAAGCATCATCGAGCTTGGATTGTCACTGAAGTTAAAAAAAAAACTTATCGAAGGTGTGACGAAATATGGAGTAGGGAAATGGTCTGAGATGAAAAAGGTTTCATTTTCATCATTCGTGTACCGTACTCCTGTGGATCTCAAGGTTGGTTCAACATAACTATAAACTGCCTCTACCCAACATTATTAGTCCTCCTGTTTATTTTGTTCGCTAACACTACACATGTCTCTCATGATAGGACAAATGGCGAAATTTACGAAGAGCATGCTTTTCTCAAACTCCGGTCAAACAAGATGGTTAGCACTTACAGAGATGATTTTTAAAAAAATATAAAACAGAGTCAAGTTAATGTATAATTATATTTGGTGTTAGACTCAATCAGTGAATAGTCGTGTTTTTGCAGGGAGGTCCAAAGAAGCAGGGGTCAATGGCCATTCCTACACACATTATGTTGCAGGCAAGAGAGCTTGCTCAGAAACAGTCACCGATTTGCAAGGGTCGTAGAGTAGTAGTAAAAAATAACAAAATTTGATAAGATAATAATAAAATACTTTTTTAAAATTCTCATGTAAAATATGGTCTCAATAATATCGCAAAATTAATAATTATGTAAATTTACAAATATATATGTTCGTATATCTACTTTTTAGAACTTTGAATTTTGTCATAGAGCTCATATCTATAAAAAAAATTGTTATGTTGTATTTTCAAATTATAATGATAGATTATACTCTATAACATGTCATAAAAATAGCAAAGATTTTTTTAAAAAGATTTCAATTTCTACATATGCATCATTTTCATCTTGATATTTTTATAGATTATTTGTAATTTATTGTCAGTATTGTTTTCTAAATATCATAAATTCAATTCTAAATTGATACATTGGAAAGTCTAATCTTATTTTGCTAAAACTGTCTCAATTCATAATTTTCTAAAATTTAAACAATTAAAAAATATATCTAAAAATTAATAGTAATTAATTTACACTATAAAATAATAATAATTAATTTATAGATAAATTAATATCACTATAAATTAGTACAATGTCATGGTCCCAACATTATTAATTTATAGAGGTTTTACTGTATATTGATGTTTATTCAGTCAATTTTTTAACTCGGTGGCAAAAATTGATTAACCATAGAGTAGAAGAGTTCATTGTCATCAAGTTATGACTGACAACCATTTATATAACTTTAAACCATGAAGAAGAAGTGTTCATTGTCAAAATGCAACCAGTCTTTTTCTTTCCCTTTGTTTGGTCTTTTCAGATGGGTTTCTTTTGCTCAACCATTTGTCTCCAAGTTGTGGTCTCTTCAGCACCAACAATGTGTTTTTGAGAAGAAGAGCAAAGATCTCGACTTTCAAATTTCGATCAAACGCGAAGATTATGATGATGATGGTCTTTTCAAAAAAGATGTTGTGATGGTGATGAAGAGCTTAGGCCTTCTTGCCGATCCAGGAAGCGAGGGACTTCGGACAATATAATTCCAAGGAGCTTTCCAATCTATATGCAAAATACTAATATTATATAATTAAAATTTTATGACTAAAGGGTTAATTATTTGATCAAATATATGTTTTGCCATTTTTTTTAAAGTAATTTAATTTATTAATTAATTACATATGCTGTCGTAAACCATAATTAAATTTTGATTAAAGTCATATCTATTTATAGTATTAGGACAAGAAATAGTATATGCCAACTGAAACGGGTAACTCAAATAGTCAAAACAGTATAATTGAACAGTTTTCCAAAAAGAAAGGGGACAAAAAATTTAGATAAAAATATGGAATCGAAAAATATAGGCAGATTAGTTCAGGTCTCAAACTTTCACTAATTTGGGTAGTTGTTAACTATGCGACAGGTAAATGAGCTAATTAGGAACGAGTATTTTGTGAATTTTGTATATTTTTGAAAATAGTTATATAGTTTTTGAGAATTATAATTTGTTTTGGATAATTTTAACTAACTAAATAAAAATTAAATACTTAATATAGAATTTCTCCCGTCTAAATTGCAAAACCAAATATCTATTAATAAACATTGTATATGAGTAATTATATAAAAGAGAACGATCATAGGAGAGAACTTTCTGATGGATACAGGACATGATGGGACGGGACGGGATGGAACGGAAAATGATGTATTTTCGTTCCAGAGTAGATACGTCTAGGTTATATACGCATCATAATCTAAAAGGGCTTATTATTTGACCAAATACTCATATGTTTATGGAAAATACTAATATTATATAATTAAAAATTTATGACATAAAGGGTTTATTATTTGACCAAATATTTGTTTTGCCATTGTTTTTTGAAGTAATTTATTTTATTTATTTAGTACATATACTTTCAGAAAAATCATAATTAAATTTTGATTAAAGTCCAATCTATTTATGGTATCAGGACAAGAAATAGTATATGCCACTTGAAAGAGGTAATTCAAATAATTAAAAACAGTATTCTAGAAAAATGTTCCAAAAAAAGGGACCTAAAATTTAGATACAAATATGGAATAAAAAAAGTATAGGTAGATAAGTTCAAGTCTCCAACTTTCACTAATTTGGGTAATTGTTGACTATGCGACAGGTAAATGAGCCACTTAGAAACGGATACTTGGTGAATTTTGAATATTTTTGAAAATAGGTAGATAGTCTAAAAGGGTTTAAAAATACTTCTAGGTTATATACGCATAATAGTCTAAAAGGGTTTATTATTTGACCAAATATATATTTATGGAAAAATACTAATATTATATAATTAAAATTTTATGAATTAAAATGGTTTATTATTTGACCAAATATATGTTTTTCCATTGGTTTTTGAAGTAATTTCATTAATTTATTAATTACATATACTTTCTGAAACCATAATTAAATTTTGACTAAAGTCCACTATATTTATGATATTAGGACAAGAAATAGTATATGTCAACTGAAACAGGTAATTTGAATAATAAAAAACAGTATACTCGAATAAAAAAGGGGATATAAAATTTGGATAAAAATATGGAATCAATAAATATAGGTAAGTAAGTTCAAGTATCAAATTTTCACTAATTTGGGTAAGTGTTGACTATACGACAGGTAAATGAGCCACTTAAAAACGGATACTTTGTCTATGAGTAATTATTTAAAAGAGAACGATCATATGATTGAACTTTCTAATGGATAAGGGACAAGATGGGACAAGAAGAGATGGAACGCGACAATGTTTTTCTGTTCCAAAGTAACTACGTCTAAGTTATATGTGCAAAATAATCCAAACTAAAATCAAACTGAAATTCATATTTAGATTTCATATTAATATTGTAAAAATGCAAAGACTACATATTTAAAATAATATAATTCTAATTTATTTTTATAAATTTAAAATTTATATGAAATTTTAGTCGAAGACGTCGAGATCACAAAATCTCCTCTGTTTGCTTATGATTCCACTAATAGCTCGCAAACGCCGTCGTCTGAGAGAGACGATGAAAGAAGAGAGATAAATGTGGACGAAACTTTTTTTTCCATTGTGATATTGTAGTTTCTTTCATTGTGACACATTAGTAGTTCTAAATGTTTCTAGAAATCTAACAACAACATGACTAATAATTTGAACTAAGCCCAACTAACAACTAGAGGAAAACAACAACTTTAAATAAACAATGTTAACTTCTCATTACAATATTTTTTTAAAAAAAGAACTTCATGATGATTACAATTTATTTTAAACAAACAGTTCACTAAATTATACTTACTACAAAAACCTATTCAAAAAAATATTAAACAAATGATCTACATAAAACAGCTGCAAAGAGAATTTAACAGAAACAAAAAAAAAATAATCTTCAAATCCAATCTAAAAAACACTCTAATCAAACAGCTCCAAAGAAAATTATTTTCTAATTGAACATGAACATGAATATTTTTTTAAAAATATCCTACAAACAACATAAGCACCCAAATCAAATACAAAAACAGACATAAAGATGAATTTACAAAACCAAAAATTAATGTACACAAAAAAATCTGAAATATACCTTTATCTAACTGCCGCGCGTAGCGCGGTCAATTGCTAGTATATATATATAAGCTAAGTTGATATATTAATGTATGGCTTTCTATTTTTTTTTTTAAAATTGAATTTTCTCATAGAGCTCACTATATAACAATTATTATATTGTATTTTTTAAACTATATGTTGTACTATACTCTGTAACATGTTATAAGTTAGCAAAATTTTGTTTAAGTTTCAATTTTTAAATTTATAAATATGCATCATTTTTATTTTGATATTTTTATAAGTTGTTAAAATACGATTAAGGTCACTAATTATAAATTTGAATTGATGTACGATTTTAATCTATAGTATTTGTAATTTATCGTCAAAAAGTTTTTTTTAGATATTAAAATTTCAGTTTCAAAACTATAAAATTTATTACATCCAAAATATTAATACTAATTTTATAAAATTGTCAGAATTTTAAAATTTAGAAAAGAAATAATAAATTAAATTATAGAAAAATTAATATCAATTAATTTATAAAGGTTTTACTGTAGACTATTGTCAAGGTATCTGTCAATGTATTCGAAAATCACATATTTTCACTGAAGTATATAGAGAGGATGTTATCTTATGGACAACAAGTAAGATCTGTATCCATAATAACAGTTAGAAAATAAAATTTTGAGATGTATTGGATAATCTAAAAGGTTTTTTTTTTTTTGAATCTAATGTTAAATTATATTCAAAAGAAAAATAAACAGTTTACAAAGCTTGGATAGAAATTGTTTCTAACATAGCAATTTTAAAAATTTTCAAACTAAACTTCAAACTAGTAGAAAGTTGCTTCAAACCATAGCTGGAAGAACCACCATCATTCTTGATCGTACTTAATCTGTTTCGAATGTTCTTATCAATGAGTTTGACAAGCTTCAATGCCGGGGAAGGAGTTTCACCATGGCGCTGATCGTTTCTCTCTCGTCAAAGAGAATGTAGTGTATTCTAAAAGATGTATCCCACAATTAATCGCATGGTCTTGTCCAAAACAGTTCCTGTTAGTAGTGATAAAACTTCTTGCCATCAGTTTGTGTATTTGTCAGAGAGAAACCTCCTCATTAGTGCCTCCCAGACCTGTGATGAATAAGGACATTGAAAAAAGAGATGTTCTCTGGATTCCATAGGAGAGTTGCAGAAGATACAGCTTGTGTTAACCGAGTGACTCCAGTGCTGCATCCGTTCTCCCGTTGCACTTCTGTTTTTTATCACGAGCCACGTGATGAAAGCGTATTTGGGGATGGCATAAGGGAACCAAATCCCTTTGTGTTCCTCCATCGTGGGGCGAGCTACTCGTATAATCTGCCAAGTAGCCTTTGTTGAAAACCTGGCCTGATAGACACCCTCATTACCCTTTCAAAGAGAGATGTTGGATTCTGCAAGTGCTCTAATAAGTTTATATTTTTGAATTTCCTCTTCTGCAGAACGTAGCAGGTCAAGTCTATATGTCCGCTGTCGAGACATAGCTAACACGTCAGCCACCGTAGAATTTTCCGAGATTCCCATAGCAATATATCCCCGATCACCAATCAAGTCTCTCAAACAGCCCAATGAGCACTAGTTATCAAACCAAAAGGAGGTCGTGGTACCATTCTTCACCTCTACACGATAAAACTGTTTTGCAAGCTCTCTATATTTCAGTAGTTTCTTCCAAATCCATGAGCCTCCATTAGCATTTTCTCTAACAGCCCAGAGAGAACCACTATGATATAGATATCGTTTCACCCACTGAACCCACAGCAAATCCGTAGCTGAAAGAAGTCTCCAAATCAGTTTGAGCATACTGGCCTTATTTGCCTCGTCGATAGATCGCAGGCCTAAACCCCCTTCCCTTATTGGTAGACAGACCTCTGCCCATGAGACCTTCGTTTTCTTTGCATTCAGAGATGGCCCCGACCAGAGAAAAGCATAACACAACTTGTTTATTTCTTGAATGCAAGCTTTTGGTAGCCTAAATGCTGACAACCAGAAGTTTATGAGACTAAAGGTGACAGAGCTGAGAAGCTGGAGGCGACCAGCAAAGGAGAGCGTACGAGCTGTCTAGTTGCTAATCTGGAGACGTATTTTGTCGAGCAGGGGAGAATAGTCCACAGCAGACATTCTTTTAGGCGAGAGTGGCAAACCAAGGTATCTAACTGGCGGAGTTCCAGTACCAAAAGGGAATTGTCTTAGGAGTTCAACCTTGTCCTCCTGTGAGACACCTGCTGAGTATATTGTGGATTTTTCAAGACTGAACTTTAGTCCCGAGTGGTCAGCAAAATCATCAACTCGTAAAACTTCCATGATAGACTGATGGTTGCCCGCCACAAACACCATCAGGTTGTTGGCAAAGCACAAATGAGTAAGCTTCAAATTGTTGCAGTTGGGGTGATATCAAATTCTCTATTCAGCGCAGCTTTGTCTAACTTGCATAAAAGGACATTCATGCAGATGACAAACAAGTAGGGACTAAGAGAGCAACCTTGGCGTAGACCACACTTACTACCAAAATATCCAGCAAGTTCACCGTTAACTTGCACCGAGAAAGATGCAGTGGTGATGTAGGTCTGAATCCAACATACATACTGTTCAGGGAACCTGAGAGCTCGAAGAGTAGTAAGTAAGAAACTCTATTGAACTGAATCAAAGGCCTTGGAAATGTCAATTTTCAGAGCACAGCGAGGAGAGACCGTTTCCTTATGATATCCTTAACTACTTCAGTTGCAAGAAGGAGATTCTCCAATAACAATTTATCTTTAACGAAAACAGATTGATTTGGCGAGATGAATTTAGGGAGGATTAGCTTCAACCGGTTGGAAAGAATCTTGAAAATGACTTTGTAGAGTACATTGCAGCAGGAGATCGGCCTATAGTCCTTCATTACCGTTGCCTTTATAACTTATAATCTAAAAAGTTACATGATTGATAAATATCAGTTGATATGGGTAAATTATTAGAATTTGTATTTGGATCTAAGGGGATTATAGATCTCAACTCTGGATCTCTTAGTTAAAGAAGAAATAAAACCTTAAGATGATAAAGGATTGTTTTACCGATTGTTTTTGATGCTCAAATTGGCTATTAAACCTATTAACGTCAAAAGAGGTATCAGTGGTGTAATTATGCAGTAAACATACCAATAGAAGTTCAGAATCATATAAGATATTTACATATAGATTGGCCAGACAACAAATTTACAATATAATTTTCTTCGATAAACATATATATGTGTGCACATTGTGCTATGCATGCACTGATAATGTCATAATGAGTCGATGGTATCACAAACTAAAAGCATGATCTCAATGACCAGACTAGAACATGTTTTTTGTTGAATTTTTATCAGTCTAATAAACGATACCAATAACGTAAATATATTTTTATCAAAAAAAAAAAACGTTAATATATAGATTTTGAAATATACACATTAAAAAAAAAATACACATTTTTGAATTCTGATATACGGAGTACTACAATACAACTAAGATATGTAGTATAAAAAAATAAGAATATTTATAGGTATCTATGTCACAATTTTAGTCAAAGTAATAATACCATCGTCCTCGAGATATGGGTTACGTATACAGAAAAAGACGTGGCGTATGGGGTTTCAACCTATTTTGTTCAATGATGTTTCTACGGCCCGTTGAATTTGTAATTCGCTATTTGATTTTCTTTTAAAACACTTTATATTTTGTATTATTTTAGATAAGTATAATAATATTTCTTATCCAATTTAAAAGCTCAATACACAACGACGACGCGCTTTGCAACATTCCTCTCGTTTCTAGTAATTATTTTTTGAATTCCTCTAAGTGATGTTTAAACCGATCATTGTGTAAACAAAACAAATCCCACAATTACTTTATAACCTAATTATACCCAACAGGTTCAGCATCACCAAAAGATCTATATGTGTGGGCAATTTCCTTACTGGGAATGTGGGGATATGTGTTACAATTATGTTTTATCAACGGTTCAAACTCAATATCTACAAAAGCTCACACCACTAATGAACATTTTTACATGTTCGACTAAATTTTCATCAATTCAAGTTTAGCTACTTTTTTTGGTATATTAAATTTTGCTAGTTATTATACGGTGTCTTTTGATGTCCAATTGTTCATATTTGATTAATAGTAAGGGTACTATTTCCCGGTTCATGGTACTCAATTTACTATAAAATATACTAGTATTTAAGACGGTCTAGTAATTTTGTGGAGGAATGACATTATAATCATGACACACACATGTACATAATATGCATGCAAATATAAATATAATTTACAGGTTCACATGAAAGACTCCTTTTAGCCTGTTTCATTTTTATATATGTTTTCCTAATGGGTAATTAGAAGGTTTTAGTTACATCAATAGAAGTTATATACTTAAATTATATACAATCACTCTCATTGTGGATCCATTTATACGATCGAATTTAAGTCTTTAAAGTCTAAACCCAATCAGATTGAATACCTAAAAAATAATACAAGTGTTCTCATGCATGTGGAGACAAAATTAGGGGTTACTTTGCGATAATATGAAAGGACTAGCTACAAAGAAAACTGAAGGCTAATTTTAGAGAGAGAAAGCATGGAGTAATGGTGGGGAGAGAGAGAGAGAGAGATGAGGCTGACTTTGGAGAGCAGGAGAGTAAATGCCTTTGGCTGTCCATGTTGACTCTTTGAAAGCAAAACCCCACTCTTCATTATTGTTATTATTGCTACTAATTCACTCATCAGCTTAAGTGCTTAACTCTCTCTATAAATATAGGCAAGCTCTCTCTCAACATCTTCAGACAAAACCAACCACACCACTTGTACCCATTTGTCTTAAGTACTCTTCAACCCTACCATTTCCCAAGCTCTCAAGCCAAAGTGAAAAACCTGCAAAGGATTAACTTTTTCTTCGTCTATATATACATCTGATCATCATCAAATCCCTTCTCTCTACTCATACCACAAACCGTTCCATTCTTCGCATAATCATCGGGTGATATACACACACATATATATACATAGAGGAGACTGAGATGGGAAGACCACCATGCTGTGATAAGATTGGAGTGAAGAAAGGGCCATGGACACCAGAGGAAGATATCATCTTGGTTTCTTACATCCAAGAACATGGTCCTGGAAACTGGAGATCTGTGCCTACTCACACAGGTATCTACTTCTAGCTTGATCTTCTTTCATATGATTTTTGTTTTTGACGAAAATAATATTTTAATTTCAGTTGTTAACCCCTATACTCGTCAGAAGTACCCTTTAATGTTTTTTTTTTTGTTTTTTCTTGGGTTTGTGATTCTTTTGGTCTGGTTTCAATTTGGTTGGTATGATCATTTAATGAAAAGCAAAATTGTAATAATATCCGTTTTATTTCACCTGCTTTTTTGTCCACATATCACAAAGTAAATTACTCTTATTAATGTTTTTTTAAAAAATTTTATTGTTGTGGTGATTTAGGTTTGAGGAGATGTAGCAAAAGCTGTAGATTAAGGTGGACTAATTATCTTCGGCCTGGTATTAAGCGTGGAAATTTCACTCAGCATGAAGAGAAGATGATTCTCCATCTTCAAGCTCTTTTGGGCAACAGGTAAATTCATACATATTCACAAGCACATGATCTATATATGCAAAACTTCTTTTGGTATGTATAGAGATAAGGTTTTGAACTTTAAATAACTTGGGGACCAAATAATTATGAAGGTGGGCAGCTATAGCATCATACCTTCCAGAAAGGACAGACAATGATATAAAGAACTATTGGAACACTCATTTGAAGAAAAAGCTCAAGAAGATGAATGATTCTTGTGATAGTACTATCAATAATGGTGTTGATAGTAAAGACTTATCTTCACTAAACAAAGACACTACTTCACATCAAAGCAACAGCTCTAGCAAAGGTCAATGGGAGAGAAGGCTTCAGACCGATATCAACATGGCTAAACAAGCTCTTTGTGATGCCTTGTCTCTTGACAAACCACAAAACCCAACTAATTTCTCTTTAAGCGATCTTGGTTATGGTCCATCATCTTCTTCTTCCTCTACCATCACCACAACCACCACGAGAAACACTAATCCATACCCATCTGGGGTCTATGCTTCAAGCGCTGAGAACATTGCTCGTTTGCTTCAGAACTTCATGAAAGACACACCAAAGACCTCGGTGCCCTCCCCAGTTGCAGCCACCGGGATGGCTATCACCACGGCAGCTTCTAGCCCTAGCACAACCGAAGGAGATGGAGAAGGGGTTGACCATTCTTTATTCAGCTTTAACTCCATGGATGAAGCTGAAGAGAAGCCTAAACTATTAGACCATGACATTAATGGTCTAATTACACAAGGCTCTCTTTCTTTGTTCGAGAAATGGCTCTTTGATGATCAGAGCCACGATATGATCATTAATAACATGTCACTAGAGGGTCAAGAAGTGCTGTTCTAGTCTTCTAGAAAGAAAAAAAAATTGACGATTTACCTAAGGAACGACGAGGCTTAGTTATAAACAAGTTGTATAATTAAGTACTCTTTAGTTTTGTTTTAATCCTTAATCATGTTTCAAGTTGCAGTAATTAGGGATCTTAGTCTTGATTAGTAGTAACTTTTAAGTTTTAACACGATTTCTCTACTTTTTTTGGGAGATGTTATCTTCTTTTTTTGTGTGCTCTTTGTCGACGTGGAGATGATATCTTCTATGTAGTAGAAAGTAAACTCAAACGTGTACATCATATCATCTTTATTAATGTAACGTTGTTTTAAATATTGTGGCTCATAATTTTGTTATAATTTATACAAATTCATGCCACTTAATTGATATTGATGTGGTTAGGTTTCAGGTTTTATGTTTCCATAAATTTCAAATCAGTGGGTAGAACACACATTTCTCCTTATCTTTTTTTTTTTTTTTTTTTTTTTTGTGCAACACATTTCTCCTTATCTATTTTAACATTTTTGTAGTACATTTTTTTGTCATTTTCTCTTATCTTTATATCCAAACAAATACCAACTAAATTTTATACAATCTTTACAACCAAACATAATCATTTCCTTATTTAATAATATTAATTTCCTAAAATCAATCTATCTAATTTAAATCAATATGTTACATTAAAATATAATTCTTCTTTCACTTTTATTTAATTTTATATTTAATTATTTTAATTACTATTTAATACATAAAGTTAATAAAATTTTATATCTTTTTTTCAGCATATGATGTGATTTGAATTATTATAAACGGATATATATTTTAAAAATTGTCTTAAGATATTTGTAATCAAACAAGTATATCCACATATAGAGCTCGAAATACATTTTTGGAGTACAATAGGATGCCATCACTTTTTGCCAACTTCGGGTCGGGTTTTAACTAAAATTATAACCGATTCAATTATCTGGGACCTCCTTAAGATTGCCGAATATTTGGGCCAGTTTTTAATCCATAGCGCACTTATTTACATCCAACTAATGCCAATTAATGTCCATTGTATCTTAGGAAAGATTTAATTTGCATGCCGAATTTTTAGGGGTGACTTTGACAAAAAGAATTGATAACACAAATTATGTAATCACATCCCTATAATATAACAACTAATTCAAGATGAATACATTTTAGGAAATATCTAATTTGCGTTTAATAAACGATTACATATTTGGTAAGATTTTATTAGCTTTAAATGTACATTATTAATCCAATAATATCAATTGAGAATCATAATAAGAATATGTCATATCATTCATTCCTAAATCATAACTAACCAAATCGTAAAATATATATTTCCAACTTGCGAATCAAGAGTTTCTACAAAACCCTACCTACAACCGTTAACAGTCCTAAGCGCGCAATCTCTTCGGTCCCAAGGTAGGGAATAAGCCAAGCTTTAATACGCGAATCCAACGCTTCTCGCTCCCAAAATCTAATAGTCGAACCCTGCAAAAGCAGCCCAAAAAAAAAAAAAAACGGTTCCGAACAAAGACTTTCGGCTCGACACAATAAGATGAGAGACGTCTCACTGTTGAGGATAACCCAAATATAATATAGGCATCTGAAAATAAAACCCGCCGAGCGGGTAAAGCGTTCAACAAAAAATGCATATTATGACTAACCGTAATACAAAGGTTCCGAGAATAGTATGTAACCCAACACATGGGTACCAAAAAAAAGAAACGGTTCGTCAACCGATAAAGACACATAACGCGCCGAGCACCCTCAACGACTCTCACGGACTTCACGGCTATAGACACGAACTCGGTCACGGAGCCAGAAAGGCATCGCACGGAACTTCCCAAACCCATATCGCTCCCAATCTTCCGGCCCGGCCTCCAATTTCCGCATCCCCATCTCGAGGTCCATGATCTGCTTGACAAGAAACTCATGCCGGCGACGGTAGGCTCGGTGCTGAATCTCGATCTACCAATGATAAGAATGAAAGAAGCAAAAATAGTTAGAAGGTCGAACTAGACGATAGAAAGCTCAACGTGACAAACTAACCGTCCTAAACCAGCCAACCGCCAGACGCCTTTCGTCGGGACTCAAAGACTGAAGAAACTCCACTGGAATCTCAGCAACACTCGGCACGAAGTTCCGCGGCAATGGTCGAAACGGGGGCGACGCAGCAGCAACCGGCGGGCTTCTCCACGGAAAGAACAGATCGTTAGGACGAGCTTCAACGAATCGACCCGACCCATCACTAGGCTGAGCCGGATCGACACGAACTGGCGACGGAGAACGGCTAGTTCGAGGACGACCAAAAACAATCCGTTCAGTGCGATCCACCGAACCCATTCCCCCGAGTCGTCGGAGTCACTCATGATCGAAGAGGAAAAGGAGGAAGGAAAATGTGAAGTAAGGAAATATTGTCAACAAACTAAAGTAAGGAAACGATGGAGAGAAGGTTGCGTGATCAACTTTCGCCCACCCACGCCTCCCTTTATATAGCAAAGACAAGGCAGAAATGAAGCGACACGACGGTTAACTAGACGCCCGTCCACTTCCCCGCATTTAATGCACCTCCCTCCTCAGCCAACCAACGCCTCGCAATAAAAATCGTGCCACACGCAACATCCGCATGCGGTAATGATGAGAAACGCCTTGGAAAAGCAATTCACCATTTAAACCAAACATTTAATACAGCGAAGCCGAAGAGTCTAAAGGTTGCAGCCACTTAACCCATTAACGTTCCAGCTCGTCAAAAAGGGGGGGGGACTATGGCAAATCCTAATTTTGCCTAAGTCTCGCCCCAGCTCAACAAAAAGGGGGGGGACTACGGCAAATCCTAATTTTGCCTAAGTCTCGCCCCAGCTCGACAAAAAGGGGGGGGACTATGGCAAATCCTAATTTTGCCTTAGTCTCGCCCCAACTCGTCAAAAAGAGGGGGGGGGGACTATGGCAAATCCAATTTTGCCTAAGTCTCGCCCCAGCTCGTCAAAAAGGGGGGGGACTATGGCAAATCCTAATTTTGCCTTAGTCTCGCCCCAGCTCGTCAAAAAGGATGGGGACTATGGCAAATCCTAATTTTGCCTTAGTCTCGCCCCAGCTCGTCAAAAAGGGGGGGGACTATGGCAAATCCTAATTTTGCCTAAGTCTCGCCCCAGCTCGTCAAAAAAAGAAGATATATATATATATATATATATATATATATATATATATATATATATATATCGCAATGTTAAAATTTTATAAGCTTAATAACCGCCACTATCATTCACGTCCAAAAGGAAGGCGGTAGAAATAAACCTCCCTCAAAACATTCAAGTCTTACTTCAAAAAAAAAAAAAAGGGGGGGAGAAGGAAGCAGTGCATAAAATAAGTCTTAAAAGCCACAAACGGCATAATTTCAAAAGCCACGCAGGGCTTATTCCGGCACAATTTCACCTTCGCCTTCAGGGGCAACGGTTGGAACAGGGGCCAGCGGATCCCTCACACCTCATCACTGACGAGCCCGGCAATTTGGATGCTACGACCTTCAATCCCCTCGGAAATCAGGGCCACAGCAGTATCCGCCAAAGCAAGGCCGGTCTCAATGTCCCGTTCCGGCGTCTTCTGTGTCGTCACCTGAACCTCAGCGTCGGGAACCTGTTCATCAATACCAGGCAGATCAGGCTCCACGACCTCGGTGGCAGCAGACGGCATGTTGGAACCATACTCGTTGAAATCAACGATCTCATCATAACCAGGAATACGCCGAGGGTTAGCTGCAACACGCTCAGCAGTCGGAGTCACCACGTACCCGTCATTAACAAGCGGGGTAATCTCAATGCCGTCCACAACACTGTCCCAAAAAGTCGAGCCATCAATAACGAATTGGACCGTCTTACCAGGAATAGGGCAACCGTTAGTCACAAGATCTTCAACCTGCTTTAAGATACCATTCGCCTGAGCCTTCATCATCATCGGATTAAAAGCCCGCCTCACATCCCAGATATGCTGACGATTTTGGTCCGACCGATCGCGGTAGAAATCCCTCACCTCGCGACGTATCTCCTCGGCTCTCTTCTCAACCGCAGCCTTCCGTTGATGATCAAATTCTTCAGCAGCCCGTCGGACGGAAGCTTCCAGACGAGTGACATCGGCACAAGAACGTTCCAATGACCCTTGCAGTTGGCGATTCTCCTCCTTCAGACGGTCAAACTCTCGCCAAGCCTTAGTCGATTCAGATCGATACTTGCTGACCTGGTTCTGGCAATCCTTCAGTCCAGCCTCGGCGAGGGCAGTCTCACGTTCGGCAGCCTTCAGCCTACGCTCGTAGCGACAAATCATCGAGTACGACGAGCTCGCAGACTGTGGCAAAACCAAACAAAGTTAAAAAAAAAAAGAAAAAAAGAAAAGGGAGAACAAACCTGGAGATGGTGCCGAGCCCACTCGTCGAATGCATCATCCTCCTTCAAGTCCCCCTCAGAACGATCACCCGGCACTCTGGAGACCTCACGAATGAGAGCACCACATTCCCGTTTGTCAGAAAGGAAAAGAGTATCCTTCGCATAGCGGAAGTTGAGAGAATAGGAAGGCTGGACACCCTTATCCTTTGGATCTAGCGAGGAGGTCCTGGGCCTTTTAAACGCAACGACCGCGTCAGAACCAGTCGGAACGTCTTTGCGCTTGCCGGAATCCCCCGTCGAGCCAGGCAAGTTTTTCAAGGAAGAACGGTCCTTTTCAACCGTGAGGTCGATAGGGACGATGTCCTTATCTCGCCGAGCAGCCTCACTGTTTTTCCCCTTGTCCCAAGAATATTTGTCACCATCTGAAGATCGGCTACATGAGGCACCCCCAGCGGAGAACCCTGAATGGACGAATGGTCAACCAGACTCTTCTTCAGAGCCAACTGAAATTCCTTCTCCTCTGCAGCACTCCCCTTCTTCGAGACCGGTTTGCCAGAATACTTGGGAACGCCCATTTTCACCATCTTCGTTTGACTCACACCTCCTGTCATCGCAAACCAAAATCCTCAATAAAAGAGAAGTGACAATCGGGTCGAACAAAAACCGGCAAACACAACAAAACAACACCTTTCGATGGTTTCCTGCCCCTAGTTTGGTCTAGCTGCGGAATAGTCCTCCAGTCAAGAACCGTCTACCTCCTTAAAAGGTCGCAAACCTCAAAGAAATCAGGAGTCGGTGGATCGGCAGATTTATCAACCAAATTTGAAAAACAAATACAGAGGCAATTAGCAATCAACAATCGAAGCAAAAGGAAAAGGATATGAGACACCCAAGAAACTACCAGGAGTCAAATTCCATTCAGTCTTAAATCCTATTGACACATCCTCTACCAAGGCCTCATCAACCTTAGCATAGAAGTATCTGTTCTGCCAGGTGTGGGTTTTTGACGGCGGATGATCCATCAGCTTGTATCCAGGTGTCGCGCTAGCATACCAAATGCCGTTAAAACCCTTCTGCCTAGTAAATGCATCATATCTTCAACAAAGTAAGCAGTCAGCTTAACCCCACATTGGTCGGCAAGGTGTTTAAGGCCAACCATGTTACGAATAGTATGGACAGTAAGCTGCGTGATAGCAATCTGACGACGCCAACAGTATTCCATCAGGAAGGCTGGAATCGGAAAGCGGAGGCCTCCCTAAGTAAAAAACGGCTCGTATAAACTAATATACCCGTCAGGGCACTTAAATACACGCTCCTCAGGAGTCGGACATACAACAGAAACACGCCGGGGAGAACTGCAGAAGTCAGTCATCGCACAGAGAGAATCGGCATCACAAAGTGACCTCCCCGAATCAAAAGGTACATCCGGATAATCGGCCCCCTCGCTAATCTCGATCTCGTCCTCGAGAGATACGTTATTGGACGAATGGCCAGATCTGGTTTTGTCGCGGGAGCAAGGCGAATCAGGATTAGGATCGTCCGCCTCCGGATTGACCGGAACCCCAGAAGAGACGAGGAATTCTGGACTAGTCCTAGGTATCGGAGAATGGTTCAACGACTCCACTCTCCTACTTCGTCTACGAAGCCTAGACGAGTCCGCCGAAATTCCGGAATCATACGAATCGGCAGCCTGCATCGGCGGACTAGCCTCAGAAGAACCGATGGGCGAACGCTCATTCAAAAATTCCTCACAAGAACCCGACATCGAAATTGAGCCGGCAATTACAACAACAAACCTGAGTGGGAGCAAGTATAAACTATACTAAAAACCTAAAGGCAACTAAAGAAGAAGAAAAAAAAAGAAGGATTCTAATAAAAAGAGAAAATGGGTTACCTTGACTTGCAGCTGGAGAAGAACTGAAGAGAGCACTCCAAAAAGTCTCATTTTATAAGCGGCAGAGCTGCTTTTACGGTAAAAGTTTTACCTTAGGACTTAGCCACATTGCAGATTTTAATGTCACACTGTCCCACACCCAATTCGTTGACTTTTTTTTTTTTGGTTTACAAATACGTAGAAGGATGAATGATACCATTTGGGATAAATCACTTGATTGGCTGAATAGTGTGGAATAAATTAATTAACTATTCTGATCTTTATTCAAATGTTTTCATGTTTTAATTTAAAATAGTTTGTTTTGATACTAGTAAGGGCATCCTTAATGGGAGAACTTTTTTTTTTTGTGTTCTTAGATTAAATATATAGTGAAAATAATCTAAGATCAGTTGTTAAGATCATAGGTAAAAAAAATGGGGGACCTAATTATGGTGTTCTTAGAATAAATATATAGTGAAATAATCCGATTTCTTGAAGAATCCGATTCCAGAGATTGGTGCTCGTGGTTTATACAAAGTTCAAGCATTACGGGAATCCAAAAACCAAATATAAGTAATTACGGGGTTTGAGTTTTACATGCAAAATGAATAGCGAGTTACAATCGAATGATACTCATGTAGTAGCTATGTCAAGTACAAGAAAACTCAGTCAATATGCACAGACTGATTTAGAGGAGTGATCATAGCCTTTTGAAAAGTTCATAGCCAGCTAAGTTCAAAGCTCCCAGGGAGCAGTCCGAGGAAGAACCTTGGAACAGCGCCTTTGTAGAAACTTAGAGGACCCTCATGTGTGAGAATTGAATAAGCCATCCACATCGACAGTTCTACGCCTTGTGGAGCAGTCATCATTCTAGTTTTAATCACATCGGATGGCGTTGTTAAGACAGCAGTGAAACCACCAGACAAGGCTCCAACCGCTATGGTCTCCCACGGCTCCAACTCTCTTCCTAATCGTCTCTCCACACACCTGTGAACTCAATCCCCCAACCTCATCAGATTTAATTACACAAAGACATGTGATTTGTTCTGTTACATCATGATTAACCACCTTCTTTGATTGGTTGTAAAGTCCATGCCAGCAACGTAGAATGGAACCTCGCGTAGAAGGGTAACACCAGTCCTGAAAGAGTCCTTTGAGCCCTTCTTGATGCCAAGTCGAAACTGTAGCTTCCACTATGTTATCAAACTGGTTAGCTTGTAACCGTTGTTTCAATACCTCACACGGTATTCGCAGTGTAGTCCCTAAAACTGTCCCAAGAAAAGACGAGATTAACTGAACCTACAAGAATCAAGAAGTAAAAAAAAAGTCAAAGAAGGAAACATGATGTAGCATGAAGTTAGCAATGACCTATATTAATAACTAACTTGAATGTCGAGCGGAGAAGGAGCAACGAGCGGTAATGCCAATTTACTTGCTTCATATATACTTGTTCGTAAACCATGGCTGAAATGTTGAAACAAGAGATCAGATTAAGATCACCAAAAAGGCCTAGTCAGAGAGCATATGAGATGAAACCTCGCAAATTGACCAACAACAGCGGGAACAGAGCCTTTGTATAAACCACGAGCACCAATCTCTGGAATCTTTGACAGTATCTCCACAAACGACAATGTTGTTGATGCTTGAACTTGCGTCAAAATCCGATTTCTTGTTGACGCAGGTTTCTTGAAGAATCCGATTTAACTTCCACTAGTTGACCTCACCTACATCGATAAAACCTAATTCAAAGATTGAAAGAGGAAACGACTGTGACAAACCTTCTTTGTATAGACTGTATGACCGGAGATTTGCCCGACAAAGGAGAGGAGGAGACAAAGGTGTTTCGAGATTGATTTTGGTTTTGATTTGCCAAAAGCCGGACAAAGGAAACGACAGAGACAACGATGGAGACAAGGACGGAATAGGACTGAACTAGCTTCTCTCCTTTCGATTTTGGTGTTTCAATTGCCGGAAAACAAAGCTTCGGCGGCGACTATGGAAGGAACGAAGCTGTCGCCGTTTTCCCAAGAGAAACAAAACCTACACACGATTTCGTGCGAATGAAAGAAATGAAAAAATTAAAAATACTCAATTTTTTTTCGACCAATCAGAAGAGAGGAAGAATATTGGAACACCCTTTGGATCAGTTCTGAACCAAGATCAAAAATATTGATCTAAGCCCACTGTTACTTATTTTTATTATTTATTGGGCTTAGAACAGGAGGAAAGTTATCCCGTTAAGGATGGCCTAACGAACGTTTTCTGAAACCGAACAGCATTAATCGAAATTTATTGATAACACATATTTTAATATAAAAATAGAGAAAAAATATTAAATAAACTAAAAATCTGTAATATGAATTAAAAATCTGTAGACAAAAAATATTACTGATGTCAAGCTTGTTTACTAGAAGGCAGCCTATTGAATCCAACTCTAGTTTTAGCCCTTTTTGACACACTATATTTCTTTTTTAGGTGACACCAGACGATGTCGACATTGCCAAAGTTTCACCAGCTTATCACCTCTATACTCCTCAGGAGTTTGAAGCCGTCATCAGTCGTCTATGAAGAAATAAACCGGCATTTGCTTCCGTTTTATTTTACCTGGTCGGTTAGGTCATTTCTCAGGCTTGTCTCTTGTCTGCTTCCGGTTCTCTAAACTAAAAAGACTTATTTTCACAAATGGCCCAAAACTTCTCGCTTTTGTATTAGTCAGATAATGAATTTTATCGAGTTGGGTTTCATTGAGCTTTCAGTCCACATTTTTTTTTTGTCTTAATCATTTATACAACCCTTAAACCAGGGACTACTATGAATTATGAAGAGAAACTCTGTTAGAGTCTTAGATAGAACCATTATAGGGTACACTAGTTTGCTTTAACCATCCATGTTTGTTGATCAAAGCATTGATAGTATACTTGTGCGCCTCTATGTCTGTCATCTTCTGTTTATATCCAGTCCATTGAACCCGGTTACCCACACCTGAACGTGGTCCATAACTCAAGTACTCTCCATAGGTAAGTGTCGTTGGATGATTCACCATTTCGAAACCCATCCCCTAGGGTTAATCAACGTCTCAATTAGGGTTTTCATTAAAGAGATCTAGACAAACACTTTAACTTTGTATAAAGAATAACTCTCTTAATTAATGTTTAGAAACTCTCTCCAAACTAAACACCAAAGCTCTTAATCTTTCTACATGATGGTCACAACTCAACAACCATATTTATATAACTAGAATTACTTTACTAGCTAATTCTATGATGAATATAAATCTTCTATTTCAAAAGCTTCATCTTTGATTTGTAGCAAACAACAGATGATAGATTGGAATCATGATCGGTTATGTAGTTGCAATATTTAGAATGGTTGGAGGTGCACTTCGAAGTGCATGCAGGCTTCAATATTTGAGTTATGGACAGAAAGAAAAAACCACTTCATCGCAATACTCATCGCTCACCTACTACAATCACATGCCACGTAGAGAACACCATTAAAAACAGAATCACCACCTTCATATCAGAAAGTGATTCAAGATGTTTGGTTCAAGCCGTTGGTTCTCCTAAGCATGGCCAAGACTTCAAAGCTTTATAAATGATATCTTGTGGAGAAGGAGACACTGATTTAAACCAAACACTTTATTCCAAGGTCGTCAAGCTAGCTAATCAACTTCCACGAATAATTTTTACAAAAAAGCGAATCTTATCCCAGTTTATCATGTTGTATTGGAAAGTTGAACTAAATTTGATGGCTTCAATTATTGAGCTTGATTGGCAAAAATATTGTACTTGGTAGTGAAATATAATGAGTAAGTTTGAGTTATAATAAAAAAAATTACATTTATATACAATATCATCCAATTTATATACTATTAAAATAAATTTTTATTTTTATTTATCTAAGTATTTATTTTATTTGAAAATCATTTATGCGGACTCACATACCAGTGTGTAACAAAAATTACAGTAACCATAATTTGTTTAAGTCTAATTTTTTTCTTTATTTTTTACTTTGAAAACTACAACAAATTATAAAAATACGAAACACAAAAAAAATTACCATTGACCACTACAAAAAAGTCTTTATTCATTATGATATTTGATTCCATACAACATAAAAATAAATAGTATTTCAAAACATACAAAATAAAATCAATAAATAAAAAAAAAATTTAAAAACAATTCCCGGGATAGCGTGGATACCAATCTAGTTTTTAAAAAAATAGGAAACATTATATATAGCATGTAAACAAGAAAAGAAAAGAGTTCATATTATTATTTCTTTTTTAAAAATTGTCTTCGTATTACTCATAATTTATTTAGATTAAGCACTCCTATCTTGGTTCGACATCTTATTCTCATTCACTATATTTAACTTTGTACACAATCCTCATCACATGCAATGCTCAAATATTTTTGGGTTGATACATTCCGATGAACATATATAAATATAAGAATTAAATTGCTGATCTCATCCTAACTCTTCTTGTAAATCCTAACTCTTTCATTATATATGATATTTACTCGGTTAGCAAAGAAAATTAAATCGCTGATCTCAAAGTGGGTTCTACTTTCTTTGGTTTGTAAATGCTTGGCCATTATATTCACGTCTCTGCTGGAACCTTTCTTATGCATTGAAGACATAAGAAGAAGATTAGTGTTTTTTTTTGGGTTGGATTTAGACAGCTTTTTCGATTGTGGAGAAGGAAGAGTATTAATTTAGGTTTCATCATGCTTTATTGATTCATAATAGTATGATGTGTTAGATAGTTATGTTGAAGTTTTAGATATTTGAGAGATTTTGTTCAAAGTGTTTTTAATACATAACTTCAAACTAAAAACTAGCATGCACACATATTAAACGTAGTGAACAAAAAAAGAGAAGAAAACATATAAAAACACATGTTCATTGACTGATTGACCAAAAGACACATGTTCTCACACTTGATACGATGTTGTCTACTCCACTCTTCTTCTTTTGCTGTTGGAATTTCCCATGTTCGAAAACTTTGACGGATCGGAGGCTTCACCATCTTCTCCCACAGTATTGTGGTATTGGATTCCTTTTATCTTCTTGTGACCGATGTTTCCCAAACTTGTTTTCCCATTTTTTCTGATAAAATTATCACTCACCAGTCCCATAATTGATCTTACAGAGCAGATCACTTGATGATCACAAGCCCGTATCATCCCCTCTTTCTCCCGAAGTCCTATCACATAAGATGACGACGGTACAAACTGAAAAAAGTCTATCGTGGCATCGCACCACACTGAAATCGAACCCATGAGCCCCCAATTGTTAGCTCTCAAGTCGTACCCATGAAGCATTCGCACGTTAGAGTTTTCGTGGTCATTCTTAGTCTCCATCAACACTAAACACATGCCGTCGTAAGCTTCCACGTTCCAACGAATCAGCCTCTTTTCGTCCAGCACTCCGTTCCGGATTCGCCTCCCGAGAACCCACTTGGGATCAGTGAGAATACTCTCGAGTGCATAATAAACGTATATCACTTTCTCTGTGGCCGATATCAAAGCTAGGCTCTTGTTGTCAGCAGCGAACAAGGTTTTCGAACTCAGTTCCTTGGGAAATCTGGTCGGGATTAGTCTTGCTTGCTCTGTTTCCGGGTTGAAAGCAACGATGCTTCCGTCGTTCCGTAGCCAGTGAAGAGATCCGTTTAAGTAAACAGGTTTTCTCATACGGTTGTCGAGATCGCTTGTACTGCAAGTAATCGTCGTTTCGAAAATTTCCATGAATCTCCTGCGTTAATCTCGAACCTATAGGTCGTTTTGTCCGATTTTTTTAACTCAGTTATGCACACAATTTTAAAACTTTGGGTATTTCGATCAATTTGATCAACCGCTAACCCAACGTACATCATTGTGTCCCGCCTAGAAATTGGTAGACGACAAGGCAAACACCTTGACATGGGCTGATTCAAGAATCGAAACTTTTTTGTGATAGGATTTGCAACGCACACACCATTAACACCATCAACGGAGAGTAGAAGAAGGCCAGAGCAAGAGCCAAGAATCAGACACCTCTCTGATACGGTCTCCATTCTCGGTGGCTTAGAATCGCCCACAGAGTGGTAGGAAATCAACTTAGAGCCATAGGGGGAGATGTGAAGTAAACCAGATCCGAGCCGAGAAAAGTACTCGGATTTAAAGTACGGGTCGTTTGATATATGCGATTGGAGGGATCTATTTGTGCATTGCATCATCGCCAAAGATCGGAGATTCACTCTGAAGAGAATTTCGTTGAGGAGATGCATAGGTAAGCCGTCCATGATCGGAGTATTGATCAAGGTGCTTTGCTTACTTTTTGAGTTTTTTCTATTTTTATGATGCATTGTTGCATTGCATATATATAGTTTCTTGATTTATTAATGTTCATATATATAGACGTAAATCACGTAATTTAACAGGAAATTCTAACAAGTAAACGGATTTGGCAAATATACGTATTCGTCTAAGAGAAGGAATGGTTAATTTTACAATTTATTTCTAAAAAGGAATTTTTTTTTTTTTACTTTATCATGTGAAAAGGAATATACAAAAAAGAAAACTATTATCATATCAAAAGATAGAAAGATTATTATTATTATTATTATTTAAAAAAATAGATTATCTTTTATTTTTAAAATAAAAACAAAAAGAAAACATACAAGTTTTTTTTCTTCAAAACTCTTTTACATTGTAAATTAATTACAAATTCATCTTATCACTAATTCATCTTATCATTAATTAATTTATCATTAATTCATCAATTAATTTAAATTCGTAGGAGGTGACTTTTGGAGTTTTGAATGATGAACTGTGTGGTGTTTTGTTGCTATTAAAACGGCAAGTTATGCTCAACGAATGTTGAAAAACGGCTACTAGTTCATCTGCGATCCAACTCTTTTCTCACTTAAAAAAAAAAAAATAATAATAAAAAAAAACTCGAGACCATGGATTGGATATGAAACAATGAGTCTTTCACATAACTTCAACTTGGCACCTCGAGATTCTCTATTTTACAAAACCTCCCCATTTCTCACTTTACCCTTCTTCAACCTTCGCCTTCCCATCAAGAACAATCAAATCTTCTGCAAGAAAGCAAAAAGAAGCTTGAGAATGGATTCGTCTCAGGGGTCTCAAGAGCAGAGGATTGTGATTCCGAACAGCCACAACGAGAAGCTTGTTGGTCTGCTTCATGAGACTGGTTCTACAGAAATTGTCGTCTTGTGCCATGGCTTTCGATCTAACAAGGTTAGTTTCTTTTGATTTACGCTTTCTTCTCACTTACCCTTAATCCAATTATCAATCTGGAATCGTAATCAGTGATTCACCATCGTAAAGCTCCAACCTTTTTTTTTTTTTTTTTACTCTGTTTTGTCTCCTCTCCTAGTGACTGAGATCTGAGATTAAAGTTGTTGCCTTTAGTTCAACCTAACTTGAATGTTACCTGGTTGTAGAATCCATAAGCAACGTTGTCTTGGTTAATACTAACATGTAGAAGGTGATCTATACAACATGGTTAAGAGTTACATATGAAATAACTTGTCTTTGGCCTGTGAAACTCTCTGCAGAACAACCAAATTATGAACAATGTGGCTGCTGCTATAGAGAAAGAAGGGATCAGCGCTTTTCGTTTTGATTTCTCTGGGAATGGGTGTGTTTTCTCTTTTCTTTCTGTTATCATTGAACTATAAAGAAAGTTGATTCTGATTTCATTTTGGGGTTTTAACATTGTTGCAGAGAGAGTGAAGGCAGTTTCTACTATGGTAACTATAGCCATGAAGCTGATGATCTACGTTCTGTTATCCAGTACTTCTCTGAAATGAACCGTGTGGTTCCTATCATTCTCGGTCATAGTAAAGGAGGTGATGTGGTTCTCCTCTATGCCTCCAAGTATCACGATATCCGCAATGTAATCAATCTCTCGGGACGTTATGATCTGAAAAAAGGCATCAAAGAGCGTCTTGGGGAAGATTTTTTGGAATGGATTAAGCAACAAGGTTTCATTGATGTTGGAGATGGTATTGTTATTGCTCTTTGTTTTCTTGCATTGTCTCAGATCGAAGCTCTAGTGTCTCTACATCAATGTGCTGATGTTTTACAGGAAAATCCGGGTACCGTGTTACTGAGGAGAGCTTAACTGAAAGGTTAAACACTGATATGCATGAAGCTTGCCTCAAGATTGACAAAGACTGCAGGTGACAGTTGCCGAGTTCTCTCTTAACTCATATTGTATGTTGAGTTGAGATATATATATATATATATATATATATATATATATATATATATATATAAGCAAGCCAATGATTGATATTGTAATGGCAGGGTCTTGACGGTTCATGGATCTGGTGACGAGGTTATACCTGTGGAAGATGCGAAGGAGTTTGCGAAGATCATACCGAACCACAAACTGGAGATTGTGGAAGGTGCTAATCATTGTTATACCGAGCATCAAAGTCAATTAGTTTCGACAGTTATGGAGTTCATAAAGACAGTCATTGTGAAGAACAACTAGAATTGAGTTACGTTTGCTTTATTACACAATGCAATCATCACCTTTCAAAACATGGAAGTTGTAATTCATGGTTAAGTTACATCAGCCTCATAACTAATATAAAACACAAGGTTGGAAAAACTTATCTCGACTTATATCAGTGTTATCACAATGGCAAAAGAAAAAAGTATAAGTACAGAAAGAATTATAAAGCTGAGAAAATCCAAATATATTTGGGAACATTGAGGATTAGTCTGCAAATTATAAAGCTGGTACAGTATATAAAAGATTCATATATTGTTTTGTCTGCAAATTCATTAACAAGCAAGCACGCACATATGTTTTACAGAGAAAAAAAACCACAAATTATGAACGACCAAAGATAACCTTAAAAATGGTTTGCAAAGTTTGTAGAAAAACCATAAACAATTTCAACGTCTCGCTGTTCGTTTAGCTTTAAAGAATCTCTCTCTGATTGAGATCAATTCCTTTGCGGCTTCACTAGCTACCAACCGGTTCGACGGAGATTCGTCACAACACCTAAGTCCTACCTCCAAAACCAGTGTCAAGCACTCAGCAATACGGAAACCCACTCTGAGACCATCGTGAAGAGTCGATTTGTCTGCAATGTCCAGTACTCTTTCAGGCAACGCCAACTTGGCGTAGCTTTGGAGGGTAAAGTTTCCTCCAAATAACTCATTGGTTGGTCTTTTTCCAGTAAACATTTCCAAAACGAGTACCCCAAAGCTATACACATCACCATATACTGATGGTTGTCCTCCCACTCCATATTCTACTCCATAGAAACAACAACAACAACAAAATTGTAATGACAAGTAAAATATACTGCTTTTCTTCATAGAACACTATAGTTGTGTGATAGTTTTACCTGGTGCGGCATAGCCGATGGTTCCTCTGACCCCAGCCGAGCTTAATTGGTTGAAGAAGGAATCCTCGTCGAATTTGAGGAGAAGACGAGCCAGACCAAAGTCGCTAACATGGGCTGTTAGATCATCATCTAAAAGGACGTTGCTTGGCTTAAGATCACAATGAGCTATAGGCTCATGACAATTAACATGAAGATAGTCCAAAACAGAGGCCACGTCTATGACAATATTAAATCTTTCAAGAAGTGTCAAGGTTCTTGAGGGCCTACGAGTCTCTTCGACTTCCTCAGGGTGTAGCCACATATCCAAGCTTCCATTTGGCATGAACTCATATATGAGAGCTCTGAATTCCTTACCATGGAAATCAATACTAGCGCAAGCCGTCAATAGTTTCACAAGATTACGATGCTTTATGTCCTTGAGGGATCCACATTCTGCCATAAAGCTCTTCATTGCTCCACGTTTCTCCATGTTAAGAACTTTCACAGCAACAACTTTGTTCTCGGGAGGTAGCAATGCCTTAAACACAGTACCAAAACTACCTGACCCAACCAAATTGCTCGAAGAGAAGCCATCTGTTGCATATTGAAGATCTCCATAACTTATGTTTTCATGAAAGGCCCCCAAAGTGAAAGGAGTAGAATTATTGGTCTCGAGGGTTCTCTTTCTTTTTCTGAACCGGCATAGAAAAAATAATGTTGTGAACAGCAAAAAAAGCAAAGCTATGCCCACACTGACACCAATCACAAATTTCTTTGAAACAGAGGAATGCTTTGTTCCCATTGGTGGTTCTTGCAGTGAGCATCTCTTTAGCCGTAACTCCCTGATGCCTCCACATAAATCTTTGTTTCCAAATACTGCAACTAAAGATGCATTTTGAAATTTTCCTTCTGTTGGCACTCTTCCCTCAAAATTGTTAACGGATAGATTGAGATACTGCAACATGGAAAAATTTGCAAGATATCCAGGTATAACTCCAAAAAGATCATTGTTCGAGAAATCAATTTCTTTAATAGCCACCAACCCTCTTATATCTGGAATGGCTCCATCGAACGAATTTCCTTGTAGATAAATAACTTCCATCGAGAGACAGGTCCCCAAAGACCGTGGGAGTTGTCCTGATAATTTATTATCTTCAAGTGATAGTGTAACAAGGTTTTCTAGTCGCCCAACCTCTTCAGGTAGAGCGCCGGTGAAAGAATTACGTGGCATGCTAAGGATAAGAAGGGGTGAAATCTGCATTATTTCCCGAGGTATAGTCCCATTCAACATATTATCCCCAATCCATAATTCTAGTAGGTGACTACAATTACCTAGGGTCGGAGGAACAATTCCTTCAAAATCATTGCCAAACAAGTAGAGTGACTCTAACCGAGAGATGTTGCCGATATAAGAAGGTATATGTTTTGATAACTTATTTAATTGCAGACCTAACTTCGTCAATCCTATAAGCTTCCCAAGAGAGGTCGGGAGAGGTCCCGTCAACAGATTTTTCTCCAACCAAAGTGACTGTAGACTCACAAGATTCCCAATCTCATGAGGAATGCTACCCGTGATGAAATTTGTGTCGAGGCTTAGAGAGTTTAGCTCCCTGGACATATTACCAATGGAAGTAGGCAGCTCACCCCCCAGCCTATTACGACCAGCCTCTAAGTTTTCTAGTTTGGTGCAGTTAGTCAATGCACCAAGAAACTCAAGATCTCCAAAAGAGCCACTTCCTAAAGAATTGCTATGAAGTGAAAGTAAATTTAAATTCCTTAATTTTCCAAAGCTAGGAGGAATACTTCCTGTGAGATTGTTAAACTCCATTCCCAATTGTTGAAGATTCGAGATATTGGAAAGTGTAGTTGGAATGGCTCCTGTGAAATAATTCCTTCCCATATATAGTCCTTGAAGGTTTGGTAGCAAATTACCAAAATCAGGCCTTAAACTACCTGAGAAACTATTTCCGAAGATGTTTAAACTATAAAGTGAGGACAAGTTGTAGATCGGGGGAGGAAAAACACCTAAGAAATTGTTAAATGATAAGTCGAGATACACCATTCGATTCAACCTAACTATATTATCCGGAACTATTCCTTCTATATTGTTACCTCCAAAGCCAAGTACTAAAAGGGATGTTAAGTTTCCTAGAGAATCAAGGAGCTTTCCTTTTAGGTTGTTTCCATAAAGATCTAAAGCAACAAGCTTCGTCAATGACCATACTACTGAAGGAACACCTCCTCCAAGATGATTTGAGTAAAAATGAAGCTCCAACAATCTAGAACAGTTGGACAAACTGGCTGGAATCTCTCCTTTGATAAAATTAAAGTCCATATTCAAGTATTCAAGTCTGAACAAGTTTCCTACCTCGTCAGGGATGGCACCACCAAAAGAGTTGAGAGAGAAATTAAGCGATATGAGAAACGAAAGATTACCAATAGATGGTGATATCACCCCGCCCAATTGCAATCCTGGGAGGTGCAATTGAGTAACTCTCTTATGTTTGCGGCCACATGTAACCCCCTTCCAGTTGCACACATGGAGTGAGTTATTCCACGAGGACAAGACATCTATCTTGCCTTGAGAAACTTGAGACTTGAACTCCAACAACGCTTGCCTATCCGATACATCGGTAAAACGATATGCTTCAAGTAACATGAGAGCATTGAAAGAAAGTAAAAGAAACAGTTTCATGCTTCTCAAAGAGTTTTTTTTTTTTTTTTTTTTTTTTTTTTTTATTATTATTTTTTTTTAATAAGATATTATTTAGTTAAAATGCTTTTGGTGCTTCTCATAATATGCATGAAATTGAATTTATAAAGGACGAAGCAAGTGTAAATTGCCTTTAAATGCCGTGAAGACTCATGCCCATCTAAGTCAAGAAGTCAACTGAAGCATCTTGTCGAGTTTATTAAGAAAAAATCGACCAACTGCTGACAAGAAAGTTTCGTGTGTTATCACTTCCATAAAAGATTTTTGCAATAAACATTGTAAATAACATTTAATATTGGATACTATGTAAAGTAGGGTTCAGGCTCTAGAATTTGTATTGTCATTCATCGTAGGTTAAGGTTACATTATATACTACTGATACAAGATCTTAATAAGATAACAACATATCTACTAGAATATCTGGATCCCTCTAGAATATACGAACTGCAGAGATCCCCAAAGATCTTCCTTGATCGTCACGTTAACACCCCCTGCAAGTTGAGCATGCGGATTCCAAGTGCCCAACTTGGCCACTATGTTCTCAAACTCTTGACGTCCAAGAGCTTTAGTAAAGACATCAGCAAGCTGCTCCTTTGTGTGTACCTTTCGTGTGCGTATTGTTCCAGCTTGAATAGCATCACGAACATTGTGACAATCGATTTCAACACCTTTAGTTCGTTCATGGAACACTGGATTAGCCGCAATGTACAAGGCCGCTTGATTGTCACAGTTCAACTCTGTCGGTTCTTGCTGAGACACTCCAAAATCCGAGACCAGGTGACGTAACCACTCCAACTCTTTAACCGTTAGTGCCATACAACGATACTCTGCTTCCGCGGAGGAACGCGCAGCCACCTTTTGTTTTTTAGTTCTCCAAGAGATTGGAGAGGAACCAAGTGTGATGAACCAGCCACTGATAGAACGCCTGGTCAGAGGACATCCCCCCAGTCAGAGTCACACCAACCATACAACTTCAGATCACTCTCAGAGCTCAACAACACACCTTGTCCCGGTGTTCCCTTCAAGTAACGTACAACACGTAACGCACAATTCCAATGATCTGCTCGAGGACTCTGCATAAACTGAGACAAAACATGAACCACATAGGTCAAATCTGGACGCGTAGCGAGCAGATACACAAGCCGCCCCACCAAACGACGATACTTTTCTGGTTTCTCCAAGAGCGGACCATCAGAGAGAGCAAGTTTGTGTTGTTGCTCAATGGGAAAAGCAGCAGGTTGTGAACCAAGATATCACACTTCACCGATAATGTCCAATGTGTATTTTCTCTGACAAAGAAAGATACCGTCGAGGTTCCTAGCCACCTCAATCCCTAAGAAGTACTTCAAAGACCCCAAGTCTTTCATGTGAAAGCAGTGACCCAAGTATTCTTTAAATTTGGCAATCCCCGCTGTATCATTACCACCAATAATAAGATCATCGACATACACCAGAATGTATATCTCAGATCCCCCTTTCCGCAAGTGAAACATAGAAAACTCAGACCGAGATTCTGTGAAGCCATACCGTGTAAGCGCTCCTTTCAACTTAGCAAACCGGCACCGCGGAGCTTGCTTCAACCCATACAAAGATTTCTTCAAACAAACAGACAAAGTTTCTATTCTCATCATTGCGGAACCCAGGTGGAAGCTGCATATACACCTCTTCTTCCAAGTCTCCATGCAAAAATGCATTATTAACATCCATTTGATGTAGCTCCCAGTTTTTCGCTACAGCAATTTCAAGGAATGTGCGAACCGTAGTCATCTTGACCACAGGGGCAAACGTTTCATCATAGTCCACCCCTTCTTTCTGATTGTTCCCTAACACAACCAGACGTGCTTTGTGTCTCTCCAAGGTTCCATCAGCTCGATACTTGAGCTTGTAAATCCACTTGCAGCCGATAGCTTTCTTCCCGGGTGGCAACGTCGTTACAGTCCAGGTTTGGTTCGTTTCCAGGGCATCGATTTCTTTTGCATAGCCTCACGCCACTCTTTGTAAGCTACGGTATCACGGAACGTAGTAGGCTCTGTTCCGGCAATGATGACAGCCATAAAAGCTCGATACTTAGGCAAAAATTGACTGCAGTCGATATACTTGGATATGGGAAAGTCGATTCCTTCACTAGACTCGCCTGCAACTGGTTCTGTATCACAAACCACCTGCAACACATAATCTTTCAGTCGAGCTGGAAGGACTTTAGCACGTTTCCCCGGTCCGTACTCCGCATCTGGACATGGTTCTTCTGTAACACCACTGTCTGCAACATATGTTTTTGCAGTGTCTTCAACATCTGTTGTTGCAGGATTATCCTTTGCAACACGTTCTTCTTCTTCTTGAGACAAAGCTACTCCTTCAGCAATCATCTCATCATATTCATTGGTAATCGCAGCAGTGAGTGGTGGCTCTGTTTCCTCAACTCTGTTCCTTGGCTCATGAGCAACGCCTTGGACAATTACTGCATTATCTTCACAAAAGTCGAAAACAGCATCAACCTCTTGTTCACCTCTGAATTCGCCAGAACTCATTGGAAAAGTTTCTTCAACAAAGACTACATCTCTTGAGACAAACATTTCCTCTGTATCCAGATCATACATGTTCCAACCCTTTTTTCCAAAAGGGTATCCAACAAACAAACAACGTCTGCTTCTTGCTTCAAACTTATCTCCCCCTCTTCATTGTTTATGTGCAAACGCCAAACACCCAAAAACTCTCAAGTTATCGTAAGATGGTGAAACTCCATAGATGAGCTCATAAGGAGTTTTACCCTTCAATACACGATATGGAGTGCGGTTGATTAAGTAAGCTGCTGTCAAAACACTTTCTCCCCAAAATTTGGTGGGAAGTGAGGACTGAAACAGCAACGCTCTTGCAACATTCAAAATATGACGATGTTTTCGCTCCACTCTCCCATTCTGCTGTGGCGTTCCAACACATGATGTTTGGTGTATGATTCCCCGCTCTTTGAAATCGTTAGTGAGACAAGTGAACTCTGTGCCATTGTCACTTCTGATTATTTTGATGTTCTTCCCAAACTGATTCGACACTAAGGCTATAAAATCTTTCAATGTTTGCTTTACTTGCGTTTTGTCTCGAAGCAAGTACACCCACACAGCTCTTGAGTGATCGTCAACGATTGTGAGAAAATAATAGGAGTTGCACAAGCTAGAACTGCGATATGGACCCCATAAGTCACAATGTATCATATCAAAAACTTCGTCGCTTGTATTATTACTTAAGTGAAAAGCCTCTCGGCTATGTTTTGCTTTTACACAAATTTCACAAACTGAAAAATCCCTACTTCTACTAGCAACAACAGGAAGCAAATCTAAAACGCCATTAGACGGATGACCAAGCCGTTGATGCCACATATCATCGACACCGTCTTTATTCAAATGAAAAGCTCGAACAGTGGGTAAGCGACGAAAGAAGTACAGCCCGTCTCTAAGTTCTCCCGCTCCAGTCAGGTTCCTCAGTGTACGGTCCTGAAGTACACAACCTTTGTTAGCAATCTGCATGACTATATCTAAGTCCGCAATGAGTTGAGAAACTGAGATCAAATTGCAACGTAAATCTGGAACAAACAACACGTTCTGCAACTTAAAATCAACATCAAAAACCACTGTTCCTTTCTTCTTTGACAAACTCTGATTTCCATTTGGCAAACCAATAGAACACGGTAACATATACTTTTGATCAACAAGCAACTCACTAAACCCCGTCATATGATTCGAGGCTCCTGTATCAAGTACCCAGTCGTGAGAGAAAGACTTACCATTCAAGCGTGGTTCTGTTCTTTGCTTCTCATTGAGAAGCTTGACCAAAGTTCCCCACTGCTCTTTGCTCAGTCCAACATATCCTTCCTTTTGAGCTTCAGCACTTGATTCACCTTCATTGTGAACAACTGCTGCATTTGCACGAACCATTCCGCGTCCACGTCCTCCTCCTCCTCGACCGACACCACGTCCACCTTGTCGAGAACGGTCACCCCACCATGGTGGGTATCCAATGACTTGGAAACATGTTTCTGCCGTGTGTCCCGTTTTCTTGCACGCAGTGCACAGTAGTCGAGATTTGTCTTCATGATCAGCGACAATGTTCCCACTGCGAGTGGCAAAGGCCACTTGTGACGTCTGTTGTTCTCTTCCTCTCATAACAGTATTGATCCGTTCAACAGACTTCACCTTTGAGTATATTTGGTTCATGTTTGGAAGGGGATCCGTACTTATAATGGAAGTACGAACTCCTCCAAACACTCCATCGTCGAGACCAAGTAGAAAATGATGAATCCGATCTTTCTCTTTCTTCTTTTCAATCTCCACGTTGATGTTGCATTTGCACCCTCCACACTTGCACTCCAACGTTGGTTCATAGTTGCTCAGATCTTCCCACAAGACTTGCAACTTTCCATAGTAATCAATTACCGTCATGTTGGCTTGACGACAATAGGCAAGCTCTGCCTTAATCTCTTGAATTCTCGGACCGTTCCCTTCAGAAAACCGATCCTTGATCTCCTTCCACAGCTCCACCGGATCCTCCTTATTGGCCAGCGTTTTCCGCACCTTTGGTTCCACCGTGTTGAGGATCCACAAAGACACCATCGACTTTGCCGAGATCCAGTCTTCATACTCGGCATCCTCCTTGTCTGGTACCGTCACGCTTCCGTCGACGAATCCAAACTTCTTCTTGACTCGCAATGCTGTCCGCACCGCTTGAGCCCATTCATCAAAGTTGTCGCCATTAAACTGAACCTGAGCGATGATGGCTCCAGGGTTCTCGTTGGCCGCCAGCTGATATGCTGCAGTCATCGATTTAGACGACTCTGTTTTGACAGCTTTCTCAGACATTTCTTTATGTTTTCTTTTTAGGCTCTGATACCATGTAAAGTAGGGTTCAGGCTCTAGAATTTGTGTTGTCATTCATCGTAGGTTAAGGTTACATTATATACCACTGATACAAGATCTTAATAACATAACAACATATCTACTAGAATATCTGGATCCCTCTAGAATATACGAACTGCAGAGATCCCCAAAGATCTTCCTTGATCGTCACGTTAACATACTAACATATTAATATTCAAATTATTTTGCTTCAACGTAAAATAGAATTTATGGCTTTGAATAGAAGTGCAGAAAAAATGCAGTTCAACCTTGAATGCAGTTCTCTACCATTATTTTATTTTGATAATTTTTTTAAACCGCTATTATACCCGTTGATACAATTAATTATAAATTTTCCGCATAAACTCTTGTTTTCAATCGCTCAACCATTCCTTTAAGACGCGTAATAATGTTTGAAATCGTAACCGTGGTCGTTTCGGAAAACTCCCGCAACTGTAATTGTAAACACGCATAGACTTAAAAAAAAAAATACTCTTACGATTGACTTAAAAAATCAACGAGTCAGTAGTTTCCAAAATAAGTGTAGACCCATTTTTATTCCAGATTCAGCTCACCAATTATATCATTGTACAATGCAAGTGCCCACAGTATTGAGAAAGCAAAAGGAAAAAATTTCATGGTATCATGATTTGTAAACAATGCTGGTAAAAGGTAGGCTATTTTAAACGTATGATTCAAAAATTATCTTAGGGTTTGCCAGATACTTAATAATTACGCTCATATTTATATATAAATTCATTCATAAATGTAAATCATTTCATTTTTCTTCTCAATAAATACATATTTAATACATATGTTACGTTTTTTTTTTCACAAAAATGCCAAAATTAGATTCTTACGTATTTAATTGGTAGTACGTGTGGTCCATTTTTCTTACACAATAAATTGAAGATGTTAATACTTATAGTTGGCTTATTAGACGACTGACTTGTTAGATGACTGTGAGTCTCTGATTTATCCCTATATTAGTAAAAGAGAAGTACAACTTAGGGGTGGGCGTTCGGTTTTTCGGTTTGGTTTAGGTTCGGTTTTTTCGGTTTACGGTTTTTTTGGTTTTATAAAAATGGAACCATAAAAAAACCATATGTAATTCAGTTTGGTTACGGTTCGGTTTTTTCGGTTTATGGTTTTTTCGGTTTCATCAAAAATAGAACCATATAAAAACCATATGTATCACAGTTCGGTTCGGTTTCGGTTTGGTTCCGGTTTTTAATGGTTATTTTATACTTTTAAAAAATAGATAGTTGATACATAACTAAAAATAAACATAAAAGTAAAACCTAAACATAAAAAAAAAATAGAATCCAAATTTAGTTTTGTAATTCGATAGATTACTAAGAGATCAATAACTATAAGCCCAATAAAGAAAAAAAAATATTGATATTGTTATACAATTTAAAGTTATAAGTTGGAGAAACTAATTATATCTAATTTATCCTAAATTTTTTTAAAAAACCAAAGAAACCATTCGGTTTTACGGTTTTTAACCAGACCAAACCTAAACCAAATGCTTAACTAAAATGAAAACCAAACGGATTTTTAGACTTAACCATAACCAAACCAAACCTATTATTTCGGTTCGATTCGATTCGGTTTTTTGGATTTCGGTTTTTTTGCCCACCCCTAGTACAACTTCTATTTCGGACAAAAATATATCCGGTGTCATTTACCATATAACAATTCATTAAAGTTAAATGAGACATTTGAACATAACGGATCGGGTTTTAAATTAGAAATAACCCAGAAATTGTTAATTGGATATTTTTGTGATATCAGTTTGTCCACATACGTAGTAACGCATCCCGTCAAACAATTAATGAGCTATTATGGGCTGCAAAAAAAATTAATGGGCTGAAAAAAGTTAAACATTGTTTATAGGAAAAAGAATATTAAATTAGTCTACCTTCTTATCACGTCACACGATTTAAAACATTAACTAGATATACACCCGCGGTGTACCGCGGGGCAATTTTTTCTGTTTAAAAACACATAAAATAAATGAATAATTTATTTGTCTATATATGTAAATAATTTTTTTATTTTTTTAATTTTTTAAATTTATAAAATCTAATATATTGTTAGATTTTGATTGTCTGTATCGATTTTGTGACCGCGGGTTAATGGGTGAATATTATATTGTTGGTCATATGATTCCATTGGATTAACAATTAGTTTTATTTTGATTCTTTGAATTTTTTTATTTGTATTTATAATGTATATTAAATATAATTTTGATACTGTTGTTTCAAATAAATAGATGAGTTGACCTTAATTTGAGGTTCAATTTTAATTTGTTGGAATAATTATTTTTGTTCATATAAATATCTGTTATATTTTGCAATATTTGTTGAATTTTATTTTGTCAATCAGTAAAGAAAATAATAATGGGCCAGAATACTTTAATACAAACATTTAAAGTTGATGGGTTCTATTAATGAATCGGCCCATTCTGCAATTGTAATCATTTACGGACAACAATTTATTATGGCCAGAAAAAAAAAAAGACAACAACAAAAGGAAAACGTAAAAAAAAAAAAAATGGTTGTCTCGAGAGAAAAGTGGATTCGACAACATAGATCTGATTCAGAAGATCAGACAACATCTATTTTCCAATTATGAAAACCCAGAGTAAGATCCATCATTTATCGAGATTAATCGACTTACCGATGTCTTCTTCAACTTTTTAGTGAGGTAATCTCGTAAACAATGTTTAGATTCCGAATTTTTTTTTTCTATTTCTGATAATATCTCAGAAATTGTTACGATTCCTGCTAATCTTGTTCTTTTATGTCATTTTGCAGAGGTTTTAGTAGAGTTTGAAAATATAGAAATGAATATGGGTCTTCTATATGTAGGTTAGAATCTGAATCTGAATCTAAATCGTTTTTGATTTTTTTTTGAATTCATGTTTACATATTCAAATATTGAGGTTTATATTGAAATTTATGTTTGTCTAATTTTTGCGATTTTTTTTTGGTGAATATGAGGAACTCGAATGACGACCCACTGATAAACATTTAAAGGCTTGCACCAAATTTACATCTTGTTGTTCTTCTTCGCCATCTCTCATATCGTCTATAGTTTAATCACCATGATGTTTAGCAGACTGAAGGTATGCGATAAAATCTATTTCTGATATGCAAATGTGTTTGATTGAGTGAATTAAACAATATTTTAGATTGGCTGTTCTCGCATCAATTTATTTTCTTTAACATGTAATATTTTCAGGCTGCACGGCTTCAGTTTAGAGGAGAAAAGATATGGAGAGCTGCAATGGAAGATTTAAAGTCCAAGGGACTCCGCGGTGCCAAGAAGGTGTTTTTCACTTTGTCCTTTCTCTTGCTTATGTCTTCTCTTTACATTGATGAGATGATTTTTTTTTCTAAATAGTTACTACTACTGTTTCAGGCACTTCTATCTGGATGCTCTGGAGGTGGTCTAGCAGTGATTTTACGCTGTGACGAATTCAGAAATTTGTTTTCAAGATATACCCAAGTCAAATGGTTAAGTGATTCTGGCTTGTTCTTGGACACTTAAGTTAGTTTAATTATATTTTCTTTACTTCTGTTTCTTCTTAAAATCAACTTAGTATATGTTGACTGAGTCGCTTTTTTCTGTGGTTATAGGCCTGATGTTTCCGGTGGTGACACGATTAGAGACCTAAACAATGGTGTTGTGCAGTTGCAGGTGTGTTGTTTTTATAAATCATCTTCATATTATAAACTTTATAATTCAAAAGATTTTACATTTTCACTTTGTTTCTAAGGTAATTAATAAGGGAGTGAAGAACAATTTACCACAGTTATGCACTAACCATCTCAATCCAACCTCTGTAATAAGCTCTTCTTCCTTTACTCTAAATCGATTCTCTTTTTTAAAAATATAACCCGAGCTGATTTGTACTAAGATGAGTTTTTATCTTTTGATTGGGGACAGTGTTTCTTCCCTCAAAACGCATGGAGTCAGATGAAAACTCATCTTTTTATTGCCAATGCAGCTTATGATATTTGGCAGGTAATTAAGTTTTCTTCTGCTAAATCCATGCATATTTTTTGCTAATCAAGAATATTAAAAGTAACCATTTTTGGTTCGATTTAACAGATTCAAAGCAGTATAGCTCCACCAAGTTCAGTTCCTAGTGGTTATAGTCATGAATGCAGATGGAACCATGGCAGATGTACTCCAGCGCAAATACGGTTCTTGCAAGGTAGAAAGAATCTAAATATTCCAAACTTTCTTAATATCCAACCGACACTTATCTTATAATGCTGTCATTTTAATAACAGGGTTTAGAAATCAGATGTTGAGAGCTGTAACCGGATGAGGAGGTGATCATGTATTCTTCTTAATATCAGATGTTGAGATCTTTGTGTGGATTAAATTAGTCTGATCAATTTGTTTCTGTAGGATGATCTAATATTTAAAGTCCTCCTGCAATTACTGTCCAAACCATTGCATAGTTTGGAGCCTAAGAAGGGTAAATCAATGCCTTTCTACAAACAGCGACCTAGTTCTAATAATTAACCTTTTTCGAAATTGTTATATATATAGCTAATTGTATTTTGTTTGTTCAGGTTGAAGTTCATAAATGAAGAAAGTAATTGTAACTATGTACTGCTATCAGCACGGTGCGTCTTCAAGGTAATTTGATTAAGGTTGGTATCTATATATGCATTCACTACATGTATCTCCTTTTTCTGTGTGTTCACTGCATTGAGTTTAATAAGTCTAAGTTATTAGCAAATGGTTAAATCGTTTTTCTTGCCTACAAAAATTAATTAACTTGTGTTTAACCAAAATTAATAATGAAATTAAATTGTGTTTAACCGAAATTAATAATGAAAGTAAACTTAAAGTTCAATCTGTGTTTAGAAATTTAAAAATTAAATAACAATAAGCTAAATATTAATTGATATAAGTCCTAACAATCGGTTCTGCTATGCTTCCTTCATGGGTCTCGAATCAGTGTCCTTATTGATATTGAGGCACCTGCATTTTTTAAAACATACCAATTATACCAAAACTATTCTTCTTTGTGTTTCTATCGTAGAAATGAATTAGCTACTAATATAAGATATGTAAAGTTTACCTTCGAAGAAGTAGATGACTCAATGTATGTTTTGGAAAACCTCCTTGAAAACAACATTAGTTGTCTGTTTCTGAATCTTTCCCTCTTTGTTTAGTATTAGTATTCTCAAACCTTTTTTTGATGTCACCCTAGACAATGCCACATAAAGTTGGCCATGAGAGAACACAGGTTTAGGCAAGTAAAGTCCTACTTTCTCTAGAGACTGCCCCTGACTCTTATTTATGGTCATAGCAAATGCAACAGATAGTGGAAACTGTCTTCTTCGCATCTTGAATGGGAGTTTAGTATCTGAAGGTGTTAGATTGATCTTAGGGATTAAAACTATCTCACCACTTCTGTCACCTGTTATTACTCTAGCTTCTACAATGTGATTAGCTAGTTGAGTAATCTGGAGCCTAGTTCCATTACAAAGTCCACCTTTAGGATCAATATTCCTAAGCAACATAACCGGCGCATCAATTTTCAAACGTAAAGCATGGTGTGGCAAACCTGATAGCTTGATACTGTTTAAAAAATCTGGAGTGATTACCGGATTGTTCAGTGAATCTGAATCTGTAGGATCTATACTATCAGCACTAAGGTAGATCCTTTCTTCCCCTAGAAGCACAGAAACAGTTAATATATTAAAGATCTTAAATACTCCAGTGACATTTAATTGTTGAAAAACATAATCTATTAAAACGTTTACTCACCTTGCAAATGCTCTAGCATAAACTGGTTAATTGTGTTGACATCATCATTGGTTGGTGCTAAAATAGCTCTCTTTTGAAAGAATTTAGCATCATTCTCTTTGTGCATTTCTGTTGGATCTCCATAAATTTCCATACAAATTGCTGCAACTGGATTTTCTGCTTCTTCAATCAACAATTCTTCTGGAATATCGATTACAGCCTCACCATCATTAGGCTCATTAATCCTACCATCACCAACAGCCAATAACCAATCTGAAAATTCTTGGATTTCTTTAGCTTGATCCACACTTATATTGTCTGCACATAGCCGCATGTTTTTAGTCAACTTTAGGACCTTGCAATGATCCCAAAGATAGGAAGCATTAAGTGATGACATTACAATTTCTGCCCTCCCTGCTCCATTAATTACTGGAAGAACTTGCCTGAAATCACCTCCAAAAACAACCACCTTTCCACCAAATACCTTGTTATCTCTATTCTTGATAATATCACAAAAGCTTTTGTCTAAAGATTCAAAACAGAACTTGCTCATCATTGGAGCTTCATCCCAGATAATAAGTGATGCTTCTCTGATCAAGTTTGCTAGATCTGATTTAGGCTTGATTTTGCAAACTGAAAATTCGTCAGGATTCAAAGGGATTGCAAACCTTGAATGAGCAGTCCTACCTCCTTCTAACAACAAAGATGCGATGCCACTGGAGGCAACATTAAGAACAATTTGTCCTCTTGATCTAACAGCGGCTGCTAGTGTTTTCCACACAAATGTTTTGCCTGTTCCTCCAAAGCCATAAACAAAAAACACACCACCTAAATCATTGAATACAGCTCCGGTGATTTCATTGTATATGCTTCTCTGCTCAATCGTTAGCATTTGTATCCATTCAGCATGTTTTTCTGCCAAAAACTCACGGTTATATCTCATCTCATCAACAATCAACCTGTTTGAATTATCAATATCTTCGCGTGATGGTTGAGGGAAATTATCAATGTCTTGGAGAGTTCCACCATTAAACAACATAATCATCTCTATCTCTTGAAGCGTGTAGTTTAATATTTGAGCTTCTGTCAGAGTCAATTCTGCAAAAATCGTATATGTTATCAGTTGATATACGAATAGTAAACTTTTGACTCTACTTTATGAGGATATAGGCGATTATATTCGAAATCCTATGTTATTACCTGGATTGTTGTACTGTTCTCTCTTTTTTGTTTCTATATCCTCGGATAAAAGGTGCCATGTCTGAGACCATACATGTTCTGGTCTAGCAAGAGAGTCCGATAGAAGAAGCATAGCGAAAAAATTCCTCAAGTAATCCCCAAAACAATACTGACTTGCTTCAATCAAACCATCAATGAAAACTTGATCATCATCTAAAATTCCACGTGCAAAACATGCTTCTTTGTACGATTCGTATACGACACCATTATATGTCTTGATGTCATCAAAACAGCAAGGTCCTCTGACAATGTTAAGAAGCACCCTCAGATAGTATTCATCTTCCATTTTTCTAGGTACATAGTTAATACGACCCAATGAAAAACCTCTTGATCTCTTCTTAAACCGTTTATTCGTTCCATCCCAAATAAAATATGCTGGAATTTGAGCATATAGAAGTTCTCGAGCTCGCTTCCCATTCTTTCCAACAGCATTAATCCTATTCAAAGTCAACCAAGCCATGAACATAGAATCTTGATTAAGTATACGTTCCAACACATCATTAATATGAGCCTTCCCATCAAAATAAGCAGGTTGCTTCCCTTCGACATGAAAAGACAATCTCTGAACTGCTGTAGATCTATTTTGAAGTGGGAACTTGAAAATCCTCCAAATTGCCTCTGAAGCAGATACATATCTAAACAGATAAGAGTTACCATGAAGTGGAGTTAGATAGATATAGTTAATAACATAGGCAGAATAAAATTTGAGCTGCTTAAGAAGAAATATACACAACCTGCAATCAAACCAATCTTTGATTTCATTCTTCTTTTTCTCAGTGGTATTTGGTGATTCGCCAGAAGTGACAGTGTCATTTGTTTTAGACTGATCTACAGGCTCAACAATGACAGTAACACGATCTGGGCCTTTGTTGATATACTTAAATAAGTATTTAATAGAACCATTCTGATTACACCATTCCACATTGATATGAGCTTGATAACGAAGAGAGAGCTTCTTATTATAAGGTACAACATACCTATTGTCACATTTAATACCACCCTTCTCAATGTAGTCTTCTGTTCTCCTCCTTCTATAAACAGGATAACCATCAGCACCAACCTTTGTAATATCTTGATGTTTTTTTGGGTAGTTCTTTGAACATGATCCATCAACCATACAGGGAGAATTCTTGTTTGCTGAACCACATGGACCATGAATCATTGAATTTTTAACAACTTCATAGAGCTCTGGCTCTTTCTCTTTATCTGGAATTTCTGCAGAAATAATCTTATCAATGTCGTCAGCAGTTGGTAGCTTACTTTGAGGAGCCATGAATAAGAGAATGTGAGCATGTGGTAATCCTCTCTTCTGAAATTCGACAGTATACATAGCTGAAATAGTAGAAACAAATAACAATTTAGGATTTGCAAAAATATAAAAACAATATGAACACGTCGAGTACATAACCGAAAAAACTTACATGCAACTGTCTTTCCTAGCATATTCCTCTTTGTCAAATCTACCATTAAAGAATCCAACTTGATTTTGAATATCCTTGCAACAATATCCGGTCTATCATCAGCAGTTAGACCTCTTGACTGGCAATACCTTGTTATCTCTGGCCACTTAGGATTGCATGTGAAGGTGATGAATAGGTCAGGAAATCCATAATGTTTACAAATTGCCATTGCGTCATAGTAGCTTTGAACCATATACCGAGGTCCACCAGTGAAAGAAGAAGGTATATTAATCTGATTACCTTCTTCACCCATAGTAGTTGTTCCAGCTGCGGCTGCCTCTTTAATGGAGCTGTAGTTCTCGCATCTTAGTTTGGACTGATTAAACTTTATGTAAGATAGTCTGTTTGATTCGATAGTTGTGTAAGAATCACAAAGAAACTGCTGAAACAACCTCTTAGAATGCAACAAAGTATGAGACTCGTTTTCCCTCTCTTGAATCCTGAATGCGAACCATTGTCTCATGCTAATACATTTCTTCTTCTTAGCTTTGGCTTTTTGATAACATTTCTCAATACCAGGCCTGAAACCATCCTCACCATAGCATAGAATGAGAGGATATTGTAGAGCCAAATAGGAGATATGAATTTGGCTTATCCTCTGTAAGTGACCAGTACTCTTCTCTTGAATGACTATATCACGATCAGGCATTTGTTTTTTAAAATCCCCAGGTATTAAAGCAGCTACTTCTGATGTTGTAGGCATACTGTATATCCTCCCATCAACACCTTTTCGATCAGAGACAATACGCATGTGAAATGGCTCATCATTACTTGTTTGAAACCTCTCTCTAGCGGATCTGAAAAGTTTGACTTACGGGTTTACATCATTGAGCATTTTTATTAGGGCTTCGATGACTTCTTTATTAAGTTTTTGCTTCCCTGCGATTGCCTTTGAATTTTTTCCCTTGCTACAGAAATAAGCAAAACACGAAATCACAAACATAAGTATATAGAAGTTACTAAAACATATAAAAGATATGTAGGCAGAATGTTTACTTGATCACAGTGGCTCTGTTATCTACTTCGTTTTCAGTATCAACTATATATAGTTGTGAATACTTAGCATAGTCACCCTCTTCTGGTTTTAAACTGCCAATCAAATGATAGTTTCCTCCTTGCAATCGGAACATGTTAGGCCCTTTCCCTTTTGCCATAGATTTGTCCACCTTTCCACCAAGAGAAGTCATGGCAAAAATCATATTAAAAATTCTAATATTTTCTCTGTAGTTTCTGCTCATTGCATCATTCCCTTTCAACAATTTGTTTATAAGCTCTGGAGATTCTTTTAGAAAGGGTAATTTGACACTTCCTTGCCCACAACATAGTGTAAATGTAGGATCTTTTTGGTTCCTACTTTTGTTGATACGCTCATCATACCACATGAAGGCACCACAATACTTACACTTGTATGTAGCATCACCATGATCAAGATAATCTGGGGTAAAACAAAACAAACCGTCCGTTAAAATCTATATATAAAACTCGTAACAAAATACTTTCAGGAACATATAATAAGTAGAGAATACCTGATATCTTTGTATTTGGTGTTGAACAATTTAAATTTTTCTTCAAACGTGGTCGACCTCTTCTCTTTGGTTGAGGGATGTTCTGATCAGCAGTTATTTTTTCTCTTGTTTTCTGCAACATTTGATCCACCTTAGCCATGAATTTTATATGTTCTTCACTTCTGGCGCTCTGAGGTGATACATTAGTGAGTTGTTCTGTAGCAATCTGGATTCCTATATTAGCATTGCTTGGTATTTCAGTTTCTTCATCAGGGTACTGGTCAGTTTCTTCATCAGTTGTACTAATATAGTAGTCCTGTTCCTCTGAAGTTTCACTGTCACAACAACTATCATTGTTGAACTGGTCCATGCTTTCATCATCACTACTGCTCTCTACTAATGGTTTGTAGTGCATAGAACATGAAGTTTGACCTATTTGTCACCATTAGCTTCGTTAATATATAGTATGGCATAACATGGCTTATAGAAAACATCATAAGTATATATAGATGTGTTCAAAAAGTTTGGTAAATATAGATTACCTTGCAACAAATGAGTTGGTGATGCATTTTGAAATTCTTCTTGCAAATTTCTAATTGGAAACATATCTACTTCTGAGCAATGCAACTGATGGGGATAATGGTTCCTTATGGTTGATGTAGAAGCATCACTTTGGTCCACTATCAAAGATATCTTGAGTCAATTTATATGTAGGAGTAGTTGCTGTTTAAAAGAGATTTGATGTAAAGATTAACCTTTTCGTTTATTATGGATATCAGGAGAAGGAAGGTTATGAGGTAAGGGATGTAGATTGGTGATGTTCGTGAGTACACCTCTTGAAGATTTCTGAGTCAATCCGGAGCTGGGATTTTCAATTGAAGGCATGCCTGAGAAAGAAGTTGAACCTGGTATATGACATTAGTTCTCATATTTTAGTATCTGTTTGTCGAAAACAAAATTAAATTGATACTTATCATTTTCAAAAGTTTGTGTGTTGTAATTCACCAGGCTCATGTGGTGTTTGCTTGGCAGGAATGGACTGTTGAAGAGATGTTGGTGTCCTAAAATGACCAGAAGAAGAATTACCAAGGTTCGTAATATCGTTTAGAACCCTGCTAAAAGTGGTACTTAGAAGAACAGAACCATTACTATTAGATGCATTTGACTGAGTTATCTGACTATTAGGAGTAGAACTATGAATCAAACGGGTTTTTTTGGATGGGTTAGAATTAGAATCAAGATCAGAGAGAGAAGGGTCTTGTTTCTTTTTCATGGTTGGGTTTTTGTTTATTCTCGAAAAAAGTCTCTGATGATAAGCTGTCGACGATGAGAGGTGTTTTGTCTAGTATATGTTTTGAGTAATAGAGTAACGATTGCTTTCTGTAAATAAAATATTTGATTGAGTAGTAAATATAGATAGTTGGTTTCTATTACAACTAAAAAGAGAGAGTTATGGGATACTATAATATTTCAATATTTTATGTTTTTCTTGTATTTTTCTGCTGGTTGATTGTATATATAGTTGGTTTAAATACTTTCTATATAATAAATTCTTAATATGTCACTCTTAAGGAAGATTTTGTCAGGTCATATACTAATGTTTTGCCTGCTAATGTAGTACGATATTTATAATTTTGTCAGGTCATATACTAATTTCCTCTTTAACTTGCACTTACGTGTTTCTCACAGGAAGTTTCCCCATATGGTGAGATTAAAAATCAGGCTGAAACATCCGGTCAATTAATCTTCAAGGAAGGTCAGTTCTATAATTATCTTTAGCAGTTTATGTTATTAAATAGTAAAGAGTCTACGGGTAGATAATTAGGGTTCATGATTTAGATAGGTTTCATTTTGCTGCCATTGTTTAATTGGATACTTAAATATAAAAGTTTAATTGAAGCTACTAAATAATTTCAGAAAAGAGCTGGAAAACAGCAATTATTAGCGAGAAACAATGTCACCAAAGTAGCAAATAACAAACTTTAGAAGTTGCAACATGAGAATAGAAGATAAAAAAACAAAAGCAAAACTAAAATTAAAATGCAGTCCCAAATTATTCCTTCTTTTCAACCTTGATCTTAACCCCGACACTCTTCTGTTTTCCCTCCCCATCGTTGTTGTTTGTGTCTTCATCTTTTTCATCCACTCTTTCAGCTCCAAAATCTGGGTTAGACTTTTCTAAATCTATTGGTTCAATACACAACTTTTTAGAAGTGGAGTTTTGATCAGAGGTCCCTCCATTAGAAGGGTAAATACGCTTAGATGATGGAGTGGTAGATTCAGTAGTTTGGGGGCTGTTTTCTATCATGAGCAATCCCTGTAAACAGACAATAGCTAGTTATGACAATTAAAAACCTAGATAACTATAATTATAAATCCCAGATTAATATGTAGCTCATTTACCTGGTTACCAGATACAGTAGATGTTGCATTTAGTGTATCCATTGAATTTTCCAACAGTTGTTCTTCGAGTAGACCATCTTTCAAGAGGACCTTGGAGACCTTATAGTTGTCTTTACCATCAAATATGTTTGCTTTGTCAACAGTTACCAGAAAGAGATAAGTCTTGCCAATAAGACTTTTCAGTGGATCAGGCAAATTTTCTGGATCTACAATCTACAGGCCAATAAAAATGAAATGATAGTTAGGGAATCCTAATGTTATCAAAACCGTCAAGAGTAGAAAATAATCTCAGAACAAATTTGCTAACCTCATCAACTGAACCACCTCTCACTGATGCAGCAGACTGCCCAATAATCTCAGAACAAATAGAATCAAACAACAATAATTTTGTCTCACCAGTAGAGTCCATGACATTAGCATAGAGCATAAACCTTAAAAATGTATATAAAGTTAAAAAAACTAAGGGATTAGATTTTATACACAATATATAGATTCGAAATAATTGATTAAGTAAAACTATAATTACCTTGGAATCACATTAGTGACTACAATATTGCATTTGTAACACCGAAACCTTGGTTTTGAGGAATTGTTAGTGATCCCATTATCCCCATCGTTTACTTTCTCCACTTTCTTATTGCAAGTACGACAACTAATATAGAACCAAGCCCAGTCCGTGTCAATGGCATAGACCGTGCAGTGAATCCTTGCCTTTCCAACCTATAGCCAGATTTTTTTTATTGGTCATTTAGTAAAATTCCATGAAGTAAACAACTGCTGTACATACCTCAACCGAATTCTTCAACTCTTCAATTGTTCTCCTAGGAAAATCTTCAACATTCTCACCTTGAACAGCAACCATCCCCCACCTTGGTTGTCTCTGACGGTATATGAGTGAGAGACCATCATTGGGGAGCCTGTTAAATACGATTATAAATGTTTTAAAATCACTACTAATAATTATGCTAACAAAAATGGTAGAATGAAATTTACTATGTGGTGTATTCTTACTTCTGTCTAAAAACATTAACTTCATCGAATAGTGGGTTCAAATGGACTTGAGAAGCATCAAAGGAATTAGTCAAGAAGTTCACACCTGATTAAGTAGAATCATTAGTAAAAGAAATATACATTTGATAATGATAAACAATGTGTAATAATTAAATGTTTTTACCCTTGTAGGATTTTATCTTCACAAATCTGAAAACACCAATGACGATGCTCCCATCAGAGTCTTGCAAAGAACTAAAAACGTTGTCGGCCAAGGAACCCCACAAGGTACATGACATTCTATCATCTCTATTATTTAGAGTGAGTAAGTTGGATTAGTGATAGAGTGGAGATCTCACATAATAATCATTTAGACATATTAGGAGATAAGACTTACGTTTCGTCCCGTAGCTCTAGAGAGAGTTTTTTGGTAGGCTTATTATTGGCTTCGATATCCTCCAATTCACCCAAACTCACGATTTGACCAATAACCTCTGCAAAATGAAGAATCTAAATAAATATTGAAGTCTGGTACACATAAAATAAATTGTAAGAAATAGCGTACCAACAAATATGTGGGGATTTGCTTCACCACTTTGAATTTGCTTGAACTTAGTTAAAGTCAGGAAGCTAGAATCAGAAACAGGGTCACTGTTGATGACCATAGTTCCATTAATGAATGACATCTTGTAAGCATGCGTGGTTGGTCTGAATTGACCAGTTGCATAGCTAAGAGAAAATGTCTCAATGAAAACCCAATTTCCAATGGGAAGCCTATTCACATATTTGTTTACCAACTCTTTCTTCACTGATGCATGAATCTTTTTATTCTGAAAGAATGAAAGATATAAGAAGCATTAGTAGTAGAATAGTATTGTATATCGTAGACATAAACATTTCTACTTACCATCGAATCTGCCAAAACCAATTCAAGTGTTTCGTTTTCCCATGAATGGATGACCTTCACTTGAACTCTCCATGAGGTTTTGTATGGTCGAACATCTTTCAAGAAGGCAAAAGTAGCTGCCATATTGTTTATATCTCTATATTTGTGAATGCTTGTGTATAATGCTTGTTTTAGGTCACGATTATTTATAGAGATACTGGTTAGGTCGAGGAAAACAGTTGTTACGATGAAGATAATAAGATCTGATGAAGCGAGATTTTAGAGATATAATTTCGTTTTTTGTTATTTATGGCATCTTTCTGGGATATAATATATTCTAAATTTACTTGTGATTAGGTTGATTGATTAAGGAGAAGCGTGATTGATGGGAGAAAATATATGGAAATAAAGAAGTTTGAACATAAATCTCGATTGAGATCATCGGATAAGGCAAGAAAAATCTTTCTGTTTTGTATGGTTGTGGAAGGTAATCTCGAAATAAGGTGGAATAATGTGGGCTTGGGCTTTTAAGTTTTAATTTGTTATCGTAAACCCAATTCTTATTACTTGTAATCGATAACCCAAACTTAGTTTTTTAATTAAAAGGCAGTGGCAGGGTTGTAAATAAGTGTGAAGTCCAGGATTTATTTTATAAATGTTTCTGAAAATGTATATATAGATTACGTTATTCAATTTCATTACTTAACTTACTTGATTTGACAGATATCAATCTGTTAATAATATTCCAAAATCTTACTAAGCCGCGTTTTTAGTACTGTACTTGATTCCTAATTTAAAATCTGACTAAACTTCTATCCTTAACTGCACCTACAATATATATTGTAATTGTTAAGAATATATTACGTAATTAACTACAAAAATTACTATGGTACATTCCACGAATATACCGTAAATTATACAGTCAAATCATACCTAATTCTTGATACCTCAGACATTCCTATAAATATGATGATAGTAAGCGAAGGTTCAATCATCATACCTTTTTGACTTCCTCTCCTCTGTCGTCTTTCAAGCTTTCTCCAATGGATGCCGCTGTCGTGCCTATCATAGATTTACAGTCGATTAAACCATTCAAAACAGGCTGGAGAATTCAAGTGAAAATCATTCATTCTTGGAAGCAATACACTGTCTATTCCGAATATTAAAGATCCACTACTTAAGACTTGGTTCGATTTTAATCTTACTTGTAAAGTTGCAACACAACTCACTTTCGAGGAGTTGCCTGTGTTTTATACTTTAAATCCGAAAGGAAAATCCTTTGAAAGAAGGAAGAGAACAATCATCAATCGGAGAACAACCTATATTTCAAGTATGTTCAATGGTAATTTATATCTGAAACTTCTTTTCCCTTTCCTTAAAAGGCCAATAAGTGACAAAGATCTAAAGACTTATGATGGAGTTGTATATCCTCCATAAACGTGTTTGGCAACAGGATTATGAGAAGAATGATTTATTTGTGTTTTAATTTTCTGAATAAATTCTGTTGGTTTTACTATATTTACCTATTCCTATGTTTTCCCTTCATGTACAAGTTTAAAATAAATGAGCAAAGAATACGTTTTTATTGTTTAACTAATATTCAAAAACCCCTATATTAAAAAACAAAAATTAGTATGACTTACCGTTTATCTTTATTCTTCTTTTAAAACTGCTGCTGTGTTATAAGTATATGGTCTGCGAATAAACATCATACCGTACCATGTCCTAAAAAATGAAACAAAAACAGATACATTAAGCAGGGCATTATATTGTAATTTTTTTTGAAATGTACATTCATTACAAAAAAAATGTACATATTGCAAAGAATATCAATTCAAACTGAAGACAACATAGGACGTACCCGTGTATATCTTTACACATCTACTTTAGACTACTATAGTCTTAAAGAAATCACAATCAGTAAGACCAATATTAAAGTAATCAATGTTAAGGATTATAAACTAACCTTTTATTTTTAACTTCAAAAACATATACTGTATGGTACTAAACTGGTCTACATGATAGTACATATATGTCATTTGGTTTGTTAATTAAACTAAGAATATATATGTAAACATATACTGTATGGTACTAAACACATACTGTTGGGTACTAATTCTTAGTTTAATGTGTAAACAATATAATAAATACAAACTTATACAATATTATTCGTCTACTCGTGCCTCGAAAATGTGTCTTAGATAAATTATTATTTAATTTTATTCATATCATGTCTCATTATATTGTTTACTCTCATTTGTTCCTTTTAATTGTGTAGAATCACAAATATTTACATGTAAAATATATTCTATTTCAAATAATTACATCTTCTATATTGACAATCAGCTCAAATAACACTAGATTATTCCCCCGCGCTGTAGCGCGGATCCGACTCTAGTTAGATATAAAATACATGGTAGTATTTATGGAAATACAGGATGTGTCGCGCAACCTAACTCAGCATTTGCATACTCCGAGACTTGACCGACTTGACCCTTGGCCGATCAAGTTGGAGAGACGATCGACTCGATCAAACACTATTTTTGGAACCAAAACCCAGTTTTTCATGTTATCTCTGATTTGTTTTATTCTAATCCGTTTTGTTCTGTTTTAGTTTCCTATTTTTCTATAAATACACTTACTCCTTATTAAGAGAGACCATCTTTTGTTTAGTAATTTTAAGAGTTTTAAGCTTTGTTTTTTTGGGTTTTTTGAATCCTTTGTTTGATTTGAAGTTTCTAATAATAATCTCTTTTTCATTTCTCCTAATCTATAACCCCTTGTTATGATTTCACAAAGATCAAGCTTTTTCCTTTGTGTGATCATGATTAGGAGTGAGTAGATCTTTTAGAACTTTGGGCTTGGTATATTAAGGGGATAGATTGTTGATCTTTGATGTCTAGGACTTTATTTATGTTTTTCCTATCTTGTTTAGGGATAATATTGCTAGATAGCCTTGATCAAGCTTGAATCTAGATATTAGGATTTCCATGCCCGGAAGGTGTTTGATGAAATTCCTGAACCATCCTATTCAAGAGCTTTGCATTCCTATCCAATGGAAATAGATGATTAGGGTGCTTAGTGGTATTTAAACTTGTTTATAATGCATGCATATCATGTGATTACCTTTGGAAATTGTTGATTATTACTTGATTTGCATAGAATCTCTATCATGGAAATGAATTGATTTGCATAAGTGTTCTTAGCCTTAGAATTGTTCTTGATTGTTTCTTAGACATCTAGGATTGATTAGCTATCCCCCAAATCAATAACCTTGCCCAAGGTTCTCTTGTTTCATCTTGATTTTTAAAACTGTGCTTAGTTGTGCCTTTGTTCTCTTTGAGTTTGCATTGTTTGTTTGCTTATTTAAAGTTGCTTCTTAGCTAGTTGTTACTCAAAACCCAAATCTTTGTTTAAGTTTAGATTAAGCTTTATTGTGTATTCGTAGTCTGTGAATCTTTGCAAATTTGTGGATTGATATTAATTGAATAGACTAAAGTACTACATCACTTTGGCCCAACGCCTCATAAAGAGTCATCCCGATACTCGCCTAGTAACTGTTGTTGTAAGCAAACTCTACCAAGCTCATGTGATCCACTCAGTGTTCACCCCAGTCCAGCATACACATCCTCAGCAAATCCTCCAGCGTTTGAATCATCCTCTCCGACTGCCCATCTGTTTGAGGATGATAGGCTGTACTCATATGCACTTTAGTGCACATCTCTGCTTGAAATACCTTCCAGAACACCGAAGTGAACTTAGAATCTCTATCTGACACGATACTTGCTGGCACCCCGTGCAACCTGACTATCTTCTTCACATACTTCTTAGACAAAAACCGCTGCCCCATCAGTCTTTTTAATGGACAGAAAATGTGTCGACTTAGTCAAACGGTCTACAATGACCCAAATTTCATCATAGGTCCGAGACACTGGCAAACCTACAACAAAATATATCGTGATCATGTTTCACTTTCACTCTGGAATGGGCAAACTCTTCAGCAAGCCTCCCAGAACCTGATGCCCAGCCTTCACTAGCTGGCAAACGTCGCACCTCGCGATCCAACTAGCTACATCCTTCTTCATCCCGACCCAATGATACTAACGCTTGAGGTCACGGTACATCTTGGTCGTTCCTGGATGGATAGAGAACATGCTCGCATGAGCCTCCCTCAAGATCTGCTGCCTCAACTTCTCATCCTTGTGCACAGAAATCCGACCGTGCACAAGTATAGTATCATTGGCAAAGACCTGATACTTCGAATCAATATCTCTATAGGCATTCACTGGCACACATCCTTCTTATGATCCATCCTCACTCTGCTCAGAAGATGTGCTCGATCAGCCGCATCCAAACCCAACGGCTCTTGAGAGATAGCACAATCAGAGCATGTCCCCAACCAGAGAGTCTCCATGTCCTGCTCCTGAGCCGAAACCGCCCGCTTCCGACTCAGAGCATTTGCAACAAAGTTAGCCTTACCAAGGTGGTAGGCTATCTCCAGATCATAATCTGCCACCAGCTCTATCCACTGCCTCTGCCTCACATTCAGCTCAGGCTAAGTGAATATATATTTCAGACTCTTATGATCTGTATACATCTGTACCTTCGCACCATAAAGATAAGATCTCCAAATCTTCAGGGCGAAAACTAAAACAGCCATCTCCAAATCATGAGTAGGATAATTGTCTTCATGAGTAGGATAATTGTAATTTCCAACCTTTTTGTACTACTAGACGCTTATCTCCTAAGGGCCCATGACAATTCAGTTCCCTTCCACACGTCACAAATGAAGAAACCACAACGGTTACCAACACCAACTCTTGGTTACATCGTAATGCGGCCCTTGGGTTAGTCGCGAACTAAAATCTGAGTGATGTCCAGCTTGTAAGTACCACTAATGTAGCTCAAGGGACACACACAATCTTTGGTGGAACAGAATTTCGATTCTACTTATACTAAGACTTTGAATCTGAAATTAGAACCTACAAGCGTTAGACAAGCATAAGTAAAGCCAAACAAATTGAGATAAAAACTCTCCACAACAAGCAAACAACACACACGCAATCAAGCAAACATAGAATTACACATGTATCTGGTTTTAAATGCCTAGAAGCAAGAATTATCGAGAGAGCCTCAAGAATGATTAACCGCAAAAATGCAACTAAATCTATATGCGTGTAAGCCAGTGATCGTCATGGAAATGAGATGAAGAAATACATAAACGATGTAGATCCAGATGCTTACTTCTCATTTCTAAGTCAGATTCATCAAAAACAAGTCCACATTTTAAATATGCAAACCGATTTTATGTTTTTATGCCTCTAATATGCAGCTTCTATCCTATGTCACGCAAGCAAGCAATAGATCTGTACATAAATTCGAAAATGCAAGATCCCACACAAAAACTACCGCAACTCACTAATTTTCGAACAGAGAAGTTCGATGATTCTCCTTTTCGTGACTGCCTGTGGTTTCCCCCATTTTTCTCCGCTCTCGGGCGACTTCTTCTGGCGCCTCCATCAGCTCTTCCTTCGCATTGATCAACCAAAGCTTGGAGAGTGTTTTCTTTAATTTTTTAAGTGAGATTTTCAACTACGGGAGCAAATGAATCGTTTTGCCCCTTTGTATAGCCAATTGATCTGCTTGTTGATTGGTCACTTTTGTCCTTTGCATCCATCAACATGTGGTACAGGAGACTTTTGTTACAACGTCGCCATAAGCGTTAAGACATGCGTCCAAGATTTTCGCAACAAATCGAGAGCTTGTCGCTAAATCTTGCTTCTCTCTCTTCAGTCCTTTTGGTTGTGTACAAGTGGCAGTTGGTCGGAAGTTGAAGAGTCCAGCTTCCGTATACGCGAGTCTACGTCCCTTCTGCCATTTATAAACGCCGTTTTTTATAACGTTACTGTTTGTTTCAATAGCTGCTGCCCCTTCTTCTTAACGGGTCTTAATTATCTCCTTGTCCTTGCCCAATAATTTTGTGTTAAGGCGAATCCTTTGCTCACGCCTATTATTTATTTTTACTCATCTCCATTTCCTGTCCATGTGCCGATATTCTTCTCTAACCTTCGGTCTTTGGTTAGCAATGCTCGGTCTTTTACGTCCGTGTTTTGTACCATTTTTTATTCTCACGTTGGTCCTTTGTCGTTCTTCTTCATTTTTGGCTCGGTTGTTTTTCTTCCTTAGTTTTTTTTTAACACTTTTGATCGTGGAATAATACTTATTAGCTAACGAACCATACCTTCTTTGGTTCATCACCCACGGTATCCAACGTTGGCTATCGCCCGTTTATGTTTTCTTCAAAATTCCTCGGACGTTCTTCGGTTGTTTCTCCTCTTTTGCCTTTAAGTGTCTTTCCAAGACCCTTCCTCTGCTACGAACGATGATTTTTGCATGGTCACTTACTTTTTGGTACTGAGTCACTACATTCTCCCCTCCTTGTAGGAGGAATTTGTCCTCCAATTCTAACCTTGATCTTCCTTGATTTTCTGCTCCATTGATTATTTGGTCTTCCATTGTTCAGTTCTTTGTGTCTCCGTCCCTTTTCCTTGTCGCTGCTACTCTTTGCTTTGTCGTTTCTATCCAGTCTGTCCTTTCTTACTTGTCTTCATTTAATTTGATCTCCTCCGTCTCCTCATATGGTTTGCTTGTTCGGAATACTTCTCCTTCTCCCTCGTTACTATTTTTCTTGAGTATACTTTTTTGTGTCTGGGACGCCCTTCGGTTTGGTGAGCATTGGCCATCATGAAAATATTGTCCAGTCTTCTCTTTTTTTTTTTTTTAATCCAAACTTCACTCTCCTTGCTTCTTTGGTCGATCTTATGCGAACTTCGTCTAATGGTCAGCTCACACTTCTCAGCTGGTGTCTACTCCAAATGTGTAGCGGCATAGTGGTTGTGATGGAGTCGTTCGTTTGATTTGTAACACACGTTCAAGCAAATCAAGCAAGTAATAGCACACAACACACAATCAAGCAAGCAAATATTAGCACATAACACACAATCAAACAATTCAAGCAAGCAAGCAAGACTCCTAAGACACACAAACAAACACACAACACTCAATTAATAGGTTTATGTTCAAGTGATATATTCACGTCGGAAATTTTATCCCCTAGCGACTAAGCGGCTACCAAGAAAAGAGGTTTACTTAATAATTACCTTGAAAAAACAAAATTCAACAAGGTGAGGTTAACCTATCGTTTTTTTTTTTTTTTTGAATATAATGTTAAATTAATTCAACATCGTTTTGTTACATTAGATGCAAAAATTCAGAAAACGATTGAAATTAAAAGCATAATGTCACTGAGAAGCTCGTGAAGCAAACCAAAGCGGGAGGCCTGTGTCATATCTTCGATCACCTTCTCGCTGTATGATTAGAAGCTTATTCCGAACTTGTTTGTCGAGCCAAGCTATCAGAGTAGTTGCAGAAGTTGGTGACTGACCATGTTTCCTCGCATTTCTTTCCCTCCAGAGTGAGTGAATAGACAGTTGGAAACAGTACCGAAGCAGAAATGTCTGAACAAGATTGGCCAGGGGCTTGGTGACATGAAGAACGACCGCTTGCCAGGTTGTGGAGAATTGCCGTTGTAGCAGAGGCTTAGCGAGAGCAGTCCAGACCTCAGAGGAATAACTACACCCGAAGAATAGATGGTCCTAAAAGCAATACCACTTTGCTTGGCAAAACAGAGCCTGCTACCAAGACAAATTCAGACAAGGCCTCAATTGGAATCAAGCCCAACAGTGAAAAGGAGAAGCCCAATATCATCCCTGCAGTCAACCTTCTTCGTAACGGTAATGTGTGTGCTGTGCAAATGGCCAAAAGGGAAAGTTCTAGGATGCTCTCTCCAACTTTGTACAACCGATTTGAGCCTCTGCAGAACCTAGGTGGCAGTGCCAGCTGTAGGGTAGCGATTGTGTGAGCTCTGTCTTTAAATAGACCTTTAGGTCACTCCTTTGTAATTATCCAAGAATCATTCAATAAAAGACAAGTTCTTGAATCACCTTTGTTTTCAATTTCTTATCATGGTATCAGAGCATTAAAACCTTAACAGGTGCTCCAATGGCTGAATACCCAGATTCTTATCCTTTTCCTTCTAATGTTCATGTTGCAAGTTCTGTTACTCTAAAACTCAATGATACAAACTATCGTCTTTGGAAGACTCAAGTGGAGTCCCTTCTCTGCAGCCAGAAACTCCTTGGGTTTGTCAATGGTCGCTATCAAGCTCCGCCGCAAACCATTGACAGACAGATCGGAGAGGCGGTTCAAGTAGCTGAAAATCCAGCTTATGAAGCCTGGTTTTGTACGGATCAGCTTGTTCGCTCCTGGCTCTTTGGTACACTGACAGAAGAAGCCCTTGGTGGTGTCTGCAATCTTCCCACCTCTCTTGAAGTTTGGAACTCTTTGGCTAACACCTACAACCGAAGCTCTATTGGTCGAGAGTTTGAGCTCAAACGCAAGCTTCATGCCATCAAAAAGCTAGGTAAGACATTCGCTGCCTATGTTCGTGAGTATACTGCTGTCTGTGATCAACTAAGCTCTATTGGAAAACCGGTTGAGGAATCTATAAAAATTTGTGGTTTTTTGCTTGGTCTTGGGAGAGAATATGACCCTATTGCTGCTGTTATTCAAAATTCCATGTCTCGGACTCCCACTCCAACTTTTACTGATGTGTTGTATGAGATCGAAGGATTTGACACTCGTTTACAGTCCTACGATGCTAATACTGTTGCTCCTCAAATGGTGTTTCATGCGCCTGCTGCTCAGACTCAAGAGGTTTTTCAAGTCTCACACTCCAACAACTATAGAGGTCGAGGGGTTACAACAATAAATCAGGTTCAAACCGAGGGAGAGGTGGATACTCTTCCCGTGGGCGTGGTTTCTATCAGCAAGCTGTCAGTTCTGGCTCAAATCAGCAATCTGGTACTGTTACTACTCGGCCAACATGTCAAATATGTGGTAAAGTTGGGCACACAGCGGCTAAATGTTGGAATCGATTTGATAATAACTACCAAGGTGAGAATCTGTCTCAAGTGCTTGCCGCTTTACAAGTATCAGATGCTTCAGGCAGAGATTGGGTTCCAGATTCTGGTGCCACAGCCCATGTCACAACCTCTGAAACTGCTCTGCAACATGTCAAACCTTATCAAGGTTCAGATTCCATCATGGTAGCTGATGGTAATTATCTGCCTATTACTCATGTTGGTTCCACCACTCTCTCTGTTCCTTCAGGTAGCTTACCTCTTAATGATGTTCTGGTTTGTCCAACTGTCAAACAATCTTTATTGTCTATCTCTAAGCTGTGTGAAGATTACCCATGTGGTGTGTTCTTTGATTATCATAAGGTTTACATTGTGGATCTGCAAACCATGAAGGTGATAACCACGGGACCAAGACGTAAGGGACTGTATGTGCTGGAGAATCAAGACTACAAGATCTTCTATTCCAACAGACAAAAGGCCACTAAAGATTCCATTTGGCATCATCGTTTAGGTCACGCTAGTCACCAGGTTCTTCAGCACCTTCACAACAGCAAGGCTATTTCTATCAATAAGAGCAGCATCAATCCTATTTGTGAACCTTGCCAGATGGGAAAAAGTTCAAATTTGCCGTTTTTAGTTTCAGAGTCTGTTTCAGTTGAACCATTAGCAAAAGTTCACTGTGATCTTTGGGGTCCATCTCCCATTGAGTCTGTACAAGGATTCAAGTATTATGTGGTGTTTATTGATGATTTTTCTCGATTCAGTTGGTTCTACCCATTAAAGTTAAAGTCTGATTTCTACAACACGTTCCTGCTGTTTCAAAAACAAGTTGAAAATCAGTTTGCTAAGAAGATCAAAGTTTTTCAAAGTGATGGTGGAGGTGAATTCATCAGTAATCAATTCAGACAACATCTTGGTCAGTGTGGAATTAAACATCAAATCTCATGTCCTCACACACCACAACAAAATGGGATGGCAGAGCGCAAGCACCGTCACTTCATTGAGCTAAGTCGATCAATGATGTTCCACAGTCATGTTCCACTTCAGTTCTGGGTTGAGAGCTTCTTTACTGCCAATTATCTTTGCAATTTGCTTCCTGCTGCTTCCCTCAATTTTAAGACTCCTATGAACTTCTCTTTCAGCAAAAGCCTGACTACACTGCTCGAGAGTGTTTGGTAGTGCCTGCTATCCTTGTCTTCGTCCTTATGCAGCTCACAAGTTTGAGCCACGTTCTCTGCAGTGTGTTTTTCTGGGATATAATGCAGCCTACAAGGGATATAGGTGCTTATATCCTCCTACAGGAAGAGTTTATATCAGTCGACATGCAATTTTTGATGAACATCTATTTCCCTTTCAAAGTAAGTATAAACATCTTCTACCCACTTACTCCTCAGCTCTGTTGCAATCTTGGCAGGCAGCGACTCAAACTGTAGTTGATACTTCGCAACAAGACTTACCTGCAACACTTCTGTCAAAACCGTTGTTCCCTACTGCAGAAACAGAGCCTGCTACAAGCGATTCAGCAAACCCTGCAGTCAACAATGATGGAAGTAATGAGGTTCTTTCTGACGACTCCTCTGAAGAAATGCAGCCTGAGGATAATCAACCTCTTCAGGAACCGTATCAACCAGTAAATGTGCATCCCATGGCAACAAGAGGGAAAGATGGTATTCGCAAACCAAATAAACGATATTTATTAATGACCAATCCTCACAAACCTACTGAACCGAAGACTGTTGCAGCTGCTTTAAAAGATCCGAGGTGGACTAATGCTATGGGTGATGAAATGGTAAATCAACGACAGTGTCGCACATGGCATCTAGTGCCACCTTCACCAACAATGAATGTTCTTGGCTGTAAATGGGTCTTCCGCATCAAACTGAATGCTGATGGGTCTCTTGATAAGTTCAAAGCTCGATTGGTGGCAAAAGGCTATCATCAAGAAGAAGGTGTCGACTATCTTGAAACGTTCAGTCCTGTAGTTCGAACATCAACGATCAGAGTAGTTCTTGGTGTTGCAACAGCTAAAGACTGGCCTATCACTCAATTAGATGTCAAGAGTGCTTTTCTTCATGGAGATCTTCATGAAGATATTTACATGGAACAACCTCCTGGCTTTGAAGATCCGCAATATCCATCATATGTGTGCAAGCTGGATAAGGCCATTTATGGGCTCAAACAAGCGCCAAGGGCTTGGTTTGACAAATTTAGCACTTTTTTACTTGAGTGTGGTTTTACTTGCAGCAAAGCTGATCCATCTTTGTTTGTCTACCATCACAATGGTGACACATTGGTGCTTCTTTTATATGTGGATGACATAATATTAACAGGAAGTAATACAGAACTTCTGAAGCATCTCGTTGACACTCTTAGTCAGCAATTCTCCATGAAGGATCTAGGTTGTCTGCACTACTTCCTTGGAGTTCAAGTGCAAATGACCTCGGAAGGTTTGTTTCTCAGTCAAACAAAATATGCCGAAGACATTCTGTATCAAGCTGGTATGACTGCATGTAATCCGATGGCCACACCACTGCCTCTGCAACTGCCAGCCAACAAAACCGGTGATGAACTGTTTCCTGATCCTTCGTACTTTAGAAGTCTTGCAGGTAAACTTCAGTACCTTACCTTGACAAGACCGGATATTCAGTTTGCTGTCAACTTTGTGTGTCAACGTATGCACTCACCAACTATGGCGGATTTTGGTCTACTCAAAAGGATATTACGCTACATACGAGGAACTACCATGTTTGGCCTGCGACTCAACAAAACAAGTTTTCCACCGGTACTTGCTTACAGTGATAGTGATTGGGCAGGTTGTAAGGAAACAAGGAGGTCTACTACTGGCTTTTGCACCTTCCTGAACACTAATCTCATCTCATGGAGTGCAAAGCGTCAACAAACTGTTGCTAGATCCTCAACAGAGGCAGAATATAGAGCAATGGCAGAAACGGCTGCAGAGCTAACCTGGATCGCTTCTCTACTCAAGGAACTTCATGTCTCTCAAACTGGTCCAGCTATTCTTCACTGTGACAACCTCTCTGCAGTTCATCTTACGACAAATCCAGCCTTTCATGCCAGAACAAAACACTTCGAGACTGACTGGCATTACATCAGAGAAAGGGTTGCTTTAGGATATATTGAAACTCGACATGTTCCTGCAGCTCTTCAAATTGCAGATATATTCACAAAATCGCTGCCTAAACAAGCGTTTCAGAGACTTAGAGACAAACTTGGAGTTGGTATTCCACCCACCTCAAGTTTGAAGGGGGGTAAAAGCAATACCACTTTGCTTGGCAAAACAGAGCCTGCTACCAAGACAAATTCAGACAAGGCCTCAATTGGAATCAAGCCCAACAGCGAAAAGGAGAAGCCCAATATCATCCCTGCAGTCAACCTTCTTCGTAACGGTAATGTGTGTGCTGTGCAAATGGCCAAAAGGGAAAGTTCTAGGATGCTCTCTCCAACTTTGTACAACCGATTTGAGCCTCTGCAGAACCTAGGTGGCAGTGCCAGCTGTAGGGTAGCGATTGTGTGAGCTCTGTCTTTAAATAGACCTTTAGGTCACTCCTTTGTAATTATCCAAGAATCATTCAATAAAAGACAAGTTCTTGAATCACCTTTGTTTTCAATTTCTTATCAGGTCCCGCGTCTCAAGGGGCAGGTTGCACAAAACGCAGGTTGGTGCAGAGACTATGTTCCAGCGCATCATTAGGTCTGCAGTGGGAAGTCTGTTTTGCAGAGCCAACCAAGTGCAGAAGTAGTATTTAGGTGTAGCATGAGGGAACCATGCTCCTGAATACCAATCGACCTTATTTGAGATAGACCGGATATGGTTCCAAGTATCTTTGGTGGAGAAAGAGTCTGTGTAAATGTTCCCCTTCCCTCTCCAAAGAACAAGATCCGGTTTAGATATATCTCGACGTAGCCACTGTTGCTCCAAAGCCGTCTCGATGGAAATCAGGCTCTCCACTCGGTGTCTACGTCTCCGCCGAGTAGTCCATGTTTCAGCCAAAGACGATTTCCAACCAATCCCAGATCAGTTACCCCTCTTGGACCAGTTATATCCATTAGGCAACCTAGAGGAGACCAAATATCGTACCAGAAAGATGTTGTCAAACCATTCCCCACATCACTCCGGCAAAACGTCCTTGCTAGTGCTCTGTACTTTAATAGTTTGTGAGTATTGTTTTCTTTCAATTTATTAATCGACATTAATTCATTCATTTTCGCTAAATTTGGATTATTTTATTTATTGATTCATTCATTTTCGTTAAATTTAGATTATTTTATTTATTGATTCATTCATCGAACTTTAGTTTGATGTCATTTTCCATCTTATGCATGCATCGATCATCTCTTCCAATTATTAATCTAGGTAATTGATTATGATTTCTAATTTTTGATAGATCTATCTTTTTAATCAATTTGGTTGGTTGTAGCTATGAACTCTCTCACCCTATTTCTCTTATTATTTTTTTTTTTTTTGTAAATTTTGATAGAATAATAATTTAAATTTTTTTTATGTGAATATATTTCAAAATTACTTGATTATCTGACTAAACTTCGACAAACCTATATTCATATATCTTGTTAACATTGTTATCTTATTGTCATTGAATCAATTTTTTGTGTTTATAACAAAAAAATTTATTTGATTAATTTGGTGTGTTCATGTTAGGCATTATTTTTGAATTTTATACTATACAATTAAATTAAGTAAAGTTTCCACTCGAGATATGATTTAACAATGTTAACTATTTCAACTTTTCACTTTTCTGTGGTCGGCATTGTAGTATTAAATTATACTCCCTCCGGTTTTTTTTACTTGTCGTTCTAGAGCTTTGCACACAAATTAAGAAAATATATCAATGTTCTATTATACCCCTTATTTAATACATTTTCTAATTTTTTCATTGGTCAAAACATTAAAATAGTTGGGATAAAATTGGTACTTTTACAAAACATATGCATTGAAAACCTAAAACGACAAGTATTGAAAAACAAAATTTTTACTCTAGAATGACAACTAAAAAAAATCAGAGGGAGTACTAAACAGAATTCAAAAACCAATCAATTGGATAACACAATTTTTTTTTTGGGGGGGGGGGTCCAATCCAAATTTATGAGAGTCAAAAATTGAATAACGATCATACAACCCACTTAAAATAGAGTTAAACCGACAGTAAACCAGACCAAACCGAAAACAACAAACTCAAAGCTTGTAACAACTCTCTTATTACTTCCAGTTCCAGCTTGTAATGCCCGCCCGATCGTTATGGCTAGCCTCTTTTTTTTGTTAATTTTGCAATCATTTCTGGTTGCGATCGCTGTTGGACCCAAAGAATTTGAAGAATTCACCGAGGCATTGCTGTTGAAGCCTTTGCCTGATGGAAAAATTTGAGCTCACTTCCAATTTGAAAATACTGGGGGCGAGAAAGTTGTTCTTCCGTTAATCTTTACAATCATATATATACAACGCTAGAAGCCTTAAGAGAATATTGACCAAGATACTAGATAATGTAATATAACATAGTTCTAAAGATTTACACAATATTTCCCAATACTCCCCCTCAAGTTGGCGCATGAAGGTCTCGAATGCCCAACTTGCGAAGAAGATAATTAAATTGCGTACCCCCAAGAGATTTGGTGAAAATATCAGCAAGCTGGTTGGTAGTATGAATCTTGAAAGTGGCAATAAGTCCCGCCTTGATTGCATCTCTCACAAAATGACAATCCGCTTCAATGTGTTTAGTACACTCATGAAAAACGGGGTTGGCAGCAATATGAAGTGCGGCTTGATTATCACAGAAAAGCGGTATATGAGCAGTATGTTGGATACCAAAGTAAGAGAGAAGTTCATGTTCCCATTTTAATTCACAGGTCGCATAACGCATTGCCCGATACTCAGCTTCAGCAGAGTAGATCGAAACGGTCTTTTGCTTCTTTGTTTTCCATGCAATAGGAGAACCGCCAAGAAGAATGACATAAACCGACAAAGATCACCGTGTAAGAGGACAAGTCTGATAGTCAGAATCGCAATAAGCCAGGAGTGTGAGATCACTATTGGCACTCAACAAAATCCCTTGTCCCGGACAGCCTTTGAGATAACGAACCACCCGCAGTGCAGCTTCCCAATGTTTGACTTGTGGTTTCTTGAGAAATTGTGCAAGAATATGGATAACATAAGTAAGATCAGGACGAATTACCGTCAGATAAACTAATCGCCCAACCAGCCGGCGGTACCGTCCTGGGTCAGCATAAGGACCATCTTCATCGATTTGTAACTGGTGATTTTGTTCCATTGGAGTTTCAAACGGCCGACAGGCTAACAATCCAAATTCATCAATAATATCCAAAATACACTTCTGTTGAGACAAATAAAAACCCCGCGAGGTGAACGAGCAACCTCAATACCAAGGAAGTATTTTAAATGACCCAAATCTTTCATCTTAAAGCACTCACTCAAATACTCTTTAAATCGACGAATAGCACCTGAATCATTCCCACCAATCAACAAATCATCCACATATACGAGAACATATAACCGCATATCACCCTGTGCTAAGTAGAACAACGAATAATCACCATATGTCTGAACAAAACCATACCCGAGTAAGGCAGTAGTCAACTTGGCAAACCAACAACGTGGTGCCTGCCGTAAGCCATATAAAGACTTTCGAAGTCGGCAAACCTTATTTGGACCAGAAGCCTGAAAACCCGGAGGTAGTGTCATGTAGACCTTCTCCTCTAAGTCACCATGAAGGAAAGCATTATGCACATCCATTTGGTGCACCTCCCAATTCTTTGCAGCCGCCACTTTTAGGAACATGCGAATTGTAGTCATTTTTGCAACTGGAGCAAACGTTTCTTCATAATCTTTCCCTGCAATCTGTCGATCTCCACGAATAACAAGACGTGCTTTATAAAGCTCGATGGAACCATCAGAATTATACTTAATAGTATACACCCATCAACAACCAAGGGCTTTCTTACCCGGAGGAAGGTCTGTGACATCCCATGTGTTAAGTAATTCTAGAGCATCAATCTCAAACCCCATTGCATCACACCAAACTTTCAATTGTACGGCCTCACCATATGTTTTAGGAATCACCGCGGCTGTGACTGCTGCCAGGAATGCCTTATGCTTGTCTGAGAAACGGTCACATGAAACATAATTAGATATGGGATATAGGACCGTACCTTTGGAGGAAGAAGCTGAGCCGAGAGTGCGTTGTGAGGGGCAGCTGAACATTGTGTGGTGTAAAGGACATAGTCATTCAACTTTGTAGGTTTCTGTTTGAGACGTTTACCAACACCCAACGTCTCCATCGCATCTAGTTCCATAGTGTTAGTTGAAGTCTCCCCCTGAGATCGACTAATCTCCCCCTGAGATCAACCGTTCTCCCCCTTAGATCGACTGATCTCTACTTCTGTTTCTAATGGTTCTGGAGCGATCGGTGGAGGAACGACCAATCGAATAGGAGGATCGGTCGATCCCTCCTGCTCTACATTGTTTGCATCGTCCAATTGCTTTGTAGGATCGACCTGTTCATTTCCAGAATTTCCATTGTCACCCAAGAGTTGTAGAGGTGGTTGGGAGTCTATAAAATCATCATCACACACACCATTCGTCGTTGCATGTAGTTCCGGAGTCGGAGAGGAAGCTTGGGACTGTGCAAATGGAAACTCGTGTTCATGGAAGCTAACATCACGGGAGACAAAGTACTCAGCATTGTCAATATCAAAAACACGCCACCCTTTTTGACCGTAAGGATATCCAACAAACACACACTTACGACTACGTTCTCCAAACTTGTCTTTACCTCGAGATTTCTTGTGAGCATAGCATAAGCATCCAAACACCCTCAACCGATCAAAGTGTGGGGTGCATCCGTTTAACATCTCATATGGTGTTTTACCATTGAGGAGAGTTGAAGGCGTTCGATTAATCAAGTGAGCTGCCGCTAAGACACATTCTCCCCAAAAACGTACGGGTAAGCTCGCTTGAAACATGAGTGAGCGAGACACATATAAAATGTGGCGATGCTTCCTCTCCACACGTCCATTTTGTTGAGGCGTGTAGACACAAGAAGTTTGGTGAAGAATGCCTTCATGCTAAAAAAATGGACGTAAACACATGAATTCTGCTCCATTATCACTCCGTATGACTCTAACCTTTTTGTCAAACTGTCGAGTAACCATAGCACAAAACTTGCGAATAGACTCAGCCACTGCACTTTTCTCTTGAATAAGATAAATCCAAACTGCACGTGAGTGGTCATCAACAATAGTAAGAAAATACGCAGCTCCAGAAGAAGATAAAGTACGATAAAGTTCCCAAACATCACAATGGATTAAGGCAAATAATTCGGCAGCTTTATTAGAACTTTCATGAAAACAATCACAGGTTTGTTTAGCCCGAAAACACGCATCACAAACAACTTCAGTCTCAGCCGGTTTCCCAACATCAACATGACTCGACAAAAACGATAAAACTCGACTAGATGGGTGACCTAAACGACGATGCCATAAATCTCTAGCTCCTAAACGCAATGCTGCCTGAGCTTGAGCACCCATAACACCACGAAAAACATAGACCCCTCCGCACTCTTCACCGGTCCCAATCAGCGTCTTTGTACGGTCCTGCAATACACACAAATCCTCCGTAAGTGTAATCGAGCCTTTTGTCAACTTAAGCAACTTAGCAATAGAAATCAAAGAACATTTTAACTCCGGAGAATATAAACTCCACGGAGCCATAAATCTCCACCCAAACAAAGATCTCCTTTTTTGGTGGCGGTAGCTCTATCTCTATCCGGTAAGCCAATCGAACATGGAAAAATATCAACAATATTGCTTAACAGGTCTAACTTCCATGTCATATAGTGTGAGGCTCATGTGTCAATAATAAATTCAACATGATCTTTCTTACCAGTCAAGGTCTCAACAGATTCACTCCGCTTAGTGCCAACAAATTGCATAAGTGCACTCCATTGCTCATCCGTCAAATTTGGTAGGGAATTCCGGTCAAATTCCTCCCTCTTCGTACCCACGTAAGCAGCCTGGACAGCATGGGCTCTACCCGTCGGTACCGGTCCTCGACCACCTCCGCGGCCAGTACCAAGCATACCACCACCACGTCCGGTCCGACCACCACCACGGAATCCACCTCTGCCCCGAGTAGTACGACTTCGCTCACCCCACCATTCTGGATACCCTTTAAGTTGGAAACAGTCAGTCATAGCGTGACCATACTTCCCACAATGAGTACAAGTAACATCTTTTTCTCTATCATAAGGAGCGAAAGAGCATGGAGGTGGATTGCCAGCGGACACCGCAAATCCAACTGCATCCATCTTCTCCTCTCTGTTACGAGTAATGCTTAGCTGCCTTTCTTAGCGGATAATGCGTTGGTACACTTGTGAGAGCTTAGGAAGAGGTTCCATGCTGGTAATAGTGGAGCGAACTGTCCCAAATCTCGCAGAATCCAAACCGGTTAAAAACGTGTTTGTACGTTCTTCATCTCTGTCTTCTTCCAATTGTGCTGCTATGCTCCCACAAGAACATGATCGAATTGGCTTATACACAGCCAATTCATCCCACATCTTTTTAAGCTTCCCATAGTAAACCTTCACAATATCTCCATATTGCCTACAGTTCGCCAGTTCTGCACGCAATTCACTAACCCTCGGTCCATTCCCAGCCGAGAATTGTAATTTCAAGTCATCCCATAGAATCTTCACTTCATCCACCATAGAAACAGAGGTTCTTAAAGCTGGTTCGATGGTGTTCATAATCCATGCCACTAACATCGAATTTACACCCACTGCTCAATTTCATTCGCCATCGTTGGCTTGGTGATGGTTCCATCTACGAAGCCAAGTTTTCGTTTTGTCCGCAAGGCATTCCGCACATGCTTGGACCAGTCTTCATAATTTTCTCCTCTTAGTTGCACCATTGTAATCAAGTTACCCGGTCCGTCAGAAGCGTGGAGGTAAAACGGTGATAGGATAGCATCATCACCTGTTTTCACCACCATGGATTTCGATTCACTCTTCTCATGTTCAGTCATCGTTTCTCTTCTTCTTCTTCTTAAGCCCCTTCTCTCTCTCTTTTTTTTTTTTTTTTTAAAAGAACCCGCTCTGATACCATGAAAATACTGAAGGCGAGAAAGTTGTTCTTCCATTAATCTTTACAATCATATATATACAACGCTAGAAGCCTTAAGAGAATATTGACCAAAATACAAGATAAGGTAATATAACATAATTCTAAAGATTTACACAATATTTCCCAATACAATTCCCATGGCCGCAATCACCATCTCTTTCCAAAAGCTATTTCGCAGTTGGTAACTGACCTCCTTGTTTTTCCTATAATATGAACTACTGTAGTATTAAAGAACGTGGAGATTTTTTTGGGAGATTTTTTTTTATCCTGATTTAGATTTGCCTGGAAGCAGAGTTGGATCTTGTTCACGAATCAAACATTGATACAGAAATAGAAGCACACTATTTCTGGAAGAACGCAGACTTTGTGTTTGTCCCTTCAGAGAAAGCAGCAGCCTTCTTTTTATCTTTGATATTGACAAATATAGTGACAGTGAGCCATTTGATCTTTGGCCTTATTTGGAAACTTCCCTCAATGTGTTCATGTCAACAAGCTCCATTACACGCGAGTCTTTTTTTTTTTTGTTATGGGAAGTGGGAACCAAAGGGGTGCAATAACCATCTTGTTAAAAGCGACAGAAGTTACCCTACAGAGAAGACAGAAGACAGACAGAGAGGTCTTAAAGAAGATCAATGTCTCACCATCTATGGATTAAGGTGACATCTGGCACCTTGGAGATGATGCTGGAACTACCATACTATGTGAACTGAAAATCTGCAGCCATGTCAATTGAATATGGTAAGGTGATCTGTAACATCCCCGTTTTTAATTAGTGGGCTATTTGAAGTTTTAGCCCATTAATAGCCCAAGTTAACCAAAGTTAAAACGACAAAGAGTTTATGGTGTAAGCGTGTATACACTTATATCGCCGCCCTTGTTCAGCAAGAGAGGAGAGTGATCAACCCTAAAAACACACCAGAAACTTGATCGTTGAGTCTTGGAAAGCTTAAGTTGTGTTCTTGTTGTTGGTGTTGTTGTCGGTAAGAAGGAAACGATGGAGAGACGTTGTTGTGGTGATGAGTCTCGTGGAGGAGAAGCTTACCGTACGGACCCGTGGTTCTCGCTAGTCACCTTCGAACACCATCATTGGTCAGTTAGGCACCGTGTGTCACTGGAGATGTCAGCCGCTGTCATCGGAACAACCGTAACCATTGTTGAGGCCGTTATGGGTAAGGAAACCCTAGATTTGTTTTGTAACTTGGACCGGAAGTTTCTGAAGTCGTTGTAGATCTAATCAGGGGCGGACCTACTAAGAAAAGAGGTAGGTCACCTGACATGGGTAAACTAGATAAATAGTTTGTTTTTACATGTGATTACGTAAAATTTCAGTAACACAGATGGTAAATTCTGTAATGGTGACCTCCCCATACCCTAGTTCGAACCTCTAATTTGACAAATTCTTATTTTTCCCCTGTAACTGACCTCCCTCAATAATTATCCTGGGTCCTAACAGCTGTAAGCTTTAATGTCCGTGTCGAAGTGAAGCCACCGATCAGATCTGTCGAGAAAGGTAATCGGCTGCACCTTGTCTCGTGCTGTTGATGTTGTGTTTTGTTCATTATTGAACCGGAAGGATAAACCAACTAAACCGAAACTCGATTATTGAACGTACGTGCATGAGTTGTGCGTTGATTTGTGGTGTCCTGCATCGTTACGTGTGTTGGTTCGGTGATATTGGTTAATTTAATATTGGTGAATCGTGTTCGTGTATTCTGGTCTGGTTTAGGGAGTTCTGTTAAACCGAGAACATGGGATCGTGATTAACATGTGGACGTGAACTGAATTGTGCAATCGTGAGATTTGATGGTTGTTATTAAATTATAAGATTTGGTTTGATTAATTATTAAATCAAGTCTAATTAATTAATTAAAAGTTTCCAGAATCATTTAAAATGGAGATTTTTGTTTGGATTGGTTTGATGGATTGTTGCTATTTAAACCGTTGCAGATTGAGAGTTCTTATTGAAGTAGGTTCTGTTAGTGTTTGTTCTAACCGGAGGATTCGATTCATGTGGCTAAGGTGAGGACTAGTTGGTGTTTTCTACATATTCAAATATGTTTGGATGGTTACTTAGTTTAATGTTAAGCTGAGTATACCTATATGTTGCATTGTATATAAGTGACATATATTTAGATGAGTGTATATTTTATTTATACGTATATAAATATATATTTATTATATTATATAAGAACTAGATTAAAGATGAGAATAAGAAATGAATGTGTGTTGATTGATATTGATGTGGTTGCCTGAATGTATGTTATGTTCTGGTAAAATAATTGTTTGTGTGTGAGGAGGTAAGGTGCCAAGGCACGAAGAAGTGGGTGAACCGCGGAGAGTCCTGCAAGGAGAAATCTTTGTATTTGAGTGGTGGTCTACGGACGCGGAATGCGGGTAGATCAGGATGGATGGCTGACGAGCCGACGATATGAGAGGTGCACGGAAGAAGTGCAAGATGGCATGAGGGATCCGGTTGCACGAGTGAGATGTACATGGAAGAAGTGCGAAAGCACGAGGGATCTAGTATGCACGGAATGAGGATGTTGTGTGGACCGTCGTATCCTGCCCGTCTGTGTGATGGTGGTTATGGGATGTAGTCTCATTTGTGTGGTGTGTGTGTATGTTTGTGTGTCACAGGATTTAGGACACAGTGATTGTTGTTTGTCTTAAGTTTAGACTTTGTGATTATCTAAGCGTGTATGGATGTGGAGACTTCGGGAACCCGGAGGCTTTCCCTTATTAAGTAATTATCAATTGCTCATTCCTCTCTCTTTTGCAGGTTAGCTAGGTGAAGAATTAATTTTACGTTGTTAGCTGGTGATTTTGCATTTAATGAGTGTTTTGGGCCGAGCCAAGGAGTCAACCCGTTGACCAGCTCCGGGTATCGAGTTCGGGTATTACATGATCTTTCATTCTCCATACTTTCCAATTCAACTACCATCCTCTGATCTTCAAATAGATTCATTGATCCCGTGTTTCCAAATACTGCTTGGTGTACTTTTACTAATTTGCAAGGGAGTTCTGAATCTTCTCTGAGGGAGTCCTGATTCTTCTCTCCAAAAGCTCTCTAAAATCTCTCAGGATTCTCTCTCAAAAGTTGCAGGAAAAAATAAAGCTTAGGTCTAAACAATGACCTAAAAATCCTATTTATATTCCTAAAACACGTCTAGGGACTTATGATGCAAATATGGAAAAATTTGGGGCTGAATTCTAAATCTTCAAAACTTGGGCTTCTTGTGTCGGCTTACTGGGGTGTCGATCGACACCATCACTCTTGATTGTCTCCATATTGATTTCCTTCGGTTAAATGCTCCAAAATGATCCAAATTGCTCCACTTTGCTCTTTCTGTGCCAAAATCTTAAACTACTTGTAAAAACTCAAAAACATCCTACAAAAAAAATCAAAAGACTCAAAAATACACTTATATCATGGTTAAAACTGTAAAAAAATAAAAACCATGATATATCAACTTCTCCAGACTTAATCTTTGCTTGCCCTCAAGCAAAACAGAAATCTAGACCTATGAAAGAGGTTTGAAAACATAGGAACTCACTCAACTGCAAGTAATTGATCTTCGCACTCTTCATCGCCTTGACCCTCAAGAACTTCATATACTTTGTCAATTGAAAAGTATCAACATTCTTTTCTCAAATCCCACAATCCTCTGGCAGTGCCGGTCTGGTATTATTGGCTGCCCTACGCACAACCCGGTTTAAAGGCCTTAAGAACAATTTATTTTACCCTTTATATTAAAGAAAAAAAATTATTAACCCCTTTTTAATAAATTTACACTAAAAATTAAAAAACTTTGACCCAAATTCATACTAAAATCTGATTGTTGAAGCAAAAATCTATTTATTTTCTATAAAATTGAAAATGTTTCTATAGACTTACTTAGATAAAATTTTAAAAAATGCCTTAATTACTAAAGAAAAAAGAAAAAAAACATAGGACCTCGGCTCACTTATATCCTTTTTTTTTTTTTTTTCTCTATTTTTTTTCTTCTTATATTAATTTTTTTTTTTTTACTGAGTACTGAAGGGAAGAGAGAGGGGAGACATACTTTGGAAAATTGCACTTCTTGTATGGCTCGAAGAAAAAGTCTAGTCCACTGATTTCCAACCCCAATGTAAGAGATTAAGTCCGGTTAAACTCTTGATAAAAGTTGAGACAACGTTAGTTTAACTAGATATCCATTGAATAAGGGCTTTCAGGATTGTTGATACAGTTCATAGTCTTTTCTACACTTCGGTTCTGAGGTCAAGCTTAATCAAGAGTCATTAGAGTGTTAGCCAAAGAACAGAAACTGTTAGTTAAAGATCATAATTCCAAAAAGAAAAATTTGACTCAATAAAAATAAAAATACGGTTTTGACTGACAAGAAACAAAAACATAGTTAGTGGTTAGTAGACATCTCCCCCAGATTTAAAAGACACTGTCCCTAGTGTTATCAAGCAAGGGAAAGAAAAAAAAAACAAAAATGTATTGAAAGTTGTAATGAAAAGATGAACATGAATCGGGTTACCCATTGTGAACACTTGTGTTGACCGCTGCCATAAAGGTGTCGATCGACACTCTCTACAGACAGAAACATGGTCAAAAAATCCTTTGTCAGTTGCAGTTAGAATGTGTTGGTAAGTCAATCCTTGGATGATAATTCTGTTAAAAAGCACTCAAACACAAGTTAAAAGCAACATGATAGATAGATAGTTCCTAATTTTATACAAAATCAAACACAAACGGACTCAATGCAAAAACAAAAATGACTCAAGAGAAAAGAAAAACCTATGAGTGGGTTGGCTCCCACTAAGCGCTTAATTTCAGTCATTAGGTTTGTGGACATATTAACAATCAAAATAGGCAAGTCACCACTAAGCCTATGTGCACCAACATCTAGGTCTTGTAGTTGAGTGCAATTTGTCAAAGAACCAAGAAACTCAAGATCTCCAAAAGACTGTGTTATGAGCCAAAGCCTTAGCCTTATCCCTAGTAGTCACACCCGTTGCTTAAACTTAAGAACAATAGATTGAAAGCTAACTTCCCTTTAACCCAAGTCTCTCTTTGGAGAATTAGGTTAATTGTTGGAAGCTTAAAATTCTCATTAGCATAAGAGGGTCCTTATATAGGACCTTACAAACCGACCTATGTCTTCTATCAAAAGGAAATTATGAAAACCTTAAATCTAATTTAAAAGGAATAAAACCATAATTATATAATCCTAATAATATATCAAAAGCCTATGATCGTATCAGACTGACTTCCCAAAGAGTTAGTAAGAAACGACAGAGATTGCAAATTTTTCACTTTTCCAAAGGTCAGAGGAATACGTCCTGTGAGAATGTTATACTCGATTCTCATCACTTAAAGAGTTGAGATATTGGAAAGTGTTGATGGAATGACTCCTGCGAAATGATTCTTTCCCATATCTCTTGAAGGTTTGGTAGCAAATTACCAAAGTCAGGCCTAAGACTACCCGAGAAACCATTTCCAAAGATGCTTAAAAACTCAGGTGAGGAAAAATTGTAGATGGAGGGAGGAAAAACGCCTGAGAATTTGTTGTTTATTACTTCAAGAACCACCATTTCACTCAGCCTAGCTATATCATTTGGAATTTCTCCTTCCAAATTGTTATATGCCAAGCTAAGTCGTTGTAAAGATGTCAAGTTTCCTATTCATGGAGGGACCTTCCCTGTCAGGTTATTAGTACTAATATCTAAAACTTCAAGCCTCGTCAATGATCCTAGTTCTGAAGGAATACCTCCTCCAAGATGATTTGAATGCAAATGAAGGAACAACAATCTAGAGCAGTTAGACAGACTCGCTGGAATCCCTCCTCTAAGATCATTTAAGCTCATATACAATTATTCAAGTCTGAACAAGTTTCCAACCTCTCGAGGAATAGTTCCACCAAAAGAGTTGTCAGAGAGATTAAGATATATGAGAAATGACAGATTAACAATAGATGGTGATATCACTCCGCCCAATTGCAATCCTCCAAGGTCAATACCATTAACTCTCTTGTGCTTGTGGCCACATGTAACCCCTGTCCAATTGCAGAGTGGGTTTGAGTGATTCCATGATGACAACTGACAAGACAACTCTTTTGTCTTTAGAAACTTGAGACTTGAATTCGAGTAACGCTTGCCTATCAGTTTTATCGGTAAAGCCATGTGCTTTAAGTAGCATTGCGAGATTTTGTCACGAAAGGAAAACAAGGGATGAAGCAAATGCAAAATGCCGTTTCTTTATATTAATGGCTTTTAACGAAAGAGAGAATGTCCACTAAATGTATACAACTTTCTTGCCATGTAAGTAGGCAATTAACTGCTCAAAAAGTCACGAAAAATCATTTTCACGTGACTCTCATTCTCTCAACGACTTTTTCAATTTTATATATACACTAGTAATTGGTCCGCGCTACGCGCGGGAGTTAGATTAAAGTGTGTTTAAGATTTTTTTTGGATATTATTTATTTGTTATGTAAATATCTCTTCGTCTCTATATTTTGTGGTTTATTAGTTTGTGCTGGTTCTTTTTTTTTTTCTTATGTGATTGAGGTTTTTTTTGCGGTTTTGCATTAAGTATAATCTAGTGAAATGTTTTTTTTTTAATCATGTTGTGTTTCGTTACGAAATTGGTTTTGTTTTAGCTTTATTTTTATTTCAGAAGTTTAGATTGTATTTTGTAAGTTGATTTGTGGCTGTAGTTGTTTTTGGTGCATATTTAAATTTTAGTTATGCGTTGGTTAAATTGTTTATTGCATTTTTATATACATGGTTGTAGTTCCTTGTTCGATTATTTTGGGTAGGTATTTAATAAACTGTGGGAAGATTTTTTGTGAATGCTTTAGTGATTGTGTTACATAGTTAGTGAGTCAGTAATATTTTAAAAAGTATTAAAATTACTAACATTTGAGTGTTTATTCTATTAATTTTGTGTGACATCCATTGGGCCTAAATATCTGTTTAGGCCTTAAACTTTTTGGTGTTTATTAGGTCATTAGTGGAATTAAATTAAGTTGGGAATAGATTACGCCTGTTTGAAAATGGCAAGTGTCTTGTTACTGGGTGTGTTTTCTTCTTTGACATAGATCTCTTGCCGAACGGATAGCAGATAATCATTATTTCGGTCTACTGGACAGTAGAAGTCTTTTAACTCTTATTTTGATGCTTAATATAAGGGGTATTACATTGAATTTATATTAATATTGACAGGAACTTTTCTCACCATATAACTCTTGTCATGTGATATTTTTTTCGGTTTAAAACGATTAAAATATAAATTAAATTGGATACAAACTTTTACGTTTAATTTAATAATTCTTAATGTATTGTTAAGTGTAACTTAGATTTCTATGTTCTCTTTCTTCCTTTCGTCTCATTTTATTACAAACATGAAAAACTGAACAAACACAAATGATAGGTTAATCTCTTTTCAAATACTTATAAGACTGTCTCTATAAATGGTATACACTTGAGTCTTTTATTGATACATGTGGTTAAGTTATTTAGTAGTAGTAACGAATAACATCAAAACTTAATAAGTGAAACAACTTCTTGTGCCAGGACACATAGAAATATTCACATTGTATAGTCATGTATACCATTCATTAGAGGTAACCTTACTTTCTCGTAGGCTCTGCATTATTCCATCGAGCATAACGTAAATCTTTTGCTCTCTTCTTGAATTACTTCCTATATATTTCAACAGCTCTGCACACACATAAGTAGAGTTGAATCTGAGAGAAAGGACACAATGAAAATGAAAACAATCACACAAGCACCATTATCAAAACATATGAGAGCATATCTTATCTACTTACAAATCTGGCCTAATATCTTCAAAGTTGTGAGAACTTGAAACAAACGATTAATGTTAGTGATAGCAAATTAGCAATAGGACATAATCTTTACATAGATACCACAATTCGATTCTCTTGGACACAATGCTTACGTAAGTGGTCTGAGATAAAAACTAATGACACTGACAAACCTTGGTTAACCTTTTTGAAGAGAAAGAAAAATCTGCAAGCATCATGATTGTTTCGAAGCAACGAGCATGACATTGTCAGAAACCAAGAGTTAAACAGAATCCTGTCTATATTTTTACACAGAGAAAAAAAACAATAAAAATTAGAATCATTCCAACCACCGGCCTCTCCAAAAAAATAGTTAAAAAGAAATATCCAAGTCAATAACAAACTTTTTTGTGTGAGGTTTAGAAATTAGAAACAGACATGTGGAACATTCTTAAGCACATCTTTAGCCACTGCACTAAGAGTTTCTGTATCAAGCTAGCGACATAGAGATTCAGAAAATAGTAGATCTAACTAAAGATTATTATTTATAAGTCATTGAATGGGTCACCAAAAAAAAAATTGAACATTCAAAAGCTGAAAACTCATTGTTAGTATCTTACTATTGCCAATCTCATTTTGAGTCCTAACACTTGAGCAACTGTAACACTTGCAGTCATTAGTTTTAACACACAGAAACCACAAAAGCTATTATAAGAACTAAAACATCAAACAAAATCTTAATTAGGTGAGAAAGATTTCTCAACATTCCGATTACTCACTTTAGAATCCAAGAATATTATAGTTGTAAATGTAAAAAAAAAAAAAAAAAAAAAAAACATTAGGGTGGGTAAAGCTTAAACATGAGCACCAATTAACAAATTTTCTGGTTTTATATCGAATCACATACTTGTCATGGCAATAGATGAGAGGCCCTTGCTGACGATGCAATATACGGATCCTTGCTAATATATATGGATAACAATTTTTCTACAACAAAGTAATTAGAGAGGTCAAAAAAGTATAAAGAAGACCCACTGTTGCAAGTCAGCATCGGTTCTCGTTGATGTATCTGCAATTCGGGTAAAAGAAGTTCTTGTTGCAAACCGAGCCAGCATATACAGAGGAAACACAATTTGTTAGCAAATCACAGAGCAAATATGAAATGAAATAAACAAAAGTGATTGATGAGCTGCTTGGATTGAGTATGAAACCAAAAGAAATTGGCAGCTCATCGAAATCATCACTCTTCTTGTTCCTGTTCTCATCTCTTTTTTCTCTTTTTCCTCGCGCCATCACTTGTCTGCTCTCGTCATATTAGTCAGAAAAGAATTGTAAGACAAAGTAAAATCTGAGCAGCATGAAATTGCAAGTGATAGCATTATATAAGGCTGCAACTTACGCCAATTGAAGAAAGAGTAGTGGGTCGTGAATTAAAAGAAAGAGCATTGAACGGCATGAGTTTTCATTATACACTAAGCCGTTACTATGGAGATGAAATACAGGGCAGGCTATGAGACGGTGTGGAGGAGTTGCGATCACAACCTCTATCTAACATACAATTCAAGAGATCAACCGCTCTAGAGAGATCTTTCTGCATGCATAAGCCATCGAGAAGTATATTATAAGTAACAACATCAGGTTGTGACTTGGGTTCTTCTTGACATACTAACATCTCATGGTAAAGTTTTAATGCCGCATCCACTGAGCCAATAACACAAAGACCTTTTATTACTGAGCTATAAGCTATTGTATCAGGTTTGATCCTGATAGTGAGCATCTTTGACAACACCATCATAGCATCATTAACTCTCCCAACCCCACAAAGACCGTTAATAAGAACACTATAACAAAACTCATTTTGAGAATATCCGGTTTTATCCATCTCTCTCCATGCTTGAATCGCTTCTTTACTAAGACCAACTTTGAAATATCCTTTCATTAAAAAGCTATACGTGTACGCATTAGGAAAGTAGCCACTACTTATCATTCCATTAAGTATTTCTTTAGCTTCATTTGGTTTTCCTTCACGACATAAACCATCTACAAGAGCACAAGTTGATCTTAGGGTGGTTCAATCAATGTTTTGGTTTTAGAAAAATTGGTTACTAAATTAAATCAACTATGCCATCGCTTTTTACATTTTCAACGTTTAATCAAATATGTTCCCAAAGGAATTAAAGTTTCAGCTCATCTTGAGTGAGTTTTTGGATTATCTAGTTTAAAGATCTCTAGTTAATCTGCAAACAGCAAGAAAACACACCTGATCCAAACTTGTGAAAACAGCATCTTTGAGAATGTCTGAAACTCCGCTTGACAATAACTGGCGTGCACGTTCACGTGTGTTGTACAGCTTGTCCCTCACATTTCCAAGAATAGCTCGGTATGGCTCATTTGCAGGGATTTGTTTCCAAAATTCTACATCCATCCAAAAACCAATTCTACATCCAGCAAAATATAACAAACTGTTGAATCTTATATAAAAATTGTCATAGAATGTAACAAACCTATATAGTGTTTTGCATCCCTCTTCGCACACCTTTGACGCAATGACGTTATGGACGCACCCTAAGTTCCTCATTGCAACGCCACATAGACATCTGGAAAAAAACACAAATAAAAACCAAAAGTAAGATCTCTGTCTGGGAGACTACAACCAAAAAAAATAAAAATAGCTGCAAACTGATTTAACTACTTTTACCTCAAACATAAGATCTTCAATCTGGGAGAAGTAGAGATTAGCAGCCATCATTCTAGCTAATAAGCATACATCTCTTGTGACTTAAGGAGTTACTCATGGATTTTATAGATAATGTCTCCACTAATGAGAACCAATTCATGTTTTAAATGGCTAAAGAGAAGAAAGAAGTGAGAGTGTACCATCACGGTTTCTGCCCATCCATGAAGATAATTGAATGAGAGGCGCATTATAAGGAACACACTCGTTGATTCCAATGTTCTTTAAAGCCGTGACGACACGTCTCAAGAACTTCGGAACTCCTTTCCAAATAGTCTCGTGGAAGTAGCTCATACCCGCTCTCATTTCATCTTGAGGTATAGGAGGAGTTCTTCGGATTTCATCAGTGCGAAAAGCAGCTTGAATCTTGTGCAACCAAAAACAGAGTTTTAGTAGAATTCAAGTAGAAGAAGCTTCATTGAGTTCTTAAGTTGTGTATGTAACTCTCATTGCAGAGCTTCACTGAGTTCTTTTTTTTTTTTTAATTAGGAGTAATGTCCTTTCCATATAACTTCGTCAAACAATCACGAATCTTTTAAACATTAAGATGAAAACACATCATCAGTAAAGTCACACACACACAGGGCATCAACAAAATGTCGGAACTCAAACTAAGGTTTAACAAACCTTCCAAACTTTTGGAGCAAGGACTGACGAACAGATTGAGTCGGATGAGCAGTCAAAACCAAGTCAACAGTCTGATTCTTGAGAGCATCAAAAACCTCTTCAGGAGTCTTGTTAAGCTGCAAAATCCTCTTGAGAGTCTCTTCAATGTCGGATTCAGTTGTTGCAGAGGCCTCATCAGCGAAATCATACAGAAGTGAAGGATGATATGAAACAAAACCTGGAGGTGTTCTTCATCATCATGTTGGACGTTAAGTCATGAAATTAGTTGTACATGGTCTCTACCTTCCTTGAATGATTATGATCTCCTTGATCTGACTCACAAATTAATTAAACCTTAAAATTGTAATTGTGACCCAAAAAACCAAAGACAACAAAAAGCTTTTAAAAAAAAAAGTAAAATTCATCGATCAAATCAGTAGAAACAGTTTATGTTGTTACCTTAAGCATGTTTGGTGACAATAATGTTCTGAATCAAATCAGTCAAATAAATCATCGGCACCTGTTTCACAGAATCAAAAAGAAAACAAACCTATATGTCAAAGTTACAAAACTATTATTCACACACCCACACCAACTCAGTCAAAACCATATAGACTAAGAAGAACACACAAAAAAAATGATTGTTTGCTCTCTCGTGGCCGTTATAATGCTTCAACGATTATGAGAATTAGAAAACATGAATCGCATGCCACAAACTCAGTTAAAAAAAAAAAAAAAAAAAGTGAAATTGAATGTTGGAGAATGCTTTGGTGACAACAATTGAATCCCCTGGATCCAAACTCGTCAGCATATTCCCAAGCTCCTATAGCTTATAAGTGTTGCGGTTCCCATCGTAATCAGCAGCAACCTCGTAGCATTGTTGAACCTTTTGACACAAAAATAAATTAAAACATAATCTGATTCAGAACACCAAAAAATTAACTGAATAAAACAATCTCAGTGAGCCATTGAAGCCAAACAAAAATAACTCTCTAACCCAGTATTAACAAAAACAGAGAATTCTGATGCAAAACTACTCAATCTCACTAAAAAGGATTGAAATTATAAAGTTGGACATAATTTAAAAACAGGGAAATATTGAAAGAGTAAAAACATGACACACCTAGAAGATCTTTATTGGTGTTGGCAAGAGAAACCAACTGCTCATGACTCCGGAACCTGTAAAACTCTTGCGGAAAAAAACCTCACATTAGATAAAGACATTATAATCGAGTCATTGAAAAATCTAGAAAGAAACAGAAACAAAAGAAGAGAAGCGAAGCGAAGATGAGTAATAGAGAACTTAGTCTTAACTGGGTAACTCGAAAGGATTCGACTTGGGTTGAGGAATTTTATGCATAGAAACTTTAGTAGGTGAAATGGGAAGAACAAAGATTGAAGGAGGAGAGGGACGGTTCAAGTCGCAGATTGGAAGACGGCAGAGTGGAGTTTTGTGGGAAGGGATTTGTTTTTAGGGGATGTTAATAATAATTTGGGCCTTTAAAACGATTTGGCCCGAAAAAATAAAAAATGTTTAGTGGGTTAGTTTTAAAAGTTTTGGCCCAATTAAAAAGAAAGAGTCGCTGACGTGGCAGCACCAGGAATGAGTAAAGACAACTTTATATATATAGATCAATACAATAAAAGAAGGATGCGTTGCTCTCCTCATCTGACACCTCAGCTTCAACATTGAAGCATGGCTTGACACATCATCTAAAATGAATAGCCAATTAAAACATTTCGATTAATACACCTAAGACTTATTTTATTCCACGTCGTTCTCTTAATTTACTCTCTCTCAAAACTTAGGAATCATGGTTGTTTCGTTGTAACAAAAAAAAAAGAGATTGCAAAACGCGAGATCTGATTGGCCGAAATTTTAGACAAAAGGGATTGCAAACTCGGGGAAGAGTTTCTCTCTCTTTCTCGATTCTTTCTCTGGTGCTCGAGAGACGGTCATGACGAAAACGAAGACATGCTCTATGCTTCTGCTGGTACAATTCTTCTTGTTTTCGTTGGTAGAGCTTGATGAATTAGTGTTGTTTATATCTGATTAATATTAGGGTTATATGAATTGAGAATTAGAAAATTAGGGTTTTTTGTTGTTTGGATTTTAATCGGAAGAATGGGTTTGACGAATTTCATAGCGACGGTGGTTGGAGTCGGCGTCGTGGTGTTGCTATTGAAGAGCGACGTCAAGTAAACTGCACCGTCGTAAGGCGTAACGTCAAGAACATCCGTCACTGGCTCGAAGAAGAATCCTCTACCGCCTCCAAGTCTTAATTCTTCTCTCTCTTGATTCCTTATGATTTCTCCTTTGCGAAGGTGTGTTATGTTTGTTAGTTTGGTGGGGTTTGTGGTTTCGTAAACTGGCTCACTCTCTCATTTGTGATTTTTTGATGTGAGCGTAGTTGTGTTGGAAAGCTTATGGTATGAATATAATATCAGTTGTTTAAATTCTAGGATCATTTGAGATTTTGTAACTTGAGTAAAAGATAAAAAGATTGATTATGATGACAGTGGTTTGGGTGGGCATAGTTGTGTGATTGAGCAATGTTGGTATTAGTGATAGATCTAGCGACACAAAGCAAATTCTCTGTGTGTGTGTGTGTGACTGATGAGTTTGATGCGGATTTCAGGGCAGCTGAGGCCATAAAACCAAAGGATATAGAGACAAAGGTTCCGAAGAAGGACATTCCAAAAGAGAATGATTAAGTGTGCCACTATATATAATGGTTCTTTGGATTGAAGTGGTAGATTTGAAGATTTTTTTTGAAAGATTTTGACTTAAGTATTATCTTAATTGAATCTGATATGTTTCTGATTTGGTATTTTGTTTGCATCGAGGAGAGTTCCAGGATGTTGCAGGATAACAGTTGGCTCTTTTTTAAACTCCCTGCTGGTGCAGAGATAAAAAATAACTCTTTGATGCAATTGTCTCTTTTTTCTTTAAATGACAGAGAGAGAAAGAAACTTTAGTGGATTTTATGGCTTGTATGTTTCAGTTAACAATGGGTTGTAGGTTTCTGTTTCTTCAATCCGTTACTCCTGTTCTTATTTCAGTTTCTTTTTGTGTTTCTAATGACTTGAATGTTGTTGTTTCATGTCTTCGGTTGTATGTTTCTTATTAATGAATGAGATTGAGTTTCAAAGATTGTGTGTTCATGGATGTTGATGTTTTTGAATGAGCTATGACTTGCGCTTATTTAGTTAAAATTAATCCTATTTAAAATAATATTTTTTCAAAATATTTTTTTTTCTATTTAAACAAGGAGAATTTTTGAATAAATGTATTTCCAGTCATTATTTTGAAAACTACCTAATGTTTTTTTTCCTTTTTTTCAAATGTTAATATAAAATCACAAATTTTAAATATATTTTTTTAAGAGTAAATATGAATTTTAATTTAATAGTGAAGATAGAACTGTCTTTTTACAAAAAAAAAAGAGTTAGTTTAGAAAAGGAGAAAGAAAAAGACATAGGGTAGTTTTCATAAAATATATTGTAGAAACAAAGTCTATGTTTAATAAAAATTAGATAAAATTAATGTATAACTATAAAATTATAGATTAAGTTAAATGGAATTGATCTCGTGGGGTATAAAATGAGATAGAAATAATTCTATAATTGGGATGCATTAATGCTATTTTGATAGCAAACTGATCATAGTAATAGAAATTTTACGTAGTCCATGTTTACATAATGAAATGTTTAACTCGGTAAGACACATATAATAGTTTTTAAAGTGATGATAATAAACAAAAATATGCAGCAACAAATAATAACAAAAAATTGAAAACAACAATATTACTAATAAATATTGTTATAAACTATATTGATAATGATTTTAGATTTCAAACAACATACAAAAATAGTCTTTCAGAAAACACAAAGCAAAATATTTTTAAAAATAAATAAAAAAATAAAATGAGAAACAATCCCGCGGCGTAGCGCGGGTACCAACCTAGTAATTCGTAGCATACATCGATCATTTATTATATACTTAATGGGGATTCATGTTGAAGAACATCTTCTTTAAATTTTGATAAACATAATGAAAAAGAGAGAAGATATAACAAAGCCACACTTGATTTTAAAATATCATGTTGTCCCACATCGGATCCTAGGAAGAAAGGAATCTAATGTCAATTTTGTTCAGTTGTTGCATGCATCTTGCAGGTTTTGGAACTTTCTTTGTTTTTTAACACATAGAGTTAGATAATGGTATTCTTGAATCTTGATTGTAATTTGTTTGAATGTTGACAGCAAACTTTGTTAGCTGGTTCTCGAATTCGTAAGCAGTGATGTCTTGGTTAATACTAACATGTTAAAATGCTCTATACAACATGGTAGGGGTTACATATGAAATAACTAAGGACGAAGTAATTGCAAACTTAAATTGGCTCGAGACTACATAGAATATCTGACTTCTCCAGAAATAACATGGATATTTGCCGACTAAGTCAAGTTATCTACTGTGTAAAGTGACGAAAACATTTCACTAGTTGTCTTTACGACGTATTAATGGGTTTATGAAGAGATCCACCAATCGACAACAGGTTTCCTGTGTTATCATTGCAAGAATAGTTTACTTGCAACAAGATTCAATGAAAAAAAAGTAAAAAGTAAAATCGTCAACGTTGACGTTTACTCACTGTTTGAGTTCTCCTGAGATGTACCAAATCACTAATCTTACCTGTTGAAGAAAAACTTGATTCAAAAATCAAACTGATTGAAGAACATAACTTGGATCTAAGGTTTTGAAGAAGGCAACTGAATGAGAGAAGTTGAGGGCTGAGTTTGTAGTGACGAACTGTGTGGTATTTTATTGTTAAGAAAACGGCAAGTAGTCTACAACGACTATAGGAAATTTATACCCATGCAGTTTTTACTAGGTCTGATTGGTAAAAGTTATAAAAAAAAAAAAAAAAAAGTACTTTGTACATAACATTTTGTTTCATCAAGTTTTAAAAATTGTATTGTTTCGCACGTAAACCTCATCGTTTACATATCAAGTTTCTGAAGTATTTGGATGAAGGATGATATAACTTTCTTTCTATAGCAAAACAAATTATTTTAAAAAGAAAAAAACTACTACTTTGTATACAACAATTTTGAAGTATAAACAAAAGTTTTAGAAAAAAAAAAAAAAATCATGCGCAATGTTAGCCAAATTTTGATTGTACAGTCAGGTCAGAACTGTGTACGCTTCTTTTTCTTTTCACAGTTGTTATGCCAATGCAGACAAATTGAGGAATCCAGATACACAAAGCTCGTGTTGGACCACAGCTAGAACTTTGATTATACTTTTTCTCTTTGAACTTTGATACACAACAGCAATGGATAAACCACACAGCTACAACGTCATTTTCATTATTATTCCCAAAAAACATGTAAAGCTGGTAACACAATCTGGAAACAAAACAGAGCATAAACAGAGTAAAAGACAAACTACAAACTATAAAACGACAACATGATGTTGTAGAGACCTAAATATAAAAGACAAAATTTTAAGTGGGTTGCAAAAGTCTATAGAGTTAAACATGAACACTTGAATTAATGTCTGGTTGTTCTTCTCGTTTTAAAGAACCTCTCTCTGATAGAGATTAACTCTTTTGATGCTTCACTCGTTGCCAAACGGTTCGTGGGAGATTCCTCACAACACCTAAGCCCCATCTCCAAAACAAGTGTCAAGCACTCAGCAATAGGGAAACCAACTCTGAGACCAATGTGAAGAATCGATTCGTCTGCAATGTCTAATACTCTTTCTGGCAACGCCGACTTGATGTAGCTGTGTAAGGTAAAGTTTTCCCCAAACAACTCATTGGTTGGTCTTTTTCCAGTGAACACTTCTAAAAGGAGAACCCCAAAGCTATACACATCACCATTAATTGATGGTTGTCCTCTATAGAGATAACTACATAATATATCTTGTTGTAATCTATCTAATATTTAGGCTTATCATATATTCCTGATACTTAGGATCTCCATTGTATAAATACCTCTGTTCATCTATCAATAAGAAACAACTTATTTCTTCCATTCATAACATGGTATCAGAGCCTAAAAACAATCTTTGATCTAAATTTTTTTTTCGTTTCTGGTTTTTTCTTGCTTCCGCTTCTTTACATATTTTTACTTCTAATATGACTACCTCTACTTCTACTTATACTTCTTCGCCTACTATGGACCAATCTTCCTCGGAGACTCCATACACTCTGCATCCATCTGACAATCCGGGTTCCCTAATCACCCCAGTCTTACTTCGTGGTGATAATTATTCTGAATGGGCCACCGAGCTTTGGAATTCTCTTCAAGCTAAGCAGAAGATAGGGTTTATTGATGGTTCGATCCCCAAACCAACTTCTAACCCCGACCTTGCTCGATGGATCTCTACTAACTCTATGATTGTGGGTTGGATACGTACTGCTATTGATCCACAAGTTCGTTCTACTGTTTCTCATGTTCCCGAAGCTTTCAAACTCTGGGAATCTCTCAAACGTCGGTTCTCTGTCAAAAACGGTGTTCGAAAACATCTTTTGGAGGACGAGAATAACAACTGCAAACAGAACAGTCAGTCTGTTCTTGAGTTCTATGGCCGTCTATCCAAACTCTGGGAAGAGTTACAGACTTTTACCTTTACTACTCCCTGCACCTGCGCTGCTGCTCCTGAACTTGACAAGGAACGTGAAGACAGACGGGTTCACAAGTTTATCTTTGGACTTGATGAATCTCGCTTCAGCACTATTCGGTCTCAGATCATTGATGAAGATCCATTGCCGGACTTGAATAGTATTTACTCTCGTGTGATTCGTGCGGAACAACATCTCAACAACATGCGTGCTTCTGAAGTCAAGCACGATGCTGTCGGATTCTCCGTCAAAACAGAGTTTGCTCCTCACTCTGTTTCTCCTGTTGTTGCTGCTGTTACCACTCGCAGTCGTGATCCTAATCGTTCCTGCAGTCACTGCAAACGTACGGGTCATGAAGCTTCAGAGTGCTTTCTTCTACATGGTTACCCTGATTGGTTCTTTGAACAACAACGTTCTTCCTCTGGTCGTGGTGGTCGCGGTGGCGGTCGTTCATCCTTCTCTGGTGGTCGAGGTCGTGGTCGTGTGAATGCAGCATCAGCTACTGTCAGCAATACACGCTCTCCTATTCCGACTGATCAAATCTCTGCTCTCATTACGTTGCTTCAAAACCAGCAGAGTCAACTGTCTACGGAGAAATTGTCTGGTAACACCGCTCTCACTGATGTCATTATAGACACTGGTGCTTCGCATCACATGACAGGCGATTTGTCTTTGTTGCGTAATACTCTTGATATACTACCTTCTGCGGTTACTTTTCCAGATGGCACTGCCTCTCGAGCTACGAAAATAGGCACTTTGCAACTGAATGGGGACTATTACTTGTCCAATGTTCTATATGTTCCCGATTTCACTTGTACTTTGATTTCGGTGTCTCGCCTTCTTAAACAGACCGGTTGCATTGCTATTTTCACTGATACTCTATGTGTTTTACAGGACCGTTTTACGAGGACCCTGATTGGCGCCGGTGAAGAGCGAGAGGGGGTCTACTATTTCAAGGGTGTCAAGGTTGCACATGTTCATCAAGCTGGCAAGGGCAACATCTCTCCTTTGGTTTTATGGCATCGTCGTCTTGGCCATCCTTCATACAAAGTTCTTTCTCAATTACCGGTTTTAGATAGTTTGAAAGTTGATTTTGGTGATAAACATTCTTGTGATATTTGTTTCCGTGCTAAACAAACACGGACTGTTTTCATGAAAGTATTAATAAAGCTTCGACTCCTTTTGGTTTGATACACTGCGATGTTTGGGGACCCTATCACACTCTTTCTTCTTGTGGAGCTGCTTATTTCTTAACTATTGTTGATGACTACTCAAGAGCTGTCTGGATCTATCTTATGTTAGCTAAGTCTGAAGTCAAAAATTTGATACATAATTTTTGTGCCATGTGTGACAAACAGTTTGGCTGCCCTGTCAAAGCTGTCCGTACGGACAATGGGACTGAGTTTATGGCTCTCTCTTCCTTCTTTCGTCAACATGGCATTGAACATCAGACATCATGCGTCGATACACCACAACAGAACGGCCGAGTGGAACGCAAACACCGTCACATTCTCAACGTTGCTCGTGCCCTTCTCTTTCAAGCTCAGCTTCCTGTTCGGTTCTGGGGTGAGAGTGTGTTGACTGCAGCTCATCTAATTAATCGTACCCCTACTCCTCTGCTTCACGGGAAGACACCATATGACATGCTGTATGGAACCTCTCCTTCTTATGACTCACTTCGCACGTTTGGCTGTCTGTGTTACTCTCACAGACGTCCGCGTGACAAGGACAAATTTAGTGATCGCAGCAGGAAATGCATATTCGTGGGCTATCCTTACGGTAAGAAAGCTTGGCGGCTCTACGACATTGAGAGACGAGAATTCTTTACAAGTCGTGATGTTATTTTTCTTGAAGAACAGTTTCCCGGTGTCTCCGATACTACTCATCAACCGCCTCTGATGACTCCTCCGTCCTGTGTTATTGATGACTGGTCTCCTACATTACCTTCCTCTGCTCCGTTGTTGACACCGGTTCCGACTCTGCAATCTATATCAGACTCTGTTCCACCGTGTACTTCTCCTGTTCCTGCTACTATTACTTCATCTCCGGCTTCTCCTACTACTGATCAGGCTATTACTCCAGTTGATTCTCCACCTCTCTCTCCTAGGCCGGCTGATTCATCAATAGTCGAGTCTCCGGTTGTGTCTTCTGATACATCTGATCCTACATCACCTGGTCTTCCTGAGCTACTCGGTCGTGGTCATCGGGTGCGACAACCCTCTGTTCTACTTAAGGACTATGTTGTCAAGACTTCACATGTGCAAGCTTCTCCCTCTCTCGCTTCATCGTCGTCTAATCCTGGTTCTCCTCATTCGGTTCCAGGTAACACACCTTATCCCATTGTTATTTATCTTTCACAAGCTAATTTTTCCACTGGTCACAAGGCTTTCATGGCTGCGATTACTTCTGCTGTTGAACCTACGAGTTTTAAACAAGCCATTTTGGACGATGTTTGGAATGATTCTATGAAGGATGAGTATTCTTCTCTTACTATGCAACACACGTGGGATGAGACTACTCTTCCTCCAGGCAAAACAGCGATTGGTAGTAAATGGGTTTATAAGATCAAACATCATGCCAATGGTACGATTGCTCGCTACAAATCACGCTTGGTGGCTCTTGGGAATCGTCAACGTGAAGGTGTTGATTACAAGGATACATTTGCTCCGGTTGTTAAGCCTACTACTGTGAGAGTTCTACTTGAGATTGCGGCTGCCAAACGATGGGAGGTACACCAAATGGATGTGCAGAATGCATTTTTACATGGTGACTTACATGAGGAGGTGTACATGAAGTTCCCTCCTGGCTTTGAAAATCCGGATCCTACTAAGGTGTGTCGGCTGCGTAAGGCCATCTACGGACTTAAGCAAGCGCCTCGGTGTTGGTTTGCTAAGTTAAGTACTGCATTGAAGTCTTATGGTTTTAAGCAGAGTCGGCCTGATTACTCTCATTTTTCTTACATTAAAGGGAAGGTTTGTCTTCATATTTTGGTATATGTTGATGATTTTGTTATTTCTGGCAATGATCTCTCTACTATACAGAAGTTTAAGAACTACCTCAGTCAGTGTTTTCACATGAAAGACTTAGGGAAACTCAAGTACTTTCTTGGTATTGAGGTGGCTCGAAATACAGAAGGCATTTTTATTTCTCAACGTAAATATGCCTTAGATATCATTGCTGAGACTGGTCTTCTTGGTTCCAAACCTGTGCCTACTCCTATGGAGGTTAATCATACACTTCTCCGCAATGATAGTCCGTTCTATGACAACCCCGCGGCTTATCGGCGTTTGGTGGGACGCCTTATTTACTTGTCCTTCACGAGACCGGAGCTGTGTTATGCTGTTCACATTCTGTCCCAGTTTATGAAAGCACCTCGTCAAGATCATTGGGACGCTGCTATTCGTACGGTCCACTATCTTAAGGGTTCTCCGGGTCATGGAATTCTTCTTCGTTCTGATTCGGATCTGCGACTCACCGCCTATTGTGATGCTGATTGGAATGGTTGTGCTTTGTCTCGTCGCTCTGTTAGTGCCTACATTGTTCTTCTTGGTCCTTCTCCGATTTCATGGAAGACAAAGAAACAGGATACTGTGTCTCAATCTTCTGCTGAATCGGAATATCGTGCTATGGCGTACACGTTGAAGGAACTTAAGTGGCTTAAGCAGTTGTTGTCTACGTTTGGTGTCAGTCATCCTAAACCTATGCGAATGTTTTGTGACAGTCAGTCTGCCTTGTATATTGCTGCTAACCCTGTTTTTCATGAGCGGACTAAACATGTTGAGTCAGATTGTCATTTCGTCCGTGATGCGGTACAAGACAAGCTTATCACTACAGATCATATCACTACTAAGGAGCAGCCTGCGGACATTCTTACAAAAGTTCTACCTGCTCCAACGTTTGAATATTTGCTGTCCAAGTTGGAGATTCAAGATCTTTCCCCTCCAACTTGAGGGGGGTATAGAGATAACTACATAATATATCTTGTTGTAATCTATCTAATATTTAGGCTTATCATATATTCCTGATACTTAGGATCTCCATTGTATAAATACCTCTGTTCATCTATCAATAAGAAACAACTTATATCTTCCATTCATAACATCCTCCCATACCGTATTCTGCACCACGAATTCACATAAACAATGTAAAGAGACTAAAATGATATACTAATATTCTTCATAGAGTGCTACAATTGTATGATAATATACCTGGTGCGGCATAGCCGATGGTTCCTCTAACGCCAGCTGAGCTTAGTTGGTTGAAAAAGGACCCCTGGTCAAATTTGAGGAGAAGACGAGCCAGACCAAAGTCACTAACATGGGCGGTTAGATCATCGTCTCAAAGGACGTTGCTTGGCTTAAGATCGCAATGAGCTATAGGCTCATGACAATGAACATGAAGATAGTCCAAAACAGAAGCCACGTCTACCGCAATGTTGAGCCTTTCAAGAAGTGTCAAGGGTCTTGAGGGCCTACGGATCTCTTCCACCTCCCTTGGATGCAGCCACATATCCAAGCTTCCATTCGGCATGAACTCATATATGAGAGCTCTGAATTCGTTTCCTTGGAAATCAATACTAGTGCAAGCTGTCAATAGTTTCACAAGATTACGATGCCTAATGTCCTTCAAAGATTCACATTCTGCCATAAAGCTCTTCATAGCTCCACGTCTCTGCAGGTTCAGAACTTTCACTGCAACCATCTTTCTCTCCTTTGGGAGCAACGCCTTAAACACAGTACCAAAACTGCCTGACCCAATCATATTGCTCAAAGAGAAGCCATTTGTCGCATTGCGGAGGTCTCCATAACTTATTTTATCATGGAAGACTTCCAAACTAGAAGGAGTTGGATCACTGGTCTGCTTGTTCTTCTTTCTTTTTTTGAACCAAATCAAAGAAGCTATGAACAACAACAAAAGAAAAGCCATGCCTACGCTTACTCCAACAGAAACTTTCTTTAAATGAGAAGAATTGTTTTTCTCCATGAGTGGTTCTTGCGCGAGGCATGGCTTTAGCTTCAGTTCCTTGATGCCTCCACAAAGATTTTTGTTTCCAAATACCAAAACGATAGAAGAGTTCTGAAATATTCCTTTTGCAGGCACCCTTCCTTCAAATTTGTTAAATGATAGATTGAGATATTGCAACGTGGTGAAGTTTGCAAGATATCCAGGTATACTTCCAGAGAGATAATTGTTTGAGAAATCAACCTTGGTAACACCGACTAACCCACTTATATCTGGAATGGCTCCATCAAAAAAATTTCCTTGGAGATAAAGTTGTTTCATAGAAAGACACTTTCCTAAATCATGTGGTAGGTGCCCTGATAATCTGTTATGAGAAACATCTAACCCAATAAGATTTCGAAGTCTCCCAACATCTTTTGGTAGAGAGCCAGTCAAAGAATTATTTGACATGCTTAGAAAGAGAAGGGATTGGATTTCCATAATTTCATGAGGTATAGTCCCATTTAACTTATTAGACCCAATATACAAATGTAGTAGGTGATTACATTTTCCAAGACTCGGAGGAACGGTTCCATGAAAACTATTGTGGAACAAATTGAGTTTTTCTAAGGGCATCTCCAACCCACTTCTATATTTGCTTTTTAACTCTATTTTAGGGTAAAATCTACTCCAACCCATCTCTATTTCTATCTCTATAATAGAGATCTCTATTTTTTCCTCTATATATAGAGGAACTCTATTTTTTCCTCTATAATAGAGTTGAATTTTTTTATTTATAAAATGGTCGAACTTTTAACACTTTTATATTTATGATCAAAATAAATAAAATATATATTTAAATAGTTTAATAATAATTTAATGAATTATATTAATAGGATAATTGATTATAAAGTTAAATTTGACTAATTTTAAAGACGATGGTATCTCTCCTGACATTCTATTTAAAGCCACATCTAATACCCCAAATCCTGAAAGCTTTCCAAGAGATGCTGGGAGTGGTCCTGTTAACGTATTATTGCCCAACCCAAGTATTTGTAGGTTTATGAGATTCCCAATGTCATGAGGAATGCTTCCTGAGATGAGATTTTCTTCAAGGCTTAAATAGATAAGGTTGGTGGACATATTGGAAATTGAAGCAGGCAAGAAACCGCCAAGCCTATTATAACCAACATCTAACTCTTGTAGTTGGGTGCAATTAGTCAATGCATCAAGAAATGCAAGATCTCCAACAGAGTGACTGCCTCGAGAATTACCAAGAAGTGTCAAGAGTTGCAAATTCCTTACCTTTCCAAAGCTAGAAGGAATACTTCCTTTCAGATTGTTGTATTCTATTCCTAGCTTTTGGAGACTAGAGATATTGGTAAGTGTTGTTGGAATGGCTCCAGTTAAATAATTCTGTCCCACAGATAAATCTTGAAGATTTGGTAACAAATAACCAATATCAGGCCTTAGATTACCCCAAAAACCATTACCAAACATGGATAAATACTCAAGTGAGGACAAGTTGTAGATAGCAGGGGTAAAAACACCAGAGAAATTGTTCATTGTTAATTCAAGAAAGACCAATTGAGTCAACCTAGATATATCTTCAGGAATTTCTCCTTTTAAACTGTTTTTGTCTAAGCCAAGTTCTCTAAGGGATGTTAAGTTTCCTAGAGATGCAGGGAGCATTCCTTTCAGTTTGGTTTTATCAAGGTATAAAGTAACAAGCTTCGTCAATAACCCTAGTTCTGAAGGAACACCTCCTCCAAGAGGATTTGAAGAAAACACAAGGTCCAACAATCTAGAACAGTTAGACAAACTTGTTGGAATCCCTCCTCTGAGAAAATTAAAGCTCATATCCAAGTGTTCAAGTCGAAACAAGTTTCCCATCTCTTGAGGGATAGCTCCACCAAAAGAGTTATCCGAGATATTAAGAAATATGAGAAATTAAAGATTACCAATTGATGGTGATATCACTCCCCCCAATTGCAATCCTCCTAAGTGCAAATGTGTAACTCTCTTGTGTTTGCGGCCACATGTGACCCCTGATATATCATGGTTTTTGTGGTTTTTAACCATGATATAAGGAGTCTTTTAGAGTCTTTTGATGTGTTTTCTAGGATGTTTTTGAGTCTTTACAGGTTTTCTAGGATTTTGGCATGAAAGGAGCGAAATGGAGCAACTTGGATCGTTTTGGAGCATAAATCTCGGATCAAAGCATGGGCATCGATCGACACCTATAGAGCATCGATCGACACCCCTCTCTGCCGACTCAAGACCCAAATTTGGAAGTTTTACAAATCTGCCCCAAAGTTTTCCATATTTGCAACACAAGTCCCTGACGTGTTTTAGGACATATAAATAGTATTTTTAGGTTTTCCAAACCCATAAGTTATATTCTAGAGAGTTTTATTTTTCTGCAACCCTGTGAGATTTGGAGAGCTTTGGAGAGAGAGAGATCAGATCTGCTTTGTAGAGAAGAATTCTTGAACTCCTTTTTACTCTTTTAATCTCTATTGCTTATTATTCAGAATTATGTTTTGTTCTTCATTGATTATGTCTGAGTAGTTTGCATGTTAGGTTCAGGGTTTTTCACAGGGATTTTATGAATTATTAGATCTGTTTATTTAGGATTCAATATCTATCTAGATCTTCATCTTAGGTTGTTCTTCATATTAATCCTTGATTGGCCATCTAGAATTAATACTTTAGGAAAATAAATTGATATGAGAATATAATTGATTTTCCTGATAAAACCTTTTGATGAGCAAAATTATTTCTTGCAAAGAGATTTGATTTAATAATTTTGTGAACAATCTAAACCTGATTTTAAAGCTGATTTATTACCTAGAATTTTGCAAAGAGATTTGGATTTTCTGGTTTTAAATTTAGATATTATTTGCAGTGAGAACTGATTTAATTTACAAAAGTGTTTAGAGTTCTAGATCTGTTCTTAATTGTTTGAATCCTAATTAATTGATTGATTTAATATTTCATAATTTCCTGAGAAATTCCCTAGGCCTAGCTTTTTGATCTATTGAATTTACAACAGTTTTTAATTTAATATTTTGCATTGCTTTAGTTTTAATTCAATTTAATTTGTTTAGCATAATTATAAAACTCTATAATTTATTGTGTAGTCTTGAGTCCTTGTGGAATTCGACCCCTAAGTATTACAGTGATCTCTTAATTTGAGAGAGTAGCTCTAGGGTAAATTTGAGCTTATCAAATTTTGGCGCCGTTGCCGGGGACTCTCTGATCTACCATTAGATTTGACTTTTAGATTTTGTCTAAATTTTTCTTTTTATTTTTCAAACTAACACGCTTTTGTTTTCTTCTCTCTTGTGTGTTTCAGGTGTATGCCTAATAAGCCTAACACAAGGAGCAACAAGACTGGTCCAATTCTGAATCTTTCAAACCAAGAGTTGGGAAAACTTGAGCGTGAGAACAGAAAAGCATCTAAGTCTCTGAAGATGGTTAATACGATCATTCTGATGCGTGATGAGGCTGGTGTTTTGAGGGATCAAGAGGGCCACTTGCGCAATGAGCACGGCCAAAAGATTGATGCTGAAGGCAATGTGATTGCCGAACCTGTTGTCATTGAGCAGGCTGTCGTGAATCAGCAAGCTGATGTCGTTGATGATCCAGACCAGGGTGTCGATCGACACCAACCAGGTGGCATCGATCGACACCTACCTGCAGACGGACGTGGAGCTGCCAACCACGTCCAGAACCCAGTTCGAAGACAGGAGCACAACCGGGATCTGATCAGGACCATTGCTGACTACAATCGGGCTGATCTGGTGTATGAGAACCGGTCTGCAATTGTTCCTCCACCTTTTCAGAGGAATGATTTTGAGCTGAAGCCTGCGTACTTTCAACTAGTTGGGCAGAGACCTTTCTCTGCTTTGCCCAATGAGAAGCCTCTGGACCATATTGAACATTTTGAGGATCTGGTGACTAGCATCAAGGCTAATGGGGTGACTGAGGACTTCATATTCTGCAAACTCTTCCCATACTCACTTGCAGGAGAGGCATCTCAGTGGTTAAAGCAGTTGCCAGCTGGATCTTTGACATCTTGGCAACAAGTCAAAGTGGCTTTCCTCAACCATTTCTATGATGATGCAATGTCAGATGAGTTGATAGTTAAGCTATCCACTTTCAAGCAAAGACCAGATGAAGCTTTCAAGGCAGCTTGGGTGAGATTCAAAGCTTATCAGAGGGATTGTCCGCACCATGGTTTCTCAAGAGTTCAATTACTGAGTATATTTTTCAGAGGGTGTGACTGGAAGTACCAGTTAGCTTTGGATGCTGCAAGTCATGGGAATTTCAAGACAAGAATGCCAGAAGATGCTGAAGTTTTGATTGAGAATTTGGCTTCTAGCAATAGCACTAAGGGAGCAGATGCTGAAAGGAAGAGATTGCATGGAGGATTTGATTCAAACCAGTTAGCTTCTGTTAATGCTAAGCTAGATTCAGTGCATAATCTCCTTATGGGTAAGAAATCTGTTCATTTTGCTGCTGAGGTTGAGACATATGAGCCAGAACCTGATCAAGGACACCAAGAGGAGGATGTGAATTATGTGTATGGGAATCAGGGACAGCGGTTTGGAAATCAGCAAGGCAATAGGCCTTACAGTGGGAACTCTTCAGGCTACACTTCCAAGCCAGAGTATCAGCAGCAACAACAGAACAATGGCTATACAAGGACATATGGGAACTCATCTTATCAGTCTCCACCTCCTAAGAATTCTTCAGAAAGTAGAATGGAAGCCATGCTTGAGCAGCTTTTGCAAGGACAAGAGAATCTGACAGTGACATTCAATGGAAAAATTGACAATGTCTACACTGAGCTGAATGGGAAGATAGAAGCATTAAATGTTCATGTTAAGAAGCTGGAAGTTCAAGTTGCACAGACTGTTGGGTCTGTAAAAAGGCAAGAGAATTATCTTCCAGCAAGAACTGAGTCAAATCCCAGACATGCTTGCAATGCCATATCAGTGAGAGATGAAGATGATGGTGAAATTTTTTCTGCAGGACAAGGAGAAAAATCGGCCAATCTGTCGGATCCAGATGATGGCATCGATCGACACCACCTGGGTGTCGATCGACACTCTTCTCAGACGGAACCAGAAGCTGCAAAATCTCAGGTTCCAACAGTTGAGAGGGTCTACAAGCCAAAGGTTCCTTTTCCCAAGCCAAGAAAGTCCAAGCAGGAGATGGAGGAAGCTAGATGCAAGGCAATGATGGACAAGGTGATGATTGAGATGCCATTGATTGATGCAGTAAAGCTTTCACCACCACTTAGGCGCTATGTCAAGAGAATGGTATCAAATGGTTTGAGCCCTGAAGAAGGAGCACTGCTAACTAAGGATGTCAGTGCAATTCTGTTAAACCAGCCTCCACAGAGGAAGAAAGAGAAGAAGCAGGAGGTGGTTGTCTCTAAGGAAGTGAGTGCAATCATTCAATGTAAGACTGCGGAGAAGTTACCAGATCCTGGTAGCTTTGTACTTGATTGCTCAATCTCAGCAGGAAGGTTTTCTCACTCACTTTGTGATCTTGGTTCCAACATCAACTTGATGCCACATTCTGTTGCTGTGAGACTTGGGATGACAGAATTCAAGCCAACTCAGATTTCTCTTATCCTGGCTGATCGATCCCGAAGAATTCCTGAAGGTGTTATAGAGGATATTCCAGTTAAGGTTGGCAACTTCATGATTCCCACTGACTTTGTGGTACTGAAGTATGATCAAGAACCTAAAGATCCTCTCATCTTAGGAAGATCTTTCTTGGCTACAGCTGGTGCCATCATAGATGTGCAGAAGGGACACATAACACTGAATGTGGATGGTTTGAGTATGAATTTTGAGATGGATAAGCTGAGGAGAGTTCCTACTGTTGATGGACAGACTTTTTCTGTTGAAAAAGTTTCTGCTACACGAGCAACAGGCTCAGTGTCGATCAACACTCCATCAGCATCGATCGACACCCCTCCACATCCGAGACAAAGCTTGTCCAAAGTTGAAGCTCCAAGACAGAAACCTGTTCCCAAACAGAAGAGTCATCATTCCACACTTCAGAGCCCTTAGGTAAGGCCAAGGTATGCATCTTCTTCTCCTAAACTTCCTCCTATCATCAATAGGATTTTCAAAGATACAAAGACTGTTTTACAGTTAACCAAGCCACGAGATTATCGTAGAGCGCTTGTTTCTTCTGTTGATGATTTTGCAGGACATAAGAGAAGCAAACCCATCCCTAGATCCCGCCCTTGTCCTGTTCCACGCATACTTGGCAAGCCTCATGCACCAAAAGCTTATACTCCACCTTGGATGAAGAGAACTTCAATGCCATGTTCTGATCCTCCGGATGTCTGAGCTCCAACACAGTCAAGCTAATGACTGAAAACAAGCGCTTAGTGGGAGGCAATCCACTGGTACGTTTTTCTTTTTCTTTTTCTTTTGATTTTGATTTTTATTTATTTTATTTCTATTTTTGCTTTCCTCTTACTTGATAACACTGGGGACAGTGTTGTTTAAGTCTGGGGGAGGTTAGTACTAACTATGTTTTCTGTTTTTGAGTTTCAGTTGTGTCAGTCAAAACCATAAAGTTTGAGTCAAATTTTTCAAAATTTTTCTTTTTGTCTTTGGGAATTATGATCTTGATTAATGATTTCTCTTATTTGGCTAACACTCTAATGATTATTTGTTTATGCTTGATCTCAGAACTGAAGCTTAGAAAGACTATGAGCCTTATCAACAATCCTGAAAGCCCTTATTCAATGGATATCTGATTGATCTAATGTTGTCTCAACTTTTATCAGGATTTTAACCGGACTTAATCTCTTACTTTGGGGTTGGAAATCAGTGGACTAGACTTCTTCTTCAGGCCATACAAGACAATGCAATTTTTCAAAGTATGTCTCCCCTCTCTCTTCCCTTCAGTGCTTTAAAAAAAAAAAAAAAAGAATAAAAGATGAGATGATTTTGATCAGTTTAGAGAGGTAGGTAAATTACCAGTGACCTCATTATTCTACTCTTGAGTCAAATGATCACACAAAGCTTGGAAGCGAGGGGTAGGTAAATTACCGATGACCCCGGTATTCGCTTACACCTTTGAGAAAAAAAAAAGAAAAAAAAAACAAAATGGAAGTGAGAAAAGGGAGAGGAAAGGAGATGTAAGAAGAATGTCTTGGCCTGAAAAGAGTCCATATGCCACTGATGAATACCCCAAGGTAAGAACTCACAATGACTTGCTTTAATTTATTTAATGAGATAACAATGGAGATTTCAGAGATTCCAGAGGATTGTGGGATTTGAGTAAGAAATGTTGATGCTTATCATGGTTGAGTAGAAGTAAGTCCTTGAGTCAGGTAAATGAAGAGTGTGAATAAGAATCATTATGCAATTGAGTGAGTTCCTTGTTTTCAAACCTCTTTCACAGGTCTAAGTTTCTGTTTTGCTTGAGGGCAAGCAAAGGCTAAGTCTGGGGGAGTTGATATATCATGGTTTTTGTGGTTTTTAACCATGATATAAGGAGTCTTTTAGAGTCTTTTGATGTGTTTTCTAGGATGTTTTTGAGTCTTTACAGGTTTTCTAGGATTTTGGCATGAAAGGAGCGAAATGGAGCAACTTGGATCGTTTTGGAGCATAAATCTCGGATCAAAGCATGGGCATCGATCGACACCTATAGAGCATCGATCGACACCCCTCTCTGCCGACTCAAGACCCAAATTTGGAAGTTTTACAAATCTGCCCCAAAGTTTTCCATATTTGCAACACAAGTCCCGACGTGTTTTAGGACATATAAATAGTATTTTTAGGTTTTCCAAACCCATAAGTTATATTCTAGAGAGTTTTATTTTTCTGCAACCCTGTGAGATTTGGAGAGCTTTGGAGAGAGAGATCAGATCTGCTTTGTAGAGAAGAATTCTTGAACTCCTTTTTACTCTTTTAATCTCTATTGCTTATTATTCGAATTATGTTTTGTTCTTCATTGATTATGTCGAGTAGTTTGCTTGTTAGGTTCGGGTTTTTCACAGGGATTTTATGAATTATTAGATCTGTTTATTTAGGATTCAATATCTATCTAGATCTTCATCTTAGGTTGTTCTTCATATTAATCCTTGATTGGCCATCTAGAATTAATACTTTAGGAAAATAAATTGATATGAGAATATAATTGATTTTCCTGATAAAACCTTTTGATGAGATAATTATTTCTTGCAAAGAGATTTGATTTAATAATTTTGTGAACAATCTAAACCTGATTTTAAAGCTGATTTATTACCTAGAATTTTGCAAAGAGATTTGGATTTTCTGGTTTTAAATTTAGATATTATTTGCAGTGAGAACTGATTTAATTTACAAAAGTGTTTAGAGTTCTGGATCTGTTCTTAATTGTTTGAATCCTAATTAATTGATTGATTTAATATTTCATAATTTCCTGAGAAATTCCCTAGGCCTAGCTTTTTGATCTATTGAATTTACAACAGTTTTTAATTTAATATTTTGCATTGCTTTAGTTTTAATTCAATTTAATTTGTTTAGCATAATTATAAAACTCTATAATTTATTGTGTAGTCTTGAGTCCTTGTGGAATTCGACCCCTAAGTATTACAGTGATCTCTTAATTTGAGAGAGTAGCTCTAGGGTAAATTTGAGCTTATCAACCCCCTTCCAGTTGTAGAGACAAGGGGATGAGGTATTCCATGAGGACAAAACAACTCTTTTGTCTTCAGAAACTTGAGACTTGAAGTCCAACAACGCTTGCCTATCGGTTTCATCATCAGTAAAACCATATGCTCCAAGTAACATGGGAGCAATGAAAGAAAGCAAAAGAAAGAATCTCATATTTCTATCTTGCAAGAAAGTGAGTATAGAGGAAATGGTGGTTATGCATGCAACTTATAGATGAAAATGCAAGACTTTTTCGAAATGACATTGACTCACAGTTTGATTTCCTGGACCGGCAATATTTCTGGGGACGACATTGTAGTTTCATATTTCAAGTTCACACAGAGCATTTAAACCATGTCTCTATAGAACTCCCAACCACAAAAATTGACTGTGCATTAATAGTAGAAATCGACCAATAGACCAAGTTTAGTCTTTTACTATTGCAAAACTAGGTGAGGTATTCGTCTTCACTAATTTTCGGTTGTTAAGCATATCTTACAAACTTTTATTTGGTATTTTGCATACAATATCTTGCAATGTGTTTGATTCAGTATAATAGTAAGAACCCACTAATTATGGAACCATCCATTTAGATTTTAAATGTTTTATTATAAACTATACTTTAAAATACAGTATATTTAATCATTGGCAAGAACAGTATTACAAGTTTTTGCTTAGTAAGAAGCTTACTTTAACCATTTTTATCCTCTCAGTTGCAACATATATAGGGTGAGAAGAAGAGAGCTCACGAATCCACCCACATCTCAGTTGGAACGTTTTAGAGTATCATGAATCCGAGTCCGACATTGCATGATACTCTCAACTTATCTTGACCGCTTAACTTTTAAATACATAGAAGGTGATGTATCATGATAATCAATGTCTCGGGATATTATGATCTGAAATGAGGCATAGGAGAGCGCCTTGGGGAAGATTTTCTGGAAGAGTTAAAGCAACGACAATTCATGGATGTTAGAGAAGGTATCGCTATGACTCTTCGATTTGTCTGCATTGTCACTGTAGTGTCTTGATCCATGTGCTGGTCTTTTACAAGAAAATACGGGTACTGTGTTACTTAGGAGAGCTTAATGGAAATGCTAAGCACTGCTATGCATGAAGCTTGCCTCTAAGATTGGCAAAGAATGCACGTGGGTTTAACCAAGTTCTCTCTACGTCATATCACTCAATTGACCAAAAACATATCAAAGAGGTAATGAAAGATGATTTAAAATTATAAAAATCATAATATATAATAAGACTATACATAGTGCCGTGAAAGCTCTCTGTCTCAAAACATTTGAGAGCCGAAAGTATACATTTAACAGATTCAGATAACAAAAACATACGATGAAGATAATAACATATGAAAAAGCATAGAAGGTTTGGAAGTTCTTACAACCAAGTTCAAGGAAGGATATAAGATAGAAGGATATACTACAAACTATAATAGCCTTACCGGAGAATCATTACCAGGAAAGATCAGACAGGTGTTGGGACGTTGGATATTGGTGGCTCCGGCGCTACAGCAAAGTGCAGTCCTCTGCGTTGAGGACCACCACCGTGTATCATGAAAGCAACTTCTGCGGCAGCTAGAGCTGCTGCTTCCTGATTACATAGAAACAAAAATGGTACATTGTCTTGTATGTTAGATTGAGCATTTTTACAGTTTAACAGGGTTTGATACAGAGAGTTTTTTTTCCCGTGTACACACCTGTCTTTGTCTACGTCGTTGTAGTATACCGATGGCCCATGCCATGATGTAACATGGGAGGAGGAAGCCAGCAGCACGAAGAAGGAAAAGCTATTGAAACCAGAGAGTAAAAAGCAAAGCAAGAATCAATAAAAATCATCAAGAACCTTAAAGAAGTGTATACAGAGATGGTATAAAGACGTAGGGAAAGATGTACATACAGAGAAGAAGGCAGTTGGATCGTCCTCGTCTTCTGAGTTAGTTGTGAGATTTAGCGCATCTCGTAACAGTAAAAGTGCCATGAGCTGTCATCACAAAAGTATTGAGTTACAGTTGGAATGAGAAAAAGAACATTCAGTTCACATGGTAAAAAATAATATTCTCGACAAGATTATTGAAAGAAAACTGCAAGCTTACGATGAGAGCAGCAGAGCGACAAAAGGCAGCTCCGCTTGAGTTAGACTCAGAATACTCGTCATAGTCAGCTTCCAAGAAATGGCGTTCTGCTGCAGCCATTGCCAGAATGCGCGGGTCGGTCAAGTCCAATGGCACTCCGTTCTCCCAATCATCACTGCAGGCAAGAACAATGAGGCTCCAGCATAAAAGAGAGTAATAATATGGCGTAAAGGAAATCTATATGAATATGGAGACTTTTCAAAAGATAAAACTTTCTCATGATGTAACCAATATAAAAACCACCTTTCTGAAACTTAAATGCATAGACAATGTTAGTTATCGATATCTTAAGGACGAGAGTACATCTTGAATTCTCTAGACCCTACCAGAGTCATACCATGCCAAAATAAAATATAATGGAATGTATATTAGACTTAGCAAATAGATGAGGAAGACAGTTTATGACTTTAGTATACTGATGGGTTCTTAGAAGGTATTGATTTGTTATAAATTGTTACAAATAAAATAACCAACTTGTAGAATAAATTAACAAGTCATAATCTCTTTGTTTAGGACAACCTATCTTACTACTGGAATATCAATTTGCTGTTCAAGTCAGTAAAGTGGCAAGAAACATAAGATTTCTGGATAACTTACCCGATGTGAATTATAGTTTCATCAGGAGGAGGAGGCGGAGGTGCTGTATATCCAGGTTGATAAGGCTGATCATCATCAGGGATAAAAACAAATAACGTTTTAGAAGTTGTAATCGGCATTCTCTTCTCTTGTAGTTAATAGCAATTAGATAACTAAACACTTAGAGCAGCGATAACAAGATGAACAAACATCTCATCATCCAAAAGTTAAATCTAATTAGCATTTGTGGCCTAAAATGCTACGAACTTTAGTTAGCTAAAATTGACAAAAAGATACAAGATTTAGCATCAGAGTTTGAGAAACTAATGAGCTTTACCTGGTGGCATATCTCACAGGTTATGTCGCCTTTCTCATTACACCAACGCTGAACACACTTGCGGTGAGCATACTGCCGTAAAATCACAAAACTCAATAAGAAAAACTCTCAAACCAATAATACCATAAAAAACAAACAACAATATATTACCTTCAAACTACCATTACAAGCACAAGGAGCCTCAAGGTTCTTAGTGGTATCTTCCTCCTGGCAAATACGGCACTCAACAGATTGGAGGAGAAGTGGTTCTTCTTCTTCCTCAGCTTCATCCACACATGAAGAAGAAGCCAAATCCGTGCCTTGAGGCCGTGAAGAGCTTTCTCCAGAAGAATCTTTCTCCATCTCAGAAGTAATGAGACGATCGGTACATAAACTCAAATGATCAGCCATGTTTACAACTTAGCACCAAATTGATATCTGTAATCAAGAAGCTCAAAATACATTAAATTTGATAAAATCTCACAGGAACCAAACAAACCCTAATCGACAAAAAAGCCCCAAATGCAATAAAGAAACAAAGAACACAGACAAATTCGATTTGATCTCCAGGATCAAACCCTAATATTTTACAGATGTAAATTCAAAATTGAATCAATTTTAACCATAGAAGAGTAATAATAATCGATGGAAATTAAGATTACCTGGAAATTATTCTTGAATTCGAAGGAAAAAAAAATGGTATTTTTTTTAACGAAATCTGGAACCTTAAGCTCGAAACGAGAACTCTTACAATTTGTGTTTGTTTTTGTCTCTCTCCGTGTTCGGTCTGAATGAATAATCAGATAAACATTATTAAATGTTTTTGGGAGCGCGTTTTTTTAGTATAAAAATATCTATAAAACAAAATGTATAGGCATGGAATTAGGCTCGGCATCAGTACGAACCGGAGCTTTGGAGCTTGGTAAGATTAACGTCTGTTAAACGGCTAGTTGCTTGTCTTGTCTATAGTCAATTTTGGTTACGATTTTTTTTTGGTTTTAACTTTTAAATGTTACTAAAGTTTTTTTTCACCTAAATCAGATCAAAGAATTAATTGATTGGTCCATAAAGTAATTAATTTATTGAACTTTTGGTTGAAAGAGAATTTATGTGACATATAAAAATAACATTATTTGCTTCTTTTTTCTTCAATAGAGTAGGCAAAATGGACCAAGTTGAATGCAGCCATTTTAATAAGTTGAAAATTCTTCTAGAGGTTCCTTTATTTCATCCTAATTAGTTTGACTTTTTTGCTCTTTGTTAAAAACTCAGTAATTCTAATGTTTGCATGATTGAATTAACCAGTTCGGTTTGAACAAAAAAAAATCATGTGCATTCAAGGTCGCTTATCCGGTTTATATAATCTTGTTTTTTTTGGTCAAATCCGGTTTATATAATCTAAGACAGCTTTTTTCATTATTTTTCAAATTAAGACATTTAAGTTCTAAAGTTTACATTTTTTTGCATATACAAGTATCTCGAATACATACATACTGATCCGAAGCTCCAGTTCGTTCTAAACATGACAATTGTAACAATGACACACATCAGATCAGAGTATATATGTAGCTTAGTATTATGATGTTTTTGTGGATAATTGATTGTATGATTTAATTCATATGGTTCTTATAATGGTTTAGAGGAATTGAAATGTGGTGGGAATGAACCATTGATAGTTGATACTTTGTGTGCAAACGAGAGTCGGATTATTTTGTGTGCACAAACAATCGGAACAGGATTCTAAGAACCTAACACACGATCCTTCAAAGATCGAATAGATTTTGAATATTGCATTGATCTGCTAGGTACTCTTTAGGAGTTGTGTTGGGAAAAGAGCCATTTCATACCCGTACACACTCCAAAAGTGCGAATTGCTACCTGTACAAACAAGAAGTGCCAATTTAAACATGTACCATAAGACATTTCACATTTCATATCTATACTCACAAAATCGAGCCAATTGCACAGTCCACGTTAACGGATTTAAGTCAACCGTTATAGAAGCTGACTCACAATTCACGTGTTTTTTCGACGTGGCAACGAAAATGCAAAACTACGCCGTTTTGATACGTTTTTCTCGCAAAAAAATAGTGGAAATTCCATACTCCAGAGATTCGAACTCATGACCTCACATGTGTTTAGTATAAAATGTAACCAGTTGATCTAACAACAATTCTCAATAATATTATACATGGATGTTACGTTAGGTTTATGAGGATTAATTTGTATCATATTATTGAGAATTGTTGTTAGATCAACTGGTTATGTTCTATGCTAAACACATGTGAGGTCATGAGTTTGAATATCTGGAGTGTCGAATTTCCATAATTTTTGCGAGAAAAACGTTTTGCATTTTCGTTGCCACGTCAAAAAACACGTGGATTCTGAGTCAGCTTCTATAACGGTTGACTTAATTCCGTTAACGTGGACTGTGTAATTGGCTCGATTTTGTATGTACAGGTATGAAATGTGAAATGTCTTATAGTACATGTTTAAATTGGCACTTCTTGCTTGTACAGGTGGCAATTCGCACTTTTGGAGTGTGTACGGGTATGAAATGGCCATTTTCCCGAGTTGTATTACATTCTCTTCACGGATGAGTTTTTTTAATGGTTAGACTATTCAAATCATTCAACAATTTTAAAACACGGGAAATTGGCAGAAGTAACTCAAAAAAGCTTTATATTTAACATGGTAACAGTTATAACCATCAAAATGTTATATTTGGTGTATTTTATGTATTATTGGCAACTTTATCCTTATCACCATCACCTTTATCACCACCACCCCTACCATCATCCCTACCACAACCCACTTCCGACTACCACCTTCGTCCACCCAGCTCTGTCCATCCACCTACGGCCACCTAGGAGTATTATGGTAATTTTTCTTTGTCCTACGGTTAGTCACTTGATATCGAGTATTAGTGTGCTATATTCTTTAATACATTTCCAATTTTGGCTACCAGGCTAATTCACCCTTAAAATATTTATTCTTTATTTTCAGTTAAATAAAAAGCATTTAAATCATTCTTATGGTATATGCCAATTTACTTGGTTATACTATTGGTGAAAATTTGTTATCATAAGTTTTACGAAAGCAAACTTTATTCTTGTATTTGTGGTTTTTTAGATGAAGCTTGGATTTTGTGATTATAAATCAGCAAAAATGATCTAATTTGCATATCCATATAACTTCAGCTTTTTGTATACCTACAGATATATTAACTGCAAAATTAGATATATATACATTTTTTTATGTAACGACATACAATATATATATATATATATACTAGGATCGGACAAGCGCTACAGCGTGGGGAAATACTCATTAATACATAAAATATTGTAGAAGATTTTATTTGTAAAAACACACACTCATAACAAATATTTTGACGGACCAACCAGTAAAATATTTTTTCGTATAAAAATACACATTTATAATAATACGCATTTACAATGTATATTTGACGAACCAATTCGTAAAAGACTGTATTCGTAAAAAATACACAATCACAATGTATATTTTTACGGAACAACCCGTAAAACATTGCATTCCTAAAAATATGTACTTATAAAATTACACACTCATAGTATATGTTTTGATGGACCAAGCAGTAAAAATATTGCATTCGTAAAAATATATATTTGTAAGAAATACACACTCATAGTGTATATTTTAACGGAACAACCCACTAAAAGATTGTATTCATAAAAATATGAATTTGTAAAAAATACACAATAACAATATATTTTGACGGACCAACCCGTAAAGGATCGCATTCATAAAAATATCAATCCTAACCATCCAACCTTATGATTGTGAGTTTTGCAATCCAATTATCCGATTCATAAAAATTATATGATTCTTGATCATTGCCACAGTTTCATGTTTCTTCTCATCTTCTTCAAAATCTTTTCTAGCCTTTATTACGATAGCATTGGCAGTCTCTCTCATGTGTTGCAAGCCGTTCTGGAGTGAAACTTTTTCTTCACCCCGAGCCGCCTCCATTCTTCTAGTGTGGAGTCCTAAAAACTCAAAATGCAGCCGCATAAATATGTCCAAATCTTCCCTTATGCTGACCACCTGTGAAACTTCCCTTTGCTGACTTTCAATAGTCGCCGCATGAGATCCTTTTGATGCCTGAGATACTTTTGATGCAGACGGTTTATGATTCCCTTTCTTTTGGCATGAACTGAATAAGGTTGGAGGAGCTTCAGGGCATAGAGTAAGGGCTGACCAGTCCAATGATGGCTCTTTCAGAGTCTTCCCCTTCTCCTTCTTCACTGGGTTCTTCACTGGGATGATTGACGACGTTTTACCAATTCTAGCTTTTATCTTAGGAGCTTCTACTTCCCAGATATCTTGAGAACATCTTTCTTCATCTTTTCCAACAATTCAGCCTCATCCTTCTTCCTCATACACTATCTGTACACTTTTATAGAAATCCTATATGTATATATTAGATTTGCTAGATTTGATTAATTTTTGAAAAAATATGTTGTTGAGAAGTAAATTTTTTAGGATATTATAGATACTGTAAATCTTTATAACATAGGATTATAATACAACAGAAATTTAAATCCAAAAAATATATCAACTTATATTTTTGGATCATTTTTTAATAATGTAGTGTTATCTCTATTATATTATTTAAGCAACCCTACAAATAAATAACCCTACTTTGTGTAAGATATTACACAAAATGCCACTGTATTTTTAATACAAAATATAATAATAAAATCTTAATATTAATTTGTTGTAACCAGAAAATAATTACCCAAAATATAGCAATTATTAATTTATTAGAATGCAAAAAATCATTAATAAAATAATTTCGTAATTATTTAATAAAATATTAATAAAATAATTCCGAAATTAATAATTAAACAGATTCTATTTATTGTTTCAAAAATCTTAGGAAACAATAAAACATATTTAGAAAAATTATAAAACTAAGATTAAATATTTACATATCTAAATCATTTAATAATAACAAATATATATTAAAATTAAGATACAACATTGTTTATATTTTTAAAATATATCTATATACTTATTTAAGCTATACTGTTAAAAATTTAACCAGTTCTTATGTGACATATTATGAAAATGCTATTATATTTTAATTATTCTAATAACAAACAAAAGAAAAGTTTAGATTTGTTTACAAAATAATAAAACTCTATTTATTGTTTCATAAATCTTAGGAAATAATAACAAACTGTTTCATTGGATAAAACTTCATTGTTTATACACAATATTCACTATATAAACAATACTAAGTGTATATGTTGATAATATACATAACCTAATTGTAATTTTCACCTATAAAATTAATATATAACATATTATACCAATAACTTCAATTTGTAAATTTGGTATATTAAGATCTCTAAACATAATCACATCAATTTGTAATACCAAATCACGGGTCAATACATGTTTTGTTGAGTTTTTTTAGATTTACCGAATGTATAATTAACGAATTTGATATTGCACCAAACCAAAATAGTAGTACCAACTACGGGTCAAAATCAGAGTATGACCTTAAGTAAATTAAATATATGATTTTATAAAATGTATAGAATTAATAAATTTTCTACTATTATTTTTTAACAAACAAATCCAAATTTACATAAATATTTCCTCATGCTGGTAATATTATTCTACAAATATTAACATATATATTTGTGAGTCGGGTAATAAAACGGGTAATGAAACGGGTAAAGCGATGCTCAAAAATTAAATTAATATCCGATACTCGATCATTATTCACGGATAATATAATTATTATACTCTTCACTCAAAGCTGCGGGTACTTTTTTTCGGGACTGATACGAACCGAAAAACGGGTATCGATAGTAGTTTCCATGCCTACCTATTAGTAGTTTAATATGAATCAAAACTCACCATATAGTATTATATTATATAACATATAAATGAATGATACAACATAAACATCATATCAACAAAATAACAAAATAAAATAAAAATTCCCCGCGCTATCAGCGCGGGTCATTATCTAGTTACATATATTTGGTCATTGTTTGTTCTCAAAGTAATATTACAAAGCCTATATAGATTATGTAATCCAAATGAGGTCATTTTATTTTACTTTAAATGATTCCGTAAACAGTATAGTTTTCAAAGTTTAATATGAAGAATATAATATATTATGATTAATAAGTGATTGCCACTGGAATACTGTTTTGGTTTTTTTAATAGACAAAACATGTAGAATATAGATAATGTGTCATGCTTGGCAAGCGTTTTGATACATATTCCATTTTTACGTATTGATTTCATTTGTTTTGTATATAATGTTGAGTCAAACAAATCCATTTCAGCTGGAATTCATGCTTGCCAATTCGTTGTTGCAACTTGCAACTTGCAAGGACACATAGAACTTTGATCTGCCAAAAAATCAACGTAAATTTTCTTTTTATTCAAATATATATGATTTATATAAGTAATAAAATGGTGGGCACAAAGTTAAAATGCAAAACAAAGAAATATTTTAGCCATCTCTAACAACATATTATCATGATCATGAATCTCATGCATTTCAAGAGAAATTATATACATTGATAAGAAGACAAAAAATAGTCATCTTAAATATTTGTTATTATATTAAACTTGAAAAGTTAATTAAAAAAAAAAAGAACAAAAAATAATTAGGCAAAAAAAATTAAAGCATAATTTCTTGAGCATGTCAATCATAATTGATATGTTTGCGTTGTTTAGGATTAGCTGCACAACAGATTACATGATTAGTATACTCACAAACAAATGACATAAAATATGAATGTTCTTATAACAAAAAAAAATAAACAAAACGCTTTTGTTTTGCTTGATAATGAATTAATGAGATGTTTTATACAAAAGCTCTCATAAGAAGCAATGGAGATGTGTGATATTTTGTTTGGTAATAAGATGATATATATAGAGGTCATACACATTTAAGTTAGTTTGGATTTCGAATCAAAAATATATTTGTGAGCAAGCCATATTTATTTATATTTATTATCATTGGCTATAATTAAAAAAACAAATTAAATTAGAATATATGTGTAATATTCTTTATTAAATTGTTCAAATTAAGGGGATGGTATTGGTTTGAGATTTATGAAGATATTTGAAGATTTCAACAAAATCATTAAAAATAAATAAGCCAAAGATTGTTAAAGATTGCTAGAGAGTTTTGTTGATTAGTTTTCTAAAATCTTGTAAAGTCTTCCAAACAATCCCTGTATTTTTATGATACTTTCCATGACTTTATTTTGTAAAGAAAATGTCTAAAATCATGAACCAATAACATAATAATTGAACTCATTAACAATCCTAGATTCTTATATTTTAATTGAATAACACAAAAGTTTTAATGACTTTATAAAAGTCTGAATCCAATAACCCATATTTGTTAAGATTTTAAATTACTTTTTACAAATCACAAACTAATAACACTAAACTTTAACAGAGTTTAACAAAATCTTGATCTAATAACAACAAATTCTACATAACATTTAAAATCTTTAAAACTCTATTCAAATCTTAAACCAATAACCCCCACTAAGCGTTTCTTCCATATGTAGTAATTGGAATTTATAAGCATAGTTTTGTTTAGGAAATTCCTAAAATTTGAAATAAATAATGATTTGGTAATATAAAATTGGGAAAATGCCAAAAAAAACCCGATGTTATTTTTATTTGAACGTTTAATACCTAATTGTTTTCTGTTGGAATAAAAATACCTGGTATATTAAATTAGTGTCAAATAAAACTTTATCTTTTAAAAATTGGTTAAATCGACCAGAAGACTTAACAGACGTTAACTTGGGTAACGGAATCGCTAAACCTGATTCAGTTTCAATCACACGTTTTTAAACAGATATATACAATATGTTTACAAGTCAAAACAAATATGTCGAAGTAGTCTGATGGTAAATGGTTTATATTAGTATCCACCAAACCTCGCCGAGATTCACAGGTTAATACGGCAGCTGCCAAATCGATGGATTAGAAACATCCTTCTTAGATTGATGAAAGTGATGGATGCTGCTACGGTCTGAAGCTTCATACAGAGGCTTTCCTAACAAATTCAAATAATTTCGCAGCAGATCTGGATAGGGATTGTTAATTTGTGGCTGCGACTTCGACGGAGCAGCAGACTCGGTTACCGGTGGTTGTGAATTCAACGGAGCGGCTGACTTCTACTTGTTTCCGGTAGGTGAGGCGGCTGACTTCTTCCTTGTTTCCGGCAGGTGAGCAATGACATTGGCGTTGAGAAAGAAAAAAAAAAGTGTTGTTGGTAGGGTTCAAAACCAGCCCTCGGATGTGGTAAAACATACCCTGTACCATTAGACTACTTTAACATATTCGTCGAGTTAAGTAAACATATTGTATATATCTGTTTAAAAATGTGTGATTGAAACTTAATCCGGTTTAGCGATTCCATTACCCAAGTTAACGTCTGTTAAGTCGTCTGTTCGATTCAACCTATTTTTAAAAGATAAAGTTTTATTTGACACTAATTTAATATACCAGATATTTTTATTCCAACCGAAAACAATTGGGTATTAAACGTCCAAATAAAAATAACATCGGGTTTTTTTTTGTATTTCCCATATAAAATTTGATTATTTTTTCCATAAATATCTCAAATTGTATAACTAAAACAAATATGTTTTTATTATATATACAATTTCGAATTTAATAGCTTGATTTTTATGGTAACAACTTGAAACAATTTCCATAAATATTGACTAATTATTGTTTTCTAAAATTAATTCGTTTTATAAAAATAAATTATTGCTTTTTGATTTTCGGGTTTATATCCATACCCAACAAATGATCCAATTTCCAAGTATCCAAATGTTTAATTTTGGGTTTGTTTTAATTTTGACCCGACTCGAATTCAATTTTGTACTTCTCTTTTACTAATATAGAGATTGAAATATCGGCTTATGTAGTAACGAATATATTAATTATGTAGTAATTATTAAAGTGATAAAAAAAATTAAAGATGGCTTTTAACAAAATTTGAAGTTAATTTATTTATTAATTTTACTAAACATAATTATCATATAAAACCAAAAGTTATAAAAATAAATTTTTATAGTTTCTTTTAAAAACAAAATTATTGAAATTTTCTCAAATTAAACTATATTTTCTCTGTAAAAAAAAAAATCATCATAAATAATCTATATATAATAGCAAACTTACTTTTTGTGTCCATTTTAATCCAACGGATGAGATTGTTTCTATTAACTCATCTAACGGTTTAAAATTATTAATGATCTCAACAGTTGTAAGTTTTTTTTTCTAATAATCGTGTTTCTTCGTCGTACCCTCACCTTTTAAAAATTGCACCTATCAAATCATTTGTTATTGATCTCAAAAGTTGCAATGTTTCGGTCCAACAATTGTGTTTCTTCGTTGCACCCCCAGCTTTCCATGTTGGCACCCGTTAGTTTTCATACCCTTTTGTTTTACACTTCTTTGTTTATAAAAAGTTACAATGTCTTGATCCAACAATTGTGTTTCTTCATCGTACCCATAGCTTTCAATTGTTGCACTTGTTAGTTTTTGCACCTTTTTGTTTCACACCTCTTTGTTTTCACACTCTTTGTTTTTTTTTTTATATATACAGAATTTTATGGACTTTGAAAAGAGTTTTTGTTCTTTGAGTATTATTAATGATCTCACCATTTGTTAATGATTTCAAAGTTGCAAAGTTTTGGTCTAACAATTGTGTGTCTTCGTCGCACCCCCAGCTTTCCATGTTGGCACCCATTAGTTTTCACACCTTTTTGTTTGACACCTCTTTGTTTTAACACCTCTTTGTTTTTATATGTATACAGATTTTTATGGACTTTGAAATAGTTTTTGTTTTTTTGAGTATTATTAATGATCTTACCCTTTTTTAATGATCTCAAAAGTTGCAAAGTTTCGATCCAACAATTGTGTTTCTTCGTTGCACCCCCAATTTTCCATGTTGGCACCCGTTAGTTTTCACACCATTTTGTTTTACACCTCTTTGTTTATATAAAGTTGCAATGTTTTGATCCCACAATTGTGTTTTTTCGTCGTATCCCTAGCTTTCAATGGTTGCACTTGTTAGTTATTGCACCTTTTTGTTTCACACCTTTTTGTTTCACACCTCTTTGTTTTCACACTCTTTGTTTTCACACTCTTTGTTTTTCTTTTATATATATACAGATTTTTATGGACTTTGAAAAGAATTTATGTTCTTTGAGTATGATTAATGATCTCACCCTTTGTTAATGATCTCAAAAGTTGCAAAGTTTTGGTCCAACAATTGTGTTTTTTCGTTGCACCTCCAGCTTTCTATGTTGGCACCCGTTAGTTTTCACACCCATTTGTTTTACACCTCTTTGTTTATATAAAGTTGCAATGTTTTGATCCAACAATTGTGTTTCTTCGTCATACCCCTAGCTTTCAATGGTTTCAATTGTTAGTTTTGCACCTTTTTGTTTCACACCTTTTTGTTTGACACCTCTTTGTTTTCACACCTCTTTGTTTTTATATATATACAGATTTTTATGGACTTTGAAAAGAGTTTTTGTTCTTTGAGTATTATTAATGATCTTACCCTTTTTTAATGATCTCAAAATTTGCAAAGTTTCAATCCAACAATTGTGTTTCTTCGTTGCACCCCTAGTTTTCCATATGGCACCCGTTAGTTTTCACACTTTTTTGTTTTACACCTTTTTGTTTATATAAAGTTGCAATATTTTGATCCAACAATTGTGTTTCTTCGTCATACTCCTAGCTTTCAATGTTTGCACTTGTTAGTTTTCGCACATTTTTGTTTCACACCTCTTTTTTTCACACTTTTCTGTTTTTTTATATATACATATTTTTATGTATTTTGAAAAGAGTTTTTTTTTTTTTTTGTCTTTGAGTATTGTTTCACACCTCCAAATTTAAAAATTATGAGTATTATTTCTTTTAATTTATTAATCAACATGATTCACTCATCTTCGTTAAAATTTGGATTGTTTTATATATTGATTCCTTCATCTAACTTTTGTTTGGTGTCGATTTCCATCTAACATGTATTGATCATCTCTTCCAAGTATTAATCTAGGTAATTAATTGTGATTTTTAATTTTTCATAGATTATCATTTTAGTCAGTTTGGTTGGTTGCAGCTATGAGCTCTTTCTCCCTGATTCTCTCATTAGTTTTTATAAATTTTGATAGAATAATGATTTAAATTTTGTTTTATGTGAATATCTTTCAAAATTGATTATCTGAGTATGATTCAGTAAACCTAGATTTATATATATTTTTAACATTATTATCTTCTTGTCACTGACTCAATTTTTCATTTTTATATATACAATAATAGAAAACCCACTTTTTGTGTCCACTTTAATCCAACGGATGAAATTGTTTCTATTAACTCATCTAACGGTTTAAAATTATTAATGATCTCAACAGTTCCAATAATCATGTTTCTTTGTTGCACCCCCAGCTTTATATGTTGGCACCCGTTAGTTTTCACACCCTTTTGTTTTACACCTCTTTGTTTATAAAAAGTTGCAATGTCTTGATCCAACAATTGTGTTTCTTCGTCGTATCTTTAGCTTTCAATGGTTGCACTTGTTAGTTTTTGCACCTTTTTGTTTCACACCTTTTTGTTTCACACCTCTTTGTTTTCACACTCTTTGTTTTTTTTTTTTATATATACTGATTTTTATGGACTTTGAAAAAAGTTTTGTTCTTTGAGTATTATTAATGATCTCACCCTTTGTTAATGATTTCAAAGTTGCAAAGTTTTGGTCCAACTATTGTGTGTCTTCGTTGCACCCCCAACTTTCCATGTTGGCACCCGTTAGTTTTCACACCCTTTTATTTGACACCTCTTTGTTTTCACACCTCTTTGTTTTTATATATATACAGATTTTTATGGACTTTGAAAATAGTTTGTGTTCTTTGAGTATTATTAATGATCTTACCCTTTGTTAATGATCTCAAAAGTTGCAAAGTTTCGACCCAACAATTGTGTTTTTTCTTTTCACCCCCAGTTTTCCATGTTGGCACCCGTTAGTTTTCACATCCTTTTATTTTACACCTCTTTGTTTATAAAAAGTTGCAATGTTTTGATCCAACAATTGTGTTTCTTCGTCGTACCCCTAGCTTTCAATGGTTGCACTTGTTAGTTTTCGCACCTTTTTGTTTTACACATTTTTGTTTCACACCTCTTTGTTTTTACACTCTTTGTTTTTTTTAATATATATACAGATTTTTATGGATTTTGAAAAGAGTTTTTGTTCTTTGGGTATGATTAATGATCTCACCCTTTGTTAATGATCTCAAAAGTTGCAATGTTTCGGTACAAAAATTGTGTTTATTCGTTGCACCTCTAGCTTTCTATGTTGGCACCTGTTAGTTTTCGCACCTTTTTGTTTTACACCTCTTTGTTTATATAGAGTTGCAATGTTTTGATCCAACAATTGTGTTTCTTCGTCATACCCCTATCTTTCAATGGTTTCAATTGTTAGTTTTTGCACATTTTTGTTTCACACATTTTTGTTTGACACCTCTTTGTTTTTATATATATACAGATTTTATGGACTTTGAAAAGAGTTTTTGTTCTTTGAGTATTATTAATGATCTTATCCTTTGTTAATGATCTCAAAATTTTTGTTTTAGGGTAATATTAGTGAATACCACAATTTTGGAAGAAAATTAAGTAAATACCACATTGTCAGAAAAGTTTGGTAACTACCATTTTCTAGAGAAGGGAAAAGTCAAAATTGCCCTTAAGCAAAAGACAAAAGTACAACATGTCATGTGTAATTTGATAAAATAACGTGTTACAAATCAAAATGTCATGAATTAAATAAAAAAAATACGACAACGGAAATTGAAATCCAAAGACATATAGTGAGATATCTTCTGCAATTTGAAGGAGAAAACCCGAAAAGAAGAAATATGCAGGAAAATGAAGAATTGATGTTGTTTGTAAAGTCAATTGTGAAAGAAGAGATAGAGAGAGTGAGAGAGTATAAGGGAAGAGAAGAGAGAGAGAAAATAATAGAGAAAGCTGAGTGGATATGAAAGCATGAGGGAAGATAAGAGAGAAATAGAGAAAGCTGAAAGAGAAAGTTGAAAGAGAAAGAGAGTGCGGAGAGATTGTAAAAAAAAATGACATGATATTTTTAAAAAAAACATGTAATATATGAAATGGGTATAAGTTGAGACGGATGATAATAAAGATCCGGATGATCAATTTTTCTTAGATAGTAAATATTGATATCCGACTATAATCTCGGATGCTTGCGGATATCCGTATTTGCACAATTGTATTTGAAGTTTGCTTATTTAGCATGTTAGTGGTATTTATAGAAGAGAAGTTGACCATTTTTCTTTCATTTGTGATGTGGGACAAACTTATTAAAACAAGAAATGTGTATAGCTTATGTTTTGTTCAATGATCGACAGTTTTAAAACTAATCTGTCTTGATTGATATTTTATGAGATCCGTATTTTTTATGATCCGTTTGGATATCCTTTGATTTATATCGGATAATTGGTCTGCTAGGTATAAGTGTGATTGTATTTCTTACAATTGTGGTATTTTCTTAATTATGTTTTGTTTGTGGTATACATATTCTACACCTCTTTGTTTATATAAAGTTGCAATGTTTTGATTCAGCAATTGTGTTTCTTCGTCATACTCCTAGCTTTCAATGTTTGCACTTGTTATTTTTCGCACATTTTTGTTTCACACCTCTTTATTTTTACATTTTTCTATATATATATATATATACATATTTTTATGGATTTTGAAAAGATTTTTTTTTTGTCTTTGAGTATTGTTTCACACCTTCAAATTTAAAAATTATGAGTATTAATCTAGGTAATTAATTGTGATTTCTAATTTTTCATAGATTTATCATTTTAGTCAATTTAGTTGGTTGCAGCTATGAGCTCTTTCTCCCTGAGACTCTCATTATTTTTTATAAATTTCGATAAAATATTGATTTAAATTTTGTTTTATGTGAATATCTTTCAAAATTGATTATTTGAGTATGATTGAGTAAACCTAGATTTATATATCTTTTAACATTATTATCTTCTTGTCACTGACTTAATTTTTCACTTTTATATATTCAACACAAATTTTATTTAACTAATTTGGTTGATTAATCTTAATCATTATTTATGATTTTGATACTATACACTTATACAATTAAAGAATTACTATAAAGTTTTCACTCGAAATGTGAAATTAGCACACCGGCCAGTATCCTAGTTTCTAGTTAATTTAAAATGGTTACCTCAAACACAAATCTGATTCTTTACTCGTTTGGGTATACACGACTATGTTGAAGTCGATAAGTAGCAACGACGATCACCTTATCTCTCTGATCGGATCTTCCACCGGAAAACTCCATCTTCGGCAGATTCACGCCGTCTTACTCCGCACTTCCATAATCAGAAACTCCGACATTTTTCACCATTTCCTCTCTCGTCTCGCTCTCTCTCTCGTTCCTCGTGACATCAATTACTCATGCCGAGTTTATTCCAAGAGATTGAACCCAACTCTCTCACACAGCAACACCATGATCAGAGCTTTCTCTCTCAGCCGAACACCAAGCGAAGGGTTCCGCTTGTTCAGAGCTCTCAGACGGAACAGCTCTCTCCCAGCTAACCCACTCTCGTCTTCTTTTGCTCTCAAGTGTTGCATCAAATCAAATGACTTAATCGGCGGTTTGCAGATTCACGGGAAGATTTACAGTGATGGGTTTCTCTCCGATAGTCTTCTCTTGACGACTCTGATGGATCTTTACTCAATTTCTGAAAACAGCACTGATGCATGTAAAGTGTTCGACGAAATTCCCCAGCGTGATACCGTTTCTTGGAACGTGTTGGTTTCGTGTTATTTGCGGAACAAACGTACACGAGACGTTCTTGTTTTGTTTGATAAGATGAAGAACGAGGTCGATGGTTGTGTAAAACCTGACGGTGTAACATGCTTATTGGCTTTACAAGCTTGCGCTAACTTAGGCGCGTTGGATTTTGGTAAGCAGGTTCATGCTTTTATCGATGAAAACGGACTTGGACGTGCTTTGAATCTGAGCAACACTTTGGTTTCTATGTACTCACGTTGCGGGTCTATGGATAAGGCTTACGAAGTCTTTAATCGAATGCAAGAAAGAAACGTTGTCTCGTGGACAGCTATGATCTCGGGTTTAGCCATGAACGGATTCGGGAAAGAAGCCATTGAAGTGTTCAACGAAATGTTGAAGTTTGGAATCTCTCCAGAGGAACAGACACTCACGGGTTTGTTGTCTGCGTGTAGCCACTCCGGTTTGGTCGATGAAGGAATGATGTTTTTCGATAGAATGAAGAGCGGTGAGTTTAAGATAAAGCCAAATGTACATCACTATGGTTGCATTGTTGATCTCTTGGGACGTGCTCGTCTACTTGATAAAGCCTACAGTCTCATAAAGTCAATGGAAGTGAAACCTGACTCCACCATTTGGCGTACGCTGCTCGGGGCTTGTAGAGTTCATGGAGATGTGGAACTTGGGGAACGTGTGATCTCTCATCTTATCGAACTCAAAGCCGAAGAAGCTGGAGACTACGTTCTGTTACTCAACACATACTCTTCGGTTGGGAAATGGGAGAAAGTGACTGAGTTGCGTTCCTTGATGAAGGAGAAAAGAATCCAGACCAAACCAGGATGCAGTGCGATCGAGCTACAAGGAACCGTTCATGAGTTTATAGTAGACGATGTTTCGCATCCGCGCAAGGAAGAAATATATAAAAAGCTTGCGGAAATCAATCAGCAGCTGAAGATTGCGGGTTACGTGGCGGAGATCACATCGGAGCTGCACAATCTTGATTCAGAAGAAGCAAAGGGATACGCTTTGACATACCATAGCGAGAAGCTAGCTATTGCCTTTGGAATCCTGGTTACTCCACCAGGAACAACCATTAGAGTGACCAAGAATCTTAGAACTTGTGTAGATTGCCATAATTTTGCAAAGTTTGTATCTGATGTTTATGATCGTGTCGTGATAGTTAGAGATCGTTCCCGATTTCATCATTTTAAAAGCGGTTCTTGCTCTTGTAATGAATTTTGGTGATGATTCAAAAGGTTTGTTTCAATGTCATGTCTCAGATCTTCAGGCTTAATACATTCTTTATTTTATGAAACAAGCTCATAACTTATATGTTGATTGCAATTATGTCACAGAGTTTGTATGGTGATGATGTGTTTTACGTACGCTTAATCTATTTGCTTTTTTTTTTGTTTTGTTTTGTCAAACATGTATTTTGCTTATTTGTGCAAAGTTCTTGTCAAAATCTTTTATGAGAGAGCACGTGGTCTTGCTTAATGCATCTGTCTTTTTCTGGAATGAAGCTCGGAATGTCAAAATGTTCCAAGCTTCCTCTAACAAAATGAGAATATTTACCTAACTTATATAGAATATAACGACCGTAAATCAAAACGAATGGTTAAAAATGTCGAATAGTGGTAAGTTTTCAAATAATCGACCATTTGGAGATTCTCGAAAATGAGTAATTAATTTTTTTTTTTTTTTTGTGCAAACGAGTATATATCTCTTCAACATCAATTTTATAGAATATGATGAAGGAAACAAAACTAGCCAGTTAAAAACAGATTTTTTGGGATCACCCTACAAAAATAGTTGGAGACTTCTATATATATGTGTACTTTACATGTAAAGTTTTCTTACTATAACACAATAAAACGTTTCTTTAAAAAAAAAAAAAAAAAAAAAAATTACAATGTCATCATCCAAAATTGTCATAGTTTGTATCATCCTCGTTTCACTTGCTAATCTTCATGAATGTAGTAAGTCATTTGTATATAGTTTACATTTTTCCCATCATTAATCATCATTAGTTAGTTACCAATATATATATTATTCTCCATAGTATTTTCTAAATGTGTAATTTTTATCTTTATATATATATATATATGTTTATTTAAAAGTGACAAGACAAGCCATTGACAAATCTTCGCACAGGAGAAAAGACAAATAAACCACTACCATGCAAACCAGAAAAAGATTATTTTGTCTGCACACACGATGTGTGATTGGTGACAAAATCAAAGCGGTACAAGTGGTACAGCTTTGAGTTTTTACCCAATCACAAAAACTTTACTAAAAAACTTATTAACAACTTTACTTTCAGTTTTTTTATACAGCTTTTATGTACAGTTCTTTCTTATAGCTTACTTCACTAAACAAAATTACACCTACCTTGCTTTTGCTTCGTAACTTTAAAACTCTTTTATTTATTTTATTCTTTATGTTTATATTATTCATGTTCACATAAGTGTTATTTTTAAAAATACTACAAACACAAAAATTGTTTTTAAGGATGTATAAATTATTTTGTTAAGTTTGGGTTGACAATTTTAAATTTAGGATATAGTTTTTAGTGGTATGATTAGGGTTTATAAATTATTTGACACATTACAATATTTTAAATTAACTTTGAGAATTCTTTTTAGGTTTGTATTCCATATTTTACATTAAGGATATAGTTTTGAAGTGATGGAGTTTAGTATTTAGAGTGTAGGGTTTCATTTTGAAAATTTAAACAGATGATACACCAAACCCAAATTGTACATTTAAACCCCAATGGTACACCCAACCCAGATGGTACACCAAAATAAAAGTATTTTACACATTACAATATTTTAAATTAATACTTAGATTTTTTTTTTATGTTTGGGTTCTTTACTTTATATTTATGATATAATTTTGAAGGGTTAGGGTTTAGTATTTAGTGTGTAGGATTTAATTTTGAAAATTTAATTAGATGGTTAACCAAACTTGGATGGTAAATCAAACTCAAATGGTACACCAAACCTAGATAGTATACTAGACCCATATGATACACAAGATTCAGATGGTACACCAGACTCATATGGTAAACCAGAGTCAGATAGTATACTAGACCCAGATAGTACACCAAACATAGATGGTATACTAGATTCAGATGGTACACTAGACATAGATGGTACACCAGACCCAGATGGTACACAAGATTTAGATAGTACACCAGACCCAGATAATATATCAATGTCAGACGGTACACTAGACTCATATGGTACACTAGACATAAATGGTACACAGACCCATATGGTACACCGACTCGGATGATACACAGACTGGATGGTACACCACACCGGATGGTACACCGACGCATATTGTACACTAAACCTAGATTGTACAATAAAACCAGATGGTATACCAAATCCATATGATACACCAAACCAAATGGTACGCCAAATGTTGATTGTATTCCAAACCCATATTGTATAATTAATCCAGATGGTACATCAAACCTAAATGGTACACCAAAATAGCATTATTTGACACATTATAATATTTTAGAATTAAGTTTTTAGAATTTAAACCCTGTTTTTAAAATTTTAGAATTCTAAATTTGAAAAGAAAAATTATTTGGTGTTATTTGAGAAAATTATCTTAGTTTAAGTAAACCATAAAACATTAGTTTATTTATCCAATTATTCAAAATCGGGTCCCACACATTGATTTTTTTTTTTATAATTTTATCTCTTATTTAATCTAAAACTGGAACCACAAATAAAACACTTTTTTTTATGACACATGGTCATGGATATATTGGTTTTTTATTTGTTTTTGTCTTATACTCTCTCTCTCTCAAACTCTCTATCTTAGAAAAGTAAAAAAGTGCATATTCTTCAAATTCCTAACAAAAACTGCCTACTCTTTTCAAATTACTTTTTAAAAAGTGTCTAATACACTAATGAACTCATAAGATATAGAGTAATTGTGTGATATTTTCATTTAGTGTAACATGTTCTACAAACTCTTAGACAACGACATCAGATAACGGAAATCCTAAACATAATATAGAAGTGATCGAGAGTCAAAGGCATAAACAAATTTTTTATAAATATGATTTAGTGTTATGGAGAAGGAAGGGAGATGATTTCAAACAGAACTTCAGCTCCAAACATACTTAGCACAGCATGTAAGGACTTGGTGGAAGAGTATATACTATAACACAATAAAACGTTTAAAGAGAAAAACTTACAATGTCGTCATCCAAAATTATCATATTTTGTCTCATCCTCGTTTCACTTGCTAATCTTCATGAATGTATGTCATTTGTATATAGTTTACGTTTTGGCATTTTGCCCATCTTTAATCATCACTAGTTAGTTACCAATGTTGTATATATATTATCCTCCATAGTATTTTTGAAATGATTTTTTTCTTTTTCATATGTAGGTATATTTAAAACTGACAAGCCATTGACACATCCTCGCACAGGAGAAAAGACAAATAAACCACCATGCAAACCAGAAAAAAATTATTTTAAATGCACAAACACTCTAGTCGATGCTAAGATATATAATGCCAAAGACTGTTGGCACCGTTGCCCTAAACCCTAATTAACCCAACACCTCCATTACAAATATTTATGAAATTTAATGATCATTTTATACACTAACTTTTTTCCATAAAATATAAATAGTAATTATGCATGTCACTTTACTAAACAAAATTATACCTACCTTAGTTTTGCTTTGTACCTTAGCTTTTAAATTCTTTTATTTGTTCAATATTATGTTTGTGTTATTTGTGTTCACCTTATTTCATTTTGTAAATTTTTATATATTATAAATGAGATATAAATTTTTGAATTATTTTGTTATCATTGATTTCGCTATGACTTGTCTAATGTAACATTGTAGTTAAAATAAGGATGTGTTTGAGCAAAGTAGTTCATTTTAAAAATTTAATAGAATTTTTAAGTAGTATATTTACTATTTATAATTAGAAAATATGTGGTTTTTACTAATTGTGTATTAGAAGAGATGAAAGATAGATGGAAAATTGGAGTATAGAATAATTATATTGTGAGAATTACCAAAAAAAAGTTACACAAAAAAGACATTTGTACAATCACTAGTAAAAATGTTTTGTATTGTTACGGATATATATGTAGGTATAAGGTGTTTTTTGTAGCCAAAATTTTTTTGTTACAGATTTGTGACAAAAATAATTAATAACTATTTGGTAGTAGTATATTTTTCCACCGTAGCTAATTGTCGCAATTTGCTACAATTTAGATAATAATTGAAAAGTAGCAAATTGTTACTATTTGATACCTTTTTGTTGTAGCTATTTGTTAAATAATTAGCTACACAGTTAGTTGTCATAAACTTGTTACAAATTGGAAAATATGTCTAATTTAGTGTTGAAGCTAATTGTTATTAAAAAGTAACAAAAAATAGAAACAAATTTTTTTATAATTTAAATAAATTTTTTATTTTTCAATGTATACAAAAACATCAACTACTCTTCTCTAATCTCTTCAGCTCTCTCTTTTAAGTTCTTGCTCAACATCACTTCATCATCAACATCACTTCTATATAAAATTAAAGGACTAATTTGTAAATAAAAATTCTCAACTACAAAATGGAAAAATGAATTAAAAGTCTCCAAATATAAAGACAAATATAGAGATATCCATTTTGGAGATGAAAATGAAGTGGGGTTGGAGAAGGTTTTTCTCTAAAAATTTTGAAGATAGAAATGGAGATGGGTTGGAGTTGGTCTTAGTATTGCTTCGTAACTTTTAAACTCTTTTATTTACTCTATATATTATGTTTGTATTATTTAAAAGTTAGCCTTGCTCCTGTGTTGATTTTTTGGTGATAGATGAATTCATAAAATCTGCTTCAGTGCCATGTATCAAAATCCTCAAACTGAAGCTAATACATTCTTTATTCTACAACAAGAAAATGTCTCGCCGATGCAAGAAATATGAAAAACAAAACAAAACTCGAAATGATCAGAAGACCAATGTTTTATCAGCTTCTTTGAAGAATGTTTTCTTTTTTTTTTTTTTTCCAATGAAATCACAACAGATCTAGTTAGCTGCAGCAGCAGCTGGTTTGTTTGCAAATGCGACACCCTTCTCAATGCTAGCTTTCAGTTCTGGTTTAAGAGCTTCTAGTGCTTTCTGCTCGTACTCAGTCAATCCCTGAAGGTCTGACTCAATCACAGCTTCAAGTCCATTCTTCCCAAGCTTGATCCGTGATGCAAAGAAAGGAAGATCAGTAAGAGTCGACTCCACATACGAACACTCGTAGACATCTCCGTCTCCATCAAGAGCACGGAGAGACGACTCGACAAATCTTGCAGCAGCATATGCCATTGACAAAGTAGCTGAACCTGCACCTGCCTTAGCATCCACGACCTCAGTTCCAGCGTTCTGAATCCTAACAGTCAGCTGCTGGATTTCTTCATCGGTAAAGTTGGCAGAGGGCTTGGTCTTTGAAAGTAGAGGCAAAATGGTGATTCCAGCATGCCCACCGATAACAGGAACATCCACATCTATAAGCTTAAGGTTCTTTTTCTGAGAAACAAAAGTGTTAGCCCTCACAACATCCAAGGTAGTGACACCAAAGAGCTTCTTAGGATCATAAACACCTTTCTTTTTCAAGACTTCAGCAGCAATGGGTACCGTGGAGTTAACAGGGTTACTAATAATGTGGATGAAAGCATTAGGACAGTTATCAGCAACAGCCTCAACCAGAGATTTCACAATACCGGCATTGATGTTGAAAAGATCATCACGGGTCATACCAGGTTTCCTAGGTACACCAGCAGGGATAACCACAACGTTGACATCTTTCAAACAATCAGCTAACTCAGAAGGTCCAGTGAAATCACGAACTTGAGAAGGAGTGTTACAGTGACTCAAATCAGCAGCAACACCTTTAACATTAGCGATATCGTAAAGATGAAGGGTAGAGACTAACGGAGACATCTTGATGAGAAGTGACAAAGGCTGACCAATACCACCAGCAGCACCAAGAACAGCTACTTTGTAAGAAGCATTGATCTTGAATCCGTAAGGCTTCTTGTCAGAGGTTTGAGCTTTGGTCACAGAACCGCGAAGAGTCTTGGTCAAGGAAGAAGAAGAATCAGATCCGGAGATGAGTGAGGTTGATCTAAGACCGGTGAAACTAGGGATTGAGTTAAAGTTCACAGCTTGTGCCCTAGACTGTGGTGTAAAGGAGCTGGCTTTAGACGAGTAAGAAGATCCAATTGAAAACAAAGAAGCTGATGTTGCTGCTGCCATTCTTTTGTTCTGTTTTCACAAAAGAGATAAATAAAAAAAAACTTGTTCATACCTAATTAACATATTTACAGGGGAGACAGATCTATCTATAAGCGAATTCAAGCAAATAAATCGAAACCCTAATCGAAAAGAGACGTAAACCAGATCGAATTGAGACATCTCTAAAGGAGAACTCAGCTACTTATAAGAACAAAAGATTCAGAGGAGCAAATCGTAAGAATCAAAGAATGGATTAACCCAGTTCTTAAAAATCAAATCTTTATAAACGAAAACGAATTGAGAAAGAAACTAACCTTGGAGAAAGCTTCTTGATCTGAAAAACCAAAACGCGAGAGAGAGAGAGAAGGATTAAAGAATTTGCTCTGTTCGCTGTAGAGCTCAGTGAAGAAGAAGAAGAGAAATGGGATTAGGTGACACGATGGAGGAAACAATCTTTTTAATTGTTTTTTTTTAAAAAGGAAATTTAAAAGAAAAAGAAAAAAAATAATGTAATTAAAAAAAAATTGTAGATGTTTGTTTTGGATGTCTCGTTGGATCCGCCAAGAGGTGTCTCCGTGATACGAATATACGATATTGAGAGTCACTTGACTGTGTCCTTTAGTAGTAGAGTTCGGACGACTGACAGCCAAAACGCTGCGTTAACCTTATTTATCCCCACATGCTCTTTTTCTCTCAACTACTTTTTTTCCTTTAGTTTGATGATACTTTGGACGTCTATGGTGTCGGTCCACTCACTATCGTTGTTGGTGATTTTGGTTAGTTGATTATTATTCACAAGTACGCCACAATCGTCAATTTGATTTGATTGGGGTTCCAAAATTGGCCAAATCGTCAATTTATAATGGGTGATGAGGAGATAGTATATAATAACTAGGCTAGTCCACTATCCTTCTTCTTTTTTTTTTTTTTTTTTTTTTGTATGAATAGGCTAGTCCACTATTCCACGCAAGAGCAATGGGGTTGGAGTAAAATAAGTAATAACTCTATATATCTTTGGGGAATATGGATAGGAATTGGATGGTAACATAACATAGCAGATAGTAACTCTTGTGAGTTGGTGAGTTCTTTCATTAGTCAAACTCACATGACTAGCAAGCATATATTGGAGGAGATTGTAAGCAGCACCGGCTCAAGCGGTGGTTGTAACAACTCCGGTAGCTTTGATAATCTCAGCGCTAAGAGGGAAAATAAGATAAAGGCGAGGAATGTATTGAACAAGAACTATGAGCACAAGAGCATTTGTTGTATGATCTGAATGAGAGCTTCTTATTGATGGCAAAATAAACCAGCTTACAATCTGCAAACAATAGAAACTTTATAACATAAGCAAAACTCTAAGAAGAAATTTAAATCATGTGGCCCCGGTTGTCCGGTCCCGACTAGTCCGTGGTGGACCTCACCAAAGTGGTGCGGCCACACGGGTAACGAATTCAAGATTTCAAGATTTGCATACCTGAGGAAGAGGCAAACAAGCAACGATGAAATATGATCTCAAGTATCTTCTAGCAATCAAACAAGTTCTCCACAACCAAACACTCTAGAAGTACGAGAAACATAAAGTTGTTCTGAATTTGATCACAATGTATAAAACATAGAACAAATCCGCTAATGTTCTGAAGAAAGTAATGACGATGCCAAGCTTCAAATCTGTAGTCATACAAGACGATCGTCCAATGCGTTTGACTGAAGAGAGAAAAAAGAACAAAGGGTCGACGTAAAGTGCAACAAGACACCAGAAGAGAAAAATCATGTTCCATTGGAGCATTGCATCACCACCAGGATCTAGAATCTTGTCTCTTTTGATCTCGAAGTTCTCTGGAAACACTTTGAATCTGCCAAATCTTGGGATTTTTGTTAAGTTTGGGCTTATCTTGGGCTTCCAACTAAAAACCAATTGGTAATTAGTAGATTGACCCTAACCCTTTATATATTAATGATAGTTCCTTCAAACTTCAGATGTGGGACTTAGTTTGTATCCCAACAATCTCCCCTTCAAACCAAAGACCACATGTGGGATATTAACACACCTCCTCGAGATGATAACTCCATCTCGAACCGATCCCACTTGGACCGATAATAAATCCCTTCTTGAGCCCCCATTACTCGGCTTAACAAGAGGCATGTCCGTATCCACTTTTCTAGGTCCACTAGAATTTTAACCTTGGGCTCTGATACAATGTTAAATTTGGGCTTGTTATGGGCTTCTAACTAAAAACCAATTGGCAATAGTAGATTGACCCTAACCCTTTATATATTAATGATAGTCCATTCAAACTTCATATGTGGGACTTGGTTTGTATCCCAACAATCTTCTCTTCAAACCAAGAACCACATGTGGGATATTAATAATTTTCAAACGGGTTTTGCTCTTCTTTGGTACTTCTGGTTTGGTAAATGGAGCCGTTGTTGTTTTGAACAATGGCACTCTCTTCTCTCCTAGATTTATGGTTTGTTTCTCGTCTCCATAGAATCTGTCACAATAAAATCAAGAACAGAGTTGGGTTTTTAACAAATAAGAGATAACCAAACAATTCTTAAGGACAAGACGACTCTGTCTCTTTCTTTAGCTCTCGTCTCATACTATCTCCCGTATGTTGCGTACAAGATTTAGTATTTTGCATTTTTATATGACTAGTGAAATCATATGATGTTTATCATTTGATACCAATCACAAAATGAAAAAGAACTCTCATTCTGTATATTCATGAAAATAATGTGTAATTTAATCGGAAAACCGAATGTTTAAATTTTTGTTAGGTGCTAATTGGGTGATCGGATAACATCTAATCCTGAGTTAATCAAGGGAAGATAATCCTTACTTTATGGGTTATTTCTAATAAAACTAGATTTGTGTAAACTAGATACTTTGGTTGGTAAAGTTGCTTTGAAAAGACGACCGCCTCAGTCTCCTTTTAGAAATTAGTTTATAAACGGCCGTAGCAAATCAATTTAGATATATTTAGTTCGTTTAATTATATTAGAATGTTATTTAAAACAATAAAACTTGTTTTAGATACCACTGCAAATTTTTTGTCTATTTGATACTTTGTTGTAGTTTTATTAGGCCGTCTTTTAATTATGATCATTTGGAGTAGGTTTAGTTAAATATTAAGTAATGTTTATTTAGTAGAAAAAAATATATATATACCATATATATTATTATGAAGTGAGGATAGCTTATAGTTAGTTTTAACTCTAATGCTTATGCCAATCAATTTGAACTAAGACAATTGGACTCTTTAAGATCCAAAAATCAAGAGTATGAGTGTGTATGATAGTTGTCTGGCTAGACAATAATGATTAGAAATTGACGACGACGTCGTATGCGTTTATAGATTAGTTTAGAATTGTGAAATGTTAATTCATAGTTCATTTTTTGTACTAGTAAGAAAATACAGCTAATGGCATAAAACACCATTTTTATGTATTAACAAGCATCCCATAATATGCTTAAGGCCATAATTTAAAAGAACTCAACTTATACAAATTAACTACACAGCTTGTTTACTTCAAATTTACATATTTAGATCATTTTTTCTTGGTTTTTTTTTTTTTTTTGGGTTATTTCTTTTGTTTGGTGCATAATATTATTAAGATTTTTAAAAAAGGTCATCTATTTTAATAGGATTAGATCTTCTTAAAAAAGGAAGCCGGTTCATAGTAGGGGATGGTAAAACGATACGCATAGGTTTAGATGATTTTGTAGAGGAGCATCCCCCAAGACTAGTGCAAACCGAACCACAACTATGTTCCATGCCACTAGAACAAGTAATAACTAAGATGGGGAACACTCGGCAATGGGATGTTAATAAACTTTCCAACATTGTTCCATTACCCGAGCAGGAGGCCATTCAAAGAATTCATCTGTCACAAGAGGAATTTCCCGATAAACTTATATGGAACTACACACGATCAGGTACCTATTCTGTTAAATCAGGTTATTGGTTTGCTTCTCACTTCCCTTTTGACCCGGGAGAGGACCTCAATATACCACATGGCTCCATTGAACTAAAAAAATAAGATTTGGAAACTAAGACTTATACCGAAGGTAAAACATTTTATCTGGCGCGTTCTATCGAAGGCTATACCTACCAGGACAAGATTGCGTAGCCGAGGAATGCATATAGATACCATTTGTCCATGATGTCAACAATCAGAAGAAACTATAAACCATCTTTTATTTACATGTCCTTTTGCTCTTATGACATGGCGTGCTGCCGGTTCATCATCACTCCCTGTAACTCAAATCCAATCGGATGTTGAAGAAAACATTACTAAGGTGTTATTTTTTCATTCACAAACTCCCAACATCTATGAATCGATTTTACCATTTGTTTTGCTTTGGAGAATATGGAAGGCACGTAATAATCTAGTTTTCAATAATTATCGGGAGAGTATATCCAAAATGGTCCTACAGGCAAAATCTGATACAAAAGAATGGACCAAGACCTTACACCATTTCCCAACATCAATGCCAGTAACAAGGACATCGTCTACCTCATGGTTACCACCGACAAATCCGTATCTTAGATGCAATTTTGATGCAAGTTATGATTATACAACAAGACAAGCAACAGGTGGATGGATTTTCAGAAATTCCCAGGGTGAAGCTATGTTGTGGGGTGCGACTAGACTTCCTAATACAAGATCGCCATTAGAAGCAGAAACAAAAGGATTACTAACTAGCATTCAACAAGCTTGGATAAGAGGATACCGGTTAATTATTTTTGAAGGAGACTGTGACATTTTAATCAAATTAGTAAATGGTCAGCAAATTGATGTCTCCTTAACAAACCTACTCCAAGATATTAAAACTTGGGCTTCTAAAATAGACTGCTTCTTCATTTTTACTAAAAGAGAATGTAATACTGTAGCTCATTCTTTAGCAAAGTTTGGCTGTGTTAATTGTTGTTACTATTCCAGCTCTGTATTAAAGCCTCCTTGGCTAATTAACTCTCTTTGTAATGGCTAAGTTATATCAATATATTTACTTTGAGGAAAAAAAAAGATTTTTTTTTAAAAACAAATATATATATTTTTTTTTGTCAACAATCAAATAATTTATTAGTTATATATTTTCGATTTTATTATGGAATAGAAGAAACTAATTAGTTGATACATCTTTATATTATTTTTCGATTAATAGTACTTTTCTATGAGTTATAAGGTTTTGTTAAATGTAATAAAACTTCAAATTATTAGCAGTAATTTTTTTATGGTTTTTTTTAAATCCAATAACTATTTTGAAACAAACCCTCCATCAAGTCTATTACATTTGATATTGGATGATTTGAGAAACAAATAAATTTTATTTGACGAAAATGAAAAAAAACTATTTAATTAGGCTCCAAAGAGCGTCAGTGGCCCTGTTATTATCTGCTGCTGAAGGATTAGATGATCAATAGCTATGTCCGAAGCTTGTTTACCTCTAAACCCCATGTCAGAAACCAGGTGAAACGTAACCCCCGCCGCCACCGTTCTCTCCCGAACCAAATCAACACGCTCTATCTCACTCTTTTTCTCAGCTCTGGCAACAATGGTAATGGTTATCAGACCATTATGTCCATTTGCCTCAAATAACCGCTCAATGTATAGAGGAATACGCAGTGGATCAACCCTCCGAGGTATGGACAGAGAATCTAAATCCAAATAGAAGAAGATTGGCTGGTTCAGGTTCTCTGGAATCGGTAAGGGATCTGGAAGTGGGGGCAAAGTTGGAGGGAAAATGGGTATATATTGTTGCTCTTTTTGTTAGATTTAGAGATATTCATGTATAATGTGTTTGTGGGATTAGTTTGCGGAAACTATGTACAATTACACAATTCAACTGAAGGGTTTAATATGCCAAAATCAAGGTTTCAAAAGGTTTTGTGTTTGTGCACCACACAAATTATATGTGTATATTATATACCTCAGCTGTTTTATGTTTGTGCAAGCTAATATTATCGTATTTTGTATTTAGATTTATAAATTGTGATAAATGCATATCGTTCACAGATTATGACAAACCCCACCCATCCCCACGCCCTAAGTGGGCCATTTCAAGTCTTCGTATGACAAATATGCGACCACATTCAATTCAATTCAATTCATTTGTCAAATTTATTTTTGATAAATAAATTATTTGAAAAGTATCGTATACCAATAATGCGACACCACTCTGTTATTTCATCATCAAGTTTGAATTACTTCAATAAGGCCGAACTCCGATCAAAGAGATTATGTAAGCTCAAAAGGTGAACTATTTTGTTTTTTGAGGACAATTATATTTGTAAACCATATTCGTAATCGCAAAACTTTTCGAACTCGAATTAGTAGTTTTGAGGTCGGTCAAATGCGTAATATAATGTGTACACTGCTACGACACGGCGAAGATTTTTAGCAGAAGACGCTTGCGGATTGGTGGGTTTTCCAGTGAGTGTTTTGGTGGTTAATTGTAAATTATTTTCAGGATCTTAGATGGCTTTCATGAAATCTAGCTGTTGAAAGGTTTTTTGAGCCTTCACCTTTCTCTAGCTTCCGTATTTTTGCTTCTATTGGACCAGATTTGAAGATTGCTTTGTTTCGAGAAGGTTTTCTGGTTCATGGCTTTCGGAGGTCAAGGGCTTGGATCTAAGTATGTCGTTTTGCTAGGTAGGGGATTTGATATTCATTGGGTGGCGGAGAGTTAGAGAATTGATCTATTTCGGAAGGTATGTGGCGGGTCTGACTTGTGGTTGGTGACGGCTCTGAGACAGGATTCTAATACTCCGATTAAAGCATCCGACCCGGCGACAATATCACAAAGCTGTGTTAAATTTGGGCTTATCTTGGGTTTCTAACTAAAAAACCAATTGGCAATTAGTAGATTGACCCTAACCCTTTATATATTAATGATAGTTTTTTCAAACTTCAGATGTGGGACTTGGATTGTATACCAACAATCTCCCCTTCAAACCAAGGACCACATGTGGGATATTAACATGCCTCCTCGAGATGATAACTCCATCTCAAACCGATCCCACTTGGACCGATAATAAACCCCTTCTTGGGCCCCCATTACTCGGGTTAACAAGAGGGATGTCCATATCCAATTTTCTAGGTCCACCAGAATTTTTAACCTTGGGCTCTGATACCATGTTAAATTTGGGCTTATCTTGGGTTTCTAACTAAAAAACCAATTGGCAATTAGTAGATTGACCCTAACCCTTTATATATTAATGATAGTCTTTTCAAACTTCAGATGTGGGACTTGGATTGTATACCAACAAGCTGTGGACGTTGTATTCGTCGGTGCTAGTAGATTCGCCAAAATTTTCTTTCTATTTTGTAATTGTTGATGGTTTGTAATTTCAGGCCAAATGCATTAGGAACACTACACAGTCTTTACAAGTCACAACTTTTTCTACGCGATATGCAGCATAGTTGCCATTCTCAGCTAGCTTCTCCTAATAGTATTCTTAATTAAATAAAATAAAAAAACCATTTATGTTTTGACAAAAGTAAATATTCAAAAAGTAAATAATGCACGTATTGGCATAAACTTCTCTAGGATGCTCGTCACGCAAAAAAAAAAAAAAAAAAAAAATGTATGGTCATGGTCTCATGGATATTGGATAAATTAATTTGTGAGCTGAAATCTACGTTCATTTGCTCACAAGTGAAACTATTATTTTCTGGTTTAATAAATAGACGTTTATGAGTTAGGAGTGGTACGTGGTTGTAAGCATTCCGCATTCACAAGTATATTGCCACATTTTTTGGTGGCTGAGTTCTCAGAATATGTGAAAATATTGATGGGAGACGAAGAGATAATGAGGACAATACTACAACAAAAACGGTATATGATACATCAATATTTTTGTGACCTGATATATCATGGTTTTTATGGTTTTTAACCATGATATAAGGAGTCTTTTAGAGTCTTTTGATTTGTTTTCTAGGATGTTTTTGAGTCTTTACAGGTTTTCTAGGATTTTGGCATGAATGTGAGCTTAATGGAGCTAAATTGGAGGATTTGGAGCTTAATCAAGCATTGAGGCAGTTGGGAGACGAAATTTAGAGAGTGCATCGATCGACACAGTATGTGCATCGATCGATGCTAGGCCAAAGTCAGAATTGGAAGTTTTCCCACAAGTTTTGAAGATTTACAAATCTGCCCCAAAGATTTCCATATTTGCAACATAAGTCCCTGACGTGTTTTAGGACATATATATATAGTTTTTAGGTTTTCCAAACCCTCAAGTCTATTTTCTATCAAGTTTTATTTTTCCTGCAACCCTGTGAGATTTTGGAGAGCTTTGGAGAGAGATCGCTTTGAGAGAAGAATTTCTTGAACTCCCTTTACTCTTTTAATTTCAATTGCATATTATTCAGAATGATGATTTGTTCTTTATTTAACATGTCTGAGTAATTTGTTTGTTAGGTTTAGGGTTTTTCATAGGGTTTTTATGATTTATTAGATCTGTTATTATTTAGGATTCATTATCTTTCTTATTCTTCACCATAGGTTGTTTTTAATGCTAGATCTTTGATTAGTCATCTGGATTTAGATCTTAGGATTATTAATTGATATGAGAATATAATTGTTTTCCTGATTAAACCATTGATGAGCAGAATTGTTTCTTACAAAGAGATTTGATTTAATAATTCTGTGAACTTATCTAAACCTGTTTTTAAAGCTGATTTATTACTTAGAATTTTACAAAGAGATTTGGATTTTCTGGTTTTAAATTTAGATAATATTTGCAGTGAGAACTGATTTATTTTAGAATTGTGTTTAGAGTTCAAGAACGGTGCTTAATTGTTGAATCCTGTTTATTTAATTAATTGATCTGATTTTCCATGATTTCCTAAGAATTTCCCTAGGCCTAGCGTTTAATCCTTCTGAATTTACAACACTTTTTAATTCTGTTTTCTGCATTGCTTTTAATTTAATATTTTTGATTTAGCATAATTAAAAGAATAATAAGTCTATTGTGTGAACTTGAGTCTCTGTGGATTCGACCCCTAGAGTATTACAACTGCAAGGCTGTTAGTACCATTAGGGTATTACAATTTGACCATATCAAATTTTGGCGCCGTTGCCGGGGACTCTCTGATCTACCATTAGATTTGAGTTTTAGATTTTGTCTAAATTTTTCTTTTTATTTTTCAAACTAACACGCTTTTGTTTTCTTCTCTCTTGTGTGTTTCAGGTGTATGCCTAATAAGCCTAACACAAGGAGCAACAAGACTGGTCCAATTCTGAATCTTTCAAACCAAGAATTGGGAAAACTTGAGCGTGAGAACAGAAAAGCATCTAAGTCTCTGAAGATGGTTAATACGATCATTCTGATGCGTGATGAGGCTGGTGTTTTGAGGGATCAAGAGGGCCACTTGCGCAATGAGCACGGCCAAAAGATTGATGCTGAAGGCAATGTGATTGCCGAACCTGTTGTCATTGAGCAGGCTGTCGTGAATCAGCAAGCTAATGTCGTTGATGATCCAGACCTGGGTGTCGATCGACACCAACCAGGTGGCATCGATCGACGCCAACTTGCAGACGGACGTGGAGCTGCCAACCACGTCCAGCACCCAGTCCGACGACAGGAGAACAACCGGGATCTGATCAGGACCATTGCTGACTACAATCGGGCTGATCTGGTGTATGAGAACCGGTCTGCTATTGTTCCTCCCCCTTTTCAGAGGAATGATTTTGAGTTGAAACCTGCGTACTTTCAACTGGTTGGACAGAGACCTTTCTCTGCTTTGCCCAATGAGAAGCCTCTGGACCATATTGAGCATTTTGAGGATCTTGTGACTAGTATCAAGGCTAATGGAGTGACTGAGGACTTCATATTCTGCAAGCTATTCCCATACTCACTTGCAGGAGAGGCATCTCAGTGGTTGAAGCAGTTGCCAGCTGGATCTTTGACATCTTGGCAACAAGTTAAAGTGGCTTTCCTCAACCATTTCTATGATGATGCAATGTCAGATGAGCTGAGAGTCAAGCTATCCACTTTCACGCAAAGACCAGATGAAGCTTTCAAGGCAGCTTGGGTGAGATTCAAAGCTTATCAGAGGGATTGTCCGCACCATGGTTTCTCAAGAGTTCAATTGCTGAGTATCTTTTTCAGAGGGTGTGACTGGAAGTATCAGTTAGCTTTGGATGCTGCAAGTCATGGGAATTTCAAGACAAGAATGCCAGAAGATGCTGAATTGTTGATTGAGAACTTGGCTTCTAGCAATAGCACTAAGGGAGCAGATGCTGAAAGGAAGAGATTGCATGGAGGATTTGATTCAAACCAGTTAGCTTCTGTTAATGCTAAGCTAGATTCAGTGCATAATCTCCTTATGGGTAAGAAATCTGTTCATTTTGCTGCTGAGGTTGAGACATATGAGCCAGAACCTGATCAAGGACACCAAGAGGAAGATGTGAACTATGTGTATGGGAATCAGGGACAGCGGTTTGGAAATCAGCAAGGCAATAGGCCTTACAGTGGGAACTCTTCAGGCTACACTTCCAAGCCAGAGTATCAACAGCAACAACAGAACAATGGCTATACAAGGACATATGGGAACTCATCTTATCAGTCTCCACCTCCTAAGACTTCTTCTGAGAGTAGAATGGAGGCCATGCTTGAGCAGCTTTTGCAAGGACAAGAGAATCTGACAGTGACATTCAATGGAAAGATTGACAATGTCTACACTGAGCTGAATGGGAAGATAGAGTCATTGAATGTTCATGTTAAGAAGCTGGAGGTTCAAGTTGCACAGACTGCTGGGTCTGTAAAAAGGCAAGAGAATTATCTTCCAGCAAGAACTGAGTCAAACCCCAGACATGCTTGCAATGCCATATTAGTGAGAGATGAAGATGATGGCGAAATTGTTTCTGCAGAAAAAGGAGAGAAATCGCAAAATTCGTCGGATCCAGATGATGGTGTCGATCGACACCACCTGGGTGTCGGTCGACACTCATCTCAGATAGAACCCGAAGTCGCAAAATCTCAGGTTCCAGCAGCAGTTGAGAGGGTCTACATGCCTAAGGTTCCTTTTCCCAAGCCAAGGAGGTCTAAGCAGGAGCTTGAGGAAGCTAGATGCAAGGCAATGATGGACAAGGTGATGATTGAGATGCCATTGATTGATGTAATAAAGCTTTCACCACCTCTTAAGCGCTATGTGAAAAGAATGGTGTCCAATGGTTTGAGCCCTGAGGAAGGAGCACTGCTTACAAAGGATGTTAGTGCAATTCTGTTGAACCAGCCTGTTCAGAGGAAGAAGGAAAAGAAGCAGGAGGTGGTTGTCTCTAAGGAAGTGAGTGCAATCATTCATTGTAAGACTGCGGACAAGTTACCAGATCCTGGAAGCTTTGTACTTGATTGCTCTATCTCCACAGGAAGGTTTGCACACTCACTTTGTGATCTTGGCTCTAGCATCAACCTGATACCACATTCTGTTGCTGTGAGACTTGGGATGACGGATTTCAAGCCGACTAAGATATCTCTTATCTTAGCTGATCGATCCAGGAGAATTCCTGAAGGTATCTTAGAGGATATTCCAATTAAGATTGGAAATTGCATGATTCCCACTGACTTTGTGGTGCTGAAATATGACCAAGAGCCTAATGATCCTCTCATCTTAGGACGATCTTTCTTGGCTACAGCTGGTGCCATCATAGATGTGAAGAAGGGACACATAGCTCTGAATGTTGAAGACTTGGTCATGAACTTTGAGATGGACAAGCTGAGAAGGGTTCCCACTATTGATGGTCAGACATTTTCTGTGGAGGTTGTTTCTGATGATGATCTGATCATAGAGCTTCAAGAAGACATTACTGCTGGGTATGTCAAAGAGTTGGAGACTGTTGAGAAAGTGAGTAAGCAAGCTGCTAAGCTTGAAGATTGGAGTGGAGATCATCTAATCAGTACTAGAGATCATGATGAGGTTCTGATGCATGACAAGTCGCTGGTAGATGACGTTTTTGTGCTGGAAACACGGATTTCAGAGGAAAGCTGCAGAATCGTTGAAGAAACGCGAGTTGCAGGCCAAGCATCGATCGATGCAGCTGTTGCATCGATCGACACACCTTCCAAAGACGGCTCGGACTTGTCCAAAATCAAAGATTCTCGTGTTGGATCCTTAACTGCAAGTCCTAGACAAATTGTAAAGCTCAAATCTCACCATTCCACAGTCCATAACCCACAGGTAAGGCCAAGGTATGCATCTCCTTCTTCCAAACCTTCTCCATTCATCAATAAGAATTTGAAAGGTACAAAAACTGTTGTGCAGTTAACCAAGCCACGAGATTATCGTAGAGCGCTTGCTTCTTCTGTTGATGATTTTGCAGGACATAAAAGGAAGCCACCCATACCTTAGACCCGCCTTGGTCCTGTTCCTCATGTCCCTTGTAGACCTCATTCATCTGCTGCCTACACACCACCTTGGATGAAGAGGACACACCCTCGGAAGCATTTACTGACATGTTCTGATCCACCGGATGCCTGAGATCCGACACAGTCAAGCTAATGACTGAAAACAAGCGCTTAGTGGGAGGCAACCCACTGATAGGTTTTTCTTTTTCATTTTTCTTTTGATTTTCATTTATTTTTATTTTATTAGCCAATCTCTTACTTGATAACACTGGGGACAGTGTTGTTTAAGTCTGGGGGAGGCAGTTACTAACAGTTACTAACTATGTTTTTGTTTTTGAAAAAAAAAAAAAAATGGTTTTATTGAGTCAAAATTTTGTTGGGAACTATGACTTTTCTTTTTAGTGTACTGCCTTGGTTGATTAATGCTGCAGATTGAATCCACAAATCCGACTAATGAAAAATCCAATGGCTGACCAGTGAACCAGAGACATCCGAATTTCCAACAGAATCCATAAAAGCTTGAGGTAATTTCTGTACTTTTCTTTTTAACTCATCAAGGAGATTGATTTTCATAGAGCTTGACTCCTTGTTCATACCTGACAAGTAAGACTTCAGAAAGAAAATGGTACTCCTCTCCCTTATTTAAGTTAAGAAAAATCCTGAGAGCTTTGTTAAAAAAAAAAAAGAATAAAAGATGAGATGATTTTGATCAGTTTAGAGAGGTAGGTAAATTACCTGTGACCTCATTATTCTACTCTTAAGTCAAATGATCACACAAAGCTTGGAAGCGAGGGGTAGGTAAATTACCGATGACCCCATTATTCGCCTACAACTTTGAGAAAAAAAGAAAAAAAAAAACAAAGCAAAGCTCTAAGGAAGATTAAAAAGAATAAGTCTGGGGGAGAGAAAGAATACCACATGTGTTTAAAAGATATGTCTTGCTTGTTATGGTATTGTACGGGAATGAGTCTAGAAGGTTCTTGATATTGATCAAATTGATGAGACCCACCAATGAAGGCTTAATGGAGGAAGTAGTGGAATTTGGTTTGAATTTGGGATGCTATGAAAGTCAACGGAGAAGTACATGGTGGTTCGATTTGGATTTATCTGCTAAGCATGTGGATTAAGGTTTGGATGATCATGGCATTACTATTAAAAAGAAGATGAGTTCCTGTGTTTTCAAACCTTTTTCACAGGGCTAAGTTTATGTTTTGCTTGAGGGCAAGCAAAGGCTAAGTCTGGGGGAGTTGATATATCATGGTTTTTATGGTTTTTAACCATGATATAAGGAGTCTTTTAGAGTCTTTTGATTTGTTTTCTAGGATGTTTTTGAGTCTTTACAGGTTTTCTAGGATTTTGGCATGAATGTGAGCTTAATGGAGCTAAATTGGAGGATTTGGAGCTTAATCAAGCATTGAGGCAGTTGGGAGACGAAATTTAGAGAGTGCATCGATCGACACAGTATGTGCATCGATCGATGCTAGGCCAAAGTCAGAATTGGAAGTTTTCCCACAAGTTTTGAAGATTTACAAATCTGCCCCAAAGATTTCCATATTTGCAACATAAGTCCCTGACGTGTTTTAGGACATATATATATAGTTTTTAGGTTTTCCAAACCCTCAAGTCTATTTTCTATCAAGTTTTATTTTTCCTGCAACCCTGTGAGATTTTGGAGAGCTTTGGAGAGAGAGATCTGCTTTGAGAGAAGAATTTCTTGAACTCCCTTTACTCTTTTAATTTCAATTGCATATTATTCAGAATGATGATTTGTTCTTTATTTAACATGTCTGAGTAATTTGTTTGTTAAGTTTAGGGTTTTTCATAGGGTTTTTATGATTTATTAGATCTGTTATTATTTAGGATTCATTATCTTTCTTATTCTTCACCATAGGTTGTTTTTAATGCTAGATCTTTGATTAGTCATCGGATTTAGATCTTAGGATTATTAATTGATATGAGAATATAATTGTTTTCCTGATTAAACCATTGATGAGCAGAATTGTTTCTTACAAAGAGATTTGATTTAATAATTCTGTGAACTTATCTAAACCTGTTTTTAAAGCTGATTTATTACTTAGAATTTTACAAAGAGATTTGGATTTTCTGGTTTTAAATTTAGATAATATTTGCAGTGAGAACTGATTTATTTTAGAATTGTGTTTAGAGTTCAAGAACGGTGCTTAATTGTTGAATCCTGTTTATTTAATTAATTGATCTGATTTTCCATGATTTCCTAAGAATTTCCCTAGGCCTAGCGTTTAATCCTTCTGAATTTACAACACTTTTTAATTCTATTTTCTGCATTGCTTTTAATTTAATATTTTTGATTTAGCATAATTAAAAGAATAATAAGTCTATTGTGTGAACTTGAGTCTCTGTGGATTCGACCCCTAGAGTATTACAACTGCAAGGCTGTTAGTACCATTAGGGTATTACAATTTGACCATATCATGACCTCATTTTTGGAGCCGATTTAAAACGTTAGAATCCCTAATGTGTGTATTCATGTGACTATGTGAGCTTATCCCCTTTTTTGGAAAACATTGTCCAAGACTAAAAATACAAATCACGATAGTTCACCTCAGAAACTTCATCGCTCCGGCTCAACATCTCCATTCCTCAAGGTTCAGATCCAATGACGTAGAATCATATCTCAACTTGATTTTGTGGTTTTCTTCATCTCCCATTCTCTTTTTCTCTAACCGCTCAGAATTGTTACTTAGTATGATAGAGTTTTTTTTTTTAGAATTCTATTGTGCTTTAGATCGAATTGCTTGATTTTGACAAGGATTATGTATATATATCAGACTATATATTGAAATTACCAAATTGAAATTAAAGGCTTGTACATATAGATCATCCACATATATCATATGTAGTTTATTAACAGTAGTGTATAACTGGATTTAACAACTGAACTACATAAAAACTATGCTTTTATCACTAGAGTATATTGTCTAATCGTCTATATATAGACTCCAATGTTAACTAACTCAATTCATAGTCCCTTTTTTTTTTTTTGGGTAAATATGTTAAGTTACTTATACATAATAGTAACCTTATCGATACTATAATTATATTAATTGATTTTTCTTCATTTTTATCGATCAGCAATCGATGACACAGCCTCGCTGACGCGGCAAGTGGCGGTTGTTGGCACCGGAACCTGGATAATCGTTTAACTCCATCACCATCCTTTCTTCTACCTCCTCCTTCACGTTCTAATAACCATCCATTTTGAACAAAACCAAATTTAGAATCTTTAATAAACCTAATTATAACTTTTCAAGAACACATATACTCTCTTATGCAGTATATACATAACTTTAGAACTAACCACATCATGTTGAGGGAGATCAATATGATGAGTTGGTTTTTCCATAAAACTCCAAGGTCCTATATGCATACGAAAAATATAGATAATACTATAAGTTACAAGATATATGATGGAAATATTAATTACGGAAAATAAGATCTAAGAGAGATGATGATCTTACTTGAAGCATGGGAAGGCAAGATGAAGATGTGAGATAGAGACAAGAAGAAGATCACCAGGAGATGGAAGAGAGCTTTGTTGGCCATTTGAAGACGATGATTTAAGACAAAATGTATAGATTAAAACCTTAAGTGTTGTTGTGTGTACTTCTGTCTCTCGTTTTCCCCCGAACTTGTTTTCAGTTTTGTGTTTGTGGTGGCCTCTCTTATATACTTCTATATTTCTATTTTTCCAATTTGCGCATTTTATACTACTATCATAGTGGGGTGTTAATAACTAAATTAAACTAAGTATGAACCGTTTTTTAATCTAATTTAGAGTGCTAAGTCTTTTGTATCAAAGAACCAAAATGTCTTCTAAACTCTTTAAAAAGGAACAAATACGAAGAAACAAGCTATCGACGCGGTTTCACTTTACGTCTAGCTAGTGCTGTTTAATTTGTTAATTGTTCGAAACATAAAATACTAATTATAAAATTACAGAATGAAAAATCTGTGTGTGTACTCAGATCTTTCATAAGCAATACACTAATTTTATTGTTTTAAATGTTCATTCAGATGCTCAGATCAGATGGATATTTCATAGTTTTAATTTTATCCGTAGCTAGGAATTTTAAATGTTCCTACATAAAACATACAGAATTGATTTAGTCAATGTTAATATTTTTGGGTTTTTTTTGTAGAATTTTCTCCTCGTCTTCGAAGTAAAAACCATTTTTCATGTGTATATGATCGATAAGAAACTTTGTAGTCGTCGAGAAATGATCGATGTTGGTTAAAGTGGTGGAATTGTGGGAGCCAATGGGCATAACTACTTAATTACGCGTGTCTAGTTACATTAGTCATTGACAAAATGGGTCGAGTCCAAGGGAAGCTTTGATTCTTCTGCTTTACAAGTTCACGTTAAATTAAAATGGCAATCACTATAATGGAAAATAGCTAAGCACAAACAGTATTAAAAAAAAAAAGTATTTACAACTTATTGTCATGTTTAGACATGTTTACAAAGTATAGATACTCATGTATATTAGTAGTCCATTTAAATAATATATGTAAGTGCAGATATGATACATGCTTGTCAAAGTCATGGCACTAACTCTTAATGATGTTTTTTCTGATCACTTCACGAATTTGGCTTCTGTAGTGGCTAATACATCATACCGCTTATTTTTTAAGTACCTTAATATATACGGTACCATTAGAGAGACAACTTTTCTTTATTTTTAACATCTTTTACAAAATCATACCTTAGATATTCATATATTTCGCAATCCACTAAATGAAGCCTAGCTTTATGGCCATATGCATGCACTGCTTTTTCTGCAAAATGTCAAAAATATATATATCACCATATCGAAAAGTTTATAAGCACAACTAGCAACTGCAATGCGTTTGTGTTTGTGTTCTTGGAAGGTTTCCCTTTTTGTATTTTAAGTCAACAAGAAAAATTATAAAAATACACTAGTGGGAAACTTCACACCTTCTCAATGTGATCACCAATATAATATTACCACTACAAGAAAACAGCCAGTTTTCGAGGGAGAGAATCGTCGGTAGACCGTCGGAAACAGCCTTTTCTGACGAGTTATCGAGAAAAAAGAGTCCTCGGAAATCGCTTGTCGGAAATTAGTATCGTCTGAAATCCGTCGAAAATTTCCGACGGATTTCCAAGGGTGTATAATTTCAAGGGATTTCCAAGGATTCCAAATTACCGATGAATTTTCAAGGGGACTAGTTTTCCAACGGAATTCCAAGGACAAAACTTTCCGAGGTATTTCCGAGAGGCCTGTTTTGCGACGGTTTTCCAAGGACTAGTTTTCCAACGGAATTCCAAGGACAAAACTTTCCGACGTATTTCCGAGAGTCCTGGTTTGCGACGGTTTTCCAAGGACAAATGCCTTTCGAGAGAATTCCAAGGGCGTTAGGTTTCGAGGAATTTCCAAGAGACAAATTTTCCAAGGGATTTTCGAGGGTCACGTTTCGAGGAATTTCTGACGATGACGGAGTTGCCAAGAACTTTCTGAGGGCTTGGGAATAAAAATGAAAACAAAAATAAAAAATAAAAATAAAAACAAAAATAAAAACAAAAATATAAAATAAAAATAGAAATTCTTTAATAATAAATAAAATATTATACATATCAAAAAGCTGAAAATAAATAAAATATCCTAATACAAAATATATACATCCCAAATACATAATTATCCAACTAAATAACATTTTTCATAAAATTAAAATAGTTTAGAAAAAAAAAAATTAGCTAGAATTAGGAGGAGGGAATTGTCCAGGAAATTGGGAGGAAATAAAACTTTGAAGTTGGAAAAGTGCTGTTTGGTTCTGGCTAAATTGTTCCTTAATCTGGATGTTTTCTTGCTTCAGTTCTTCGACCGTCGCGTCTTTTTCTTTTAAGAGCCGGTTAAGATCTTGAACTTGTTGAACAAGTTCATTGTCCCGAGGAAAAACCGAAGAGACATTCCCACCTCTTGACATGACAATCGTGGCTTTTCATTCCTTGAAACTTCCCTTCTCCCATATTCACGCAGTTACGAAGATTAGATGCATACCCATCAGGAAATTTGACATGCATCATAATCCACTCTAAAAATGCTTCCTTGGAAGATGCATCTAATCGGAATCGAGGGGTTGGTGCTTTCCCATTTGGCATGACATGAAGTTTTCTTCGAGAACATATATCAGGCAAGTCCAATCTAGACTTCAAATTGTCTTTTGTCTTTCCTTGAACATTTAGTACGGTGTTCATGAGATTATCAAAAACGTTTTCTGTATGCATGACATCAAGATTGTGCTTCAACAAAAGATCCTTCCAATATGGTAATTCGAAGAAGATACTAAACTTGTGCCAGTTGTGATGATCGCCATATCCATCAACGATATCATGCCCATTACCACCGCAAACCGCTGTCTTCTCAGCACCAAAATCTCTTAACTGATTCAAAATTTCTTCGCCAGAATACTCAGGAGGTGGACTATCAACGACTTGTCTGTTCTTTTAAATAATGTGGTGCTCCAACGATAAGGATGATCTTCAGGGAGCCATCGTCTGTGACAATCAAACCAACTCGTTTTACGTCCGTGTTTCAGCTGAAATGCATCGGTGTTATCTTGACAATACGGACAAGCTAACCGTCCATGCGTTGTCCATCCAGATAACATACCATAGGCTGGAAAATCGCTTATAGTCCACATTAGCATCGCCCGCATGTTGAAATTTTGGTTCATTGAAACATCGAACGCTTCTACACCATGTTCCCATAACATTTGTAACTCATATATCAATGGCTGCAAAAAAACATCAAGTGCTTTCTTCGGATGATCTGGACCTGGAACAAGAATGGTGAGAAAAAGAAACTCCCGTTTCATACACAAAGATGGCGGCAAATTATAAGGTGTCACGATAACTGGCCACAATGAATATTGCCTCCCATGTTTCCCAAAAGGATTAAAACCATCTGTAGACAAACCAAGATAAACGTTCCTTGGCTCATACGCGAAGCCAGGATGGACTGACTGAAAATGTTTCCATGCTTCTGCATCCGATGGGTGCGCAATTACACCGTCTGATGTATGTTCTGCATGCCATCTCATTGCTCCTGCTGTACGCTCTGACTGATACAATCTTTTCAACCTCTCTGCCAACGGTAAATACCACATCCTTTTATATGGTATTGGAACTCTTCCACTTGTGTCCTGATACCGAGGTTTACGACAAAAACGACATGAAGTGCGGCCTTCGTCTTCTCTCCAATAAATCATACAATTATCACTGCACACATCTATTACCTGATATGGCAAACCAAGTCCAGCTACGAGTTTCTGCACCTCATAGTACGAAGCTGGTGAAAGATTATTCTCTGGCAAAATTTCTTTCACAAAATCAGTAATCGCATCCACACAACCCTCTGATAAATTCCAATCCGTCTTTATGCCCATCAACCTAGTTGCAGCTGATAATGGTGAATGACCCTTCTTACAACCATCGTACAATGACATATTTGCCGCATCTAACATATCAAAGAATCTCCGGGCTTCTAAATTCGGCTGTTCTACTCTATCTCCATCCTGAATTAATGAGGGCGCATTTTCCTAAACGCATCGTTCACCATCCGAAATGTACCTACGTCTACTTCTATCGGTGGTTCTTCTACACTATCCGGAATATAATGTTGACTAGTACTACCATAATCTACCATTGATTCACTTTCTCCATGCAAAAACCATATCTTATAACCCGGCATAAATCCATCCCTAAACAAATGCTTCTTTACTAACGATACCTCCAGATTTTTGTAATTCCGACATTTTGGACAAGGACAAGACATAGTACCTGTTTCTCGCGTTATGCTCTGGTTTGACGCGAATAACATGAATTGTCTAAGACCTTCCTTGAACTCTTCTGTAAGTTTGCCCGTCTCTTCATTGTATCTAGGTTTATCCATCCATGAACGAAAATAAGCATAAGGATGAAGACATTATTGTTGGTATTGTGTATATTTTCGTTTACCAAACAAGTAAATCATAACTTGAATATATATACACAAACTTTCCAAGAGATTTCCAACGGATTTCAGAGGGATTTTTAAATAGCAACGGTCACATTCAACGGATATAATCGCAACGGCTATATCACAACGGTTATAATCGTAACGGATATAATTACAACGGATATAATGACAAAGTTCTCGTAATCCGTCGGAAATCGCTTAGAATATACCAACGGTCATTGACCTCCCAGAAAACCGTCGGAATTATTGAAAAATTTCGAGGATTTTCCGACGACCATATTTTCGTCAGAAATTTCCAAGAAATTACCGACGGATTAACAAATTTCGAGAGGTTTCCGAGAGATGTGTTTTCCTCGAATTTCCTCGGAAATTTGTCTAAAACCTCTTGGAAAACTGTCAGAAATTTCCTACGGTATTTGTCCGTCAGAAATTACGTCTGAAATCAACATGTTTTCTTGTAGTGTACTAATCATTTCATATCCTTTTCTTAATTGACATTAGCGCAGGAAATGCATTTTAAGAAACCACTAGAATGGGATATTTTTTACTTTTGAGTCTTGAGGAAAGCTCCTCGATCTTTAGAGACAACACTTAGAAAATTAGATCGTCTTAAGTGGACGAATGGTTCTACTTTCATTAACAATTTCTGAAAAAAATCAACTGCTTTTGGTAAGAATTTGGTTAAATTGCAGTTCAAACAATTCATATCTGTTCAAATTAGTATGAGATAATCTTTAAACTTAAAAACTACTAAAAATAATTCAAGCATTTTAGGATGATGATGATTATAAATGTTTCGAATGTAAATAAAAAAGTAAGAAAACTTCAATTGTTATGCAATTTAACATGTAATGTAAGTATGTAACTATAAGAGATATTTGATTAGTTGTTCGTTTTTTTTTTTCTTTTTTTTATTGGTGAGATGATATCTTATTATTATTACATAGTACAGTAACTAGTAGAAATTTGAAAGTATATCCGATTTGAGTTGAATGTTCTGGACTGGTGCCATTTTCACCAAATCACCCAAACAGTGAGCGTAATAAGGAGTAGGCTTGAAAGATGTCAAAAAAAAAAAAAAAAAAAAAAAGAAAGAAAAAAGAATGCTTGAGGCTTTAGATGGGCCAAAATCTGGAACTTAAATGGGCTTTAAGGAAGAGATATGGTCAAGTTCTATATACTATGCTCAATGTGGGATTTGGAGTAATTGATCTTACATGAACAAATATTTGAGATCAATTAATAACAACCACCTCTAAATATTTGTTGTTATTACTCCAAATATTTGGAGTAATTGATCTTAAAACCACCTCTCATATGCTCAATGTTGTTATTATGCTCAATGTTGTTGTTATTCTATATACAATTTTTGAATCCTTAAAACCACCTCTCATAGTTTCTTATAGATATTATCTTATAACAAATAAATTTATCTTTTATGAAATTAATTTTCTATTTTTACAAAATAAATTAATTATGTAAATTATTTTAATATATATTAATATTTTAGAGTTAAATGCTTGGGAAATGCTTCAAATGAGAGCATATAGGAAGAGAGCATATGAGAGCATCTGCAGCTTCTAAATGCTCCTTTATATGCTCTCCTAATAAATGTTGATTGGATGATAAAATTGAAAAAGCTTCTTCATATGCTCTTCCAATCAAGGCCTAAGTATATTTAATTTTGCAATGTTGACATAACACTGTAAGAAGGTGTGCTTGATAAAATGCATAAGCGTTTAAAGAGATGGTTGCAACCTTTCTCCTAACAATTGGCCGATATTGATATAAGACAAAGAGTCTCTCATTCGAGTCTTCGATGCTACAAATTATTTATTTAACCTTTTACCCAAAAAAAAAAGACATTTTTAAGAGATACATTTTTTTTTTTTGGTTTAAATTTTTAAGAGATACATGTTCATCAGTAAGTGAATTAGTATAGATGTCAATCTTACAATTGATAAAACTAGATATAAAAAAGTATTGATGAAAAAAAACCAGTAGAATTATCTGATTAAGCAAGATACAAGAAGAAAATGAAAAGCTAGATAGAAGAAAAGGTGTTGTTTTTAATGTAACTCCCAAAGAGACGCAGCGTCCACATCTCGCCAGTCGTGTTGTGTAAAGGGCTTATCTTCACATATATTATTATCTTTTATATATATTTATAAACAATTTTATTTAATATATAGAAAATGCTATAGATGGAGAAGTATAAATTTGTACACTCAGATCATAAAACAGATTGAGGATAATTAACTGAGAAAACAAGTACTGTATGTTACATTTGTTTCAAATAATTGCGCTCTTTTTCCAAAAAATATATATATTTATATATATGTGTGCTCTTATTTAAACAGTTTTTCAAATAACTAACATTTATTCATGTGTGCAAAGATTTAAAAATTTTACAGGGTTTCAACAGATTTCTGTGTTGACCAATGAAAACAAAAACACTTGTATTATATAAATGTTCTTTACGATACTATTTTCCAATATTGATATCTCTTCGCCTTAGAGTTAGAGATCATGAATTAAAAGTTATAACATCCATTTTATAGTTTTTTTTTTCTCTTTTCCTAATTAACTGTAAAATGAACCCAAACAAAATATGCGATGTCAGAGGAACACGTGAAGGGTTGTGGTTAGATCTTGAGACTTGAGCAAGAGAAAAAGACATGAACCGATTGATCTTTTTGGGTTGATGAAATCCATGAGCAGGTGTGACAGAATCCAACGTGGCAAAGCACAGACTTTGATTTAGATCCTCCATAGTCCAAATATCTCAACTTGGTTAAATTTGTACAATGTGGCAGTGAGAGTGTGAGACATACCTACATAACCTTTTTGTTAACAACCAATGGTCTATCGACACGTCACTAAATCTTACATTTTTTTGCTTTTTTTCCTTATCCAACCAAACGTACCAAATCATGCCTTCAATCTCTTTATTTGAGTATTTTCATATTTTGTTTTCCTTTTTGGAAATTATGTGTAAAGAGGTTTCTATATTATATTTTCTATAAAACTGAACTTAGATATATATATATACAAATAATTTATTTTTAAAAAGTAAAGTATTCTATAGATGTGACTCTCAGGGATGTAGATTTAGAGGGGTTATTAATTTTATGATTTTAACGCATTTGGAAATCCAAAAAAAAAACATATGTTATTCAATTATTGATTTTAAAATATTTATCAAAATTATGTGTTATTAGTTTTATGATTTACAGAAACTTATTAAAATTTTATTTTATTCATTTAATGATTTGTTTTTGGATTTCAAAATCTATATTGTGTTTTAAATGAATTTGAATGATTTGAACGTGTAATATAAAAGGATTTAAATCTAAGTATAAAATATGTTATTTTAAAATCTATTTGTTTTGATTTTTATAATTTACAATTCTATATAGATTTAGAAATCACTTCTCCAATAACAACTCTATTATTCGTACCATCACAATCAGGCTTGTGTGATACTAGTATGTTATTTTAAATTATTACTCATAAAGAGATAAACTTAACTCAATTATCTGAATACTGATCTTTATACGATGTTGATGTATTGCTCGAATTTATTTTTTTCGATTATATCAGCTGCATCCATCCATAGATTTGAAAAGAACAAAATATCAACAAATCACAAAATATAACAAACTAACAAATGTGGAAAAAGAAAAAAAAGAGAGATACATACCTTCGTCCCGGACCTAATGAAGGGAGCTGTATCAATTATATATTTGGGAGAAGGAGGATCTTTGCCCATAAGATCATATTCCTTGAGCAACCTTCGCACATCATATCTGCGTAAGTCATGGCAAACACTCTATTGTCGAGGATATCGCTTACCTCACTGTCCAAATTTTTTTTAATGTATACCAATGTTTTTAAAACCAGACCAAAGGTGAACCGGAAGTCTTTCGGGTCAATGGATCAATCGGTCGGACCGGCTGAACCAGGGGTCAATTAGTTTTTTGGTTAGTTTAATTTTTTTTTTTTTTTTTCAACCTAACAATAATAAATTAAAAAGGAACCAATCTGGAGCAAAAGAGTTTACAAAAGAAGATGCAGAAGCTAAAGATCTAGAAGAACGAGCAAGGCAGTCGGCTCTGACGTTTGACGTACGCGGAATTTTTGTGAGGGTAAAGGCAGGATAATATAATCTGAGGGAATTGAAATCTTCCAATGCGTGCGAGAAAGCTGGCCAGTCTTCCGGAGCCTGCACCATTGCCACTAATTCAGCGCTGTCTGACTCGAAATCCTGGCAATCTATCCCTGCCGTTCGAAGAGACTCCATAGCCCAAAGCAAAGCATTAAATTCCGAATGAAGGGAAGAGGGACTACGACGATGACTACAAGCTCCCAAAAGTAGCGTCTTTTCATCATGAGTCCCATACCACCATCCCAAGCCCTCTAAAGGGTCCAACCTTTCCAGGAACCATCAACCTGACAACGAACAGAAACAGCCCTAACCTCCGGAACCGGCTGGGATGGCAAAAAATTCCCAGAATAAGACTTTGCCTCCTCCCACAAAATTTTATCATTTGACGCTTGATTTATAATATCAATTGGCTCATTCTCAACTCCCTGAAAAACCTTTTTATTCCTATCTTTCCAAATATTCCACAATATCCATGGCAACAAATAGCCAGTACCCACACCCCCGGAACCTGAAAAGACCTTAGAGTATAATAAATCTAAATTTGAAAACACTGATCCATAGGGGAAACCAGACGAAGAAAGGAGTAGCGGCGAGATCTCCCACACCAAACGAGATCTTTCACACTCAAAAAGAGCGTGATTAATAGACTCAACCGCAGAGCCACACCGTTGACACGTTACATCACACCGTACGCCCCGATGAGCGATACGTTCCTTAACAGGGAGGCTACCAGAGGCCACCTGCCAGAAAAAATGTTGAACCTTAGAGGGGACCTCAAGTTTCCAAGCTTGTGTCCGTAAAACGTTACACGAAGGCCCAAACTCTACTTCCTTCTGAATATCTCGTGAAAGCCTATAACCAGATTTCACGGAATACTTACCGGACTTAGTATAATGCCAAATCAGCCTATCCGGTCGAATCGACTTACTAACTGCCAGACTCTGAATTAGCGGGATATCCGCTGGATCCATATACTCCTCTAAAATGGGCAAATGCCACTCCATCGTAAGGGGATTAATTAGATGAATGACCTTCAAATTAGGATGTAGAACTCTCCCCCTACCATTAGCTGGTCGTGGCTGGAGATCGGGTATCCAAGGATCCCTCCATACCGATATGTCACTACCCGAACCTACCATCCACCGTGCCCCGCGTTCCACGAGTCCCTTAACAGAAAAAATACTCCGCCACGCAAAGGATGAAGAATATGGTTTAGTTGCCCGTAAAGGATGTTTTCTCCGGAAATAACGACCACGCATCACCCTAGCCATTAAAGAGTTCGGGAAATGAATCAACCTCCAATACTGCTTAGCCAGCATTGCATCATTAAATTCTTCCAATGCACGAAAACCCAAACCCCCTTCACATTTGTCCTCACACATTTTATCCCAAGCTACCCAATGAATACCTCTAGCCTTATCATTAGACTTCCACCAGAAGTTTGATATGGCACCCGTAAGTTTAGTCGTTAATGCCTGAGGCAATTTAAAGCACGACATAACATGAGTCGGAAGAGCTAACGCCACCGACTTGATCATAATCTCTTTACCCCCTTTTGATAAGGTCTTCGCCGACCAGCCGTTAACTCTCTCATCCAGACGTTCATTAACATAACTGAACACATTAGTCCTCGAACCCTGTAGGTTTTCAGGTATTCCCAGGTAATAGCCCATTCCTCCCTCCGTCGAAATACCCATTACTGTTTTTATTCGAGCCCTCACTTCCGGTGGAACTTTCTTGCCAAACATGATAGACGATTTCGCTAAATTAACCTCTTGTCCTGACGCTTTTCCATAATTACCTATAATATCCAATACCACTCTACATTCGGCCTCCTCAGCCTTACAGAAGAACAGACTATCATCAGCAAACAACAAATGCGAGATCGACGGACAATCTCGAGCAATCGAGATTCCGGTGATTCTCTTTTCCCGTTCAGCCTTCTTAATATTCGCTATGAGAACCTCTGTACAAAGAATAAACAAATAGGGGGAAAGAGGATCTCCCTGTCGTAATCCCCTCTTGGGCAAAATGGAACCCCGAGGTTGGCCATTTAAAAGTACTTGGTAAGATACCGAAGAAACACACCACATAACCCAAGTAATCCACCGTCTATCAAAACCTAATTTAATCATAACCGCTTCCAGAAAATCCCATTCAACACGGTCGTACGCTTTGCTCATATCCGTTTTGAATACCATAAAATCTGATTTACAACGTTGATTAGTATTTAACCCATGGAACATTTCCTGAGCAACTAGAATATTATCTGTAATCAGCCGTTATTAATATAACATCTACTTTGACATCTGAGCAACTAGCAACTAGAATATTATATTATTAGTTTAAATTTTATTAATATAACATCTACTTTTATATAAACTAATAAGGACCCGTCCGATGTGCGGGTTTAAAGTTTTGTAAATAAAACAAAATTTAATAAAAATTTATTAAAATTTATTGTACATTATTTATAAATTTTTTTTTTTGCTATAATACACTGATTTATATCCATATACAAATCTTTTATTTATGTTACCATTAAAAATCTACTTTTTTCTGTTATAAAAAAAAAAACAAAAAGTGTATTTTTTACACCTAGGTATATTGTATGTTACAAATATATTATTTACCACCACCTAGAAGATGTCTATATGAAAAAATTAAGCCAACTATTATATTTCTCTTTACTTTCACTTTTGCATATTTTATTTAATCACTAAAATTGTTGGCACAGAAAAATTTTTGAATAAAAAAATAAATTACATCACAATAGTGTATGACTAACCATAGACAGAACATCAGTTTTACCCTCCTCCTTTATGGAGAGAACCTTGCGTCCAACCTCCTCCACCATGGAGAGAACCTTCGCTCCGCCTTCTTCCCTTAGGGAGATAATCTTGCGTCCAACTTCTCCCAGCTTCCTCCTTTGGGGAGATAACCTTGCGTCCAACCTCCTTCACCATAGAGAGAATCTCGACTCTGCCCTCCTCCTGTGTGGAGAGAACATGTTCACATCTTTTAGCTATCTCAAAGTGGCTTGCTCCAGCAACCAATGAAACTAAAGACTTGTGACAACCCGTCCCGTTGACCCAACTAGCCCACCGCTAGCTTGCCCCCATAGGCCCGAAGCTGGCCCTGCATGGCATCGATCCTAACCCCTCACTGGGCAAATGGAACTATTCATCCAAATCCACAGTAGGTTATTGGTGCGCCAGGCGTTCTTCGAACCCTGTTCCCCACCCTTTAACAACCTTCCCACAGGACAAGCTGTCACCAATTGACCTGCAGATCAATTGGTGGCAACTTGTCCTGTGGGAAGGTTGTTAAAGGGTGAGGACCAGGGTTCGAGGAACGCCTGGCGCACCAATAACCTACTGGTGGATGTGGATTTCCACAGTGATGGGTGAGGATCGATGCCCTGCAGGGCCAGCTTGGGGTCTGTTGGGCCGGCTAGCGGGGGGCTAGTGGGATCCACGGACGGTCCGTTAGGGCAGCTAGCGGGGGGGACTAGTGGGGTTCACGGGACGGGTTGTCACAAGACTCTTTTCCAACGTCACAAAATCTTTTGATAATAACTAATATTAAATTTCTCAATGTATTCATGTAAGTTTCTTTGACACACAATGATGTAGCCTCTATCTTCAAGCTCCTACGGGTTTATCAACAACGATTTATGTTTTTCCAATCTATCTATGTTTGTTGTAGGCTTGTGTTTGATTAGCCTATTTTATCCAACCATTAGGTTGATGACCTTCTCTTCTTTATCTTCTTTTGAGATTAAAAGAATGGTAACAATTATGTTTGCACAAAAAAGGTCTGTGACCAACCAATCAAGGTTGAGAAATTAGAAGAAACTTAATTTGACATAATTAATGAAATAATAGAAAATTATAAGCACAATAATATATGAATTTCAAATAATTCAAAGATAAAAATATAAATTAAATAAAACAATCTAAAACTACTACAATAAATTTTAAAATACAGTAAAAGAAGATGCATATATTAATTTTCCATTTTTTTTTGTCAACATATTATCTTACCTATTCCAAACTGAAAAAGTAGAAAGTAGGCGTATATTTTGGTTTTTTTAAAAAAAGAAAAATTTGTCTTCCCATTAAAAAAGTTTGACCAATAGAACAAAGTTGAAAGCAATATTTTTGAATAAATTATTTTGTTAGATAAATAATATGAGACGATCTATGTTTACATATAAGTGAGTATTTATATTTTTTAGAATTAATAATTTTCTGTATATATTCTTTGATCCCTTTTCTATTTTATGAGAAAATTTATTCCAATGAGTTCATTGCTTTTTACAAAAAAATTTCTTGCTTCCCACTTTCTTGTAAGACGTACTATTGTTCGACGATAAGAACGCTTTCTGTTTAGTTGATCTAGTGTTATATAATCTCTGTTGTTATCTTGTATTTGTGTATTCATCTTTTTTTTTTATGCTAACTGTCCTAGAAATTAATAGAAATAATAATAACACCATGAGACATTTGTTAATCCCAAAAACCTTAGTTATTATGCATAAGAAACTTTGTTAACACTTCAAAGTCAAAGATTGCGTAGTATGCATTATGAAAATGAGAAACGAAACAAAATTCAAAGAAACGATGACGAAAACACGTGGTAATATCTAGGAATCTTTTTATATAGTTGCTTCGATTAGACAACAAACAAATTGTCTTCGAGACTTGTTCAAGAACAATGATGTGTCAAACAAAAAGTTAATAAAAAACAAAGAAAAAAATTTTACCAAAAAAACAAAGCTAGCCGAAATTATTTTGTTTGGTGAAAAATATGTCATCATCTCATTGCTTATATAGAGAGGTGCATTTACAATCATTTTCTTTTTAGGATTAACAAATTTTTTTAATATAATAAGATTACAAATATTTTATGCATTGTTTTACCAAGCTTGAAAACTGTGATTCTGATTGTTAGAATTGACACGTGTCCCGATCTGATGAGTTACTAACTTTAATATGTGTTATCTGATCGTTAAAATTGACACATGTCACGATCTGATGAGTTACTAACTTGGATATTTAATTGTTAAAACTGACACATGTCACGATCTGGTGAATTTTTAACTTTGATCTTTGATCGTTAAAACTAACACGTGTCACGATCAGGTGAGCTACTAACTTTGAGAACCAAGACTTATATAATAAGATATATGATCAAAACATACATAATTAAGTACTAAACAACTATAATTAAACTTTAGATGATTAGATAAAATAACTAAGTGATTTTTCTATAAATAACAACATTTAATTTCAATTTGGTTGATTTTGAAGTGTGATAAAAATAAAATATTTTAGTTTGATACTGACCATTGGTCCAACCCGCCGGTTCAACTACTGGTTCACGGGTTTTTAACGGGTTTTTCTGGTTTATTACGGGTTTTTAGTTGTCCAGTTTTTAGAGGTAACTCGGACCGGAATTTTTACCGGGTCATGGTTGGACCAGTCCGACTGGCCGGTCTGGAGCCTTAGTATCCATAGGTAGAATGGTTGACCCGATTGCAAAAACTTTTGTTTCCATTGTCTTAGGAGAGATAAGCAATGCACTGAAATACAGTACGAGTTCTCCAAATCTATGTTCTTTGAATTCTTTGACTTCAAAGCTTCCAAAACTAAAAATTTTAACATACTTTTGAACTCTCTTGTTTGTGAAAAAATACTTTTGAACTCTGCTTTGCCATATTGAAATGATTTTATTTTTATTTTCTGTTAGGTATAATGTCTCCCTAAAAAGTTTTCTCCATTGTTGAAAACATCTTGCTTCTAAATATATGATGATTCGGTTGTTATCTATTAGAAAGATTGTATTCAAAATATTCTTTTGTCGTTGTGTTTTAAAAAATCATATTTATGATTTTGTGTTATGGGTTTTTAAATTTTTTTTAATTTATATAATATGATTACTTAATTAAAAAAAAAAAGGTTTGTCTTGGAAATTTGTAATCCCATATATATCAACAACACTTTTGGACAAAAAAGTAAAGAAAAAATAAACTATTGATACGAATAAAGTTAGAAATTATTACTAGGGACTTATTATTATTATTATACAATAAATATATTAAAAATAAATAAATAAATAAAAAGAACCCGACAACCCGATCCGGTAGTAATGAGGGAAAAGGAAAATATCGGAGGCCACATAAACTTGTGGCTGAGAATACAAATGTGATGCTGACGTGTTACCCTCCTTCTCTATTATACGGATTCTCCCCCTTAATCCCTAATTTTCATATCTTTTCACACTCCTTCCCAAACTAAATCTCCCCAAAAAAAAAAAAAAAAAAAAAAAAAAAAAGAAAAAAAGATTGACTAGTGACTACACGAAGCTTTCTCGCGCCTTGCTTTTTTTGGTTGAGGACAAAAATAAAAAAAAATGATGATGGAGAGTAGAGATCCAGCTATTAAGCTCTTCGGTACAAAAATCCCTTTTCCGGCGGTTGTTCAGTTGCCGGTGACTGTAGATGAGGAGGAGGAAGAAGATGATTGGAGCGGCGGTGATGGTGGAGATGATAAATCAGAATATAATAAGGTATTTGATTGAGAAATTTGGAATTTTGTTGACCTAAAAAAAATAAATGCGATTTAATTAGCTTTTGTTGTAGTAGTAACTTACTTTAACTAGTGATTGAATTCGTAACTGAAACCTTAATCACAGACAACTAACATCTCTTTTGTGTTGTGTTTTTAAATGATGATCTTCGGATCTACGAATCTTATTAAAAGCAAAGTTCTTATCTTGTTTTGTCTTTAAGACATCACTAGTTCATTTAATTCTTAGAGTTTCTTGGTTCTGATGAAGATATAATTGTTTGATTAAGATTGTGTTTAGTTCTTAATTTAGTGTTTTATTGCATCTCAGGTAACTCCAGAATTATCAGATAATAAGAAGAACAAGAACTGTAACGACAAAAGTCTAAACAGTTCGAATGAATCCAAACCCGAAACAGGGGACAAAGAGGAGGAGACTTCAACGGATCAGATAGAGAGCAACGACTCGCCTGATGAGCAGACCACAGCTGACGGTAAAACCCTGAAGAAACCTACCAAGATTCTCCCCTGTCCGAGATGCAAAAGCATGGAGACCAAGTTCTGTTATTACAACAACTACAACATCAACCAGCCTCGTCATTTCTGCAAGGCCTGTCAGAGATATTGGACAGCTGGTGGGACTATGAGGAATGTTCCCGTGGGTGCAGGTCGTCGTAAGAACAAAAGCTCCTCGTCGTCTCATTACCGTCACATCACTATCACCGAGGCTCTTGAAGCTGCGAGGCTTGATCCGGGCTTGCAGGCAAACACAAGGGTCTTGAGTTTTGGTCTAGATGCTCGTCAACAGCATGCTGCTCCCATGAAACCTGTGATGAAGCTACAAGGAAACCAAAAGGTCTCAAACGGAGCTCAAAACGGGTTTCATGGGGTACCGGATCAGAGGCTTGTGGCTCGTCGGGTAGAGAATGGAGATGATTGCTCGAGTGGCTCCTCTGTGACCACCTCTAACAATCATCACTCAGTGGATGAATCAAGAGCACAAAGCTGCAGAGTTGTTGAGCCACAAATGAATAACAACAACAATAATAGCATGAATGGTTATGCTTGCATCCCAGGTGTTCCATGGCCTTACACGTGGAACCCAGCGATGCCTCCACCAGGTTTTTACCCGCCTCCAGGGTATCCAATGCCGTTTTACCCTTACTGGACAATCCCAATGCTTTCACCGCATCAAACCTCATCCCATTTGAGCCAAAAAGGTTCAAACACAAACTCCCCTACTCTCGGAAAGCATCCGAGAGATGAAGAATCCGCAAGATTGGACAACGAAACAGAGCGAAAACAGAGGAATGGGTGCGTTCTGGTCCCGAAAACGTTGAGAATAGACGATCCTAACGAAGCAGCAAAGAGCTCGATATGGACAACATTGGGAATCAAGAACGAGAGGATGAGCAAAGGCGGTGGTATGTTCGAAGGGTTTGATCATAAGGCGAAGATGAATAATAACAACGACAACAAAGCTGAGAACTCCCCTGTTCGTTCTGCTAACCCTGCTGCTTTATCAAGATCACACAATTTCCATGAACGGAACTAGAGTTTATACATGTATGTATGTATGTATATATGTATGATTGATTGTAATGTATAGAATATAGATGTTGGAGAGTGATGAGTTTTGAGAATCAAACTCTTTTCTTCTTCCTCGTGACCTTATTATTCCTTCAGATGTTTTTGTATAATGTACACTATTTATTTGCTTTCTATCTTTCATTTGTCAAAAGTGTAAGAAAGATAACAGTAATGGCAAAAAAGTTGGTGTTGGCCGTTGTTGCGTTGGCATTTCAACCGACACTCTTCTGACTCTTCTTTACAACTTCTTGGCTTGTGAAGTCCTTCAATACTCAAAAAATAAAATAGTTGATGGAAATCAAAATAATGATTGATTTCCAAAAAAAAACTTAATAGATATCTCTTCTGTCATTTACATATGTTGATGCTTAAAATCTTTGTGTTATAGTTTCTGTTTATCTAGTAACTATTTTTATGGTACATTTTCAATATATAAAAAATCTTAATTTGCATTGGTTTTTAATAGAGATACATTTTAAGTCTCTTAAGTATAATTTATAAATATTGAATCTAATAACTTATATCCTAATTAAGTATTCAACTAATAAATAATTTTGTATAATATTAAATTAATATTGTACTATTAAAATTTATGATCATTTTATTTTGTTAATTTTATGCAAAAGAAAATTAATCAAAATTATTAAGTTATAAAAAGATATAGAAATCCATTAAGGTTAAAAAGTTTGATTTCTAAAGTTTTTCTACAAAGATATATATAAATCCCTTCAGATTTTTAGATGAAAAAAAATACAGTATTAGGAAGAAACTTGGTTGGTCCCATTCCACGTACAGACAATCAGAATTTAATGTGTTGAAAAAGTTCTTTTTATTTGTATGTTTTTTATTATATATTGATGCCGAAAAAGATTGGCCACTATATGTTTTTTTCCAGTTTATATTTTATTATTTTGGTCTGTGTCTTCGAAAGCAACTTAGATATTTTAGAGTGCCTAAACAGTTATTAGCCACACATTTTATTTATTTTATTTCTTTCTTTCTATTTTACACCATTGCACACAATTACATTAAAAAGTATGTCAAGTTGCTTTTTTCCTTTTTTTTATAATACTGTTCTTTTCTGCCTTTTTCATTTTGTGGCAAAGCTATTTTGTTCCTTTTTCATGTTCTTTCCCCTACTTTGCATTAACATTAATTGTTTTTATTATACAATATGTAAGGTATATTATGAAGCGAGTGAGATTTTTGTTCTTGTGTTTCTTTTCCATCACACAAAAGGCCTTTTCAAAAAGTTGAAGAAATAAGTTTGACACCCAATTAAACATTGACTCATGCCAAACGCGTTTCAACCGCAAACGCACTATTATCATTGATTGAAGACACTAAGATATTGGCCTACCAAAAGTTAGAGGGTTTGGAAAATTAATAGAAGACTGATACAAAATATCTACTTCCGTTTCTCAAATGGTTCCAAATATGAGACAACTACGTCGTTAATATGTTTACACCAATATAACAAAAAAATTAGGAAGTCCTTTCTGTTTTCTGTTGTTTTCTCATAAAAATAAAATAAAATGGAAGTATTTCAAGTAAAAGGAAACAAGTAACTAAAATTAGGCCTAGTTAAATCTTCTGAACTGCTTTCGCCTTTATATTTTAGTCATTTAATCATCTAAGTGTAAACGCTATTTTACTAGTTTGGCCCTTACTCAACTACTTTGTTTGGCTATCTAACATTAGTTACTATGATATGATAAATTTTGGAAAGAAAATGAAGATATGATGCCTCTTGCTTTCTTTATAATTAAGCATATATGTAAAATAGCTATAAACTAAAGGCATTTTTATTGTTGTACATTAGATTTGTATCATCTTGTATGACTGTATCCTTACCATTAACCAAATTCGATAGGACATAAATATATAAGAAGAAGATAAACACTTCTTACAGAATATGATTTTTTCCCCCTCATCATAATGATTTTTTTGAGGAGAAACTGAGATAGGGAGAGAGAGAGGGGGGGGAGATAAAGTGAAAATGCACTGCTAGAAAAAAGAATTCAAGAAAATATTGAGATCAACCAATAAGGTTTTATACACACTAAGAAATAGGATGGATTCATTGGAAAAATGATATAGTTTTGACTTTTGATAATGATCAAAGTAAACCACTTCAAGAATTTGGAGTTGGAGTCAACCCTCCACTAAAACTTTTTTTTTTAAAAGCTCATCTCTTAATGAATCCACTTCAAAGAAAGCCACTGCACTTTCCTATCTATACATTCGCATAGTTTGTAAATTTTAATTATCTACGTCCTTTTCTTTTTACTTTTCTTTGTAAATTAAAATTTACAGCTGAATTTTCTGTAAGAAAATATGTTCAGTTTTTCGTCAAACATACATGTATCTTCTAATTTTTTGGTTAATTTGCGGTCGAACTTAATTTGGTAATATTTGTTTGTTAAATCATTTAATTGACACGCTGGTCCACCAGAAAAAAATGTGAAAAGTTACTCTTGCCAGAAGGTTTGGACCATAAAAGTTTGTGGTATACCAAAACGAATACTGCTCTCACCACAAAATCAAATTATCCATTAGCTATGCCTATGCTTTTAATTCGCAATATACTTTTGAGTCAATCCAATAAAAAAAATGATTGCAAATAAAACAACAAAATATTGTATACCCATTCAAGACAACACTAACCACAAATATCTATGAACATAGTCATGTGTTTATATACACATATTAGTCAATATTATTAGATGATACTATCCAATAATAATTTTCCGATCAAAAGCACTTGTTGTTTTCCATGATTTATATCCCTACACAAAATTCACTATTAATTAGAAATGTAATTTAAATTTTTATTATTATTGTAATTATCAACAACACACATAAAAAGGCAACATGAAAAATCGAGCAAGAGACAATGAGTGGCAAGAAACTTTTGTGAGTAGATTTTCCAACACAAGAAAAAAATAAATAAAAAAGGACTTTCCCACAAAGGAAGGCATCTTCTATGATCTTGACACGTGTAATCAACTTTAGATTTCCTGACCAAAGAACCTGACACGCCTCCCTAAAGATAAGCAAATAAAAAAGGACAACGAAAAGAGATGTCTTTTTTGACTTTTGTCTTTTTTTTTTTTCCTTTTCTTTTTAATGTTTCAGGTAAAAAAAGTGACATGTAAATGTACTTATCGTTCTATGAGTTTATTTTAATTTATTTGTTGCTCAGATTTTTTATTTTACCAAATCGGAAGAAGGAACAATACACTATAATCCGTAAGTGAAAGAAAAAAAAAAAAAACACAAGTTGGAAAAAGAAATTAGAATTTATATTGTAGATTAATGAAAAGAAAGGAAGAAAAAGTGAGATTCTAGAAGATAAAAAGATTACTTTTAACATTTTCATTTGAATATTTGATCATGGATGTTGCAATATAACCTACAAAGAATAACAAAATAACAAGTAGTAGAAGGCATTATTATGTGAAAAAATACAATAGATAAAGCTAAAATAGAAAGAAGCATGAGCAGTAAATGAACTAATGTTACATTAATGTACACAATATTTGAGAGATAACAGGAGTACACAAAGTAACTCAGATCAGAACTGACAAAATCTGCAGAATCTTGTCCGAGTAAATTATATTGAGAAACTTTATCATCTTCGTTTTCCATCAATAGATCATTGAATCCTGCATCCACTAGACTCAGGTGCGCGCTGTACATTCCCGTAAGCTGTTAGCTCAAGGAGATCCATATCCCTGCCTACAATTTTTTTGCAAAGAACAGTTTAGGATCAAACTCAGTTATAGTTTAATTTATAGAGTGACAACTGACAAGCGTATGGAATTGAAAGATACTGCAGACTTACCAGCAACTCGGCAATAGGAACTCCTCTGGATAAGCTCGGCTCGAGAAATATCGGTTTTATTTCCCTTTGATCGGTTTACCTTTGCCTGAAACGAAGAAACAAAACAAACTTAGCGAACCAAGAGCTTTGCCCTATTGATTCCAAGGAACAGAAAGAAGCAAAAAGCCTAAAAGTGTATGTTTGGTTTGAAGTTTGGATTGAGGTTAATAAGTAAACATAAAGAGAATGTGCAAGAGTCTGTTTTGTGGAAGATAGGTTGTCTAAGAGTTTCCTCCACTAAGCGAAATACCGGTCATACGTCAGAAACTCCGAATACAAGAGAATAGTAGACATCTAAGTTGGTTTAAATCACAGATATGTAGTAGACATCTAAAAGCTTAAGAGGTATTTATAAGTTTAGTTTAAATTTCCACAGCGTACCTGCAGAACCTGGCAGTTTTCCAGAGTGCTCTTGCCGCCCTAAAAAATTTGAAATTGAATTCAATCAGATACTTTAGAAGAAGCATGGGCACTAAATGACTTAATGTTACATGTAGATAACGATATCTTCCAGTTACATTATGCGTTTAAGCGACAACAAAGAGGAAGATAGACTCATCATCAATTCGAATATTTCTCAGTTGAAAAGTAGGATCATAATCAGATCAATCAAACTAAAAGCAGGAAACATGACAATCAGATATTTTAGACATTATTCTTCCCCTTCCGAGAAGTTTCATAAGCTCTACAATTGTTGGTTATAGCTCATCAGTAATAATTCTAACACAGTCCTGATTCTGAAGCTGGAATCTTGTAAGTTCTAACTGTAGATTCAGAGGATAAATGTGAAAGTCTACCAAGTACCAACAATCCTATCTTGATGAGAATACTGAAAGCTTTCAGATACAAGAACTCAAGTTGGGTTCATCAAATGTGTGTTCTTCTTATGGACACATCTCCTATTAATAGCGATGAAAGAGACTTCAGAAATCAAACAATAATAGCTCCTATTAGACCATGCTGCAAAACAATAATACCCTGTCCTCTCATTCTTCAACTTACTTGGTGAAGGATAATGAAGCAAGTTGTACAATCGTGTATGATTAAGAAACTTGGCAGACTAAATTCTTAAATCAAGACCAGGAATATATAATCATTGCTTAGTCTTCAAGTTACATCTTCCAGCGTTTTGACTACAGAATTTGTTCTGAAACTTTTCCCTGGTTTGATCAATCGCTGGTTTGAAGATTCTCATTTCCAGCGTTTAGATCAACATGAGAGAAAAAGGGACGAACTCATTTCCCTTGCCCTTCAAATCCCAAATCAAGAATATAAATAACACAAATTCAAAAGAGTTACTTCACAGTGATCAAAAGCCATTCAAAAACTACATTAAAATGGCCTATGAGCAAAATTTTCTAATATTACAGAACCATCAAAGTCCTATACCAAAATCCCCTATACATTTCACAATGAAAGAGCCCAAATTACTCATTTTCAGCTCAATCCTAAACCCTTAATAACAAGAATTCATAGGCAAAACAGAGTCTCATGAAGTGAGACCTTGGAAAAAGTAAATAGCTCAATCTCACAGTGATCAATGACATATTATAAACTTCAACCATTTTACAAAGTTTGAAGCTTTTTGAGCTCAATCCTAAACTCAAACAACCAGAATTCACAGGCTAGAGAACAAAGTATCATAAAGTTTGAAGTGAGAGGTGTAAAGGACAAACCTTGGAGTAAGGAACAATGTGATCATAATCATGGCACAAGCATCCAGGACAACCAACGAGCTTCTTAAACACAATATTCCCTAAATGATCTCTCCTCCAACGCTCAGGATCTCTCCCTTTAATCTTCTCTGCTTTCTCCCAGCATTGCTGCTTCACACTGTAAGGAAAGCTCCTTGGTTCTGGATTCGGGTCATCGTAACCCGACCCGGGAAAAAGACCCATCTCCTCCCGGTCGATTAAACTGGCCGAAGTTTTCACCTTTCCACCGCGGGCTTCACCGGACCCGGGTCGGGTCTTCGATGGGGAAGAAGAAGATGATAAGGCTCTGTTTCTGCGTCTGGTCGGGTCGGATCTCATGGCCGAGTGATCCGAGTCGGTAGAGAGGTCTTTGTGGTTTAGTTTGACGAAGAAAACCAAAAGATTACAGAGTCTTCGGGAGATAAGTGTCGTCGTTGGCCAATCCATTCTCTCTTTTATCTCTTTAGGCCCATAAATAATAGAGTACAAAATCTATTTATACTTATGGGCTCGTACGTGTATTGAAGATATTTATCTACAAAGATAACAAGTACAGTATACATGAAATTAAAAGGTACAAACTTTGTCAATATTCTTCTGATTAGGATATTTTTATAAATCAAGCATCATGCTTTTTTTTTTCCTTTTTGTAAATTAAGTTGAAATGTTCTTGTTTTAACTATTTTGGTACTGCACAATGTTTTAGCAATCTACAACTTTGTTTTTAGCTCTTTTGTAGGTTAATAAAACTAATTCTAAGATTAGTTTATAATTTAAATAGAATTTGAATCCGCACATGCACGGTTAAATATTTTCTATCAATATAAATTAATACTCAAATATAATCATTGAAATTTTTAAGTATAAATCTATATAAACACTAAACTTATTTTTTACTAAGTGATATACAACATATTGTAGAAGATAATGTTTCCTTGTTATATCTCTTTGTGCGGGATTTTAGTTTAAATTTTTTATTAATAAAAATCATTGAATATAAATATAATTATTTGAAAATTCAAAAATAAATCTATATAAACGCCATACTTATTTTATTAATATATATATATATATAACATATATTTTCTAGTGTTACAATAATGTTTTTTTTTTCAACCAAACATTCATAAATTAAAATAAAACTCCAAGATTGGTTGCCCAAACAGGAGGATAAAAGTTTACAAAAGATGATTCAGAGATTAGAGAACGTGAAGATCGAGAAAGACAGTCCGCCCTTACGTTGACCTCTCGTGGTATCCTGACTAGGGTGAAGGAAGGGTAAGAAGTACGGAGCAAAGCAAAGTCCTCCAGCAAATTCGAGAAAGCGGGCCAATCGTCCGGCGTCTTCACCATCGCAACTAACTCTGCACAATCCGTCTCGAAAGTCTGGCAACCAACTCCCGCCTCCATTAAAGAAGCCATAGCCCATATCAGTGCTTGTAATTCCGCGTGTAAGGGAGTAAGACTTCTTCGTTGACTCCATGCTTCCAAAAGAAGCGTAGTATCTTCTCCACTGCAGCACCACCAGCCCAGTCCCTGAAAAGGATCCGTAGATTTCCAAGAGCCATCAACCAGACAACGGGGAAAAGGACCCCTCTCCTCCATTGAAAGCGGAGGTTCCAGATAGCGCACCGAGTAAGATTTGGCCTCCTCCCACAATAATTTATCATTAGCCGCTTGGTTCAAAATTTCCGTTGGCTCTAACTCGATACCTTGGAAAACTTTTTTGTTCCTATCTTTCCAAATCGACCATATAATCCAGGGAAGACGAAGGGCTATATCTGAAACCCCAGACTGTGAAGAAGCCCGCCAGAATATGAAATCTAAATTCGCATATGGAAAACCTCCCTGATCTATCACCACTGGAGACATCTCCCAAATACGTCTTGACCGAGGACATTCGAAAAGCGCATGATTTATAGTCTCTACTGCATAGTCGCACCTCTTACACAAAGCGTCACACCGGACACCCCGATACGCAAGTCGTTCTAACACAGGAAGAGTACCCAACCCAATCTGCCAGAAAAAATGTTGAATCCTCGAGGGTACATCCAACTTCCAAGACTGTGCCCGCAAGGCCACACAAGTCGGCCCATACTCAACATCCACAAGTAAATCTCGGGCCAATCTATAACCTGATCTAACCGAATACTTCCCTGATTTAGTAAAATGCCATAATAGCCTATCCGGCTGAGAAGTTTTACTGACCGGCATACTCCGGATAAGAGAGATATCCTATGGATCAAAGAACTCCTCCAGAGTAGGCAAATGCCAGTCCTTCGTAACTGGATTAATTAAATGATTAACCATCAAACTCGGGAGCCACAATCTCCCTCGACCACTCGCTGGTCTTGGACGAATGTCGGGTAACCATGTTACAATAATGTTTTCTTGGCAAATCAACAATATAGTACATGGTAACAAAAAATGATTTAAGAATTTCAATAGAAGAGTAAACAATATTGTCGACAGTCTCCTGACCTTTTATCATAAGAAGAGATCATTTCATATTTATATCTCATGAAAAAATATTTTAGAAAGTTCTAACGTCAAATATCGATCATTGGCCTAATTATATAGATCATTTAAGCATATCGATATCTTAAATTAAATACAAATATACAAAGTTTTAGAAATATTTTTAGTCTTATGACGCTACAACGGGTTGTCTAAGTGCATCACCTGCCATAATAGAATTTCCGACCAAGTCAAGAATGCTTAGATGGTGAAACGGTTAAATACAACAATGAATGTCCATTCACTAATCCAAGTTACATATTTTTCTAAAAACTCATATGTTATTTTCATATATTAATTGTATGATACAACCTCAGCTTCGTCTTCTCAAAAAAATATAGTATACTTTAAATATGTTGTTTCTGTCAATGTTTTTGGTTAAAAGCATTTGATAAAATTGATAAAATTGATAAAATCTCAAGCTTGTTTTATATTTTATATTATTTTCTGAAATATGTTACACAAATCACTTTTTTATAACGGCTTACATATCATTTTTCTATATTTTGTGACCACGGATTTTTTTTTTAGATGGATTATTTTTCAAAACACTTTTCATAGTTTTCCCAAAAAAAGTGTGACCCTTACAATGTCTTCGTTTTAGATCAAAACTTTTAAGTTGAGTTGAGTAGTTAATCTTTTATTTTGTTTAAGTGAAATTTAATAATAAATCTTTGTAGTATATGTTTCTTAGTACACCATGCATTAAAATCTTACGTCCATTTTAAAACTAATTATTAACCATTCTAAATTTTGGGATATGAGTTTTTTTGGTTAAAATTTGAATAATAACATTATTACTAAAACAAATTCATAGTATTATTTTTACTTTTTTAAAATTTTCATTTATTTTACTTAATTCATTTATTTAGTTATTATTTTATTATATACTAAAACAAATTTATATTCTTGTTTTACTATTTTAAATTTAATTAATTTCACTTATTATATACTAAAACAACGTGAACTTTACATAAATATAGCTCTTCAAATCTCTTTAAAGAAAGATTGTGTCTTCTCCTTCAGACTGACCAGCTTTCTCGGCGTATCTTGACGATTTCAAAATTGATAGGAAGGAATTTTCATCTTTTTCCTTATTTTTAGTTTCTAGAACTGCTAACGTAAGTGCGGATTCTTTGGCACGCCAAGCGCGTACCTCTTCGCATCATATTTTATTTGTAAATAATTTTCCACCCAACTGGCTTGTTTGAGCTTATCTTTTATTAAAAGAAAAAAAATAATAATAATAATTGTTTCCTAAACTAAAACCTGATCAATGGGTTTGAAACTAAACTACCCCGAAGAGTCTCAATATTCCACATATCAAAAAGCCAAAAGGGCACTTGGGGTCGGTGAAAGCAACCTGATAATAAATAAATTTAAAGGAAAACGTTACAAGGAAATTGCATGGAAATTTCCATGAATTGGAATCCAAGATAATGAAAGATGCTCTCACTCTATTGTTTTTTGTTGTTTGGGGTATGATGAGAAGTTGATTACATTTTATTATTCAATGACCAAAAGATATATATAAACATTTGTTTTTTTCTTATACGACAAGAATTATCTACCATGTTTTCCATTTGGTTCAGTCCAAAATTTCAATTTGATTTTGAGACAGATATAAATATTAATTTTGTGTGTAGTTTACTCCTAATATTTTGAATCACAAGCATTACATGCATACAATATAATTTTGAAAGGAAAATACAAACTAGTTCTATTAGTTACAAGCATAATAATTTGTTAGTATGATAATTTTAGTCAGACTTTGATTTGATGGTATTTTCTTAGTTTTTCTCAATTGGTTTAAAATTATAAATAAAACACTTTTGATCAATTGCGGTGAATTTTAAAGTAGCATTTTTCTTTTTCTTCTTAAGGAATTTTGGTAAGTTTCTCAACAATTTCCATGGAGAGACTCTTTCCGCAGACTTTGCGAGTAAGATATGTGTTTGGTCTTCGTACTTAAGTAAGAATTAATGCAACACCGCTTATAAAATAGGACCAACTCAACACATTCATTATCCAACATTTGAAACCCAAAGACAAAAAACATAAAAACTTTACAGATAGTTGTTTATGGTATTCCACACACATAAATTTAGATTAATATGGAGGATTCGTCTCTTCTTAGCCCAATCTCTCTCTTTACCATTGTCATCTTCTTGTTCATTCTCAATCTCATGATGATTATTCAAGACTTCTCTTCTTATTTTCCCTATCGTTTCCATCTCTTCTTCTCTAATGCCTACATTCTCTTCGCCTCACTAAGCAACAATAAGCAGAAGACCGAGCTCCCAATCAAAAAGAAAGCATTCGTCCCGAACCGAGTAGTAAACAAGACGTCCGTGGAAGAAGTCAAGGCCATGATAGACGACTCGGAAGCTTTATACGAACGTTTGATAGAAGAAGGAGAAGAGTACTTGTTTGAGAAAAATGAGATGATGAGTAAGGAGTTAGTGAAAGAGGCGTTCAGGTTATTTGATGAAAATCAAGATGGGTTTATAGATGAAAATGAGTTAAAACATGTGTTGAGTTTGTTGGGATATAATGAGTGTACAAAGATGGAGTGTAGGAAGATGATTAAGGTTTTTGATGAGAATGGAGATGGGAACATTGATTTTTATGAGTTTGTGAAGCTCATAGAGAAGAGCTTTTCGTGAAGTAGAGCTAGACTGGAATAATAATAAAAATTAACTATGTTCTAAATTCTAATTGGTGACTTGTCTAATATACTTTTTTTTTTTTTTTTTTTTTTTTTTTTTTTTTGTTGGTCGTCCTCTAATAAACTTGTTTATGTTGATGTATATAATATAGTCATGCTTCTGTGAATTTCGGAGAAACTGATAATACAAGGAAAAGTATCCTCTACCAGTCCAACTATACAGGAGTTAAGACTTTAAAGAGTGGTAGAAGAAAAGGAGTAACCCCGAGTAAATATTAACGCGAGAATATTCAACATGTAATAACACAAATAATAACTTTGTGATGACTTCTGTATGGTGGTGTCCAGTTTGGTCTGGATATAGTCTTATTTTTGCTATTAATTTAATGAAAAGGTAATCTATAATGTCTCTGTCAAATTTACACGATCTTGAATTGAAGGAACTCAGGTAGAGAGGTTAAAGAACGAGAAGGATCGGTTTGATGGCTTTGAACCAGAGAGGTAATCTTCTTCTCTTCTTCTTGGGCCTAAAACGGACCTGATATCAACCTTGACAAGCCCATATACTTTAGCCAAATCTGATTTTTTTTAAAAAAGTCAATTTAAAATATTTTTACTCGACTTCAGAAAAAGTATGATATCGTGATTTGTGACACTCTCCTATCACTTGATAATAGGAAAAAATCAGACTCTGGATATTTTGGTTTCCCATATTTGCCAATTCAGTTGCATTTGATTGGTTGACGTGAATCCTCACTTCAGTCTTATATTTTAATCTGAACCATTGACACGTGTACATCAATGGACCCGACACTATCTTGTTCCGACCAATCTCAAAGAACATAAAAATCCTCTTTAAGATACGCTTTGAAGATAAACTGATAAGCCTATATCTCACCTTAAACCCATCTCATCCGTTCAATCAACCACGTCATATAATCCAACGGTACATGCTTAATCATTAATCCACAGCCACAAAACTCATCTTCAGCAAAGTTACAAATCCCCCACCAAGTCTTATTTCTTCACAATCATCTCTGAACTCATCTTTCAATCTCTCTTGATTCCTACCAATCCCATTCTTCTTATTACAGTAAAGGGTTCTCTGGTCGGATCTTCTGAGTCTAGTGATAATGGCGACTGTCACTACTCATGCCTCGGCCTCGATTTTCCGACCTTGCACTACTTCAAAGCCAAGATTCCTCACTGGTTCTTCCGGTAAGTTGAACCGCGACTTGTCGTTTAAACCCATCGTTTCATCCTCCAAAACGTCGTCGTTTAAGGTTGAAGCTAAGAAAGGAGAATGGTTGCCCGGTTTGGCATCGCCTGACTATCTCACCGGCAGGTAAATTTTGCAAACTATATTCAATTATCGGTTTCAAATAACCAGAACCACCTTTGTAATCGATCTGGTTACGTTAGATCAATCAGATACCTGTTTAGTTAATGTATTAGGCTTGGTTAGGCTAGACCGGGTTGGTTCGGTACCAGTTTAGTTGATGTTGAATGGTACGGTAAATTGCTCACTCACTCTTGTACACATATTGCAGTCTTGCCGGAGACAATGGGTTTGACCCGTTGGGGCTAGCAGAGGATCCAGAGAACTTGAAATGGTTCATCCAGGCAGAGCTTGTCAACGGACGATGGGCCATGCTCGGCGTCGCAGGGATGCTTTTGCCGGAAGTTTTCACCAAGATCGGTGAGTCACCAATTAACATGACCTAAAACAATTTGTAATGTTTAATCAAGAACTTAACACAAGGATTTTCAATACTGTTGGTAGGAATCATAAACGTTCCGGAGTGGTACGATGCTGGAAAAGAGCAGTACTTCGCATCGTCCTCGACATTGTTCGTGATCGAGTTCATATTGTTTCATTACGTTGAGATCAGACGGTGGCAAGACATCAAGAACCCAGGAAGTGTGAACCAAGACCCTATCTTTAAGCAATACAGCTTACCTAAGGGTGAAGTCGGTTACCCTGGTGGAATCTTTAACCCGCTTAACTTTGCTCCTACGCTCGAGGCCAAGGAGAAAGAGCTCGCAAACGGTAAGCTTAGGAAAAAGCTAAATTCGTTATCTTGTTAGGCAAGAAACTGGTAGCTTGGAGTTAAAATGACTAAAGACCATTTGTTTGTTTTGCAGGGAGGTTGGCTATGTTGGCATTCTTGGGGTTTGTGGTTCAACACAATGTGACTGGAAAGGGACCATTTGAGAATCTGTTGCAGCACTTGTCTGATCCATGGCACAACACTATTGTCCAAACCCTCAGCGGCTAAAATTTATGACAGACTTATGAATCTCATCTCTCTCTATCTTCCAATCTTCCATCACTTTCATGTCTGTCAGCGAGTGTGTTTCATCTTAGAGTTCTTGGATTTTGAGCCTGAATTGGTGTTGAATCGTTGTCGCTACATGATTAAATTTAAAATCTTCAATGTACAGAGGAACTAAGTTAATCAACATTGTCGTAGTCCTTAATATTTATATATTCATGTGGTAACAGTGATTTAAGCACACCATAACTTAGAATCCCTATCTTTTAATAAATTTGCAACAACAACAAAAAAAAGCCTAAAGTTTCAGTAAGCTTCGGTTTCTGGACTTAGACAATAGGTACCAACAAATCATTGGCTACAGATCTTAAAAGATACGTAGTACACACAGAGAAGACGTTTTGATTGAAGAGAGAAGAGTATATACATCATTAGTGCTGTTAAGGATAAAAGCAGGTTACTAGCTCTGTTTTGTTACTGTCCTCTGGACTGTCGAAACACCATCCACGAATTTTGTTCGGAAGAGAACATTGGCATTGTTGAACATTCCTTCTTTCAGTGAAACCACGATGAACTGTAAGAGAAGTCATATCAGAGAGCAGCAATGGATACGTAAAGCTTTCTGAATCATAGGTATAGGCTTATAGCTAGTGAAAATACAAAATCATAGAAACCCGCAAAATTTTGTGACCTGTGAATGTGGGAAATGAGCTTTTATCATTCTTCCTATGTTCTGGGTGTGGCTGAGATCAAGAGCTGCATCAACCTGATAAAATTAAAGTCATGAGTTCTCTTATGTCTTTTGAGAATGTCATCAAATTTAAAAAGGTCCTGTTATCGTGAACATTGTCAAGATCACTGAAAACATGAACTTAACGTTACATATTGAAAATGTAAAGGGAGAGCAATGATTCATAGAAATGTAAACTCGTGATGTACCTCATCTAAGATATAAAGAGGAGCTGGCTTGAAGAGAAGTAATGCTAGGATTAAAGACAGTGCAAGAAGAGATCTTTGCCCTCCACTTAGTTCAGATAAAGACTGTTTCCAAACACTTCCAAAAGCAACACGGACCTCAAGACCATCAAGGAAATTACCTCCTTCTGGAGGTTCTAGTTTTGCCATGGTGCCAGGTAGTAGACTTGAAAAGATGGAACCAAAATCCCTGATGAGGACCCAAGTGTAAATATCGTAAATCGATCTCACGATGAAGTTAAAAGAAGTGAATCACATGGTTGAACAGGCAAAGAAAACTAAATAAGCGACTCACTGATTAACTTTAACCCATGTAACTTTCAGTGTTTCTTTTTTCTTCTCATCAAGCTCCTCAATCACTTTCTTGATCTTGGATTTATCAGTCTATGAGAAATGAAAAACCACAGTTAGTAAATGCGTGTAAAACTGTTAAACTAAGTCGCACAGACCCACCAAGTCTCCAACACTAACCTCGATTATATTTTTCTTGGTCATAAGAGCATTATATTCATCTTCTGCTTTCTCAAACATAGCCATGACCTTCTTGTTTACTCTTTTCTCGAGACTTAATAGTTTATACGAGAAATGAATAGCCAGGAAAGGAGAGAAGAGTAAATTCTCAATTAGTTAAAGAGAAGAAACAAGAAAGAAAAAGAAAGCACATTCCATTAATATTGCATTGTATAGGTATAAATATTATAATCCTCAGAAACATACCTTGATTGTTCTGTCTGGAGCCTTTCAAGTTCTTCTCTTGCTTTATAAGGATCACGGGATTCAAAATCATAGTTCGTCCCTTCTTTACCAAAAAGCTGCTTCTCAGATGTTATCCATGTATGCTTCTCAACAAGTTTGTCTACCTTCACAGAACAATTCTTCTGATCCATCTCCATCCTTGATACCTATGCAGAGTAAAATGTTCGCCCATGAACAGTGTGCATTCTTAAGATGTAGAATTTCAGTAATACTATTTGTAAACTAATAGAGTATACAACATCTTCAATTTTTATTACAGTCGAATTACCAGGAAATCCTAATACTTATCTTCACCTCTATCATCCAACATCCAGTCCTACTTCAATATTAATGTCAAAGCAATTAAGTAAACCCAGGACATCTTTCATTAAATAGGGAGAACGCCGCAAGAATTGAAGAGAGAATATACCTCATTTTCTAACTTCTTTCTGTCAAGCTTCAAGTCACTAATCTTCTGCAGACATTTTTCCTGGTCTGCGATAGAACCACTAATCTGTGTATCACATTCCTTCATCTTTGCATGTATCAACTTGAGCTCAGAGAGAGACTGATCATGATTCTTCTGTATGGCATCCACCTGCAGGGGTATCACATCCACACGTTACTCATGTATTTTTTAATTTTAAAAGACACGAATAAAAATAATTGCAGTACCTTGGATCGTTGATTACCCACATCTGAAGCCAGAGTGCTAATTTGCGTCTTCAATGAAGCTAGCTGGCTCTCTAAAGATGACTGTTCCTGCAACACTGCTTCTTGCTCCATCACAAGCCTCTCCCTTTCGTTTTCATGACCCTATGAGCAAGAGAAACATATAGTATAAGCTATGAAGCCATTTTAGAAATATAAAAGGCAAAAAAGTTGGTAAACCAGGTTAAAGAAAAAGATTGAAAAAGTTCAATGGCAGAGTCGAAGTCTTTGATGAAAAATCTGGATACCTTTAGATCTTTTGAGGATGCCTGAATACGAGCTTTGATAGTTTTGATATTCTTTTCTAAGTCCTTGAGTCTTCCCTCTCTGTTCTTATCATGATCTTTGATGGATTTCTCCAGCGTAGAGACAGTATCAGCACAACTTTTGTAAAGATTTTCCTTAGCTGCGATTTGGGATTTCACTTCTCCAACCTCTTCTTCAAGTTTCTTCACCGCCTCACCAAGCTATATAAGGAAGCGATATGGCTATTAGCAACGACAGAAGGCAAAAATTCGAATTCGGAAATTTAAGCTAGAAGGATGCTAAAATGAAGATACAAAAACCTTGTGGTGCTCGTTCTGTTCAGCCCTTTTTAGAAACAAGGACATGTCATACATTTTCAGCTCCAACTGTGCTTTCATGTCTGTGAACTTCTTTTGAAGAGGCTGAAGCTCATTGATCTGCAGTTTAAAGAACCAGTAGGGTTTAACACAACCATAAAACTTAGTTTTACCAAGAAACCCAAAGAGACAGCCGATAGCAGCATTCTTTGGGAGCCTTCACAACCATATGTGAGGTACCAATAAATCCTAGAAAATCAAACATGAGATATATATATGCTGAAACTAAACATTTGTTTCATTTGAGCCAGAAACAACCAAACTGATCAACTATCTGAGATGACGAAACATCTAAATAAGGTTCAAAGTGTCAGTTTCAGCAGCTCAGATTTTATTTTCTGATAGATCACCAATGAACAAACATGAGCCTCGAGTTCCAATGATCCAGATCTAATTCTAACCTGAAGTACATGTATAAGATATGGGTATGTACTTCAAACGGTTTGTCAGAAATTATATGATGCCTAGTTCAGCTGCAATAGCATATATATAATTGAAGAAATATACCTTCGCTTCAATATCCGACAACCTTTTCTGATGTACGTGAAATTTTGCTTCAGCTTCTGCCAGATCATGAAGTTGTCTTAGCAGATCACCTCCACCCCTACAACAGAGGAATACGAAATATACAATGTTTTTTGGTCAGGTTATAGGCATTGCTAAACCATATCTGTATGAAACCCAGAAGATATTTACAGGTCTAATAGAAAAAATGACATACTTGCGACTTCCACCAGTAAGAAGACCACTTGGCTGAAATACATCACCTTCAAGTGTAACACTTGGAGTTCGAATTTCCCTATTAAATGCTACCTGCCGAACAAGCATTTGAGAGACAAATTAAAGATCTAAAGAAAATTGAGTTGTCTAGCCATCAAAATATAGGTATCTAATAGTCGAGAAGACAGTAACGAAAATAAGTTATGTCTGATAAATGCATTTACAACCCAGCAAAGCAATCAAGTTTTGAGAAACGATAAACATAAGAACCCTTTCTCTCTGGTAGACAACTATATATTAATGATAGGATTTAGATTTTGCCAGAGTCATATCCCACCCGCTAATATAAAGAGGGAAATCATCATTTGAAATTTTGAGAGAAGATTGAGGCTATGACAATATAACCAAAGGCCCAGCTGTATATACATGTCAAGTAAGGTTGTTATACAAACAGCTTAGAAATTAAACTACATCTCTACTACATACATCCTTAACAAATACATTGTCAGCACACATGCACTCTAATGTCTGGAAAAATACTTACTTCCTTTGCCGCATCAGTAGTTTTGCAAACAAAAGTGGAACCAAAAACATATTCCATAGCATTCTGCAAAAAATTAGAACATGTCAAACGAAAATAAATAGTCATGAACTCATGGTATCAGCTAATTTTGGTACGGTGAGCAGGCAACCAACCCACCTTTAATTCTTCGCTATAACCAACTAAAGAAAGTGCCAATTCCGCATTACCCTTTCCAACCTAAAAATTAGTAGAGAATCAGCAAGGAACAAAGAAAAGGGAGTTGAATTTGACAGGAATAAAAAAAAAGATCCACATACCAATCTAACAGTGGCTTGCTGCACTCTAGGTGGAACTAGGTGAGATTGAATTTTGTTGAGAGGAATTATTGTAACTCTCCTCCGAAGATCACCCTTTTGAAGGAGCTCTTTTCCAGTATCTTCTGTGTCTACAACAACATTAAATAACTTCCCACCAGCAGTAACCTGAAAAAAATAGTCACCTTAGAACTCCTATGATCCGACAAAGTATAATGACATGATAATTCCCTACTTACTTCCAAAGCTGTCATTGAGGACCTATCATTCACTTTTATCAGTTTTGCAACCACACCTTTCACCTTTGATCGATCAAAGTTCTTCACAGGATCACGGTATGTAAAGTGTACATTTGCTAATTGAGCTGAAAGATCGCTCACTTTGTCTTTCAGCCTTCGCCCAACTTCAAGTTCCAATCCTCGATCCTAAGAGTAAATTTCAGTCACGGATGTATTCTTTATGCAAACAAAAGAAGAAAATAAAATAATCTAGAAAAAGCATGCTAAATGCTAACCTTCTCCAATGCTTCCATCTGACCCTCTTTATAAGGAAGAGAATCAAGTGCCCTTTTTACACTATCAACGCCATTTTTTCTAGCATCGAGTTCGTTTTCCACAGAAACAGCTTCTGCTTGTTTTGACATTAACTGGGACTTTTTCTCTTTTAGTTCCTTTTCGCAGTGGCTAATTTTGGTATTCAGCTGCTTCAACTCCGTTTCAGCTGATCCAACAGAAATCTTAGCATCACGTAGTTGATCTTCAAGACATTTCTCTTCATCTCCACTACTCTTACCAGCTATCACACCCTAATTATCAAAGGACATACATCCAATTAACATACATGATTGATTCAGTAACTAAAGATTCTTCTTAGTGTACAACTGTACCTGGTGTTCTCTTTCACACTTTTCCAGTGTGGTGGAAAATTCCTGGAATTTTCGTTTTAGATCTGCTGCTCCTTCATCGCACCTCTTGAGGGCAGAAGCTCTCTCTTCTACAGATTTCTTCAAATCTTCTATGTTATGAACAATCTGGCAACACCAGTAAGTTGTCAGAAACAGCTGAGAATCTATAACAATTTCACTCCAAGGTAGTAACTGTCAGCTAACCTTTTCAGCATTATTCTCCTCGCTCTGAAGGGTATCCTCCATATTATTAAGCTTGGATAATTCACGTGTAACTTCATTAGACAGTGAATCCACTTTGTCAGACAAAGATTTTACTTCTCCTCCCATGCTCGCTTCCCTTGCCTTAGTCAAAGCTTTAACCTGGTTCTCCAGTTCCGATATTTCTCCCTGTGTCGTTTCTATCTCTTCGTCAATACTTGTCATTTTTGTCTTCATTTGTTCAACCCCATGGAGCGAATTGTCTCTAACTTTCTCAGCTTGAACATACTCAAAAGCGATACAGAACCTATTTACTCGTTCTAGTTCTGCATTACCATTAGCCCACTGCATATACTGCGCTTTTTCCCTCCTAAGCTTCTCCAAAGCCGGCAATATATCATGCTCAAGAAGCTTATTAATCTCATCAACCTTGGTTTGCTTTTTCTCTAACGTCTTTAACGCAGCCTCTTTCTTGTTCTCATACATTCTTGTCCCCGCAGCTTCTTCAAGCATCGATAAAATCTCCATAGGTTTCATGTTCAAAACTTTAGTAATACGCCCTTGCATAATGAGAAAATGAGGATTATTAACATTAAGCTGCACCGAGTGGAAAAGGTTCTGAACTTGACTTGGTTGAGCAAGCTTCCCATTAATCAAATACTTGTTCCTTCCACCAACCACAATCTTCAAAACACACACAAAACCAAAAAAAAAGTCACTCTAAGCAAACACTTATAAAGAAAACGAAACCTTAAGTGAAATAAGTACTTACTTGTCTAGTTACGGTAATCTCTGAGTGATCTTCATAACCTAAAGGACTTCGATTTCTCTCGGAGTTATCGAACGTAATCGAGACAGTGGCTTTAGTAATCCCAGCTTGACCTTGTTTGTAAACGAGTTCTTGTAGATTAGAAGCTCGAACATGCTGGAGATTAGTGATACCCAGAACGAAGCAGATTGAATCGAGGATGTTTGATTTCCCGGACCCGTTTAGACCCGTAATCGCGTTGAAATGCGGGTCAAAACCCGGAACCACCGTCCTCGTCGCGTATGATTTGAAACCCTCCAAGCATATCTCCTTTATATGCATCTCTCCTTCCCCAAAATTTTACCCTAATTTAGAAACTAAAAACCCATAAACCCTAGAAATTGAAACCCAGATTAAAGTATCACAACAACAAGCTTGATTCCGAAATTGAAATTCGCAGATACCAAAATCTAACCGTTGCAGGAGAAAGCAGAGACGAATCTTCAAAATTGAGAGAGCGAATTCGATTTTTTTGTTTTTGTTTTTTCAATTTTACCAAAACAATTAAAAAGGTGAATTTTCTCATTTTAAACAATTGGGTTTTTCGGATTTGGTAGCAAAAGAGCGGGAAAGTGAATTTCTAAACCCTACCCTAAACCGTTTAACTCATCTAGAAGGTTCCCGCTAGATCGAAATAGAGGTTTAACAATAAACCCATTTTGATTTGGTTTGGTTTGGTTTGGTTCGGTTCGGTTCTCCATTAACTCTCGTGGGTTCTATCTTCTTCACAGAGCTGGTGGGGGAGAAATCTCAGCAATGGCGCTACGGACACTCTCAACGTTTCCTTCTCTTCCTCGTCGTCTCACCAGACGTGAACCAAATCTCACCGTGATTTACCGGAAGCAAGCGAATTCAATCGTATGTAAATCCATCGCTAGTTCTGAATCTCCGGTTTCGCTCTCAGAACGAGATGGATTCGCTGCGGCTGCTCCGACTCCTGGAGAGAGGTTCTTGGAGAACCAAAGAGCTCATGAAGCTAAGAAAGTGGTGAAGAGAGAGATTAAAAAAGAGAAGAAGAAGAAGAAGACAAAGGAAGAAGTTGTGCGTAAAGTTGTTGATACTTCGGTCTCGTGTTGTTACGGCTGCGGAGCTCCGTTACAGACTTCCGAAGTCGAGTCTCCTGGATTTGTTGATCTGATCACTTACGATTTGGTATGTATTCGAGCTTTTGGAATCTTAATTTTTAGTTAGTTGATTTGATGCAATTGAAGTGAGTTTTTTTGAAATCTTTTGTTAATTATTATTGTAGAAGAAGAAGCATCATCAGTTAAGAACTATAATATGTGGAAGGTGTCAGCTTTTGTCTCATGGACATATGATTACAGCAGTTGGTGGTAACGGAGGATACCCTGGTGGGAAACAGTTTGTTTCAGCTGATGAACTTAGGGAGAAGCTTTCTCATTTGCGCCATGAGAAAGCTTTGATTGTCAAATTGGTGAGAGTAGTTTTGTTAGAATATCAAGAAGTCAGTCATCAAGATGATGTAATGGTTTTGATGCATTTAGTGGTGTCACAGGTTGACATTGTGGATTTTAATGGAAGCTTTTTAGCTCGTGTTCGTGACTTAGTTGGAGCTAATCCGATTATACTAGTTATAACCAAGGTAAGGTTTTTATAACCTGGTTACTTCTTCAATCCTTTTCAACTTTTTTTCTGATAAAGAACTGTGTTTTGTACTGTTAGATCGATCTTCTTCCGAAAGGAACAGATATGAACTGTATTGGGGATTGGGTCGTAGAAATGACCACGAGGAAAAAGCTTAAGTAGGTATCAAGTACTTATCTACTAGGTTTGTTATCATAATGTGACAATGTTTCTAGAGCTCGCGACTGATTTGGATGGATGTAACTTTAACAGTGTCTTGAGTGTCCATCTCACAAGTTCAAAATCTCTGGATGGAGTTAGCGGAGTTGCATCAGAAATCCAGAAGGAGAAAAAGGTATATACCATGAATTGGCGTACATCTCGTTTCCTTTATGGTTATCTTCTGCATCCTAATCTCTCCATCCTTGTTTTTATTTCAGGGACGAGATGTCTACATTCTGGTATGTGCTTTCTACAAAGATTTTAGCTGACTGAGGATAGTTATTGATTTAGCTAAACGTATCTTAAATGAGAGATGCAATGCTGATTTTCTTTTATGACCAGTAGAACTACTAAGTCTACACTACCCTGCTCTATAGGAAACACCAATTCATACAGGAGATAGAGGCTGTGCCTGTGCATTTTATAGCAACTTGTTTGACAGTCTGACAAATATTCATTCATCATTTGTCCATGCTTTCACAGGGTGCAGCGAACGTAGGGAAGTCAGCATTCATCAATGCTTTGCTGAGTAAGTCAATTGTTTACTGTTTTGTTTATGTCACTTGTCTTTACAGTTTGTATCTGCTGGAATACTTCCTTTCGTTTTGTCTACGCCTACGTGCTGATTTATTCTTGTAGGGCTACTTTCTTCACAATTTAGGTTGCATCTATAAATCGAGTTTGAATGGTTGTATATGTACTTCATTATACAGAAACAATGGCCGAAAGGGACCCTGTTGCAGCAGCAGCACAAAAGTACAAACCAATTCAATCCGCTGTCCCTGGAACCACCTTGGGTCCAATTCAGATCAATGCCTTCCTCGGTGGAGAGGTATAAACTTAAACCTCCACCACTGTTTCTAGAAATTTCCAAAATTTAGCCACCAGTAAACATCTGCTAAAAGAATACCTTATTACCACAGAAGTTGTATGATACACCGGGTGTGCACCTACACCATAGGCAAGCAGCTGTTGTTCATTCAGATGATTTACCAGCCCTTGCTCCTCAAAATCGACTCAGAGGCCAGTCTTTCGATGTAAGTCTTCTATATTATAGCCAGGTAAAGATTATTTTACTGTAACATAGTATGATGATTTTTACTATCCTTTTGTTCCTTACAGATTTCAACTTTGCCAACTGAATTTTCAAGTAGTCCCAAGGGTGAGAGCTTAAATGGTTATACATTTTTCTGGGGAGGTCTTGTCAGGATCGACATCTTGAAGGTGATATTAGAACCAGAAAGAATGCTGAATTATGTTTCACAGTAGTTATCAGAATTTTTTTTATACCATTACATACTTGACATATTGCAGGCTCTACCGGAAACATGTATCACATTCTATGGACCAAAGGCTCTTGATATTCATGTAGTACCAACCAAAACAGCGACTGACTTTTACCAGGCAAGTTTTTTTCACCATCAGTATCAACTTTGTAGCTAATACGAAGACAAATTCAACCTTCTTATTACCATTTACTTGATACCCATTTGTTATGCAGAAAGAACTGGGTGTGCTTCTGAAACCTCCATCAGGGAAAGATCAGATTCAAGAGTGGAAAGGATTACAATCTCACCGTTTACTCCAAATCGAAATCATCGATGCAAAAAGGTGATATATTTATCCTCAATTCCTATTTATCTTTGGTAAAACGAATGCTCTTCATCTGACGTTGATACACTTCTTGATCAGACCGGCTAGTGATGTGGCGATTTCTGGGTTAGGATGGATTTCAATTGAACCAATCCGCAGAACACGAGGAACAGAACCGAGAGATCTCAATGAAGCAGAGCATCAGATACGGATTTGTGTAAGTGTGCCAAAACCAGTTGAAGTATTTCTCCGACCAACATTGCCAATTGGTGCTTCAGGTGCTGAATGGTATCAGTACCGTGATTTAACCGATGAGGAAGAAGAAGTAAGACCCAAATGGCACTTCTAAATTTTTGTTTTGATGCAAAACTATCGGCTATGTTTTCTCAAACCAGAGTTAATACATACAGTATGTAACATAATGGTAAAATAGATAATTGTTTGTAATGGAACTTTACTAAAAGAGTATTCAATAAATTAAAAATCAAGTCAACAACATTTCAGAAACTGAAAACTAAAAAAGCTCTACAAGAACAATACAACATATAAAACAGTAAAAACATGTCATTACACGCCAATGGCATCTCCAGTAGATGAACCATGATCATCTTCTGCCGGTACCACCACATTGTCATACACTAACGCTGCTGTGGCCCCTCCAAGCAGAGGTCCAACCCAATACACAGCTTGGTTCTTAAAGCTTCCGTAAATCATCGCCGACCCAAAGGCACATGCCGGGTTCATGGACCCTCCAGAGAAGGGACCAGCGGCTAGAACATTGGCTCCCGCAACAAACCCTATGAATATAGGTCCCACGGCTAGAGGTATACCACGTCTCGGATCGTTAGCCGTGAACACGGTATAGACCAAAACGAACGCTAAAACACCTTCAAGAATCGATGCTCCAAATCCAGTCATTTCTCCGGCAATCTTATAGATCGGTACGTGCTGGTAATAAACCAAACACAAAATATAACAAATCACAAAAAAGCAAAAAACAAACAAACCAAAAAATACATATCAGTCAAAATATATAGTTACCTGTTCGACGACAGTTACTTTAAGGACAAGACAAGCCATAACAGAAGCAATCATCTGAGAAGTCCAATAGAACATAGCGGTCGGAACACTAATCCGACCAGCAACCGCCATCCCAAACGTAACCGCTGGATTCACATGGCCACCAGATACGTTCCAAGAGATGTAAACAGACGAAGACAACGCAAACGCGTTCGCAATCGCCGGTATTAATACACCAAACGGACCAGACACATCACCCGCCATCAACTTCCCTGATTTATAAGAATAAAAACACGATTAACAATTTATTTTTATTACAAAAAAATAAGGATCAAACTTATTTAGAAAACAGAGTAAAGTTACTTGAAGCCATGACGGAACCAACGGCAGCGAGGACGAAGAAGAAGGTGGAGATAAACTCCGATACGTAACATCTCAACGCATTCATACTTATCACTCCTTGAAACTTACTTGAAAACGATGTTGGAATCATTCTTCTCATCAGTTACACTCAAGTATTTTTTTTCTTCTTTTCTCTATTTTTGTTGTTGAATGAACGTAAAGTAAAAACTATAAATATTACGAGAAGGTAACGACTTTTGATAAAAATGAGTTTTGAAAAAACATTTTAGTTAACCGTCTCCTCAATGAGAGTGAGAGAGTGGGAAGTTATTATTTACAGTTATCACGATTCATAATTTTCAGAAATGCCCTTATATATGTGAATAAATCACAAGTGTTACATATCAAACGTGTATAACCTTAGTTTTTGTTTGATATATTTGACACATAATAAAACAATGTAAAAATAGAAGTATTCATATATTTCAAGAAAGTTATAGACGTTTGCTATGTTCATTCCAAAACAACAACATACATTTCCTTAGATTTTGATTATACATCTCACGAGGTGGGCCAATTCCTATACCAACCAGCCCAAGCCGAAACTAAACCGCTTATACCGAGTGTAACCGTGTGGTTACAAAACGGGTTAGGTTGAATTTCGGCCAATGCGATAATCAAATCCGCAATGTTGGCTGAAATTCCCATCAGCCTCATCACTATATCGCCCCGAATCTCGCTAATTTTCGCGTTGATCTCATCTTTCGTTTCATTGGATGGATACCGAAGTTTTTTCAAGGAGTCGAGTCTCTGCCTTATGAAGATACAATCAATGATGATGAAGAAAGTGTAGCCAAAAGATTCGCCAAAAGCGGAGATAAAACTCATTTTCTTGGCGAGCTTGGCGTCTAATGATCCAATTCTTGATAACCAAAGAAAATGGTCAAAGAAGAAGTAAACCATTTCTCCTGAATTGGCTAGGACCGCCAAGAGACGGATCACCGGGGTTGCCCCAGGGTTTCGTCTCAGCGCATTAAACCCCGTGAGAGATCTCCCTGTCCTGTTTTGCATAATCCGACCATAAATTAACAATGGCTATATTTGGATTAGTATATGTATTCGATTTTCTCATGTAACATATTATATAAAGTATAATAGTACTAGTGACTATTCAAATTTGCAAATGAGATATGATATTAATAAAAGCAAACTTTTCATATCATTTCATCTATTAGACTTTATTTACGGTGCTGCCACTGTGTGGATAAAGTGATAGATATTAGAAAGATGTGGGACCTGAAGGCTTTGCGGCTGAGACCGGAGGCGACCTCCCACTTCTTGAGCCTATCGGCAGCTTCGGGTCGTGTGGCTTCAACGTGCCAGCACGCGAGCTTTGCCACATATTGGAATGTCTTAACAAGCTTGTCTATTCCGTCTCTTTTGGCCAAGAACACAACCAGCTTGTCCAACGTGTCTGACGCCATCGCCTAACGGTGGCAAAAGGAAGGAGAAGAGGAGGGAGAGAGAGAAGTTATGGAGATGATGAAGAAGATATAAACCACAAGTGACGTTTGTACTCGAAATAATCGAGGTTTTGTCTTTTGTTTGTTTTGAGAGGTTTGAGTTTGAGATGATTGCTTTGTGGTTGCTAATACTTGCGCTTGTTGTCTCATGTTTTGATATCAAAGGTTTGGGATAAATAAAAATATTTCTCTTTAGATATGTGTGGAATAAATATTCACAAATAATTTTTTTTTTAATTATATTTTGGGTTTCGTAAAACGAGACTGAAGATAATTCTCTATTTTACAATTTATTTACAATTTATTTGTCAGTTGGATAATGTGTGACTGTGTGTGCACAGAAGTGTGATTGTTTATACAAATGGGCTTGATTTTAGGTTGGAGCTTGGGCCTTTAGCTCCAAACTGGAAGCCAGAATCCTTGTACTTTGAGAAATTATTTCATTGTGTGAACAGAAAAATGTTATATGCACAAAAGTGATACCATATAAGAAGAGCTAATTAATAACAATCTTATACGCTAAATGATTTACATGAACCACCTAGTTTTCTAATGTCCTTTTTCACAGGCAATTTGGCATCGAGGGTTACTTCATTACAGTATCGGATTATGATTATCTAATGTTGTGGATACGATAATATGCACCACGCACATCTACATTCAGAAACACCAAATATAACGTATAAGTTGATAGGTTCAAGAAGTGGGAGGTTAAAGCTTTAAGACTATTTGTACTGGCAGTAACGATGAGCGTTACTTTATTATTTTTTCTTTTAATATTATTATAAATTTAAATAATAAATCTGGAAAAGAAAATTATCCTATGAGGAAGTGACAGCTGGTGGAGAACCGATCCTCACAGTGCTAGAGGAAGAAACGTTACTTAATTTTTGTGCACTTTTATTATTATTTTTTTATTTTTAATCGAGAGAATCCCTAAGAGTAACTACCACTAAAGATGTCCTGACCAATCTGAATTCTACGAAGAGTCGAAGACTATGAAAGGTTAAAGCATAATCAAAAAAAAAATTTAGTTACTTTTTACATAAGATTCAAATGAAAAGTACTAAAGAGTAGCTCATTTAAATCGAAGAAAAAAGGTCAAGGTAGGGACTAGGTTAGATATTGGACGTACCTAGATATCTAGACGAAGTGCAACATCACATACATAACATCCAACAAGTCGGAGGAGCATGACAGATTAGACATGAATCATGACAATTTTGAAACATGGGGTCGTGCATGATTACCAGAAATAAATGTGTCTATCTCTTAAGCTTGATGAGCGCATGCATAAACAAGAAATAAATAATCGCCAAATTTGTCATCTAATTTTCTTGGTAGATAAATTTGGGCTGACTACGGTTTAACAAAGTCCAAGTTTTAAATAACGGTTTAATTGTTCTACTCCTATTACTAGTTAGCGTTTCATATTGTATTTGCTAAATTATTATATTTACTTAAACAATAATATTTATAGTGTCTTTTATCAACTCTTCTGGAAGCTATATTTGCAAACATAAAAACTATACTATATGTTTTCTTATAATATGAACATAATAATTTAAATTTCAATCAGTGATTACACAAACATAAATACTATATATGTGCTTTTGTATTGAAAAAATCTTTGGTATTAAAACTTTAATTCTTTATAATTGTACTGGGCACTGGGCAGAGATCCATCGATTTTCGACGATGAAATACATCACCACATACACGTCCGACGCTCATCCTCCTAGATACTCAAACTTTTGGCATTTTTAAACAAACAAAAAAAAGTGTCCATAGAGATCGGATAAATCAAAATCGATCAGTCTTTATAAAACAACAAGAGGATATATATACATCGTTCATTGATATGTCACTTAAAAGGACACATCAAGTTAGGCAAAATAATTGAAGATGAATAAAATAAATATTTCTAATGGTTGTTTCGTTTTCTCAATAGTCGATTTTGTTCATATAAAACCAAGACTGTATATACTCCTTATCCTTTAATTTTTCTTCGGTTGTATCTGTATTTTGGAAATGGAGAGACTCTTCCAACATTTAGCAGTTCACATCTTGGCCCATATGATAAAACAACCAAAAAAACATCATGATTTTTCACAAAATATATATATTTGATGCCACTTATTTTTTTTTCTTGTATGTTCTACACATCCTACCGTGACCAACAATATTTACCAATAATCTTTATAAAATAACATTTGAAGTCTTCTTATTCTTATTTTAAAAAATATTTTCTTGCAATTCGAAATTATTTGTACAATTATTACGATGCATTGAAAAAAATTCTAATGTTGAAAGAACCCGGTTTTAGAAAATATCAAAATCTACATGCATATTTTTTGAATAAATTGCAAAGATAAGTATCCCCTACAGGGGCGGACCCAGGAAATTTTTTTAGGGAGGTCAATAATTTTTTTAAAACAGATGAAATGAAAAAAAAAGAACTGATTAGTGTGATGTTGGGGAATTGAACTTGGGTTTGGGTTGGGGGGACACACTTATAGGGAAAAACCAATTTGGCTGCAAAAACTTCAACAGTTTACACGCAAAAATACCTATTTCTATAATTTACCCAGGTCAACTGACCCACCTATTTTCTATGTAGGTCCGCCATTGATCCCCTATATAATAAAACGGAAGTACACAACTTTTTTTTGTAGACTATATAATTTTTATAAGTTGGTTACAAAATAGGTTATAGATTAAATATAGATTGGTTACAAAAAATGTTATAGATTAATTGATCAATATTTGGGTTATATGTATACACTTAAAAATATCCGAAAGAATCTTCTTAAAGAGAATATTCCAATAATTTATATAATTTCCAAAATAAAACTTTAGTATTCCATGTATTGTTACGAAATATATACTGTTAGGTATAAAAATGTACTGTTAGGCGTAAAAAGTAATAAAATCTTGGCAACTTATCATATTTAATCGTGATTTCCGAGATCTTATTGTGTAGTTGAAAATAAATCTTACCTAAGGACGGGTCATATTAAAAAACTTTCACCAAACATGTTCGAAAATTAAAATAAAAACAAACAACAAACAACAAGCATAACCATTTCTCATACATAAAATTACAAAATTAACAATATAAAACTTACAAAATAGGTGTTTTTTTCAAGCCAACATTTAGCATATGATTTTATTGCATAATGTTTTATCCATTTTTTTTTAAAACAATTATATAAATTATATTTTATTCTAAAATTATAATATAAATAAAAGAATTTCAATCTGTGCTCTATCACGGGTCCTAATCTAGTATTTTTAATAATGCTAAACTTTTGTAGTCATCGTCATAGTCAATTTTTTTTCCCATTTTTTCCTGGAGAATTGCACCCTATGACCAACAAAAAAACTATAATTAAACAACTAAATACTCTAACCATGTATAAGTAATATACTCTATATAAACTATAATATATACTATATTACCCTCTTTCACCACCATCTCCCCCCTACCACCACCATCCCCACCCCCTAAAACCACCATCTCCATCCTCTACAATCACCACCGGCAGCCACCACCACCACCATCACCACTAGGGTTCCCAATGTACTATCTTTTAAGGTTTAGATTTCCTCCAACCACTACCGCCGGACCACCGCCGAACCACCGCCGGACCACCGCCGAACCACTGCCGGAGAACCACCGGACCACCGCCGGACCACCGCCGGCATATCACCGGACCACCGCCGGAGAACCGCCGGACCGCCGCCGGATCACCGCCGGACCACCGTCTACCACCACCGCCGTCCACCCCTATCTACTATTATCCTTACACCAAAAACCCAAAATAGTAATTTATTCTATCCTTGATCCTACTTTTCTAATTTTTTTGAATAGATAATTATATTATTTATTAGTTTTTTTTTTTCTACTCAGCTAATTCACCCTTTTTTACTAGCTAGCTTTGTTTGGCTCTATAAAGTTAAGTACAGCTTGCAAATACTAATTCGGTATGAATTATATTCTACCGTTAGAAAAGATGTAATATTTTTGTCACATCATTTTTTTTTTTGTTGATTTTGTCATATCAAATATCAGCGCTAGATATATAAAATTTGAATCGCTTGCGAGCTGGACTTCTTCATACAGTCATTTTGTCTTGGTCACAATCCACACGTAGAAGTTAGTCAAATTCTACATGCACACAATGGCAGACCTAGTAAGAGCATAAGTCACTAATTAAGGGGTCAGTTAAAATTTTGCTAAACTTTTGTCATCGTCATTTTTTTGGCTCTGCAAATTGTAAGTACCGCTTGCAAATACTAAATACCGTTCTAACTTCGGTATTATATATATTCTACTGTTAAGAAAAACGTAATATTTTGCCACATCAGTTTCTTTTCTTTTTGTTCTGATTTTGTCATGTCATTGTCATATATGATATATCAGCCCTGGAAATATAATAATTGTATTCACTACGAGCTGGATCTTCTTTATATATATACAGTCATTTGTCTTGGTCACAATCCATGTAGAAGTTTGGTGATGTTCATCGATTATTCTATTTTGTTTGTTACTGAATATCTTAAAATGGAAGAAATAGTTTTCATGTGGTCATGAAATTTTAAAAAGACTAATGAACCCACAATAAACACGAACCATTAGAGTTTGTGGTTTCCGGTTTGACAAAAAAAAAAAGTGTCTGAGTTTCTATTGGCTTTAGAGACTTAAGCAAGTTTTAAGTGTTAAAGAACAATAGAAGTGATTTACAAAATAAATTACAAGTTTTCCCAATCGAGAAAAATTCTTACGTCATGTGTATAATTATGCAGCTTCTAGTGGGATCCGATTACTTAATTCGATTGAATATATAACCCAACCTATCATTATCAGTTACTCGGTTATGTGTGCATTTAATTGTTATTGAATGTTAAGAATGTGGTCCATGCATATGTAGAAAACACTAAGTTAGTCTTTATACATTTTATGCTATTACTAAACAAATCACTAATCAAATGTAGTGGTCTAAAACCACGATCAAATACTGAAAATCAGAAGCTGTGGTCCTTAATCTTAGATTCTTAGTGGTACGTAGATTTCCACATTAGTTAATGTTCATATTATAAACAGAGGGCTTGCACTCGTTCTAATATAAAATAAAGTATAGAAGGTAAATTTTATACAAAAGAATGAATATATATATATATATATACTAGATTAAAACCCGTGCTAGAGCATAGATTGAAATTCACTTTATTTATATTGCATTTTTTATGTAAAATATAATTTATGTTCTTGTTTTTAAAAGTTTTTTTTGGATAAAACATTATGCAATAAAATCATATGCTAAATATGAGGGATGGGTTGAAATTCATTTTATTTATATTATATTTTTTATATAAAATATAATTTATGTTATTGTTTTTTAAAAAAATTTTGGATAAGACATTATGCAATAAAATCATATGCTAAATATGAAGGCTTGAAAAAAAATACATATTTTATAAGTTTTATATTGTTAATGATTCTAGATAAGTACCCGTGCTATAACACTGGTTAAATTTTTTGTTCGTAATCTATCTTGTAATCCACATTTAACTTATAACCAATCAATCTATCAATTTCGTAATCTATCTTTGATTAACTTTGTGGTCTATCAATAAAATCTGTGGAAAATAAATTTGTAATATTGTGTTTAAAGATTTTTGGAAGCAACGTGATATATGACTAAAATCTTCCAAAAATACAGTTTGGAATATCTATGATTTTATTTGTTACCATTAATATATCAATTATCAATTTGGAATATCTCTAATATTTAGATGTAACCATTCATATTAATATATGGATTAATCTATAACCTATCTATAAACTATTTATAACAATTTGGAACCATTTATTAAAAATATAAAGTCTACAAAAACTATGTTGTGTACTTCCCTTTTATTAAAAAGGGATTAATATATATATATATATATGGTTCGTATCAATATATCCTACTATATTAATTGAGAAGTACAAATTTGAAACTAACCTTAAATGTGTAAAAAATTACATTCAATTGCCATTAGAAAACTTAATTAAGATTAATAAATTAATTAAATAAATACAATTAATTAAAAAAACGAAAATCAGGGATATATTAAATTGTAGAAAAATAAAAAAAAAAATCTATTAGAATCAAAACTAATCCGTATTAAAAAAAAATTAACAGCTAAGATTTTAAAAACCTAATCAAATAAAATCTACAACTACAAATTTGGGATTTTTATCTATTATGCCACTTTCATTCAAAAATTTGTCGTAAATGCCATTTTTTTTCTCTTCTAAAATGCCATAAGTGTGGGGTAAGGAGAGGATAGAAAGACCATTATATCCTCGCGTTAAATCTCTTACAATTGAGGAAAAGTATTGGCGGGGGAATTCGAATTCGGCGTCATTAATGACGAAAAGACCTGCATTAATTGCAAGATGGACAAAAGATTTACGAGATTATATTGTGGTAAAAGGAATTTTCTGTAGTTAATGCTGCCTTTCTCTTTCTAAAACTAAGCTTTCCACTTGCCTAATCTCAAACAGATCTGAAGAAGAGGGTAGGTGAAAGAAGGTGGAACTGGTTGTCGGAAAAGTGGAGGTATGTAACCTTCTTGCATTTAATATGGTCGGTTATCCTAAAATGGTCTTCTTGCATTAAATCTGGCCAACTGCAAATTAACCTGCATTGATTGTGTTAAAACATGATTCTCTTTCCATTAATGATCCAGATGTACGAGAGAGTGTGTCTCCTGCTTGGTGAGTGGACATGTTCAGACGTTGGTGTGTGGAAGTTTTCTGTCCGTCATGGACATATGGCAAGATATTTGTCTATCGAGAAAGATACAACGTTTGCGGGGATGAAGGCCAAGATTGCAGAGGTTTTGGGTGTCGAAGAAGAGGAAAGCAACATTGAGTTAAGCTTTTGGCACCCAGGAGACACAGTTGTCTTTACACAAGTTAAGATGCCTCCATGTTCAGTAGACAGTGATGTTGAGTTTCAACAGTTTAAAGTGAAGAATGAAGAGTGTGGTGGACTGTATTTGTATGTTTCCCTGAAGAAGAACGCGACCGAGGAGGGAGGACAGAATATTTTGTCCACCGGTCCGAAGACAAACACGACTGGAATGTTGGTAGAACCAGATGGACAAGGGTATATGGCATCTGGGGGAGATGTTTTTTTGTCTACTGACTGTGGACATAATGGAGCTGCTACTGGGTTGTCTACCCCAGCCTTTGATAGCAATGTATGTCCATCTGACGGAGAAGTCCCCGATGAATTGATGTTAGAATGTCTGAGAAATTTTGAAGACAGCCATCGTGCGGAGATGGGGCACAAGGAATCAGAAGCAGGTGATAAGCATGGGAAGAGAAAAGTTGTGGCAGTCGAGAAAGGATACGACGCGGGAAGTGGTCCATCGGGTGCCTTCGAAGAATTGCCATGTATCGAAGACTCGGAAGACTATGATTTTGACGAGTGGTCAGAACGGATTAACAAAGAATATCCGCCAGAATGGGATCCTTACAAGGGTAGGGTGGAGAGGATAATGGATCCCATTGGTTTTGGGTTAGGAATAGAGCTGGACGAGGAGTTGCCGAACGAGGGCGTTGAACGTGATGATGTGATTCCAACTACCGGGATGGAAATAGTCCCACACAATCCAGCGGTGACAGATTACGGTCCACCAGTGCATTTTGAGGACATGTTTCGTGGTGTTACTACAGGGATGGATGATGCACCACCAGTGCGTGACAATGCTGTAGGGCAAACTTCTGAATTTATCGGCAGTGGCTTGGAGGAGATGGACTCTGGGTTGGGCATTAGTGAACGGAGGATCATGGAAATGGACTATTTACGGAGTAATAGAGCAATAATAAGGGAAGACGATCCTCATCTACTTAATGATGCTCCTCCAGTGCATGACAATATGAGAGGAGCCCCAGAGGAAGAAAGGAATATGGATCTTAAAATGGCGAGCGACGGTCTTTATGTGGGGCGAATATTTGCAAACAAAAAGGAGATGCATAAAATGCTGTCCCTATATGCGATGACAAGGCTGTTTAGTTTCCGGATAAGTAAGTCTGATACTGGCAGAGTTATAGCGAATTGCGTAGACAAGAACTGTGGCTGGAGAGTGTATGCAACAACCCATGCCAATTCGTCTAACTTGGAAATAAAGACATTGACATTGAAGCACGGTTGTGATGTCGGGGCAAGGTCGAGATATGGAGAGAAAGCAACTGCTAAAATATTGGCAGATTTGCTGAAGGCCAAATTCGCAAATGGCAAGAAAGGACCAAGAGCATGCGAGCTCCCTGATATTGTTTTGTCTGAATTACACGTGACAATTTCGTATACGAAGGCTTGGAATGCGAAAGAGCTGGCGATGGAGCAAGCCAGAGGGAATGAAGAAGACAATTATCGGTTTCTATCCACATACTTGCACCTACTGAAGACAACGAACCCAGGGACGTTGACTGCAATGCACAATACGGTGGACAAAAAGGGAACGCATTGTTCAAGTACCTGTTTTTGCTTTCGGTGCTTGCGTAGCTGGTTATCAATATTTGAGGAAAGTGGTTGTAATTGATGGCACTGCAATGAAAGGGAAGTATAAAGGTTGCTTGGTTGCAGCGAGTGGACAAGATGGTAATATGCAAATTTTCCCTTGGCATTTGGAGTTGTTGATGGGGAAAATGAAGGAGGATGGGTTTGGTTCTTTGAAAATCTGAAAAATTTGTACCAGATGAAGAAGGCTTAGTCTTTGTCTCGACAGACATGCATCAATATATGCAGGCCTACGGAGAGTGTATCCTTTGGCGCAGCATGGGGCATGTTCTGTTCATTTATTTAGAAATGTGAAGCACAACTTTCATTGTGAAGGTTTGGCTTCAGTTGTTTCTAAAGCTGCAAGGGCATATACAGTTGGCGATTTCCGTTACTGGTGGAGAGAAATAGAGAATCGTAGACCTGCGTGTGCTACGTATCTCACAGAAATTGGACTACCACACTGGACACTTTCTCACTTCCCGGAGATCGTTACAATATAATGAGTAGCAACATTTGAGTCGCTGAATGCAGCAATGCAAACTGCTGTTGATTACCCGATTGTGTCGATGGTGGAGTTCATACGAGCTATGTTGATGAGGTGGTTTTATTGTAGAAGGACAATGGCAAATAAAACCAAAACACGATGCACCCCGGAAATAGAAGAAATACTGATTGATCACCTGGAAAAAGCGGTCGACTGCCGGGTGCTATCAGCCAGCGAGTGGATTTACCAAGTCAATGATGGACGCGGCCTTGCTTTCACGGTGGACTTGCAGAATAAAACTTGCACTTGTCGTGTCTTTGATGTATTAAAGGTGCCTTGTTGTCACGCTTTAGCTGCGAGAGGAGTGCTGCAAATTGATATTTACAGCCTCATTGGGGAATTCTACTTTGTTGAGCCGTGGAGGAAAAAATATTCAGAAATAATTATGCCAGTACCAAAAGAAAGGGATAGTGATATTCCAGAGGCTGTAACTGAAGAGGCTGTTGATACTCCTCGAACAAAACGCAGTGGTGGGAGGCCGAAGAAGAAAAGGATACCGTCACAAGGTGAAAAACATAAAGTAAGTTTCTGATGAGTGATTTCTTTGTCTGTATTTTTTTTTTAAGTGATCTTAAGACAAAATTTTTTATGTAAATAGAGGAAAAAGAGGAAGACACCAAGCAAGTGTGGAAGATGTTTTGGAGAGGGACACAACAGGAAAACCTGCTCGCAGTTGATTTGAAGGAAAGGTTCCAAAGTAGGGATGTTTTTTGTAGATGGTATATCGTGTTTGTGTTTGGGATGGGTGGTACCTTTTAGAGACTGGAACATTGTTGATTGTTCAACCGAGGCTACTCAACTATTTTGCAGGTGGGCTTGTATGAATGTAAGCTGGCATTACTGCTTTTTGTTTCTTACGTTGGAAGGGTCTGTTTGTTATTGTTTATCGGTTGTATTATGTCTACTTTTAGCCTCGGTAGACAAGTCGAACTATTAATTGCTATTCTATTTGTAATGTCTTTATTATGTCTATCGTTAGTAATGTCTTTTGGTTTTATGTCTTCCATCGGAATTGTATTGTAATGTCTATTGACTTTGTAATGTCTATCGGGTTTATAATGTCTATCGGAATTGAGTTTGTAATGTCTATTGCCTTTGTATTGTAATGTCATTATTTTGTCTATCGTTAGTAATATCTTTTGAAATTATGTCTTCCATCGGAATATTATTGTGATGTCTATCGGGTTTATTATGTCTATTGGTATTGTAAGTTAGTCGGTTTTATTCCTAAGTGACTTTGTCACGTTTTTTTTGTCTATCGGCATAGAATGTCTATTGGATTATAATGTCTACCACCATTAACTTGTGTAAAAATACCACAGATAAAAGAGGTAAACACCTACATTAGTTGCAACCAGATTACAGAAAGACAATTAAAAACTCGAATACATGTCCATCGAGTACTAACACCGCAAAGCAATACAATATTGCGAGTAAAACAAAAGGATAGACATAGTCGGGGGAGACAACAAAAGACAAAGCTTCATGTCCACCGCATTGGATGGACATATTCACCAGAGATACTCAGTTTCCAAATTTGATAATGGAAAACCAAACTGCGAGGGAAAGCACAAGGACAGAAATGAAAGTGTAGAAGACAATAGCATATGTTGGCCGGTTGCGTTTTGGGTGTGTGGTAGGAGGTGGGAATCGCTGAACATGAGACCTGAAGTCCGTGTACCCAGCACTTAACTCTGCGACCATCTCCTGGAGAATGTCGATCTGTTCGGCATTAGCCTTGACACGAGTCAGGACCGAGCGAGGGTCACATCTTTCACCCTCATATGTGTGTAAGTTATGAACCGCAGCATACGATCATCTGTCTCGGAGAACCTTGCCTTGATGTCGTGTATCTCCTCCATAATGGCTTTGTCCCACCACTTGCTGTAATGATAACCACCAGTCTTGCGAGAAGAAGAAGTTGGATTAGGGTTCATAAAGTGGCAATGGACAAAATAAAGAGTGACAGATGGAGATCTCAAGTATAATATTTGGAAAAGTTAAAAACTTACACCACTCCTTTTGCATTCATAGACAATACGGCCAATGCCTGGTTCCTTAGTTCTAGTTCCCGTTTTCAGATGACTACCACAAATGCACTTCTTAGGTATGCCATAGGTAGGATCTCCATAACGTCGAGACCGAATAGACGAAGCAGATGAAGGAGATGGAGGAGACCGAATAGCCGAGGGTTGAAACTGAAACCCATTAGATGACTCGGAAGAAGATGAAGGTTGAGAATAACTATACTGATGACTCATATTTTTCTAATCAATTTTGGTGAGTTTCAAGAAAAGAAGCCGAAAGTATTCGTAGAAGGGTCATGGTGGTATAGAAGGGAGATGTTCCCCTTTTAAAGACAATTATTAAGGGTATATTGGACTAAATAATATTAGTTTGACTTTTAAATGTAAAAAAGGGACTGTCAGATGTGAAACTGTGAATATGCAACAAACACTTCAGTGATGTGCCGCAACTGTAGAAAGCATAGAGAAGAGGTAAAGTAGGTATCACCCCCACGTGAACATAAAGAAAGAGACAGGCCTACATTGGGTTTCCACCCACTTGTTCACATAAATATCCGGATCCTAATTAAAATAAGTTACAAAAGGACAAGGAAGTACGAATAGTACAAAAAGTAGGGAAAAGTAATAGATATTGTCATTAGGAAAGGAAACAAAAGATTTGTTGTCTTATAAGGAGACAACAAACTCCTGGTAGACATCTACAGCGTAAGACATCCGAATTTGGTCCACCAGTTCTTCGGTAAGGGAATCCGGATCCGGCAGTACTCCTTGGGCATGGAGCTCGATGAACTTACAGGTGAGAGGACCACAGTCGCCGGTCCTTTCATTCTGGTAAACATTCTCCAACCTCGACATACTAAAGACGTGTGGCAGAGGGATGTCCGTCGTCTCTTGGTCGACCAAAGTCTTGACAATGACTGGGAGCAAATCAATGAAAGGCTTCATAAGGCGAGGGACCTTCTTTGGACCATTGTTGACAATTAACGGATCAAGGACATAGACATGGGACTTTTTCAGGTTAATAGCTACTGCGACCCAGTGGCGCTTCCCCCAATTCATAGGTACGTACACTGTATCAACGTTGGTGTAAGAATGATTTGATTTGCAGTGTAAGAATGAAGAGGAACATTTTCTTCTCCCACAGACGCACTCGGTTTCCGTTTGCCTTTGTTTTGTCTTGTGGTATTCGGAATAGTAGACTTAGTTGACGCTTTGGAAGGTAATTGCACCGGCTGGCTAGGTCCATCTTGTACTACACCCATAAGGGGGAGAGTCGCCAGTCCTCCGTGCCAGACATCCAGCTTAAACTCGTGGCCGTCCTTGATTTTTTGGCAAATGTAATCAACTCGCTGATCTTCCACCTCGTCATTCCAAGAAATTGCCATTCTGTCTACTGCGTCGTTTGAGTGCATAATCCATTCGACGTCAAGCTGTTTATGAAAAAGTAAAAATGAGATGACATAAGAGAACATAAATCGAGGATCTAACTTTTTCCGCTGTGTGGATAAAATACAGTAGAACTTACAGTTGTTGCCATTTCTGTTTTGAGGATGTTAGAATTGTGGAATGACCTCAGCTTTGTAAGATGTTGAACAGAGCGGTCCGTAAAATTGAGCTCATCATCAGCGTCGGAAGATAAGTCTCCAACATGGGGATAGCATTTAAGATCAACAACTGGAAAGAAAGGGTGAAGCCATGTGTGGCAGTATGGGACCGCATCAGCTTTTTGCGTATGACATCAGGAGTGCGGTTGAATTTGCCAACCATAACCGTCTCTATCGTCCGTTCAAAGGATTTCCTTCCCCATGGGTAGTTGACAAAGGCCTGCAAGTCTTTCAGCATCTCTGCTACTTCCTTTGATGCTCTAACCTTTGAGGAGTCGCAAACAAGTATACCTTCTACTATAACAATGAGTGCAAGCCGTATCCTACGTTGGCCGTCCATTCTTTTTTCTTGCGGCAGCAACTTATCCCGCTTCAACATGTAAACAATGTCACGGATTGAGTACGAGTCTTTTGGACCAACAAGAGTATACCAGTAAGGCTGACAGCCTTCGTCTGGTGTTTGCAACTTTTCGTCTCTAACTCAGAAGGGTAAGGTGTACATTTCAGGCCTGTGAGGAGACCAAACTCACGGAGGGAAAACCGAATAGGTTGTCCGCCAAAAACAAACCACATTTCGTGTAGCTTGCGGGTTACAAGGGACCGACAGAGAATCTGGTGGACAAGTTTACCAGACAGTGAGCTCTTGCGGACCGGTAGTTGAAACAGATGTCCAAAGGGAGATGCTTTCAGCCATTGAAACTCCGGAGTTCCCTGAAAAACTTCAACAATGTCCAGCGAGATACTCGGCTTTGAGTATGAATTGATGCGACCTCTAGCAGGATAGCGATTAGTCGCAAATAACCTAGGAGGGAGTAAGGAGACGTCAATATCTTGAGTAGCTTCCGCAGGCAAGGGATTACTATTGTCCCCGAACACTTCACCCATCCTGTTAAGCAAGGTAGACACAACAATGTTCATCAAAAATTTGGTGGACAATTAACGGTAGACATAAAGATAATAAAGTTGGAAAGGTCCATCTTAAAGTGGACATCTACCTTGTCTGTCTGCTCTGTCTGGTCTGGTCCACCATTGGCACATCTGCAACTTGACCAGGTACAAACTGCGCCTCCGAAGGCATAAAAGACCCAGTTCCATCGTGGTCATCAGACCTGCATTGGAGGCATAATAAGGAGGGACGTAAGTACATTTGGGGGACATGTAACGGTAGACAGAAAGGTTAGAAGAGTGGAGATGGTCCATCTTAAAGTGGACATCTACCTTGTCTGTCTGGTCTAGTCCACCATTGGCACATCAGTGACGACATCAGGTACAAACTGCGCCTCAGGAGGCATATCAGACCCAGTTCCATCGTGGTCATCAGACCTGCATTGGAGGCATAATAAGGAGAAACGTAAGTAATTTTGGTTGGAAAGTTAGCGGTGGACAGAAAGATAAGAAAGTTGGGAATGGTCCATCTTATAGTGGACATCTACCTAGTCTGTCTGGTCTGGTCCACCATATGTATTACAGGTTCGGCGCTTTCGTTGTCAGCAGACCTGTATTATGTAAACAATGTGAAGTTGACAGTGGGGTCGTAGAACAAGACGAGTTGGTGTAAAAAACGAAGGTGGACAATGGTCTATCTTGATGAAAACAGTGGGTGGACAAGATTAAACGGATCTACAATTATGTCTCTCAAATATTTGGTCTATCGGGCGAATTCCAAACTTTGGTGGACAAGATTAAACGGATCTACAATTATGTCTCTCGAATATTTGGTCTATCGAGCGAATTGCAAACTTTGGTGGACAAGATTAAACGGATCTAGAATTATGTCTCCCGAACATTTGGTCTTTCGTCCGAATTTCTAACTTTGGTGGACAATATTAAACGGATCTACAATTAGTGCTCTCAACGATTTGGTCTATCGTCCTTATTTTAACGAAATAGGCGGCTATGAGAATTCGAAAGAAACGATAAACAGAACCAAACCTGGAAGAGGCGGTATCGGCCATTGTCTCTATCTCGCTTAAATTCACGCAATCTGGTCCACGCAGACTAAAACGAGAAAGACGATAACTTAGGTTTCTGGATTTTCTTTAAAAGTAAAATAAAAAATGCAAAAGTTATCGGAAATACCAAGGGTCGGGTTCGGAAGGATGTTCATCTGTCTCGCCGACTTCGGCGGCTGGAGGCGGAAGCAGTGGAGGATTCGGCCGCAGGAGTGACTGTATTAAGTTCATCATGACACTGGGTGTTCGGGTGTTCTTCGACAAAGAGGAGACGAAGAAGAAAGATAATTCTGAGAAGAGAAGAGAAGACAATGTTCTGAGAAGAGAAGACGAAGGGGTGGGTGTAGTCTACGAAGTGATTAAAAAATTGTTTTGTTAAATTAAAATTGTTTAATTTATTTGTTAACGAGAGATCAATAAAAGGGCAAAGTAGTCTTTTTGACTCGACTGTGTGGCAGGCGGGAGAAGGAAAAATCGGAAGTGGCATTTAGGAGAAAGTTGGTCACTGTTCATGGCATATTTCATAAATTTCTCTACAAATTTTATCCTACTATATTAATTGGGAAGTACAAATATGAAACTAACCTTAAAATGTTTAAAAATTACATTCAATTGCCATTAAAAAAATTTAATTAAGATTAATTAATTTAATAAATAAAATTAATTAAAAATGAAAATTGGACACACATCAAATAAAATAAATTATAGAAAAGTAAAAAAAAAAATCTATTTGAATCAAAACTAATTCGTACTTAAAAAAAAATTAACAGGTAAGATTTTAAAACCAAATCGAATAAAATATACAACTACAAATTGTATCAAAAAAATTTCACCACAGGTTAAAATTATTACAGACAAAAAAAAGGAAGTCACAGAAAAAAACAATGAATGCTGTTTTCAAAGAAGCTTTTAGAACTTTTACTAGCTATATTTAGTTGTTCTTTTTTACATGTTAGTAAGGATTGTGTTTATTTGACAAAGGTTTAAACAATTTTATTCATTACATGCAAATGTTTCAATAAACATTTTTTAAATACAAAAATTATAATATAAGCAAACCAAAATTTTAATCACAAACTATTATAAATAACATAATAATAAATTAATTATTACAAATTTTTATTAAAAAAAAGTGCAGCCCGCGGTTCTCCGCAGATTAATACCTAGTGTACATTTATATGAGTTCCACTTTCAGACGTCCATGCATAGACATGAGTCGTTTGCCGAAAGGCCGAAAGGCCGAAGGCGTAAACAATATACTTTGAAAGATATGAAAAGATATTTGTAAAACATGTTCGCATGGAATCCTCTAACTGTTTTTGTTATACGGCCATGAAAAATATTTCCCATTTGATTCTGAATTGCTAACAAAGTGGACCAAATTATATAGACGGCAACACCATCTTTTCTAAATCCGTCGCAAACCAAATTTTTGTTTCTATGTAGAAGTACCTTTATCGTTAATCTGTGGCTGATTTTTTTTTTCTTTTCTATCGGTTCATATAATCATAATACTGTAAAATATAAATAAATTTATAAATGGTAATAGTAAACGCTAATTCTAAAAAGCCAATAGAAACCGCAAACTCTACGGTTAGAAAAAAATGTAAAGTAATACTTCGTCACATCATTTTTGATTTTTTCATATCAAATACCAGCCCTAGACATATAAAATTCGAAATCCTTACGAGCTGGACTTCTTTATACAGTCATTTATTTGTCTAGGTCACAATCCACACGTAGAAGTTAGTGATGTATATCGATTATTCTATTTTTTGTTTCTTACTGAACATTTGAAAATGGAAGAAATAGTTTTCATGTGGTCAAGAAATTTTCAGATAGACTAATTAGTAATGTAATGAGACTAATAAAGCCACACAGCCATATATATGTGGATGACAAGATTCTGAATACCCAAGAATGTAAAAGCCAAAACTATCATATTTTTTTCTGTCGACATCAAAATTTGCATATCTTTCATACCTTTCAGTCATCAGTAGTCATTAAAATTGTTTAAATTAAAAAAAAAAAAAAAAAAAAAAAAACTAAACTCTGATAATTGAGTACAAAGTTTTGCTTTCATTAGGTAAAAAACCTCTCATATATATTATAGTTTCTCTTTCTATCGCATTTAATTCTGCTGACATTGTTGTAATTAATTAGCTAGACCCCCCCAAGACAAATATGACCTAACTAAGATTTGTTATTTAAAATCTATAAGTGGAAACTCGTGTCGAGTGTATGACAACTAAGGGTCCGAATGGTAACCGCGGTTTTTGTAGTGCGGAACAAAAAATTTGCTAGTGCGATACGGTTTAACTGCGGTACGTGCGGGATAAATGTATTTGCGGGACAAGTGCGGTTTTTCCAAAATAAGCGGTACAAAATAATGTTTGATTGGTGAAAAACAATTGGCTGTGCGGATTTCATATTATTTTATTAATAACTAGTATAATTATATATTTTCATTTTTTATTAATGAATTAAAATTTTAATTTTTGAATTTTAAATACCAAAATTTATTTAAAATTAAACTTTGTTTGGTATAAATTATTTTTTGTTTTAAGAAAAATAAGTGATACAAAATAATGTTTGATTGGTGAAAAAACTATTAGCGGTATTGTTAATAAGATAATGTTTTGGTTCTTAATAAGAAATTTTTTTAAATATATTATTTTACTTTTAACAATATATTTGGTTATACATATATATATATATATATGTTTATATAATATTTAGGAAAAAATGATAAAGACTTGGAACAATAAAATTGTAAAATTGAAGTATAATTTAAGGAACATGTATAATTTTAAAAAATAAAGTAAATTAGATAACAAATTTTACAAAATAATATTCTAAAATAATCTTTTATTATTGTACCTACAATTTTAATATAATTGATTTTATAAAAAAGTGAGAGAAACACATTTTTGATATAAAAAAATATTAGCATGCAGTACATATATATGATTACAAAACCGCATAAAATTTTCAAAACATATGAAATATGGAGTGTTATTACTGTATAATGCGTTTTTCAGTTTCTCTTTGCAAAACTGAACCGCACTTTAAACTATTATTTTTTTATTAGTAAAAACAATAACGCACCGCATATGTAAAAAGTTATGTTGATTGGTGAACTCAAATGGGATCCATAAGAAACCGTCCCGTCTTTTACAATTACGCCACTCCCATTCACTACCTAAATGTCTAAAACGAATTATAATAATGGAAATAACAGCACGTCGGTTCGAACCCAAGGCTAGAATCAATTCAAGACGTATTTGGTCGAGTCATCATGAGAGGGTGAGAAACAACAAAGATCCACACCGCAACTATTATTACCACGTCGGGAGGTTCCGTACAAAAGACGTGGCACCAGATGGGGCCTGATATGGGCCCTGACATGTTGATAGAATATCCACTGCACGTTAAGTATCATTCTTTGGGTATATGCGAATATGCCATTGCCTCTCCATATTGACCTACGAGTTACGTAAGTACCCTTCTCATGTTTTCTGAGACTTCTGTGGTGAGGTGGGTGGGCCAAGCTGTGAATTCGTGTACGTTTGACGAAAATGTCCTTTTGGGTGTGTGAGTCCAGATTTTGAGAAAGTTTCAGAGAGTCGTCAGAGTTGAAAGAACGGCGTGCCATGTGGGCGGCCATGCCCACGAGTGTTGGATGGATTGCGCTTGGGAGCTCTCGTTACATCATCAGATGATCACATCCCACCATATCCAATATTCTAAAATTAACTTATAAAGAAAGTAGTATGACATATAAGGGGAAACTATTTTTTGACATCTTTATAAGTTTCTCTTCTTTTATATGATCTATATATATCAAAGGTTCTCAATCTCTTCAAGATAGGTTTGCACGGCTTTTTTTTATGTCTGCGTCTCCTATCACTTAGTCTTCGCTTATCATCAATGGACAATCTTCATGGAAAGCGTAGTAAGAAAATTAAAGTCCTAGTTCTCGTAGTTTATTACGAATCTTTCAACCATTAAGCTATGCATGAGTTTATTATGCTGAAAATTTATAAATTTTAGTTGTAGTATGGCCCCTTGTTTGTACGATTATATGGTATGTTATTCGATAGAATTCAACGGTTTGTGCTCTAAACTAAGATTTAAGTTTTTAACTGATGTTTTCAATGTTAAAATGTAATACAACGTACATTCTGATCACAAATAAAACCTATCAGGCTATCACTATTGACGAAGACTCTAAAATTATTAGTAAAACGCTATAATTCTACATTTTGTCATCAATATAATTCATACTTTTAGGTTCATAAAATATTTCTCAACGTGGATAGTGCATAATTAATTAGCCTCTAAGGTCAACGTAGATATACGATTGTAGAAAAAAATACTGTATTAAGTCTTTGTATGATTATATATGTCAATGTTTACGTTGTTATCACAGATAATTAATACAGGACCGGAGGAGTTACGTATAAATCTTTTCCACTATCTATTTGGTTGGCTATATAATTCTCAAGTGTTAGCTTTTTTTGTTCTAGGGAAAAATAATTACCGTCACCAAAATTGGCGTCTACAAAAACCCCCCTTATAAATCATATCTATTTTTGATAATCAAAATTCATATATATAATTTTCACCTTGTAGAGTTGTGTTTGTTCTAATTATAATTATCTGCAAAGAACTTGGAGAAAATGTATAATTTTAGAAACGCTGAAACAGTTGAAGCTCCTTTTTTCTTTTATTGTCAACTTATATCATTGCTTTGTCTTTTTGGGTTTAAATCTTATACGTGCACATAATAACATTCCGTACAATAAAGTATATATATGTGCGCACTGTTGCTTGTGTTCGGTTCAGTTGAAAACTTCATAGTTTTTGAATATAGTAATAGAACTTGCTTATCGGCGATAACCAAGGAGAAAAACACTGCCATGTTCGGCGATGACGAACCATATCATAATTCTAGAGGCTGCCCTTTACATTTCATTATTCACAAGAAAATAAAACCTGAAGTTTTTTCCTTAGTTCATCGCTTACTTACCTAATTTACTAAATGATAGTTCTATAAGAAATATATGACCATATTACACGCAGCCTGTATTTTATAACATTGTTTCGTGGTACTATTCAAATTCAAATCCGGTAAAGTATGTGTATGTTGTTGGAAATAGATATACATATATAATTTGTTAACACTCTGTTTTTCATATTCTAATAGTTTTGTTGGACTTGTATCCTCCCCTTAGGAGATTAACAAAAACATTTATATGGGCAAAAAAATTCTTTATGCCCCGGAACTCAGATTAATCCGAACTTAATAGTAAAAAACACATATTGGGTTCACAGATTTCAATCCAAATTAACACCTTAGTTCTGGCCAATCCAGTACGATTGAATTTACAAAAGTTTTTTGTTCCAACCCACTTGTATTATGTGCTATGTCCTTAAGTTCCGAGAACAATTTTATTGTTTAGTCTTTAAGATAACAATCCCTAGGAATAACTATATAATATACAAAAAAACAATGAATAGAGTACAAAGAGTAGTAGATGTCGCCGAGGTTGAGGTGAGGACCACGCATCATATATTCTTAATTGTACACACTACACAGTCTAAAAAAAAGACAGAAAAATCTATAAATTATGCATTCGTGTTAAAGTATTTTGCATAGAAAGCGGCCAACCAAATGTTTTACCGTATTTGAAAATGTTTCTGACATCATGATAAAAACCGGCATAACTATTACCTCTTTTCTTTTTAATTTTTATCATCCATTGAAATCGTAGTTTCAATGTAGACCATATAAATCCTCCCTTTAATCATTTAAAAAAAAAAAAAAAAAAAAGCTTGACCTATAAATATTAGTACACCAATCGAATTTTTTGGATCACTAAACTAATTCTCAACAATTTTAAAGTACAGTTCTAACTTCTGAACTAAAAGTAAGATGACGACAAAACACAAGTAGGAATGAAACTAAAGTTTTGGTTACAAAATATAGAAGAATCAAATATTGTATAATGTAATATTTATTTTCAGCTTCAAATTTTATAAAGTATAAAAGAAAAATAATCAATTTTAGTTGTACTCTTACAAAATATGAAAAATTTAGTATTCAATGAGCTTAAGAAGGATTTAGTATGTATAATCCTTTAAATGTTATTATCATATATGTAAATCTAGAACTAAATGTAAACATATTCATTAAATTAAAATGATAATAAAATCTACCAAAAAAAAAAAATATATATATATATATAGGGAGGCTGTAGGTATATATTACATAGGAAATAACCATCGTTTGACAAGTAGAGACGCAACTAGCAAGGTTAGACTCGTCATTCCAGCTTCGAGTCATATGATTTGTTGACAAAAGGATGAGATCGTAATTTCAAGAAACAAAAAAAAAAAAAACCAATTGTTTAATCGGATCGACTATTGAACTCAAAATGCTATAAACTCGTCGCCGTTGCTTCAAGCTCCAAGGCGTGTCCAAGTCTCTCAAGTCTTTCTTTGCATCTTCTTCAATACCAAATCCTCAGTTTCCATATTTTTCATTAGCTTCTCTAAAGTCACACTAGTCAGTATATTTGGTTACATATATAAAGCTCGTGTGAAGAAGTCTTGAGAGATCCGCACACAAAGCTCATCGGACGTTACTTTTTTGCTTCTGAGCTTGACGAACATATTAAGGTAATTCATTTTTTTTTTTTTTTTTGTTATACAAAGTGGTTTTTTGGGTAATTATAAAAAAGAGTCTTAAAGTTTTCTTATATTTTCTCGTCCGATGGTCAATATGGTATATTCTAAAGATTGTTACAGATTATGAAGAATTCTTCAAATCGTAATATACGTGCGTCTTCGTCGTTTAGATCTCTTTCTTCATCGTCCTCGAGGGTTCTTTTTTATGTTTTTAGCATTTTTTTCTTTCTAGATTCGAATCTCAATTGATTCTGTTCTATATTTTTATATAATCTGTACTAATAAAACTTAATTTGAATATTTCAAGGATATTTTTGTTTTTGTTGCATCAATAAAAAAATAATAATTATCCACATAGATAAACTTGTAAATCTCACGATATAGTTTTGATGAATTTTCAAGCTATGCAATTTGCACTCTAAGGAATATTCCTTAAAATATACCAATTTAGAGGTAGTCATAACTCATTATTAAAGGTAAAGAAAATTTAGGGTAAAATTTTAAATAATGAAGGTAACAAATCTGATTAATTATTAAAGTAAATCCAAAACACTTCAATTATAGTTTCCTCTTGAGAGATTTATAGAGACAGTACAAGTACAATCAATGATCTGTCACTAGTTCAGACACGTTTCTAGAGATTCCTCGCTAGATGTAACCTTTGCGTAACGCCAAGAGTTCTAAAAGTATAATTCTCTATGAAAATTATGGAATATACTCTCTTTTTGAGATTTTTCATCTAATACTAATATTTTTTTATCTAACCTTTCAGAGATTTGAGATTTGAGATTTGAGAATTGAAGAACAGAGTATTGATGGGTTCTTTAATGCAATCTGAGCCAGAGATGGAGAAGAAACCAGTAGGGATTCGATTCTTGGAACGTATCAAAGGCTCAAAGCTTTCTTACAATGCTTATCAAGCCGTAGTGTTGATCGTTACGTTTCTCGCTTACGCTAGCTACCACGCTGCGAGAAAAACAACTAGCATTGTGAAGAGTGCTCTTGATCCTCAATCTCCGGATACAGGGCTTAACTCACTTCTTTTGAGATTCACTTCGTTTGGATCTTCCTCTGGTAAATTAGAAGGTGGTGGTTGGGCTCCGTTTAATGGACCAAATGGCACGGTATTGCTCGGTGAGATCGATGTTGCGTTTCTTGCGGTTTACGCTTTCGGGATGTATTTCGCTGGTCATTTAGGAGACAGGATGAATCTAAGGATCTTTTTGACGGTTGGAATGGTTGGTACAGGATTGTTTACTTCTCTGTTTGGAGTTGGTTATTGGGCCAACATTCATAGTTTTTACTATTTCTTGATTATGCAAATGTTAGCTGGATTGTTTCAATCTTCGGGTTGGCCGTCTGTTGTTGCTGTGGTTGGAAACTGGTTTAACAAGAAGAAGAGAGGTTTGATTATGGGAATATGGAATGCTCATACTTCTGTTGGTAACATTGCTGGCTCCTTGATCGCTGCTGCTATGTTGAGATATGGTTGGGGATGGTCTTTTGTGGTTCCTGGTGTGGTCATCGTGTTGATCGGTTTGGTGAACTTCGCTTTCTTGCCTGTTAGTCCAGAGATTGTTGGAGCAGAGCGAGATGAGGATATTGTTTCGTCGTCTGAGAAAATTGGAAACTCGGTTAACGAGCCGTTACTATTGAGCTCGTCGGATTCGGAAGCAGATGACAAGAAACGAGCTGTTGGATTCATTGAAGCGTGGAAGATTCCAGGAGTTGCGCCTTTCGCGCTCTGTTTATTCTTTGCTAAGTTGGTTGCTTACACTTTCCTCTACTGGCTCCCTTTTTACGTTAGCCATACAGGTAATATTATGCACATTACTGAGTTAGTACAAAACCACTAGCTAGACTACTTGTTCTGTTTATGTAACTGATTAGATTTTTTTGTATATGAAAATTTGCAGCTATTGAAGGTGAGTATTTATCAGACGAAACAGCGGGAAATCTTTCGACAATGTTCGATGTAGGAGGTGTGGTTGGAGGAATCATGGCTGGTTACATTTCAGACAGAATTGGAGCAAGAGCGATTACAGCTGCGAGTTTCATGTACTGCTCAATCCCAGCTTTGTTCTTCTACCGTAGCTACGGACATGTATCGTTATTAGCCAACGCGTCACTCATGTTCCTAACCGGGATGTTGGTAAACGGACCTTACGCTTTGATTACAACGGCTGTTTCAGCTGATCTTGGAACACATAGCTCGTTGAAAGGAAACTCGAGAGCTTTGGCTACGGTAACGGCTATAATCGACGGAACGGGATCAGTAGGCGCTGCGGTTGGACCGTTGCTAACGGGTTACATATCGTCTAGGAGTAGTTGGACCGCGGTTTTCACAATGTTGATGGGAGCTGCGTTTGTGGCTGGACTATTGTTGACGAGGCTGGTTATGGCCGAAGTAGCCGAGAAGATAGCCGAGTCTAGGCCATCGGAGGAATGTAGAACTCCCGTGGACCACGAACAGGGTCACGTGATGGAAGTGTGATCATCAACTTATGATCGCCATTTTTTGGTTGCGTTTTAAGTTGTGTGTAATTTTCTTAGGGGAGATCTCGCACCGGAGTTCAGGTCTGTGGGAATTTGTAAACATGTAATCTGTATTGTGATGTAAATAATTTAATATATATTACCGATCTTGATTTGATCAATTTCTCAAGAAATGAATACCCAAATTGCCGTGGCTTCGGGAAGATTAACTTGGTTCTGCAAAATGACACATAAAATCATGCCAAAATTTATTAACAATATGTAAGTGATAGTAGTTCAACGGTTAAGAATTTGTTAATACTACTAACAAATTCATTTATGTTTGTAGCCGATGAGGTGAACAAAATCATTTGTGGAATGGAACTGTTTTTTATTTACCATTCATAAATTTGTTCGTAACGTAGTATGGACCAACAATAAATTGATCCGCTACCAATTATTGTCAAATCTATAAATCAAATGGTCTAGTCTATTGAATATTTGGTCCACTTTTTGTTAGCAGTTCAGAATCAAATGGGGAGATCTTTTATGGCCGTATAACAAAAATATTTAGAGGATACCATGCGACCATGTTTTTCATATGTTTTCTTAGTTCAAAATAAATTGGTACGCCACTCGGCAAAGGATTCTCATCAAATATGCGTGGACGTCAGAACAACCAAGTGGAACTCATATAATCGATACGAACCAAAACATTAATATATACCATCAATCCATCATGTCATTTGTATTAAATTTACCTTCAGTACTATAATTATAGTCATTTTTATATCAGAACGACTGTAAGCACTCTGATTATAATATAAATAAACATAAATTAAGGACATTAACTAAGGTGGAAATCTACGTACCACTAAGGACCACAGCTTCTGATATTCAGTATTTGATATCGTGGTTTTAGACCACTACATTTGATTAGTGATTTGTTTAATAATAGCATAAAATGTATAAGACTAACTAGTGTGTCTTCTAAATATGCATGGACCACATTCTTGACAATTCAAAAATAATTAAATGCACACACACAACCGTGTAATTGGTAATGATAGGTTAGGTACATTATAATCAAATTAAGTAATCGGATCCCACTAGAAGCTGCGTAATTATACACATGACGTACGAAATTTCTCGATTGAGAAAGCTTAATATTTTATTTAAACAATCACTTCGATGTACTGTTTATACGAAGAGTTAAAATTGCTTCTTTAAAGCCCAATTAAACCGCAAACTCTAGTGGTTTTATGTTATTTTATTTAGATACAATCATTATAATTTTCAACTACTTGGTTTGTGTTGTGGTGTACTAATAACAAATTTTCAACATCATTTACTCATTTGAGGCTACATGTTAAATTCTTACGAAAACTTGAATCATAAAACTAAAATTAACTTGTTAAAATAATAATAATTTACACGTCCGAACGAGTACGACTGAATATATTATTTGCTCCAAGAGTCCAAGTCCAATGAAAATATAGGAGAACCACTTCACTGAACATGACATGGCATCAGTTTTCATATATTATCACGAGATCACCCGTAGAGACTATAATTATTTGGTGAAGAGTAATTACATAATAGCTAATGGACCTTACTTCAAACCCACATACTTGGGCCTCAACTAACCATAATATGATAACATTGGACAGAACATTCACTACGGCACATATTATGTGGGCACGAAAAGGCACCTACGTAAATTCTCATGCTAACCGTCGCAACCTACTAGGCTACTACATTAGTAAGTTTCTACTATTTCAACATTTTAACATCCGAGAGGGAAAAAAAACCGTTGATTGGGATTAAGGAGATCAAGAGAATGAAGGCAAATATAAACTCAGTCTTGGAGAAGAAACTTGAAGAACTCGAGTCTCTACTTGAATTAGTCACTTTTACCAACGAGGATGATCCCAATCTTCGGAAAATACAACTTGGAATTTTATTCGTGAGGACCCTTTTAACGGCTGAGATTTCGTCCCGACGGATGCATGTAGAAGGAGAAGAAGACGTTGAAGAAAGGTTTCAGTGCATAGCAAAGAGGTTAACCGAAATAGAGGCTTCTATCATCAATCAATGGCCCGGTCACCATGATAATGGTTCATCGATCGAACCGGAAATGGAAAGTTTGGAAACTAACGCTGGTATTGTCAACGATGATACCGGTGCGGATTACTCGTCGGTCGGATCCTCTCTGAACGAGTCTTGTAAAGCAAAAGAAGAGAAGGAGGATGATGTAGCAGAGGCTGATGAGCAGTGGCTTATGTTTCAAGATGCGTCATCGGAGGAGATGAGAGAGATTGAATTTCCGGTGGTGGGCACGGTTAAGGAAGAGGTGATGGATAGAAAAGTTAAAGGGAATGGGCGGGTGTGTTTTAGGGCTTTGGTTTGTTTCGGTTTTATTGGTTTGGTTGGATGTACGATTAGTCTAGTTGGTTATATTGGTAAAAGTAATGACACATTTTTTCTTACCCCTACTTAGATGACTTTTTGTATCGTCTTACTCTACTTAAGTTTGCTTTGTTTTACATATTTTGTCAACCAAACTAGCCTTCTTCTCACTTTTATAGTCATACAAAAATACATATAATACATATTACAATTTGCGGCTCATTGTTCTTTAATACTTTTAAATGCAGTTGTTGGCTGAAATTGGAAGATGTAGGGTGTGCTCATAAAAGGTATGACTAATCTATAGAAATACAGATGTAAGATTTTTTGGTGTTGAAATCATACAAAACGGTTCCTTGTTTCAAAAGATCAAAAACAACCAGTAATAACTAGGCAAAGAGAGAAATGGTAGAAAAGAAACGTAGGTATGATACTTCTAAGTTCTTCTCACACCACAATAATAGACCTAGACATAGATGTATTAAATTTAGCGTATACTATAGAAATATCCATGGCTACCGATCTTTGCCGAATAAGTAAATGCCATGAAGAAAGTGGCACGCGCACCCTTTCACAAATTCATATATTAAATTATTAATCATCCAAGGCCCTAAGCAAATTCCAGAAAAAAAACGTATTTGGTTTCACAACGCATATGATGATGCAAGCGGTACATTTTGTGATTGATTAAAGCTTGTGTTTCAGTTTTCAAGAAGTTCCAAATGTAGCGTACAACAGATGCATTTTAGACCGTTGTCTCTATAATTAGAATGTTTTTGGTTGAAAATAATGTAAAAAAAGAGATAAATAAATCAGTAATAAATAAACAAGATCACATACACACAACATTAATTGTAGTCTTAGGTGTAGAACATGTCGATTCTCCTCACAACCCTGACTTGAACGGCACGCCAGTAGCTGGCAACCATGAACCGCCGGCAATAAGGCTTCCCACGGTAAACCGAGAAGCAACTGCGGTGCTCGTTATGGCGTGGAATCCTTTCCACCGGACCCGCCATCTCGTGGAAGACCCCGGCCCAAAATTTTTGTACTCTCCATAGAAAACAGTATTGAGAGCAAAATTGGATCCTCTTAACCAAGGAGACCATCCCAAGGGACTGATCGAGTTGTCTATATAGGTTTTCATGATTGTTACACGCGAATAAGCTTGCCACGGTCGCCCTAAATAAGTCTTGTAAGATCGAATCACAGGTTTCAAATCAGAAGCCGCGATTATCCTTGAGCTATGGATGGTTATTCCTGTGTTCTGAAAAGGGTCACCCCGGCCTTGGGCGGTAATAATGTTGGCTTGACCATGGAGAGGTCGTCGTACGAGAATCATGCAGTTTTGAAACACAACAGCTGCGTTTCCAAAGATGAAGTCGATGGTGCCTGAGATGTAACACTCCCTAAAGAACTGACGTTGTGAGTGAATGTAGAGAGTGTCTTGGAATCCATGGATACCAACTCGGTAGAAAACAGAGAGGTCAGAGGATGATCGAACCGCCACAGCTTGGCCGCGTAATGGCCCCGCCGTGTTGATGAATGTCATGTCCTTTGCTACAAACCTTTGGCCTCCAAAGCCTTCGAAAAGAGTTGAAAAAAAATTATTAGTACCATTAATTAGAAGTCGTAAGTCGGATTTAACTAAGGTTTTAAGATTAGAGTTTGAACCGGCGGTTGCGGAGTTGTAGGTGGTGTAACCGTGCTGGACGCTTCGACCACTGGTGACGACTGTTTTTCTCTCACCGTCGCCGACGAGCATGATGTTATGGTTATCGTTGCCAACATCGATGTTCTCTCTGTAAACACCTTTCTTCACATATATGACAAATCTTGACTTGTATCTCCTTCTTGCTGCGAAGTTTATGGCAGCTTGGATTGACCGGAAATGGCCGGATCTGTCTAGTGACACCACTAGGTGTGGCCTCGATTTCGCTAAAGAGGCTGATACGATTAATCGTCTCTCGTGTCTTGAGACCCAGCTTGGGAAGAATTCTTTGTGGTTTGCTTCACAAACCAAACAGATTGTAATTAATTTGACTGTGTTAGATAAAGTCATGTTACATAATAACCTTATTTTAAAATAAAAAATTACCGTCTAAGATGAAAAAGCTAAAGGTGTCTTTTGGATAAATAAATAATAATGGTATAACCTAAGATGTTAATTAGTATTCATGATTAAGCTGATCACGTGTGAACAAAGATTACGATGAACGTAACACTCTTTTATACTTTTTGCCGAGAATACTTATAAGCAGGAAAAGATGATTTGTGGAACAAATTGGTGTATTCGTAATTAAAGGAGGAAAATCTAATTAATCAGTTGAAGTAACTATAATATTTTTTTCTTTGACTAAAGTAATTAATTATGATACTAATACAGTATAATAGAACGTACCAGTCGTATGATTATGTTGCTTCATGAGAACTCCATTGACGGCCAAGCAGTTTCCAATCAAATCTGACAAGTTCTTGTTGGAGATAGCCGGCATGACGAAATCTGAGACGTTAAGATCCTCGGATCCGGAACGGCACGTCTCGATGTTGGTCTGAGCCGTGCTTAGCCACGTCTGTGCATCGAAGTCCGTACACTTGACATCATTTGTAGCCGCCGGGTTAAGTCCCTTGAGCGTTCGGTTCAGCTGAGCCACCGTGTTTTGGAAGAGGTGTACACAGTCTGACCAAGCGGCCTTCCTTTGGTTGTTGGTGCAGCTCGGTCCGAACTTAACGGTTTGACTGTGTGTAATCACGGCTTGGTCAAGTGCTATCTTGACAAGCATTCGTAAGAACTCGGACCGGAACCTTGGTGGTCGGTTAATGTTGTTGTGTGAGCTCTTCTTGAAGTAGTAATTGCATGTCTCGGCGTGTGGAGTCTTGTCGCACCACCATGTCATGTCACCGGAGACAGAGCCGTTGTTGGTTGGAGACGGTGGAACCACTGGTCCGGGAGATGGCGGTGAGGCAGCAGGGGAACTCGAGGATGGGGTTGGGGATGGTGCGGTTTCTGGTGGTGGGGTAACATTATGATCCCACGGAGGAGGAGCATCGGTTCCACCAGTGAAGCCACTATGGTGTACGGCGGAGGAAAACGGTAGAAGAAGAAATGAGGCCAAGAGGCAAATGTGAAAGATGCCTCTAAGCATTTTTCGAAGTTCTTGGCTATCAGTTTGTATGGGGAATTGGGAAATGTCATGGTGTGATGTCTTAACTAATTAAAGGGAATTTTAACTTCGTATATTAAATTATTTTAATGAGGAATTGTTATTATTATTGAGTTTGTGTGTATGTACTTTGCAAGTGATTGTTATTGAGGGGAGAACATGATGATGTGTGTTGTCTTTGCTTGGGATTGTATTCATATGATATCATGACTCATATTCTTATATTTCGCAACATATGATTATAAAATCATATAATATGAAACACCTATATAGATGTCTATAATTGATTCCATTACATATTATTAAAATAGTAAGAAAAAAATGTCAAAATGAAAAAAGAAGAGGAAAAGTGACTTAAAAGGAAGAAGAAGAAGATGTGTTTTTCCAATGTTAAAGTAACCTTTTCCATGTGCTTTTAGCTCAGTTTCTACTCCTGTAGTTTCAAGCATACGCAAACTCTTACAATAATCTTTGTTTTATATGTTACTAAATGATTATATATTACTACATAATTTTATATTTGTATTAAATATCTCCGGTGAGTATGTAACTTTTAGAGTTTACTTTTATATTCTGACGTTGTCACCAGCTAGTGTCTTTGTTGACCACCTAGTGTCTTCTTTAGGGAAGGTGTTCATATAAGCCTTGGAGTTTTCACTGATATGGAACGAACCGAACCAGATACTAATGTTTGAATGGTCTTGTTGAAAACTAAAACTTTAACCCATTCTTGAATATATTTGGTTTTTGTAAAAGCCAAACAAAGCAAATAAAAATTCACCGTTACCATTTTAAATACTCGATATGAGTTTATGTGATCAAACAGCCTAGGGAAACTATCGTCATGTTACAAACTTACAATGATGTTTGTATACGTTAAAGAATTACAACAATGTAAATGTCAAAACTGAAACTTTTCTTGATAACATTTTGGAATAAATATGAAAGAACTCTCATCATCCATCAGGTCGAAGAAGTGTTTTCAGCTGAAACAGAGGAATCGTCCAAATACTCAGAACGAAGTTGCATAAGTAGTCGACCAAGATAGTTGAGCCCTTCTCCTTCTCGGCCACCGCCCCAGAATAGGTCGTGCGGTGAAGACTCCACAAGAACCGATCCAGCAGTTGAGAGCAACATCGATTTCAAATGAGGATAAGTCGAGAACTTGCATTTTAGAGCCATGTACATTACTTCTATCTTCACATCTTCCCAGTCAGTCCGAACCTAAAACAATCATTAACAAGATCAACGAAAGAGTGAAAACTGCTTTGATGCTCCAAACTGGACACTTAAACTTTTATTCATACCAGTTCAGGTTTCTGTCTCAGTGTTGATCTGCCTATCAGAGCTGCCTCCTCTGGACTTCTAGCTGTTCTAATTTTCTCAACGCAGTCTTGTGCCATCGGATTTTCGACCCCAACAAACTTGTTTGCCTTCAGGTTGTTGGAAAAGGATTCAGAGATTATGTTATTATGAAAGAGAGCAAGATATCATTTTACATGGACCCTTGTGTGGTACCTGATAGTAATGCTCAACACTGGGCCAGGTCATGTAATCATCATTCTCCTCGCCACAGGGCATTCGTATTGGATGAGGAGAAAAATTGGAGAAACTTCCATAAAGGTCCCATGTTTTGTAGAAGAATATGATACTAGATTCAAAGGGGTTAACACTAGGATCAATCTCGACAGTTGCGTCCTCTGATGGGATAACAGGTATAAGATCTGGTATGGGTTGAAGAAACCCGGTGACAAGCATGTCGGGGCCAACCTGTAGTTTTCAAGGATTTAGATTATTAACCCATGGTACTAAGAGGCTAGATTGGTTAATGTTAAGTCAAGAAGTGTAAATATTACCTGCTCGTAGCTAACATCCATGAGATTCAATGCTTGTGTCATCTCTACCATCCCAAGTTCACCAACAGGAGAAGGCGCATTCCTCCCACCGATAATTTTTGGGGCAACGAAAGCAACAACCTGAAAAACGAATTACATTGAGAGAATAACAGTCTTTTAACCAGTCAAAAGCATAAGATGACTACAAAATAAGTATGGAATTAGTGAAATGGGTACCTTGTGGATGACGCTGGATGATATAGCAGATGCTGCTAATGTTCCCCCACACTCCCATAGAATGGAGAGATACCCACGAAGATGGAAATATTCCATAACTTCTCTTGGATTCAACATGTCAAACTCCACAACTTCAACACCTTTGGACGCAAGAAATTTCTGGAAACTCTTTCTCGCACCTCTTTGTGTAACAATTATGGTAGGCACTTCCGAGACATCCCAGAGATGGGCTTTCTCAGGAAGATCAAGACTCTGAGTCATCACAATTCGCGTAGGGGTGTGACCTTGTCCATGTCTTGCAGTCAATCGAGGATCTGCAGTTAAAACAATTGTACAACTCTGTTGTTATATACAGTATCAGTTTTAGGCATACACAAAGATTCAAGATTTCAGGTAAAAAAATATTTACCATCTTGGCGTACAGTGTTTCCTCCAACTATCACAGCATCACTTGTTCCTCGCAACTCAAACACTCGGGTTCTAGAGAGTTTACTACTTATCCATGCTGCATGTCCACTACTTGCTGCAATCTTACCTGTCAATAAACCAAAAAAAACCTTAAGCTCCCTCCAACTTCCATCTATTCTAGTACTAACAATAAAAATGCAGGTTGACATAATTACCATCAAGAGTCATGGCATACTTAAGAACAGAGAACGGAACACGAGAACAAGCTCTATGAATCAAAGGAGCATTCACAAGAAGACACGATTTCCTAGCATCCTGTAAGAACTTGCACATTTAGTTACCAAAAAATACAAATCATTCACTTAAAATTGAAGAGTAACAGACATAGATTATTACTTCAAGAATTTTACTCTCAAAGTCCTCTCCAAGAACATTCACTTCAATCCCTTGACTTCTTAATTCACGAATCGCAGATCCTCTCAGATGTTGTAAAGGATGCCTTATTCCAACAACAACTCTTTCAATTCCTGCCTAATCTATACAATGCATTTCTTCGACTCAAACACAAATTTATCACATTGTTACATCATTTATCACATATCATTGGATTTATGCTTAGAAGCAAAACCTGAACAAGAGCAGACACAGCAGCGTGGTCGCCGTGACAATCACCAGGCTCCATGTTTAAATAAGCCGTGGAGCCTCTACAAAACTCTCCAGCAGCTTCAACAGCCAACGCTTCTGCTGGTTTAGTGCCTTGAGCGTAGAGATATCCTTCTCCAGCGACTTTACCAGAGGAAGTAGCGATTACACAGCCGAAATTAGGGTGAGGTGAAGTAAGTCCGGCGGACATTTCGGCCAAATCAACAGTGCGTCGGATAAAGGCGGCGTCTTTCGCGTGGTGGTTACGACCATTGTCGCCGTTAGCTAGAGTGGCTCTGCAGATTAAGGGAGACGAACATATTCGAAATGAAAGAGCCATAATTGGAATTGATTGGCCTAATCTGTACAAAGAAGAGAAGGGTTTAAAGTTATGCAATGTTCCAAATGTCAAAATCGTGTAACTCACTCAGAGCTCTAAACAAAATCAAATCTTTCGGCTTGTTCCCTAAAGCGTAAGTAAAACCCAGAAACAAAAGATCAAAACTTTACTCGTGTTCTCTGAATCAAAACAGAAACCCGTATAAACCCTATTCTCGAAATCTATCAATGTCGCTGACCTGAGAAAAAGGGTAATAAGAAACTGAAGAGATCGAAGTCGGCGAAGAGAGAGAGAGAGAGAGAGAGAGAGAGAGAGATCCTCAAAGCATTAAAGTGACATCAATCCAAATGCGAAATCACTTTAGAACATCCATTACATCAATCCTGTTCATTAGTCATTACACTATCTCCGTGAGTGATCTAAGAGGAGATATCGACGATGAGAGATGCGAATCAATTATTTACTACGTTGGATCGAAGGTTAGGGATAAGATGCGTGAGAGAGAGAGTTTGGATTTGTTAATTTCGGTTTACACACATTCAGTTGAGATTATTTTCGGTTTGATATGGTTTTAAGTTTTAACTTTTAACAATTGATTAATTTGTGCTGTTTTGGTTTTTGTGAACTCATCGGTCATCAGTTCTTTTTCACCAAACTCATTAAAACCCAAATTCCTAACTCAATACGTTCATGGTTTAGGTTTGGTTGAGTTGACTCACAAATGTGGAACTATTTTGACATCTCTACTCTAGACATTGGAATGTATTAAGGCAAGAGTTGTAAACAAACCCTTCAAGACTCTAATGCAACATATGAAGTCCGATTTCGGCTTTGAAGATGGTGGAGACGTTACACTTATAATTTGTTAACGACACTCACACTAGCATGTCAGATTTTTTTTTTTTTTTTTTTTTTTTTTTTTATGGCATTTTGGCCGGAAAAACGGTATTTTCATACCCAAGCTAAGGGGTATGTTGAATTCATACCCCAGCTATAGCATTGAGCAAATCCATACACAATGTTAAGTGAATTTCAAATTAGCTGCCCAGACTCGAGAAATTGTGTAAAAACATACACAACGCGTAACGGTGTTATCTGCCCGTTAACAGCCGCTTACGTGGCTGCCACGTATGAAACGACGTCATTTTGAGAAATAAAAGAAAGAGCTCATTTTGTCCAAAACGACGTCGTTTCCTTTATCTTCCTCTTCTTCTATTTTTCTTCTTTCCCTGAATCGAGAGCTCAGTTGGTTCAATTGATTTGGGGATTTCATAAAAATTAGGGTTTTTATTCTCTCTTTACAATGGCCAAAAGCTCTCTCTTCAATAAGCGTTTGCTTCTCTCTCTTCTTCTTCTCCATCTTTGTATCATCTCCTCTTCTTCTTCTTCAAGCTCAGATTCAGAAGCTCTCTTAAACTTCAAACTCACCGCTGATTCAACGTCTCCGGCAACAACTTCAACGGTCAGATACCAAACTCATTGTCCCAATTCCCAGAATCTGTCTTTACACAAAACCCATCTCTCTGTGGAGCTCCATTACCGAAATGCACAAACCCGACTAAATCATTGATTGATTCGTTTATTTAAGCTTAACAAATTAAAAATTAAAAAGAAACCAAACGGACCTGGGCAACAAAGTTGCTAACCACACGACCGTCATCGATACACATCCTTGGGCCATAAGTATTGAAGATCCGAGCAATCCTAACCTCAACATTAGCGCCTCTGTGGTAATCCATTGTCAAAGTCTCCGCCGTACGTTTTCCTTCGTCGTAACAACTCCTAACACCTGTTCCAATTTGCCATATTATCACACAAAGTCTCTATGAAATTCAACAACACAAATGATTTTGACCAGATCTGACCGGAGCAGAGCGGAGCTAACGTGCGCCGCTTATAACAAAAAAAAAAAGAGCCGAGAGAAGAAGAAGAATATACCAATGGGATTAACGTTTCCCCAGTAAGTCTCAACCTGAGGATGCTGAAGAGGATCTCCGTAGACCTCACTGGTACTGGTGAGTAAGAATCTAGCACAAACCCAACTGAGCTCTCGACTCGGGGAAAGAAGAAAATAGAAGAAGAGGAAGATAACGGAAACGACGTCGTTTTGGACAAAATGAGCTCTTTTTTTTATTTCTCAAAACAACGTCGTTTCATACGTGGCAGCCACGTAAGCAGCTGTTAACGAGCAGATAACACCGTTACGCGTTGTGTATGTTTTTACACAATTTCTCGAGTTTGGGCAGCTAATTTGAAATTTACTTAACATTGTGTATGGATTTGCTCAATGCTATAGCTGGGGTATGAATTCAACATACCCCCTTAGCTTGGGTATGAAAATACCGTTTTTCCCATTTTGGCCTGTGTCCCGACGAAGAGTGGGTCGAGAGAGGGAAGAAAAGCTGAAGCAGAGAGATGAAAGCAGAGGTGTAGTCAGTCACTTGGGCTCACGACACATAAGGAAGAAGCCGACTTAGGCCCAATAGCCAGAATTCTGTTCATTACACTATCTCCGTGAGTGTGATCTAAGAGGAGAGATCGACGATGAGAGATGCGAATCAATTACTACGTTGGATCGAAGGTTAGGGATAAGATGCGTGAGAGAGAGAGAGTTTGGAATTTGGATTTGTTAATTTCGGTTTACATACATTCAGTTGAGATTATTTTCGGTTTGATATGGTTTTAAGTTTTAACTTTTAACAATTGATTAATTTTCTGCTGCTTTGGTTTTTGTGAACTCATCGGTCATCACTTCTTTTTAACCAAACTCATTAAAACCCAAATTGACTAACTCAATACGTTCATGGTTTAGGTTTGGTTGAGTTGACTCACAAATGTGGAACTAAACAAACCCTTCAAGACTCTAAGAATATCATAACACCATAAGCAACATATGAAGTCCGATTTCGGCTTGAAAATGGTGGAGACGTTACACTTATAATTTGTTAACGACACTCACACTAGCATCAGCATGGATCTTTTTATTATAATGCATTACTATTTTGAGTTTTATTTTGAATAATAATTAATTTAAAGACAATGATAAAGGTAGGTGTACTCATTAAGTCCATGAGACCACAGTTATTCCTATATAACATATTTCTCAGGCATTGGTCTTACTCTTATATATGCAGTAGCACTTCATGTCTCCTTTTGCGCTTACTTTCTCGCAAAGACCGACTGATCCTTTCCACGTTTTGATACACATAGCATTACATTCTTCGAGAGAGCATGTCAATTTTTTATTTGGTGACGCTCCTATTACTGTAACATATACAACATAAAATCTCAATATTATTTTTCATAAATCAAATATATTATCTTTGCTTGAGTGATTATGTTTAAAAAAATGTATACTAGCTAGTTAGATTATAAGTTTTAAACTCAATACTAATAGGCAATGCATCAAGTGGTCAATATGCTTTTATACTAGTTATATATTTTCGCATATAGTTGATGTAAGATTTTCATACACTCTCTTTCGAGATAATAGCACTTTTAGCTATTAATATGGAAAAAACCCGTCAACCCTCTCTCTCCCTAACACGAATACCATGATTTTACGATTCTCTAAAGGACATAAGCCAATTTATTCATTGTCAACAATTTTGAGTTGAAAATCCATATTCCTAACATAATATCATAGTTCGAAGACAAGTTTCCCTTTAATCAGCTAACACATAAAATAGTATTAGTTACCTCGCTAATTAGTGAAAAAACTGAAATTTCTTTAGTTTTGGTATCGATTTGACAGAAAATAAGTAAATCAGTATCATAGAATTTTATACTAAAAATAATAACTTTGATACATATTTTATATGAGATAATTTAATTGATAATTTTGATACATATCATATATGAGATAATTTAATTGATATTTTAAACAAATAATATGATAATCATAATCAATTTCTTTTATAATGATAATATATAATAAATTTATTTTGAATGTTTATACAAACCTTGCACAAGAAGGATGTAGATAGTTAGTACGGTTAAGAAGACTTGAAAAAGTTTCTTCATCTTCGACACTATAAATGAATTGGAGTTGGTTAAAATTTTACAAAGAACATGTTACTTATATATATAGTTATATCTATTCAACAATCATTAATACCTAATTCAACCAAATTTAATTAAATTAAATTTAAAGAGATCTTGTTTCCAATAATACAGATTTTATTCTAATTTAATCAGACAAGAAAAAAAGAAAAGAAAAAAAAGTGCAGATTTAGTTACCTGAAGGATTTTCCCTAGTCCCATGTCATCAGCGAGTATTCCACCACCTTTCTCTTTTGTATGCAATGACCAAAGCCAATTAATCCCTTCTCTCTGATGTGGATATAAAATAGTTATGTTGTTTTAAATTAATCCAGATTTTTGCACATATATATATTAATTGGGAAAATTTTAAAAAATAAATAACTTTTTTTTGAATAAACAAAAAAGAAATAATCTTTAAAATGTAAAATATTACATATGATGCTATATTGACATTATTGTATTAAAAAGAGCAAAAAATATCAAATTAAAGAAAAATAGTCAATTTACTTATGCGGAAACTGTGATTTCCAAAACAAACAAATGCTTTAATTATTTTAGTTATTACATTTGAAAGATTTGGATAAGATTAAAATTTATGATTCTTCTATCATCTTTGTTGGATTTTATGTTTTAATTATTTTGAATTATCATACATATACATATAATTTTAATTTTCTGCATATATTGTTATTCAAATTTTTGTAAACAAAATTATATTACACAAAATAGATGAGCGAAACAAAGTGTCTTCAATGTTTCACATTGGTTTAAAATTTGGCTAACTCTTGCGAGTCTACTCAAAACATGACTAAAAGGAGTTTAGATCCGAGTGAGCAAACAGCTTGACTTATCATGCATTCAATTTATTTTTTTTTAGTTCTTTAGTTGAACTAATAATTTTATCGAATATAAAAAATATTTTCAAATTTATAAAATATTATTAACTGTTAAGACTTTTCAACTTTTAGGTCTACCTTCCACAAACCATAACTGTGCCAATATTATACAATGCTAAAGCATTGGTTTTTCAGGGCAAAGATATATGCAATAACATTTCATGTCCCCTTTTGTATTTACTTGCTCACAAATACCGGTTCCTTTCCACGTCCTTGTACATATAGATTTACATTCTTCAATAGGACATGTCCCTTGTTTATTTGAAAAAATCTTATGACAATGTGTCATCGCATTCAGTGACACTCCTTTCCCTATAATATAAAAAGCACATAATCTTAGTCTTTATGTACATTTAAAAACAATATAATTTTGATTCATTAACTATTCTTAAATGAAAAGTATAGTTAGATTAAGCAGTTACAACTCATAAAAAATTAACAACAAGTGGATTGACTAATGTTTTTATAAGTTATTTTGCATTTTTTTTGATATGAGATTACATCATATTTTTTACCCATAAATCTCGACATATTCCATCATGTGTTTCCAGCGAGATCATGTAATATATTTTACATAAGATAGTTTCGTACTATTAAGATATAATATAATATTTGTAATTGATTCTAAATAATTATACAAATGTACCTTGCACAAGAAGGATGTAAATAGTGAGAATGGCAAACAAGACTTGAAAGAATTTCTTCATCTGTGATAATGCAGGACTTGAAAGATAATGAGATGTTTTGCAAAGAACATGTAATACATATAAATATATATAGTAGTTGTATGTATTCAATATTTGTATCATATTCAACCAAAATTGATTCAATTCCATTTAAAATGATTTTTTATATAACTATTATTTCAAATTTATTTCTGATTTAATAGGATATAGTTTTACACTAATCCAGATTAGTAGTTGTATGTATTCAATATTTGTATCATATTCAACCAAAATTGATTCAATTCCATTTAAAATGAATTTTTATATAACTATTATTCCAAATTTATTTCTGATTTAATAGGATATTGTTTTACACTAATCCAGATTTTTTGCTCATTATGTATTTAAAAACCTTTGATTTTTATTCTCCATTATTGTAAAACACTAGAAACTGATTGGCCATGAATTTAATACTGTATCTTATTCCAGTTTATTGTACTTTTATAAAATATTTTATTTATTGTATATCTCTTATTCTTAACTTTAACTTTACTTTCAATAATTAAAAAATTACTCTAAAGGGGAAGTAAATTTTACCATATGATATATAAACAAGTTTCCCACATAAAATTATTTTGACTATATATATTCCATGGCGACGTCGGAATCAGGTGCCAAGTGTTCCAAGCGCGTCTGTCTCTTCCACAGCGACGAGACTAGAGATCTCGCCGAGAGAATTGTATCGCAATCTGATTGCATCGAGCTACGAAGCATCAGTTGGAAGTAATTAAAACCCTCTCATCTCTCTATCTAATTCATTCCAGATTCGTGGGTTTGGTTTTCAAAAATTGATTATTATTATTATTATTATTTTTTTTTGGACTTTCGAATGTGAGTTTCTTTGTGTGTTTTTGACCATGCGAGTTCAAATTCGATTCCTTGAGATGAGTTATTTAGGTTCTTGATCACTAAAGTAATCACAATCATTGTTGTTTGTTTGTTTTTATTAGGAAATTTGATGATGGGTTCCCTAATTTGTTCATACAAAATGCTATAGGCATTCGTGGGCAGCACGTTGCCTTCTTGGCTTCATTCAGCTCACCTGCTGTGATCTTCGAGCAACTCTCAGTTATATATGCTCTGCCTAAGCTTTTAGTTTCTTCGTTTACACTTGTTCTTCCTTTCTTCCCCACTGGAACTTTTGAGAGAATGGAAGATGAAGGAGATGTGGCGACTGCTTCTACTCTCGCTAGGATGCTCTCAAATATACCAACTTCGAGAGGAGGACCGACTAGCTTAGTTACCTTTGATATACATGCCTTGCAGGTCTATGTTTACAACCATGATCAATCAATGCTCATGACTTCTCTCTTTTTTGTTCTCTGTCTTGATGGTTTCATCTAGATTTTGCCTGTTTTCTGTTTGACTTTTGTAGGAAAGATTCTATTTTGGTGATACTATACTTCCTTGCTTTGAAAGTGGTATACCATTGCTCAAGAGCAGACTCCAGAGTCTACCTGATTCCGATAACGTAAGTCTCTTTCCCTCTGGTTGTCACATTTCTATCATGTAGAGTAGATATTAACAAGATGCAATTCATTTTTTGGTTGCTGTTTTTCATTTGTTTCAGATATCTATTGCATTCCCAGATGATGGAGCATGGAAACGTTTCCACAAACAACTCGAACATTATCCAACGGTAATACATAGACCGTATCGCCTTTGCTCCTTCATTAGCATCTTACAGTGTTGACCGTTTTAGGACTTAGCAAGCTTGGTTTATACAAGCTCACGTTAGATCTAACTCCAAAACAAGCATTGCATCATCCAATCTTAAACAGCAAATCAATACATTATCCCTTGACTTACCTAGTAGTATCCTCTTTGTCATTCAGATTGTTTGCAACAAGGTAAGAATGGGAGACAAACGGATAGTGCGTATCAAAGAGGGAGACGCTGAAGGAAGGCACGTTGTGATTGTCGATGATTTGGTTCAGTCGGGTGGCACACTAATTGAATGCCAGGTTCTGTACTCAGATTCAACTCTCAAAAGTTTTAACTCTGTTCTCACTTCACTTATTCATAAACTAACCAGTAATTCTTGTTCCCTTCAGAAAGTCTTAGCTGCACATGGAGCAGCCAAAATTAGCGCATATGTAACACACGGGATCTTCCCAAAGAGTTCATGGAATCGTTTCAAGCTTGACACTAAAGGTGACAACTATTATACAAATGTTTTAACTCAGTCTAAACAGAATCATGTCTGTTTCTTTGCGACAATACTTAAAACCTTGTATTCGTCTTTCCGTGGTGCAGGTGATCCCGCGGAAGTTCTGAGCTATTTCTGGATCACAGACTCGTGTGGGTTGACTGTGAAAGAGGTGATGAATAAACCTCCTTTTGAAGTTCTTAGCCTGGCTGGCTCCATCGCTTCTGCTCTTCGAGTTTAAGCTTCTGATATTCGAGTAGGAATCCAGCTGCGAGTTATTTTTGGGTTTGGACAAAGCTGATTTATGAACTTTGGTGTATAGTCTCGATTGAAGCATTTACCATTGAAATTTGAAAGAGGTTGTTTGTTTAAAATTTGAAAAAATTAGAATACATACATCAATCTTAATAGGTAATTTGAACTCTATACTAAATCTTTTAAGTCTTTGAAATGTAACCTTGTAGGCTGAACTAAATGACTATTTTGTCATTGGTTACAAATTAAATTAAACTAAATACAATATAATTAAATTAATTTATTTGAAAATTTTAATTATACTAAATAAAAATAGGAGCTATAAGCTTCTAAGGGTGTCCACCTAAGCTTTAAAACAACCAATAGGGATTCAACATGTCACTAAAATATTTGCAGAACTCTATTTAAAGTTTATAAATACTAAAACTTTAAAAAGTTTCAAAAAAATATTATAATATTTAAATTTTTTAAAATTTTAAATATTATAAATATTGAAAATTTTAATAGCTCTTAACTTTTTAAAAGTTTTTAAATAATATAAATTTTAAATTTTAATAGTTTAAAATATTATAAATATTGAAACTTCTAAAAGTTTTAGCTTTAAAAAGGTTTCAAAATATTATAATTTTAAAATTTTAATAGTTTAAAATATTATAAATATTGAAACTTCTAAAAGTTTTAGCTTTAAAAAGGTTTCAAAATATTATAATTTTTAAATTTTAAAAATTTCTTAACAATTAAAAGGTTTTTAAAACCTAAGCTTTAAAACAACCAATAGGGATTCAACATGCCACTAATTAACATTTTTAGAAATTTGCAGAATTTTATATATTAAGAATTATTTGACATGTCATTAATTAACATTTTCTAAATTTCCAGAATTTTTTAGAGAAAGGAAAATTTGAAATTTATGGAAATAAAAAAAGTATGTACAATATCCCACATTGGCAAGAAAGTTTTTAGACAATGGTTCAAACCAGTATAAATAAGATTAATATGCTTCCAACAACGAATGAGCAGGAAAGCTTGATTTATCAGGCGTCCAAGTTTAAAAGTTTTATTCGGTTTGATCCTGTTTTTTATTTAATCAAATTAAAACTTTAAAAAGTTTTAAAAAAATATTATAATATTAAAATTTTAATAGTTTAAAATATTATAAATATTGAAACTTTTTAAAAGGTTCAAATATTATATTCGAACCTTTTAAAAGTTTAAAATATTATAAATATTGAAACTTCTAAAAGTTTTAGCTTTAAAAAGTCAAAATATTATAATTTTTAAATTGTAAAAATTTCTTAACATTTAAAAGCTTTTTTTAAAAAAAAATTAAAAATTTGAAATATTAGAAATATTGAAACTTTTAAAAGGTTCAATATTAAAATATTTAAACTTTATAGAATGTTTTATTTAGTATAATTTATTAGGTTTGCTTGATTTATGCTTATTTATCAGATTTATTTTAGCAAATTAAAATTTTTAAAGGTTAAAATATTTATTATAGAATGTTTAGAAATATGATAAATACCTCCATAAAAATGTTAAAATATTATAACTATTTAAACTCTATAAAAAGTAAAAGTGTCATTAATATTTAACTCTAAAAAGAAAAATGTTACAGATAATTAAACTACATCTAAAGTTTGAAATATTTTAAATATTTAATCTCTTTTAAAAATTGAAAAGTTTAAGAATTACTAAATATTATATATCAAATTTTTTAATATCTTGAAAATATCTTACTTATCTCTGTTTGTGCTTTATATCTCTTATGAGCTGTAAAACATGTTTTTCTGTATGACTTTACCGAAAATTTGATACTTTTGCAGTCAAAATTTTATTTTTAAGTCCAAGAAAGAATGATTGACATCGCAAGACCTTGATTTGATGTTATTTGAGTTTAAAGAAGAAGGATCAACAAAAAGCACAAATATTGTTTTTATTATACATGTGTTCATATTACTTTCTCTGCAAGTAAGGATTTTGGTTTGAGAAGTATATGGATGAAATTATCAATAATTGGGTGCATGTGTTGACTATGCTGGTTTTCATGAATTGCATAATTTTTATGAGAAAAAAATGATTTTGGTCTTCAAGTTTGATGGGTTAACAAGTTGTGTAGTAGTCTAAAAAAAAAGGTTTTTTCGGTGAAAGAATGTGAAAAAGTTGACGAGGAAGAACAAGAAGAAGAGTATACCAAAGAACTGGACGGTAAAAATAACGATGACAATTACCATAAAATTTGACAATAAAAATGACAAAAAAGAATATGAAAAATAAGAAAACATTAAATAAAAACACGAAAACATAGGTGATAACGATCAATTAAATATGAAAAATGAGATAAATTCATGATTACAAATTGTTTCGTTTTCTGGTGGCCAAATAAATGGTTTAAGATATGTGAGGTCACCAGTTTGATCCGCCTCGCCTGGACGTCGAGTTAGATTCATGATTTTTTTATCAAATTTGATTTTAAAACACAACTGATTTTTATATTTTTTAAAATTGTGTATATGAAATTTAAATTTTTCCTTAATAGTAATTTAAAGTTTTCTATAAAATAATATTTCATTACTGTTATCAATCATATATAATTTTTATCAAAATTTATCAAATAAACCCACGCGTAGCGTGGGTCAAAACCTAGTTTTAAAAATAATATGTAAACTAGATATTCGGAATTTTCTGGATTGTTTTTTAAAAATTATAATTAATTTATTATATTTAATATTAATCAATAACTAAAAAATTAAATTAAGATAAAATAAATAACATATACCCTTAATTAATAATTGATTAAACATTAAAAAATGAACACAAAATAATTAAACTCATCATTGTTAGAAAATTATTTTTAAAAATAACTGTTTATATTTTAGATATTGAAATTTTTTGATAATGATGAAGTAGTTTATTATGGAAAATATTAATAAATAAAAAAATTAAAAAGTTTTTTTGATAATGATGATGAAGTAGTTTATTATGGAAAATAAAATTAAAATTTTGAAAATTAAAATTATGGAAAATATTTTAGATATTAAATTTTTTTTTGATAATGATAATGAAGTAGTTTAAAAAATAAATTAAAATTTTTTAGAAAATGATGAAGTAGTTTATTATGGAAAAATTAATCAATAAAGAAAATTTAAAAAGAAAATTAAAGAAAATTAATCAATAGATAATATTATTTTTCATTTAGTAAAAAAGTTTTGAAAAATAATTATATATTTTAGTTTATTTTGAAAATTGTTAACTTTAATAAAATAATAATAAATTGTGAGATTCTAGAAAATAAATCAACAGTTCAAAAAAATCGACTATGTAACAAATCAATTAAAAAAATCGACTTTTTAATATAAGTCAACAAAGAAAAAACATAAATCAGCAGGAATAAAATATAAGTTGACAGTAAAAAAGTCAATCATATTAATAAGTCAACTTAAAATAAAATAAGTCTACTAAGACCAAACAAATCAACGGAAAAAATTATAAATCAACAAACAAAACATATAAGTCAACATCATCAAAAGTCGACTTTGTAAAAAACAATCAAACAAAAAAAAGTCGACAATTTTATAATAAATCGATGGAAAAATAAATAAGTCGACAAAAATTAAACTTAAGTCATCCATTCAAAATATCGCCCTTATTAATAAATCAATGTAGAATATAATAAGTCAACAATAAATAAACAAATCAACAGAAAACAAATATAAATCAATGAACAAAAAAAATAAGTCAACAGTTAAAAAATCGACTATGTTATAAATCCACTAGCCATAACATAAGTCAACTGTTCTAATATAAGTCGATGACACGATAATTAAGTCAACAAGTAAAAACAAAACGATTGTTCAAAAAATCGACATTATAAATAAATCAACCTTGATTAAAATAAGTCCAGAAAATTGATATATATATATATATATTATAAATTGTATAATTTTGAATTATTTATTTTTAAAGAAAATTAAATCTAAATAATATCAACAAAATTATTTAAATTCTTTTTCTTTAACCAAAATTTTAAGATCAAAAATTTATTCATGTAATCATTATTTAAAATACAATTAATAATTTTCGTTATAATTTTAAATTATTAAATAATTAATTCCGAATTTAACAATTTTAAAATGTAATTTATTTTTAAAGTTAATTTATTTTTAAATATAAGTTAAGTTTTTATTATTTTTATTTAATTGTTAAAATTATTTAATAATAAGGGTATTTCTGTCCATTTTCATTCCAAAATGTGTAGTTTTCAAATAACTATAAGATTAAGTGTAATTTTCAAATTTCTTTTCAGTATAGTTTTCAAATTGTCCCTTAAAATTTTTATGTAGGATAATCCAATAATGTAATAATAAATAATGTTTCATTTCACTTCTTTTTGTGTATACGTGACAGACAGATAAATTCCTTCGGAAATAATGCAGTGACAAACGTATACTAATGACACTGCATTATTTGGATTTTCTTATTACTATTTTTAGCTAGTTAAATTTAAGTTGTAATAATATGTATTTAATATTCTCCAACAAAAAAAAAAAAAAAAAAAAAACAGAAGAAATATATTCTGTATTTAGTCTGTGACTTCAAATTTGCTTAGTCTGTGACTTTTAACAATCGATTAATTTGTGGTGGTTTGGTTTTTGTGAACTCATCAGTTCAGTCATCAGTTCTTTTTAACCAAACTCATTAAAATCATCAACCTTTTTGTTCTGTTAACTCATTAAAACCCAAATTCATAACTCAATAAGTTCTTGGTTTGGGTTTGTTGACTCCCAAATCTGGAACTATTTTGACATATCTAAACATTGGAATGGATTATTAACGCAAAAGTTGTAAACAAACCCTTCAAGACTGTAAGAATATCATCAAACCATAAGCAACATATGAAGTCCGATTTCGGCTTTGAAAATGGTGGAGACGTTACACTTATATTTGGTTAATGACACTCACACTAGCATGGATCATTTTATTATAATGCATTTACTATTTTGAGTTTTATTTTGAATAATAATAAATTTAACGACAATGATAAAGGTAGGTGTATTCATTAGGTCTACGAGACCACATTTGCTCCTATATACTTAACATATTGCTTACTTTTGCGCTTACTTTCTCGCTTTTGCGCTTCACACTGGTCTTCTAGGACAATTATATAGGCAGTAGCACTTCATGTCTCCTTTTGCGCTTACTTTCTCGCAAATGCCAACTCCTTTCCACGTCTTAGTACACACAGATTTACATTCTTCGATAGAACATGTCAATTCTTTATTTGAAAAGATTTTATAACAATATGTTGTGTCATTCAGTGACGCTCCTATTACTGTAACATAAAAAAAATATAGAATCTCAATATTCTGTTTTTATAAATCAAATATATTATCTTTGCTTCATTGATTATGTTTTTAACTCAATACTAATAGGCAATGTATGAAGTGGTCAATATGCTTTTATACTAATTATATTTTCACATATAGTTGACATGACATTTTCATCCACACGGTCTTTCGACATAATAGCACTTTTAGCTATTAATCTAGAAAACCCCATCAACCCCAGACCTCTCCCTAACACGAATACCAATTGAAGTGAATTCAATATTATATAAAGGACATGAGCCAATTTATTTATTGTCAACTATTTTGGGTTGGAAATTCATATTCCTAATATAGTATCATAGTTAGAAGACAAATTGCCCTTTAGCTAACACATTAAAAAATGTATTAATCACCTCACTTATCTCTCTATAACAGAGAGTGGAGAATGTTAGGTGAAAAAACGGAAATATCTTTAATTTTAGTATCGATATGAGTATATGACAGAAAAGAAGTAAAATCAATATATAGAATCTAGACTAAAGTAATAATTTTGATACATATTTTATATGAGAAAATTTAATTGATATGTTAAACAAATAATATGGTAATCATAATCAGTTTCTTTTATAATGATTATAAATATAATAAAATAATTATGAATGTTTATACAAACCTTGCACAAGAAGGATGTAGATACTTAGTATGGTTAACAAGACTTGAAAATACTTCTTCATCTAGATACCATAAATGAATTGGAATTGTTTTAAAATATACAAAGAACGATTTACTAATATATATATATATATATATATATATATAGTTATATCTATTCAACAGTCATGGGTATCTAATTCAATCCAATTTAACAAAATTTTCATTTTAAGAGATCTTGTTTTAAATTACTCCAGACTTTTAAAGATTATTTATTTTTAAAAGTTTTCCAATTAATAGTATAAAAATGAAAAAAATCTGGAGTAATTTAAAGCAACATATGTAAAATATTACATATAATGCCATATTGATATCTCCGTTTTATTAAAATGGAAGTACACAACTTAATTGTTATAGACTTTATATTTTTTATAAATAGTTACAAATGCATACAAATAGGTTATATATAAGATATACATTAATCATAAATCGTTCACCATACATTAACAACTCTTCATATATAGATATAATAAACAATAAATTCATAAATCCCATAAATCATGGAGCAAATATATCTTCGATTTTTTAATCGGGTAATATATTATAATAAACAATAGTAATACATAATAGGCTTCTACGATAACATAGGCCCAACTATGGCATTGTAAATCGTTTGTTTAGTATCTTTCAATCAACATATGGCCCATTAATCAGAAGAAACAATTTACAAAATATCCATATTTTAAACATTTTTCGAGAAAACATATTTTTAAAACTATGATTGTTTAAAAATATCCTCTATTTAATAAAACGGAAATACACGACTTCAAATTGATAGACCATATAATATTAATATTAGTTATAATTAAGATTAATTATTTGATAGATTATATGGATTAATTATTTGATAGGTTATATAGATTTAGGATTATAATCCTCTTAAAAAGGATACTCCAAAGAATAAAATAAAAATCTCAAAGAATATTTAACTAACCATATATAGACAAAAAAATCTCAGAAATTAATAGAAACTAATCACTCTTCTGTTGATTACAAGTGATTTCCGACTATACTAAAAAAATAAAATCTTACCTAGCTTTATCAAAATTTTTTGACTGAGTAACAGGTCAAAATTTGAATATTTAAATTCATTTCATATATTTGTTTTGTTGAATTGTATAGTTTTATATACAATAATAAACTTTTAAAATAATTTAATTTGGAATATTTAAAAATAGTTTAATTTGATACTTTTAAGAATATCATAAATATATGATAGATTAAAAAGTTAAAAATTATAAACATTCTAATTTGATTTGTTATAGCAAGGTTAAATAATATGGAAAAAAATCAAAAAATATGATTTCTTGCTAGAGCACGGGTTAACATTTCAAAAATATAATTTCTCAAATTAAATTTAAGTTTGGAATAATTTTTTCTGGTAGGTTTTCTCGGTCACGATGATTTTGACAAATATACGTTACATATTTGGTCCTAAAATTAATATGCGCTATACTATAGGTTAAGTCATAGAATTAACAATCAAAATACAATATATAATTTTAAACACTAAACAAATCAAATAAAATTAACAAACAATTTTTTTTTTTTTTATCTCACAACTTAATTCGCGTTATACCACAGGCCAAAATCTAGATATACTAGAATATAACTTACAGAATAGATGTTATTTTCATAAGTCATATTCAATATATGATTTCATGCCATAGTATTTCCATCCAAAAAAAAACCTTTTAAAACAAATAAAATAATTATATTTACGATGTTTTAAATAAAAATTACCAAAATAAACAAAATGAATGAATTTCAACCCGTGCTCTAGCACGGGTCATATTCTAGTTGTTAAATTAAAAGGGCAAAAAATATGGAATTAAGGCAAAATAGTCAAATTACTCATATAGATCTTGGGTAAAGTTGATTGGTTGCATCCGTAACAGAATATTTTTGAAATATATAAAGAAAAACTAATCAAACTTCTCTCAAACCATAAATCACAAATGTGATTTCCAAAACAAACAAATGCATTAATTCTTTAGTTATTATAGTTGAAAGATTTTGATAAGATTAAAATTTATGATTCTTCTATCATTTTTGTTGGATTTTATATTTTTAATTATTTTTAATTATCATACATATATATGATTAATCAAAATATATAAAAGTTATGCATATATTGTTATTCAAATTTTTGAGAAACGGAAATATATTACACAAAATAGATTAATGAAACAAAGTGTGTTCAACGTTCCACATCGGTTTAAAACTTGAGTAATGCTTGCGAGTCTATTCAAAACATGAATGAAAGGAATCCTGATCCGAGTGAGCAAAAAGCTTGACTTATTAGACGTTCAAATTCAATTTAGATAACTAAAATTACTACTCAAACATATAATTTAGATAATGAAAAATAAAGTATTGGAGTAGCATATAAGCGGCGGGAAAATGTGAAATCCATAGGGTGAAAGCCAACATCATAATAGTCAGAAACTTAAGGTCATGACAATAATATGAACTATCACGTATTGTGTTGTTCCACAAACACATAACAAATGTTTTTATCATTTATTTTAAAGACTCGCTCGTTGGTCCATCGTCCACAAACCATAATTGTGCCAATATTATACAATGCTAAAGAATTGATCTTTCATGGCAAAGATGTATGCAATAGCATTTCATGTCTCCTTTAGTATTTACTTGCTCGCAAATACCGGTTCCTTTTCAAGTCCTTGTACATACAGATTTATATTCTTAAATAAAGCATGTCCCTTGTTTATTTTAGAAAATCTTATGCCAATGTGTCATCACATTCATTGATATTTCTTATCATGTAATATATATAACATAGAATCTTAGTCTTTCTGTACTTTTAAAAATAATATAACTTTGATTCATTAATTATTCTTGAATAAAAAGTATAGTTAGATTAAGCATGTACAACTCAAAATTGGATTGACTAATGTGTTTATCAGTTATTTTACATCTTTTTGATTTTCATCATATTTTTCACCTATAAATCTCGACATATTCCATCATGTGTTTCTATTGAGATCATATAATATATAAATATAGTTCTGGTAACAGTTTGACATGTAAAAGAAGTAAAATCGCTGATATAAAATTCTATTTTAAACTAAAAAAAAATAGTGAATAATATTTTTTGAACATATTTATTTTACGTAAGATAGTTTCGTACTATTAAGATATAATATGATATTTTTAAATTTGTAATTGATTTCTTTAATAACAACCTTTCTAAATGATTATACAAACCTTGCATAAGAAGGATGTGGATAGTGAGAATGGCAAACAAGACTTGAAAGAATTTCTTCATCTGTGATAATACAATATTTGAAAGAAAGCAAGATGTTCTAAAAATTGCACAGAACATGTATATAAATATATATAGTTGTATATATTCAACATTCAAGTGTATTATATTCAACCAAAACTGATTCGATTTCATTTGAAAGGATCTTCTTTAAAAAAAAATTATTTCCAGATTTATTTCTGAGTTAATCCTACTATATTAATTGAGAAATACGTTTATAAAAGTAACATTAAAAGTGTAAAAATTACACTAGAATGCCATTATGAATACTACAAAAAAGGGTATGATCATTAAGGGTAATTAAGACCATTGAATTAGAGTAAACAAAATATTAGGTTATTAAATTTGCTGCTAAAAAAAGATATTTAGAAATATGCATTCAGTTAAACAACTAATATTTTTTTTCTGATATAGTACCATAAATATAATCCGATTTTATACAGTTTTTTTGGGATGAAAACAAAAAGTAACGCAAAAAAAAAATCAGATATTTTTTTTAAAAAAATATGAATAACAAAATAACAGACAAAATTATTTCAAATTAACTTCAAATAAAATCACGGTCTACCGTGGGTTAGTAACTAGTAAGATATTATTTTACACTAATCCAATTTTTTTGCTCGTTCTATATAAATTAAAACCTTTGATTATTTTCTCCATTATTGTAAAACACTATAAATTGATTGGCCATGAATTTAATATGTTCCAGTTTATTTACTTCATAATTTTTTGTATATCTCTCTTTTTTTTTTGGGTGAAAGTTTATTGTTTATCTCTTATTCTTTAGCTTTAAGTTTACTTTTAATAATTACTACGTACCAACCCGCACATAGCGCGGGATAAATCAATTCAAATAAAAATTATGAATAATATTATTATATGAGATTTAAGATTTGTTTGTATAAAGAAAATCTGTAAGTAAAGTTTTTCTTTTTTGTTTATTCAAGTTTACGTTTATTTTGTGTAAAAATACGTCTCACCCGTGAAATATTTAAAAGTGAAAAACAATTTCAACGTAGTGGAGAAAATTTTTGATGTATTTTGTGTTTCTAAAATCAAATTTACATCTTTTATGGTTCACATGGTTATCTACATCACTATGTCATAAAATAGATAAAGAAATATTTTTAGATTAATTGATTTAATTTAAACTAATCTTAAGTGTAAAATCGCAATGAGACAACTGTATAAAAAGTGGTAAATAATCAAAAAGTGTAGTTCTGGTGAAAATTTATAGAGAAAAATGATTGTTTAGGGTTTTCAAAAAATTTAATAACATGGATACAATGGTAAGATTGCTGAGTCACATATATTTAAATAGTTCTTGGAATTTTTAAATAGGAGAAAAATGTTTAGTTTTTCAATTAAATTGGTGAATAGTTATAAGATTGTTTGTGAAATGTTATTTATTTTTAATATTATATTGTGATAATTAATTTTAGATATACTTGAATAGTTATAGGATTTTTTAAACTGGATAATAAGTTTTGCATTTCAAAAAGTTAAATAGATGAATAAGTTTAAACTGTTTGTGGTATGTAATTTACTTTTATAATTATTGTGATAATTTATTCAATTAATTTTTCTAAATATAATTGAATAGTCATCTGACTTTTTCAAAATAATAGAATGACTTTAGCATTTCAAAAATTAAATAAATGGTTTATAATTTTTCGTGAAATTTAATTTACTTTTAATAATTAAATAGGTTATGAAAATGATAGTTAAATTCATTTTTGGATTTTAATAGTTGATTAAATCTTTCATTTTTAAAAACTAAAAGAAAAAAACATTGTTTCATAGTATATTTTAATGGCATATTTATGTAAATAATAATAACTTAATGAGAATTGAGAACATTTATTAGAAAAGTACAAGAGCTCTGTAACTGCAACACATCAACTTTTTGGTGAGAATGTTTCTCTATTAATATACATGAGATTATCCATCCAAAATATTTTTAAATTTTTTGCTGAAGTTTTTTTTTTTTTTAATCTTCGTGTTTTGTTGTTTTAAGAGTTGTGCGGCTCTCACCGGCGACATATATGACACGAAGCTAACAAATTAAAAAAAATTAGGCCGGGCAATAGTCACTGAGTCAAAAGAAAATGTTCATATTATCATATGTTGTGTTGTGTCGTTGTTATTTCTGATGAATCTGGAATCATGATATAATGACTTTATTGGTTAAAAAAACATATTTGATCATAAGTCGTAAAAAACTGAAAATTTAAACAAATTCAATTTTTAATAAATTTTCCTCTCCAGAATGAAAGGGAAAGTAAATTTACCATAATATATAAATATTTTTCTTACATAAATTTATTTTGACTATATTAATTTAAACCTATTGACATTCTACAAACTCATAAACACATCATGAAATTTAATTATCAATCTTCACTACAAATCTTTTGTTTGTCGAATGGGAAAATAGATTCTAACATTAAAAGAGAAAAGAAAAAAAAAAAAAAGTTATGAGAAAATAAGCGGCGGAGATGACGTTATATGGTGGCGATGGTCCAGTAGAGAGACATGTGAACATGAGATGATTTAAAGTCTGGTTGATGAGTAATTTTTCTAATATAGAAGGGTATAATAGTAATCAACGAGTGAGATCTACACTCAAAAACGCAACACCGTCCCAAACTTCAACGAATGTGTCGGCGTCAACGACTCACTTTAACGTGATTGGTAAATTATTCTCTACCCGCTAGAAATCTCAGCTAATACGCAATTTTAGATTGCTGGACGCTAAAATATTAAACGACGTAACAAAAATCAAAAGGTTATATATCCAGAAAAACTAAGGATTTGCACTAAACAATTCAAGAATCAAGATTCCCTCAAGCTTCCACATATATTCGTAGCTCAAATTACATAATTAAGAAACAAAGAGAAAAGTAGTAATTTATTTAGTATTTTTTAGCAAAGGCATTGATCAAGGCTAAGGCGTTGCTAGTTCCTCTACCCAAATTCACGATCCTGGACCGGACCGAGTTCTTGATCCGGCCATCCATGATCCGACCCGCGAACCCATCGGAGCAAGTGTTGGCATTAGTCAAAGCAGCGCTGGTCCAAGTCTGAGCATTGCTCATGTGGAACCAGAACTGGTCACGACCTTTAGCACTACCACACATCTTCATTTCTTGGATCGACTTGGACAAACGGTCAACGGTGTCATTGATCTCCTCAAGGCAGTCCCTAATGGCTTGAACCTCTCGTTTCTTGAGACCCTTGAAACGGGCCAAGCGCGAGACGAAGAGCTTTGTGGACTGGGCCTGGCTCACGGTCACGGTGAGTGCGGTTTCAGCTAGACGTCGAGGGCTTGTTTGGATGGAGTTGGCATAACCGGAAAGAGAGTTGACGCATACGGTTGGGTATGTGGTGGCTTTGCAAGAGGCTTGTACGAAGTTTATTGCGCGTTTCGAAGCTCCTGCGGCTACGGGGGCTGAGGACGCGGTGAGCATTGTCGTGGATAAGAGGGTTAGAAAGAGAGCGTAGAATATTTGTTTTGCCATTGTGTTTGAAGTGTTTTTGATTTAGATAATTTGATTGTGGAGAAGTAAGGGAGTTGGGTTTTGAGATTTTATAGAGGTTTAGTACGTACTCTTTTGGTGTACGATTGGTTTTTCGTAGGGTTTATAATATTAGTATAATTAATAGGCTTGACCTTGACTCTTGGTTCGGTTATCTTTTTCCAACTGGGGTCGATTATTAGTTGGAATTAACCAGAATATGTACTATCGCAATTATATTTATATCTTTTCTCTGTACCAAAAGTAACATGCGAATGAAAAAATTAAAGAACAATTTCTAGGCCTTTCCGTAAAATTTCATCAGAATAGACTTGTGGTGTGAACACAGTTTTTTATCTTTTGTATTGCTGTTATTGTGAAACTGAATAACATTATCATCATTAGTCACAAATACGTGAGGATGGGATCCCATGTAAGGCGACATATTAATGGTACTATCACGCAAAGTACGTATATCTTTCGCCTTTACTTAAATATATCGATCAAAGTATTTTATGTTCATCAGGCAAATAAACAAGAAAGAGAGAAATTGGATTGGGCGACTAATAATATAATACATGAAGAAATGGAGAGTGGATTTGAACCTGAAAACATTCTAATTAATTGCAACAATATGTACAATTCTAATTAGTCTGGTCCACGTCCAAATAGATGCTATGTAACCAAATTAGACGACTAATGTGTTTGTCAAAAAAAAAAAAAAAAAAAAAAAGACGACTAATGTATCCCATTATATAATCACAAAAAGATGCACAAATTAAATTATAAAGTAACATAGAATCATAGAGGCGATGTCAATTAACTAATTCACATATAAGAATAATGTTCATTTGGCGACTAATTAAAGGTAAACTACATAAGATAACTATTGCTTCCGGTGGGCTCTCACAAAGACTGTCGGCCAAAATATGAACTTCTTCACAATTTGTTAGACCATGTGCATCGGTGTATTTTGCTTCCGTCCCACATAATTAAAATGTTAAATTTAAATCAAAATGAATGAATTATCAATAGGAAGTATCTACAAACGGGACGTATTTTCGTCCGTCCTTCACAACACGTGGCGGCGTTTAAAAAATCTCATTTTTTTTTTTTTTTTTTTTTTTTTTTTTTCTGTTCTCTCAATTTACCTGAATCGGGTTGAGATGAGCTCTGATCCACCGGCGGCTGGTGACGGTGGCGAACAAGCCGCTGCCGTGGGAACGAGTGTGCCTTCACCGTCGTCATACGACAAACAAAAGGAGAATCTCTTCAAATATGATTTTGTGTTCCTCCCTTCAAATCTCTCAACTTTGTTATGATTCCGAATCTGAAAATTGTTTGTTTTTTGGGTATGTGAAGCCTTTGGCTGATGCAGAAGGAGCTAGGAAACAAAAGATGATTGAGCTGCTGAAATCTCATGGCGGTTTATCTTATGTGAGTTTTTTTGAATTTCCTTCTGATCTTTGTAATGTGTATAGCTTTAGATTAGACATTGTCCGTTTTGTTTCATTCTTTAGGGTAGGTAGTGTGATCGCTATTGAAGATGAAAAAGCTCAAAAATTTTAGGAACTTTCATCTTCTCTCTGAAGTAGCTGCTTACTACAGTGTTGTTCGTTATACTTGTTTTCAGAGATTCAAAGAGATGCTTAAGTATTTCAATTACTCGTCCCTTTTTGTATCTTGCTGAGTACATTCTTAATGCAGGGTCAAAATGGAAGTCACTTTGAACCAAAGCCTGTGCCACCACCGATTCCAAAGAAATGTGACTGGGAAATTGAACCTGCTGAGCTGGATTTCTCAAATGCCTCAATGATTGGAAAGGTTTGTATTTTAAGCATTCTCTGTGTTTAGTTCAGTACGATGGAGTTTGTGTAGTGAGCTTCTTTTGGCTGATTGGAGGCTGATCGCATGTTTTAGGGTTCCTTTATTTGTGTTAGTCCATTGTTTTTATCCTCCCTCTGACTCTCAAATATGTTTTAGGACCATAAGACTTGGAAAGTTTTGGACCATAAGACCATAAAACTCTGTGATATCACATTTTTGAGAAGCTTATAGTATGTTTTTTTGTGGGATGTACAGACTCATGGTTTCAGGTGGCGTTCGTTTTGACTACCGGTATAAACAGTGTGTATGTGTTGGGATACTCAGGAACAATCATGGTTCCTTTAGGTTGGATTGGTGGTGTTGTTGGTCTTCTTATTGCTACTGCTATCTCTCTCTATGCAAATACTCTCATTGCTAAGCTTCATGAGTTTGGTGGCAAAAGACACATTCGCTATAGAGACCTTGCTGGTTTCATTTACGGTAATAAAAATAGACCAAACCACCTCTCTTTAGTTTGCTTTCTGTTTCTCTATCGTCTCTTTACTTTTATTGATATGAATATTCTAGTTTGAAAGGATGGTTTAAGAACTTATAATAAAGAATAACTCTCTTTATTCATCACCAAAGAAAATAACTCAAAACTTTGGTCTCTCTCAATCTCTTAAACACAATCTCTCAAACTCTCTCTCAAAAACTCCTTAAGCTTACCACACCTTGGTAGCTCTATATATATAAAATCTCAAAGACACTTTTCCAAAACCAATTAGGAAATATAACTTATTTAGATAACTCCTATAACTCAAATATGTATATTTGAATATCTCTCAAATAACTTAGCTTGGGCTTTAAGCTACTTCAAGCTTACTCCAACATTCTCCCCCTTAAGCTTGAAGCCACTCTCACTTACATCTTGAATCCCAATGAAGCTCCTCATTCCCTTGAACTTGATTCTTCCAAGTGCCTTTGTTAAGATATCCACCATTTGGACTGTCACCTTCTCACATGTTTCTCCGATGACCTTATCAAATAGTTTTCGAAGCCAGTTTGCTTCTTTAGATGCTTTAGTGACAGCCATAAACTCCTCCTTACACAAAGAAAATGTCACCGTCTCTTTCTTTGTGTTTCTTACGGCCCTGTTCTCTCTTATGCTTGCGTTTTGTCCAAGAGGAGAATACCATAAGCTTAATTCGATTGGGTGATAAATGTGATTAAATCCCATAACTTCACAATCTCCACCATGGGCTTTTGTCAACTTCAACTTCTTTCTTCACAAGTCCAGCCCATGAACCTTTCTTCCTCTCTTTCTTCTCCAACGATGGAGACGACCCGACGAGACTCTTCTTCTCCAATGACAAAAAATGAACGCTATTCTGACGACGACAACTCCGGTCACCTCCATGTTCGCCGGAGACTTCTCCGACTCTACACCCAACACCTAAGAATCCTCTAAGGCTTCTCCGACTCTACACCCAACACCTAAGAATCCTCTAAGGCTTCTCTTACCCGACGAAGCCGCCATTATCATCTCTACTATGACGACTTCAGTTTGATTTCTTCTGAGATTACAAATTTTCTGAAGTTTTTCAGAATTTTAATTCTTCATTTCACAGCTTCTCGGATGAACAAACGTGTGTTCTTCTTCTTCTTAGATGAGTTTTGGTAACCTTTGAAACAGTGATCATCTCTTTCACACTTTATCACTTACGATTTCATAAACCCGTGAAATCATGTCTTTGATTTCACTATCCTCCTCACAGAAACTCACCTGGAACCGATCACAGAAACTCACAGAAATTTCATAAACCCGTGAAATCACGTTATTGTCTTCTTTGCTAGTGAAATCAGATGCAATTTCTACCACAAATCCTTGTATCTCCGGTGATTCCTCTATCACCATTACCCTCTGTAATCTCAGGTATTCTCAAGCTCCTCTTATCAGCTCTTCTGAGATTTCTGATTTTTTTTTTTTTTTTTTTGAAAAATTATGAAATCTTAACTCTTGATTCCCTGATTTTCTTCCTCCGCAGCTTCTACGTTGAATCACCATCTGTGTTCTTTTGCTGCTCCGATAAATGCAGGTAACTCTCTCACAGCTCCACCTAGAATCAATATCTCCTTAATGCAATTTCAGAACCTTAACTAATCCACTTCCTCGAATTCTTTTACCACTAGACACTCCACCTGAAGCTTGAATTTCCTTCTCATAGCTTCAGAACTCCACAGGTAACTCCATTTCTCCTTCTCTTTGTGTAACAACTTGTTTTTCTTCCTTACACATGATTCTACCTCACATAATGAACTCACCTAATTCTTTTCTTCTCTTTTCTGCGAGGTCATTGACTTACCGGAGTTACCTGGAGCTGCTTCTTCAATTAGTGGATATTAAGAAGCTCACAGCCACGCTGGAACTTCATACTAGGTACCACTTCCTTCTGAACAACTTCTCAAATCTCGCTTGTGTTGTGTGAAACTTTGGTGTGAAAAACTCTTCTCCTTTTGTTTTATCTCAAATCTCATCTTAGTAACCATAGAACACTTCTGTAATGATCTCCGAAAGGATTTTCCTTCTTTTCTTTTGATCAAACATTTATCACCATCACGCATATCTTTCTCCTCTTCAGCATCATTGATTGTGTGTCCCAATAACACATTAATCCAAGCAATGACACAACATGAATTTCAAACCTCAAATTCTTCTCTTTTTCTTATTTTTCAGCAGCTGCAGACTCAAGATACAAACACGATCTCTTTATTCACTTATATGAACTTTGCGAACAATTTCTTCTTGAAGCCTTCCAATCGCATTAGTGGTCCACAAACACACGTTCCCATCAATTTCCCGAAAGGATCTTTGAGATCCTCTGTCTCTCTTAGAAGCATCATTACACAATAATTTTAACTCCTCTTTTTGTACTCTTTCTGTGACTGATTTAATTTCAACAGACATTGACCCAAATTTCCAACCAATCAAAAAATCTCCTTCCTTTCTTCATGTGTTATCGATTCACGGTCTCTGTACCAGTTGTAGTATCTGTAGCAGCTCAGGTTGCAGATGTGATTTTTCCACCATAAACAAAATAGGAATATGAGTTTGAAGGCTTTCCCTTGAATCCAAGACCATGTCGATCTGTTTTCCCAATGTTCAGAAGATTATCCAATTTGTCTGTACCACTATTAAGCATTCTTAAATTCTTTTGAGTTTCTTGAAGTCTGATTCTAACTTGTAATGCTTCTTCTTCTTTCTCTATTGCATACTTTTGTGCTTTAACAATTTGAATCTCTAACATGACTTTCTGTTTAGTCAGCACTGAATTTTCCTCAATCAATTTAAGCCAATGCTCATACAATGCTTTGTAATTTCCAGCAAATTTTTCATCACCGATGCTTCCTGTCATGCTCTCATTTTCTGTTGCAGGTTTTGCTGCAGTTATAGGTGCTGCTGTAGGAGTTCTTGTCATATAGCGAGAATATCCACTACTAGTAGCCCCATGTTCTTTTGTCACAATTGTCATATTGCACCGAAATCCAAACTCTCCTGTACTTCCTGACCTTCTTGATGTATCCTGATCCATATCAGATTTTCTTGACATACCTTTTGATGCATACAGATCAGATTTATTTACCCATATTTGACTACGATATCCATTCCATGAAAATTTTCCTTGACGTCTAAGTTTGTTTACTTTTTCCCAGTACTTGTAGCAGTAAGCTCTTATGTGTCCTTTCTTTCCACAAAAGTAACATCCAGTTTGTTTGATTGTATTACTCTCTGATTTGTCTTGTACTGGTTGAGCGACACCTCCTGACACAAACTTGATTTGTCCTGTGTTAGATCCTTCTTGTCCTAATCCTCGGTTAGACTTGTCTTGTACTTGCTGAGCGAAACCTCCTGACAAAAACTTGATTTGTCCTGTGTTAGATCCTTCTTGTCCAATATAACCTAATCCTCAGTTAGACTTCTCTGTTCTTCCATAACTCAATATTTTATCAAGAGTTTTAGTCCCAGCAAACATGTGAATCTTCTTGTGTTGTTGATCAAGCTCTGATTGTAGTCGGGCTGATATTTCCTTCTCATTACGTAAATCCTTCTCTAGATTGTCTACTTTAGCAGCAAGAGCCAGCTTGTCTTGCATCAATATCAGACTCCTTTGATTGATTTTCTTCTCATCATTCAACTCATTCTGCAGTGATTCAACAAGTGCATCAAGGCGAATTTCTTCTTTTACCAAAACTTGATTCTCCTTTCCAATATTAATCAGTGCCTCATGAACTTCCTTGTAGCTTTCAACAAGGTCGTCTTCTTGTTCTTCTTCTGAATCAGATTTTGAAATTTCTTCTCCTTCTGAAATATCTTTTCTTCCTTCCTCCCTTGTTTTTTTGATAACATTAATATCTCTCATACTTATTGATTGTAATCGAAGAAGCTTTTCCTTCTCTTCTTTTAGTCACAATGGCAACTTCCATCATAATTCTCTCTCAGGATCACGGAACATGTTGCTCTGATACCAAATCTAGTTTGAAAGGATGGTTTAAGAACTTATAATAAAGAATAACTCTCTTTATTCATCACCAAAGAAAATAACTCAAAACTTTGGTCTCTCTCAATCTCTTAAACACAATCTCTCAAACTCTCTCTCAAAAACTCCTTAAGCTTACCACACCTTGGTAGCTCTATATATATAAAATCTCAAAGACACTTTTCCAAAACCAATTAGGAAATATAACTTATTTAGATAACTCCTATAACTCAAATATGTATATTTGAATATCTCTCAAATATACTTAGCTTGGGCTTTAAGCTACTTCAAGCTTACTCCAACAAATATAAATCTCTCTTTCTATCAGGTAGACAGGCTTATCATCTTACATGGAGATTGCAATATGTCAACCTTTTCATGATCAATTGTGGATTCATCATACTAGCTGGTTCTGCCTTGAAGGTAGTAAACATTTTTATCTCTCTTGATTCTTGATTTCGTGAGCTGAATTTGTAAAATATTGGGATGTGTTATGTGTTTGTTTTTGCAGGCTGTTTATGTGCTTTTCGGGGATGATCATACAATGAAACTACCTCATTTTTTAGCCATTGCTGGTTTGATTTGTGCTATTTTCGCAATTGGGATTCCTCATCTATCAGCTCTTGGAGTCTGGCTTGCGGTTTTGACCATCAAAACCATCCTCAGTCTCATCTACATCGTTGTGGCTATCGTGCTATCGGTTAGAGATGGTATAACATTCAATATATACATTACTCAAGATTTTAACATTATTAATTTTTTTAATTTAAAATACTATTATTTTTTCTAGAGGACCAACTGTTGAGGGACACTAATGCTACTATCAAACTTAGGAAACTCTAAAAATAAGATTAATATAAGTGAAGGACAAAAATTTGTCCCACACCGCTGCACATGCCCTTAGATATACACACACTACATATATAAAAAATTAAATAAATGAAGTTGGGAGCTGGGACTTGGTTTCACATGCACTTATCTGATATCTCAGTGCTCTTTTTTTCAAAATTTTAAAGAGTTTCACACTTTAACATTTTTTTTGGGTCAACTCACACTTACTTTCAATCGTCGAATTTAAGATCGTTCACACTTGTCTCAATACTCTCTTTCAATTGTCAAAATTTTGGAGTCTCACATTCCGTTTAAAAATTGGAAGAAAGTTTTTTCATGGTATTAGCAATTTAACGTTGCTTTATTAAACGTCTCTTAAAACTTCTTGGTTCGCTTTTCGTACCAAAGACACGTCAAAATTAGGAGAAGACAACGATAGTTATATGCACGTGATGCGTCAATTGTGATCCATAAGTTTTTTAGGTCACGAAATTACCATACGGCCGACATATATCACTTTGTAGTTGATGTATTAAAAACTCAACTCTTAACATTTTACTCGACAATTTAATACTCTTACTGAACTTCATTTTTGAGTATTAGAAATGTACTCAGAAATTAAGGCACGGCAAAATGGGGAGAATACAACGATTGTTTTATATGGGCATGATGCGTCATGCGTAAATGCGATCCATATATAGTTCTGGGGTACGGTTACTAACTTCCATACTGCCCATACCAAACCCGGCTATATATATATTCGAAACTGATATATCAAAAACTCAATTCTTATCTTATCTATCTCATTTTATATTGTTTAAGTCGACTACTACAATATAAATATCAATTTATTAACCTGTTTTCTACATAATATAATTGTGTTTCTTCATATTTGACATAAATCGAACGGTACATGTGGAGGCCACTGCCACATGTTCACGTGGTCGTGAGTATTGATCGCATTATTTTATTTTTACGTTTTTTTGATAGGAAGTTTGATCACATTATTTGTCACATCATGTCAATGTTAAACAACGTCATGTAGGAAGTAGGATAAATTCATTTTAAACTTTGTAGAGAATAAAAGCTAATCTCTTAGAGAAAATTAGCTATTAATAGGGGACAACTTTTTTTTTGTTTGGTACGGTTTAGGCATCAGATAACTTCATACCGACCATGCCAATAACTTCTAGAATTTAAGTTTGGATGTGAAAGGTAGTTGAAGCTTTGAGCTTTAGCTCGGATTTTTGTTGGATTGGAGATGGCCAGATGGGGATTCGTTTACTCTTTTTGTTTTTTTGTTTTTTTGTTTTTTGGGTATGATAATTAGACAGACAAAGACTTCAGTTTTATAGAATCTCCTTGGTCGCAACATTTACGTAAGTCCTTGTCTCAAAATCGTGGCATATCTTTTCCTCACATATAGTCCTCCTTATGATTATCGAGGTTGGGTCTACTCTCATTCACTTTCTTCTAAGCATGTGAAACTCACATTCATCAAATTCTATTCCAAGCCATGATCCACTTGCACCCTCTCGATCCGCTACAACTCTTCCTTGTAATAAACTGATTGGCACTACGCAAACACGACTCATTTCCTACTCATTCGTATCACCGCCAAAACATCGAGATTACTCTAGTGTCACAACTTTGAAAAGTTTGCTATCATAAGCACAAATCAATCCCACTAATATATTCTGAATATTACCATTCCCTTTTGTATCAAGAAATCATTTGTACAAACAATTTTGGAGTTGATGTTAACTGTATAAAGTCCAAAAACAAAAAGAAAAAGAAAAATGTAGAGCGGGCCTAACAGAACAGGTTTAGCATGTTTTGACAGGCCTGGATTCAAAAAACCAAACAAAACAATTGTGGTCCGGAAACAAAACGACGACGTTTCAGAACATTGAAAAAAAAAGAAGAAGAAGAAAACATTGAAATAAAAACCCTAGATAATAAAGGTCTTCTCTTCTCACTCAACGCACGCCCTCCGCAGCAGTTGCAGATTAAACTGAACGGCGAAAAACAAATCCTCTCCGGCCAAAACGGTAAAACTTTCATAGTTCTTCTACTTCATCTTTCTATCTCCCTGAATCCCTAATTTTGTGGGTTCGCAGAACATAAGATGTTGGGAGATTTGTTTTAGTTCTGTGTTGATTGAATCTGTTACTTATATATATATATATATCTGTGGGTTCTGCAGAGTGATAAAAGAGTTTTTGTAAGAAAAACATGGCGTATCAAGCGATGAAACCCACAAAAGCTGGTTTGGAGGAGCCCCTCGAGCAGATTCATAAGATCAGAATCACTCTCTCTTCCAAGAATGTCAAGAACTTGGAAAAAGGTTTCATCTTTTTAGCTTCTTTATGCATCCATCCTTTGATTCAGTGTTCTAGAGAATTTTGAGGTTTGGTATATAGATTTCGTATTTTGGTTGAAGCTCTCTGTTCAGTGTTTTAGAAATGTAGATAAATCGATCCCAAAATGTAGCAAGATTCAAAGAGCTTTAAGAGGATCTAATATTGAATAGTCTCTCTGATGCATTTGTTTGATTGATTTGTTTGATTAGTGTGCACTGACTTGGTCCGTGGAGCTAAGGACAAGAGACTTAGAGTTAAGGGACCAGTGAGAATGCCCACTAAGGTTCTTAAGATCACCACCAGAAAGGCACCTTGTGGTGAAGGTAACTCCCACATCATAACTCCCCCTTCTTTTACATTCTACATTGTTGCTAAACTCAAGAACTGGCACCTAATGTCTCTTCCCGGGAAATTTAGCATGTTCATTGGCTTGATATCTGGTCTTAGCTCTACGGAAAATGCTATTGAGCTATTTTGCTGTTTTCTAACTTTTGTCCTTCAGTCACTTTCTGAAAATATTGACACTGTTTTATGTGTGGTTTTTGTATCAGGAACCAATACTTGGGACAGGTTCGAGCTTAGGGTTCACAAGAGGGTGATTGATCTCTTCAGCTCCCCTGACGTGGTTAAGCAAATCACTTCGATCACAATCGAACCTGGTGTCGAGGTCGAGGTCACTATTGCTGACTCTTAGACGAACACTTGTTCCAAAAACCGCTTCAAGAAAGAAAGAATGTATTTCATCATTTCTGGTCCTACTTTTTTGTTTCTGGTTAGCGCAACCTTATTATGTCTTGGCTTTTGATAATTCTGAGGTGGTTTTGTCTATCATATTTTCTTCATCTATTAAGAGACCTTCTTAATGAACCATTTCAAGATCTTGACTTCATACATAATTTCATTTTGTTACACTAAAAGAGTAAAGATATTATCTTCAATGTGGTAAACGGAAATGGAACTAAGATTGTTTTGCGTTGAAGGTTTGTTGACAATGTACTCTGCAAATAGATTTTGAGTCTTCCAAGATCACAACACGCTATTTTGACCATCGACTGATCTGGAGCTGATGCATACCATGGAAAGAACTATGTCCATATTGTTTATCCTTCTTCTACTACAGGACATGATAATTGATACACCGTTTAGGAGTTTCCTCCTCAAGAGTGTCAATATGATCAGCACTAAACACCTATCTACAGGAAAGAATCAACTGAAGTAGATAGATATATGATGGTAGTATAAAGAACCAGAGATAAGACTGTTAATTTTAAGTAGCAGTAGGATTAGATCTTTATTTTACCTTCATTTGGTTCTGGATTCAGCTGGCCATTCTACATCACAGAGTGACCACTCACAGTTTCATACATTTTTGGTTATTATCTATGATTGGTGAATTAAAACAAGGAACTACAAGCTTCACCTATCGAAATGAGGCCATGTTCGTTTCTTCATTTAGATTCAATGTTCAGATGCATCATCTATTCTATATGATCAATTTTTGAACCAGTTTTTTCATCGGGCAGTTGTGTATCGCAGTGTAAAGTTGTTCGTTCGTCAATAAATTTGAATGCAATTCTATATCAAAATGACTCAAAGTGACACACGTTTTATTTGAATAATAACAATCATTGCAACACAACATTTAAGACTAGAGATTTTGAAGTATGATCAATCACGCTTGAAATAAGGTTTGAGATAACTAACAAATAGATAGTTGAGTAAGTAGTCAACGATTTCTGGACATACATTTTTCATTACAAACACCCATTTCATCCAAGATGGCTCCTCTATGTATGTCTCTCCTCTGCCAATACCTCGGAAGATTGATTTTGCGCATTTACTCACTGATTCGGATAGAAGAAAATCTGAACCATACTATATTTTTCAAGAAAGCAAACAAAAAGACATAATTAATAAAGTATCACATGTATATTATGGTATAGATTCATGTACAAGTGTTTTCTTACTTACCTTTTCTAAACAGTGAGGAGTGGTCATATCTGTTGATACAACGCCTGGAAGAACAATTGTTATCAATTTTGATATCTGGACTGAGCTCTATTCTTAATGTCTCAAAGAATCTTAATAAGGCTGCTTTGCTTGCCTACGAAAGTAACCAAGTAACATCAATACTAAAAAAAAAAAAAAAAATTGTTTGTGCTATTTAAAGAAAATCTTACTGAATAGATGCTTGCCAATGGCAAAGGTATATTTGCTGAACCTGAGGCAATCACAATGATTTTTCCTTTGCTCTTTCGGAGATGAGGAATTGCAAAATAAGTGATATATGTTGTGCCCCAAAAGTTGATGTCCTTAGTGTGTATACACACAAATTAGATAAAGTAGTCAATATAGAGTTTGATTATTGATTTTGTGTTTAAACACAATTGATAATTTATGGAACCCTCAATATAAGTTTTGTTAAGAAACTTACCATTATAGGATTAGCATCTTGAATTTGAGTGAAATCTTCGAAAAGAACAGTTTGAAATACACCAGCATTGTTGATCAGGTGGTCAACTGTCCAAATATGATAACTTGATTAGAAGAATATGTATATATATATATACATCTACAGTTTCATTATTATTTACGTTGTATACATATTAAAAGTTAATTATAACTTAATTTGGATTTGTATATATGTAACAAAGTGGAAGAAAAGTATACGTACGTTTTCCGAAGTGATGAACCGTCTCATCGATGAACTTCTTGCAGTCCTCAACCTTAGCAACATCACCAGGTATGATAATGACGTCTCCGGATCCTAATTGGCGTGATGTTTCTGCTACTATCTCTAGACGATCCTTTCTTCGAGCAACAAGAGCTAAACATGCTCCTTTCTTTGCGTACTCGTATGCCACATGCTTTAGTTTTTTTTTTTTTTTTTTTTTTTTTTACCAACCCAACAAAACAAACATAAATAATCTCAACTAATATTATATCATATCAATTTATGTGGATCTACTGTATTTAAATGTATTAAAATATATGATGCTTAGAATTACTACAAGTAGCGTTTTACAGCTCACTACTGACAATCTAGCTATATCATCAAATAAATTATCTATGTCTTTGAGTACACTTATAATTTCAAGAGACTCCACGACAATATAGGACCTCGAAAATAAAACCATAAACATAATCACCAATTCACGTGGGATTCTTTATTATATATATACACACATATATTCGTATTCATGGAGTTCAAATAGATGATTATTCAACAGCACACATGATTACAAAAGAAAAAGATTAGTAATTACATCCGTATACATGTAGAATTTTTTTGCAAAAGTTCTACAAAATTATGTCTTCTCGACTACTAATCGTAAATTACTTGGTATTGGTCAATAAAATAAATAGAAACTCACTTAACGCAAAAATAAAAGAAAACGAATTGAACATATGTTAACAAAAGGCCATATAGCATTCAAAGCTAACTAACCTCTCCGATGCCAGAAGAAGCTCCGGTGATGAGAACTACTTTTCCGCCTACGTTTTCGAAGTGAAGGTACTTATGAAGACAACGCACAAGCTTGACCAAAAGATAAAATGGATAAAAGAGGAAGAGAAAGATGATAGTAAGAGGAGGAACAAGAAGATTGAGAATGGTGGTAAGCATATCCATGTTGTTCTTTGGCAGAACCAATACCGCTACTTACTTACCTCTCTACTTGTTTATGGGTATTATAAATGTTCAAACTTTCACTTTACAAAAATAGTCTATATTAATAGACACAAAAGGAGACGAAATAGATGCAAGTGGAATTGGCTGGTGCACCTACCTACTTATACTTTTAATTACGTTTAGGAGATTTTAAAGTGTTGAGCGATTTGAAAGTATATCAAAACTTAATCATATAAATTGATATTGTTAGGTAGGAGTTAGGACTGTAATGTTTAGTTATTTTATAAAATATTAGTTAACAAAAAAAATATATATATATATATATATATATTTAAATTCTATTAAGATATAACGTAGGAGATTTTACTGATATATATATATATTTTTTTTTCTTTGAAACATACGAGTTTTGTTCGACGTAAAACGAATGTTTTTGATGTGCTACTAAAATCTTATAGCTAGTTTCCGCTCGGAAAGTTAATGTTGAGAATAGACAACATAAAATATATTTATGTCAACACTTGAGGTTTTGTTTATGAACACAAGTGACATTCATGAATTAAACATTACGATTAACGCTCATGTATCGCAATAATCCATTAGTCAATAGTCATGAATTAAACTATGCACGTGTTCGAGGCAAGAGTTTTGGGGTTGATGACGTATCGACTCCATGTGTCGAACTCTGGGGACCCAAAAGACACGTGAAACTTTGACACCGGTCAAAACGTTTTTGGGACGACAAGAGATTGTCATTGTAACTCAACTCAAAAAAGGAAAAAATAATCACATGAGTGATGAGTGCACGGAGAACACAATATCGTTAGGACGAAGTGGGATTTGGAGTTTAAGTCGTCTCGAAAGAATTTGCGACACATTTTGAAGCTAATATAAATGTATGTACAAAGATCTTATTATGATACATACCAATTCCAGAACAATTATATCCAATTGAATCACCTTTATTTATACGAAATGTTCGATTCTAAAACAAACTGAAACATATATGAAGAAAGGGAAAAAGAGAAAGTAAAAGACTTAAATGTAATAACAAAATATAAGTTTCATGTCCATAATGACAACACAGCCATAGTTGGAGACTAGAGATCTTGGATATATCGATCAAATCAATCACGCTTGCAGAAAGGTTTGGCATAACGAACAAATAAATAGTTGACTACGTAGTCAACAATTTCAGGACAAACATTTTATCCAAGATGGCTCTGATATGTATGTCTCTCCTCTACCAATACCTTTGAAGATTGCTTTTGCGCATTTACTCACTGATTCCGAAAGGATGAAATCTGAACCAATCTATATTTTATATAAAGCATTAACATATAAAAAATATATTGTCATATATATAATTAAGGTCTAAAAATATTGTAGAAATGTTATTACTGACCATTTCTATAAATCGAGGAGTGGTCATATCCGTAGATATATATCCTGGCATCACAATTGTTATTTTGATATCCGGACTAATCTCAACTCTTAACGTTTCAAAGAATTTTAATAAAGCTGCTTTGCTTGCCTATACATCATACCAAAGAAATATCAAATATATATATCATATAAAATATTTCTGTATATGAGAAGTATGTAAAAGATTTTGTAAGGAAAAAAATACTGAATAGACGCTTGACGATGGCAAAGGTATATTTGCCGAAGCAGAAGTAGTCACAACAATTTTTCCTTTGCTTTTTCGAAGATAAGGAATGGCAAAATAAGTTATGTATGCTGAGCCCCAAAAGTTGATAGCGTTGATATACATTACACACAAATTATAGAAAAATTGAGGTGAAATGTTTTTGTACAGAAAACTAGAATTTATAGGAAAGTTGTTTTCTATGAATTTTACATTTTAACGAGTAATCGCAAAAGCAAACCAATACTTTCAAAGAGAAATTTTGCTAATGTGCTACATCGGACAAACTATAACTAGTGTTTGAAGCAATCCAAATTATGTTCAACAACAGCTAACCATTTTTTCTTAATATAGAGACAATTAATAAAATTGTAAAAAGAAAATTTAAAAGATATTCACCATTATATGATAAGCGTCCTGAATTTGGGTGAAATTTTCGAAAAGAACAGCTTGAGGTATCCCAGCATTGTTTATAAGGTGGTCCATTTGATTAGCATAATGGTAACCAGTTTGACCAAAAAATCACAAAAAGTTAGTTCATAATCATAACAGTAATATAGCTAATAATCCTTTTATTCGAGTACGTACGTTTCCTGAAATGAAGAATTGTCTCATCGATAAACTTCTTACAGTCATCAACATTACAAACATCACCAGGTATGATGATGACATCACCAGATCCTAATTGACGTAGTGTTTCTGCTACTATCTCTAGACGAGCCTTTCTTCGAGCAACAAGAGCTAAACATGCTCCTTTCTTTGCGTACTCGTATGCCACATGCTTTAGTTTTTGGAACCCAACAAAACAGTGAAACATCAATAATAGGATTCTGCTTTACAAAATTCTTAAAAATACAAAAAAAACAAAAAAAAAAAACAATATCACGACGCATAGTCGTCTAGTCTAGCTATCATCAAATAAATAAAGAAACAACTCAATCCATAATATGTTAAAACCTGAAGAAACAATATATATATATATATATATATATATGAATTATTTGGGATTCATATTTTATCATGTTTATAATTTTCTATTGTTTCTTTAATTATGACAAATTATTTTTTTCTAATTTCTCAACCTAGATTGGTTGGTCATAAACCCTTTTTTTTTGCAAACATAATTGTTACCATTATTCATTCAATCAAGGAAGATAACGAGTAGAAGCTCAACAACCTAATGGATGGATAAAATAAGCTAATTAAACATAAGCTTACAACAAACATAGATATATTGATTGGAAAAACATTTGTCATTACTGATATATCCATAGGAGCTCAAAAACTCTGACACCCTGGTTAGTAAAAAGATTTAAAATAATTGATTTGGACACATATGTGAGCAAAATGCACTTATTTTTTCCGTCAAGGGTTCAGAGAGAACTTCATGATGGGTGACCTTCCTGGAAGTGATTGTCGGAAATGTATAAGTGAGGACAAAACACAGAAAAATATCATTTGTTGATTTGTAGGATCGGTAAACAAGTTCTTAAAGCCTTTCAGATGTAACAAAACGGCAATCATATATGGGTAGGTCCACGGGCCGGAAATAGATTTAGGGCCCACTTAGGAAGGTGAGCCCATGGACTGAGAGTTGACATAGGCTCACTAAGCAAGGTGGCGGTTGAGCCGTTACAGAGACAGGCTACATTATGGTGTGTCAAAGACACTTCCACGAATACATTGCGAAATTTAACATTAGTTACTATCAAAAGATTTTGTGACGTTAGAAAAAGGTTTTACTTTCATTGGTTGTCTGAGCAAGCCATTTTGAGATAGCAAAAAGACGTGAACATTTTCTCTCAACACAGGAGGAGGGCAGAGCCGAGGTTCTCTCTATGGTGGAAAAGGTTGGACACAATTTTATCTCCCCAAGGAAGGAAGGTGGAGCCAAAGTTCTCTCCATGGTGGAGGAGGTTGGATGCAAGATTCTCTCTATAAGGGATGAGGGCGGAGCCGAAGTTTTCTCCATGGTGGTCATACATTATTGTAATGATATATCATTGATTATTATCTTATGTAATAGATAAATACATTAAGTCAACTATTTTACTTTCACTTATGCATAGTTACTATCACAAATACATTGGAAAATTTAACTTAACTATGTTTTTACTTGAAAAACATACAACAAATTTTAATATATTTTTGTTAAATTTAATTTAATTTATATAATTTTAAAACCGCACACCGGACGGATCCTCATCTAGTATATATATATATAACCACATCTAAATCATCCCATGTGATATATAAAATTATAAATAATAAATTTCTTAATTGTGCTTAAATCGATAATAATGTATATTAACCTATATATCGTTTAAAAATGACAAATCTAATTATCCTCAAATTATAAAGTGAACAAAAATGTAACGACTAGAATATAATAGTCAATAATTACTTAAGTTAAGCATCCGCTGATAAACTTTTACGTAAGACTAATAACGATGATTAAACATGATAATAATTATATATATAGTATCCAAAACAAGCTAACCTCTCCAATACCGGAGGAAGCTCCGGTAATTAGAACTACTTTTCCTGCAACATTTTCAGAGCAAAGGTGTTTGTAAAGACAACTCACGAGTTTGATCAAAAGATAAAATGGGTAAAACAGGACGAGAAAACTGATGGTAAGAGGAGGAAGAAGAAGATTGAGAATAATGTGAAGCACATCCATATTAATATTGTTGGTTTACACAACCTACTCCTCTACTTGTTTTTTCGATGTCTCAAACTTGTACTTTACAATAGAAGTCTATTTAGTAGAAACGAAGGAGGAATTTTAGTTATTGCCGAGTCATAAATGAAAAGGTGTTTGTTGGACCTCAATAAGTATTTGGACCTCATATAGTGAAACCTTCATCGATAATATATTTTTATAAAAAGAATATCAAGTGATGAGAATTGAGAAGTTAATCTATATGCCTTCATGTGTGTGACTATCATGCGTTTTACATAATGGAGGCAGTTAGAAGTTAGAACCTTCATTGAAAAGAGTTAAAAGTTTGATAGCAATGTGCAAGTGCCAATACAAAAGGTACGCCATTTTGATAATCAAGATTATTGATGGGTGGTAAACAAAACGTTACACAAAAAAATTTCCGTCAAAAAGAAGAATAGTACAAATAAATTTGTCAAATCACATCCGGAAGTCATTAATATTGGGATTACTTTGCAATTTTTGGAATTCTCAAGGGAGAATTGCTAATCTTGTTGGTTCAAAGCCTGAAATGGACAATTAGATCCCTTAAAACGTCATCATATATTTGGTGAATATCATATTTAGAAAAAAAAAAAAACAATTCAGTAGGAACATACATATTCAAGTGGACAAATAAATAATTTATTGAAAATCACAACTCGTCTCACTTGTTAGCGAGCATATTTAGCTTGTACTCTCCTCCTTCCTTGGTCGCCATAGATTGTCTCGCAACCGTGACTCGAGGTTGTGTTAACAAGAATCGGGCCCAACCGATATCGTTGACGTTGCTGTCAACTGTACACCTTCTTAGACATCAGAGTATGACTGCGTTTATGTCTTCCAGGATCGAAACTAAACCGCTAAACACAATGTCCAGGGTCATTTTCGGGTTTAATCCTCTGCTGTTCTTGGCACTACCATGAGGAAGATGTGCACTGTTGGTTGAATCTGATGATTTCTTTGGCACCGCCACGTAAGCTTGTTGCCACTCTGGCACCAACTGTGAAACAAGAACTATTTCCCGAACTTCATGTTTAAGATCCATGTTCTTTTGCAGAATGAATACAACTACTTAATAGAATAATATTAGAGATTTTTTGAGTTTCCTTAAATAGATTTGAGGCGATTTTTTTGGCGACAAGGGTTTTCTCGTTTTTAGGGCACGTATGGAGCTGCCGGAGGCTTCTCCGGGAGGGGGGCTTCTCTGGGGACTGATAATAGGTTGCAAGCGATGGTGAAGGATAGCCAAGCTTCGCTCGTGAGTCAAGGGGACTCTTCTATGGCGAAGGGCGAGGGTGATCAGAGGGAGAATCGTAATTGGCTTAAGGTGGCGAAGAAACATGTTTTCACTCAGCAGAGTTTTAAAGTTGTAGAGGTTGATGGAAAGGAGAAGGTGGTGATTCCCAAGGATGTCTTTACGGGAGCTAAGCCTTTGTGGGAATATTTTATCATTGGTAAATTCCTGCATCAGAAAGCTCCGCATGTGGGAAGATCCACATGATTGTCAATAAGATTTGGAGGTTGGGTGATAAATCTACTTTGATCGATGTCATTGCGGTTAACGAGACCACAATGAAGTTTAGGATCCGTAATGATAGCATGAGACATAGGGTGTTACATAGAGGAATGTGGAACATTATGGATATTTCCATGATTGTGTCAAGTGGTCGCCATATGCAAAGGACTCGCAACCGGCGGTGAAATCCATTCCTCTGTGGGTTACTTTGAAACATGTTCCTCCGTCTATGTTCACGGACAAGGGGTTGGAATATCTATTCAGTGCAGTGGGAAAGCCGATCCGCTTCCATCCACAAACAGAGGATTGTGTCAGTTTTGATGAAGCAAGGATGTTGGTTGAAGCTGATTTTAATTTTTTTTTTCCGCAGGAGTATGTCTATGGAGGGGAGGAAGATGGTGAAATCGAAACCACCATCAAACCTCCATGTTGTACCAGTTGCCATAAATGAGGGCATCCTACTGCAAGTTGCCTATCATCTGTACCTTCTGATAGTGTGGCGGTCGTTGATGAGATCATTTTGCCTCATTCTACCTCGGTGGACGATCCTCTGGGGTCAGACTTGATGGTAGGGGCTGGTGCCGAGGCTCCTGTAATGACTATAAGTGTTGCTTCTCAGACCAGTGTTGAAAACATATCGGGGGTTCAGGCGCCAGTAGCTTCTGAGCCGGTCTGGATTACTCCTTCAAAAATAGGTTACAGTCTGGGGAAGGTTTCAGAGAGACCTAAGCTGAGGGAGGGTACCCTCCTGTCTAACACCTATTTGGTATTGGGTGAAGAGGAAGAGGTTGCAGAGGAGTCAGAGCCAGTGGAGCATGACACGTTCCTGTTGGTTAAGAAGGTTCAGGGCCCTGCAGCGGCATCTAAGGAGATTTCGGATCCTGCTGGGATTGGAGGAACGGAGAAGGCCCGAGGAGGGAAGGCAGTGACGGTTCGCCCTTCTCTGCCTCGAGAATCTAAATCAGCCCATAAAATGGTTTCAACAGCTTCTAATCAGTCTTCTAGAGTTTATTCTAGAGATCAGAGTAGGAAGCCTTCCCACAAACACTTTTAATGTCAGGGTTCTTCTGGAATGTTAGGGGCTTCAATAAAACATCAAAACATTCCGTGATACAGAAGTGGTTAAGGGAGAGTGATTTTCAGTTCGGTTGTTTGTCAGAGACTCGTATCAGAGAGAAGAATGTGAAACGTATAGGAGATAAAGTGTTTAAGGATTGGTCGGTGTTGACGAATTATGAATTTAATGGTAGAGGTCGTATATGGATGGTTTGGAGTAATAAGGTTTGGATGACTCCTTTTTACAAAAGTGAACAATTGATCACTTGCTCGGTTAAGTTGGAGGACCAACCAGAAGAGTTTTTCTGCTCTTTCGTGTATGCTTTGAATACTGGGGAGCAACACAAGGTTCTATGGCAGGAGTTGAAGGACAATGCTGACTCACCCATTATTAGTACTAAACCGTGGATGCTTATGGGGGATTTTAATGAAACTCTGGACATGTCAGAACATTCCCGGGTGGATGATCATCCCATGGTTACGAGTGGTATGAGGGATTTCCAGGCGGCTGTGGGTTAATGTTCTCTTACGTACATTGCTTCTAATATGGTCCGTTGTTTACTTGGTGGAATAAGTAGGACAAGGATCCTATAATGAAGAAGTTGGATCCGATTTTGATAAACGATGTATGGTTGCAACGGTTTCCGCAACTTATAATGTGTTCGAAGCAGGGGGTTGTTCGGATCATTTGCGTAGTCGTTTGCACATGCAGCCTAGTGAGACTATCAGGAAACATAGACCGTTCAAATTTGCAAATGTTCTCACAGAAATGGATGAGTTCCGGCCATTGGTTGATTCTTATTGGAAGACCACTCCGTCTTTGTTTTTATCTACCTCGACACTGTTTCGTTTCCACAAAAAAATTGAAGGGTTTGAAGCCATTGGTTCGGCGTGTGGCGAGAGACCGGTTGGGTAATTTGGAGAAAAAAACTCAAGCTGCGTTTGTGGATCTTTGTGTGAAGCAGACACAGAACTTGACCAATCCAACTGCTGTGACAATTGAGGAGGAGAATGAAGCTTATCTGCGGTGGGATCATGTTGCCTCTCTGGAAGAAAAGTTTCTTATGCAGAGGTCCAAGCTACATTGGTTGCAGGTTGGAGATAAAAATAACAAAGCGTTTCATAGGGCTGCTGCAACAAGGAAGACAGTGAATACTATGAGTGAAGTAACCTGTCTGAATGGCTTGGTGGCTAAGGGAGAGGATATTAAGCTAGAGGCTGAGAGATACTTTAAAGAGTTTCTGCAGTTGATACCTACAGATTTTGAGGTGGCTGAGGTTGCTATGCTTCAAGAACTTTTACCGTATCGTTGTACCGAGTTGAGCAAGCACGACTGATCGTGCCTGTCACCACTGCGGAGATCAAGCAGGTATTATTTTATATGCCTAATGATAAGTCTCCTGGTCCGGATGGCTTTACCTCTGAGTTCTACAAGGCTACATGGGATATCATTGGTAATGAATTCTCTATGGCAGTTCAATCTTTTTTTGTCAAAGGATTTTTGCCAAAAGGGATAAATTCTACTATCTTATCTCTTATACCAAAGAAACTAGAGGCGATGGAAATGAGGGATTACAGACCTATTTCTTGTTGCAATGTTCTATACAAGGTTATTTCTAAAATTCTTGCGAATAGGTTGAAGGTGGTGTTGCTTAGTTTCATTGCAGGAAATCAATCAGCCTTTGTTAAAGACCGATTGTTGATAGAAAACGTGTTGTTAGCAACAGAATTGGTTAAGAACTATCATCATGAGACAATATCGGAGCGTTGTGCAACAAAGATAGATATTTCCAAAGCTTTCGACTCAGTTCAGTGGCCTTTCCTCTTGAATGTCCTCTCAGCTTTACAGTTGCCACCGGAGTTTATCCAATGGATCAAACTATGTATAAAAACTGCATCATTTTCTGTTCAAGTGAATGGTGAGCTAGCGGGGTATTTTCAAAGCAATAGGGGACTACGGCAAGGCTGTTCTCTATCTCCCTATTTGTTTGTTATTTGTATGGATGTTTTTTCAAAGCTTTTAGACTCTGCTGCTGGTGCAGGCCGATTTGGTTACCATCCGCGGTGTCAAGCTCTTAATCTGACACACTTAGACCATCTCCAATGTATATCTCTATTTTTTTCTCTAAAATAGATTAACTCTAAAATAGAGCATTGTTTTCCTCCAATGTATTACTCTATTTTAGAGTTGAAAATAGAGGTAGTGTAAAAAAATAGAGGTGAGAATAGAGTTACTCTATATATAGAGCAATCCTATCATTTTCTCTATTTTAGAGTAAAATATAGAGTAGGGTTGGAGCAAATGTTGCTCTATAATAGAGTTTTGACTCTAAAATAGAGTGGGGTTGGAGATGCCCTTAAGCTTCGTTGATGATCTGATGGTACTATCTGATGGGAAGCCACGATCCATTGAGGGGATTGTGTCCGTTTTTGATCACTTTGCTAAGATTTCGGGTCTCAAGATTAGCATGGAGAAATCGACAGTTTATCTTGCGGGTGTGGCTGATGTTGACCGACAATTAATAGAGAATCAGTTTGCTTTTGTGGTGAGAGAGCTGCCTGTTAGATACTTGGGTTTGCCTCTGCTCACTAAAGGTTTCACTACTGCTGATTACACCCCTCTCCTTGAACAGATACGCAAGCGTATTGGCTCTTGGACATCCTGATACCTCTCCTTTGCAGGCCGTTTTAATTTGGTCAGTTTGGTTTTATGGAGCGTCTGCAACTTCTGGTTAAGTGCATTTCGCTTACCTCGAGCTTATCTTAGAGAAGTGGAAAAACTTTGCTCTGCTTATTTGTGGTCCGGGGCTGATTTAAATCCTAAAAAAGCTAAGTTGTCGTGGGATGATGTGTGCAAGCCACGACGGGAGGGAGGCCTTGGTCTTCGTAGCTTAAAGGAGATGAACGATGTGTGTTGTCTTAAGTTGATATGGCAGATACTCTCTCGTGGAAACTCCTTAGGGGTACAATGGGTGGATCGTTCTTTATTAAAGGGGCGATCTTTATGGTCAGTTAAAGAAAAGACAGGAGTGGGCTCTTGGATTTGGAGAAAGATCCTGAAATATAGAGCGGTGGCTACAACTCTGTGTAAGGTGGAGGTGGGAAATGGACAGCTGGCCTCTTTTTGGTTTGATACTTGGTCGTCTTTAGGCCGGTTAGCAGATGTGGCAGGCGATAGGGGCGCTGTAGATTTGGGGATTGGGCGCACAATGACAGTAGCAGAGGCATGGTCGGTTAGGCGCAGGCGGAGACCTTGTCTTTCACTCCTCCTCTCCATTGAGGATGTATTGCGCTAGCAGTACCAACGCAGAACAGAGGAGGCTGATTTGTTTTTGTGGAAAGGTAAGGCGGGTAACTAAAAAGCGGATTTTTCTACGGTAGACACTTGGAACCATATACGTCGTGCTTCTGCAAAGGTTTCCTGGTACCATGCGGTTTGGTTTCCTCATGCTACTCTAAAGTATACTTTCTGTACCTGGTTAGCAGTTCACGATAAGCTGGCGACAGGGGAACGCATGTTGCGGTGGAATATTGGAGCTACAGGAACCTGTGTGTTTTATCAAAATTTTTTTGAAACAAGGTCGCATCTGTTCTTTACCTGTAGGTTTACTTCAGAAGTGTGGAAAGCGACGACTAAGGGGGTGTTTCGTACACGCTACACAACTGACTGGCACCAGCTCCTCGCCATTTTAGCAGACCTTTGGCCAGGTTTTTCACTTGCTACACCTTTCAGCTATCGGTATACACCATCTGGCGGGAAAGGAATGGATGGCGCCATGATCAGCATCCAAATACACCCGAAGTTAACCAAGTAGATTGATTGCCAAGTTAGAGATCAGCTTTTGGCAATTCAACGACAAGGGGATAAGCGTTTTGACAATGGACTTCAGGCTTGGTTTCAAACTAGAATCTAAGACTGGTTTTCTATCTTATTCTAATGTAAACTCTAAAAGTTTGCTAAAAAATCCGATGCAATAGTTATAAAAACGCTATTTTTCATTGAATATAATTTAACATTAGATTCAAAAAAAAAAATACAACTACTTATGGATAACATTTTAATACTCTTGGTTTTTTATGGTTATTAAAATGTTCAAACTTCTACATTACAAAGATAAAGTATGTATTAATAAACACCCCAAAAGAGTACGAGGAACGAAATAGTAGCAACTGGAAAAGATTTTTCCAAGGTTTTTGGTGTAACTCGAGGACACTATAAAAAAAATGTTTGATATATGCAATAGAAAAATAAAGTGAATTGAAGAAACATTCGATTTTTACTTTTAAGAAAAAACACAAACAATAGTAGATGCGATACATAAATGTTACTAACATTTAGTTTTACTTGAAACACACAAACAATAGTAGTAAAACATATTGAAACAAATACTGTATGAAGAAAGGGAAAAGGAGAAAAAGTAAAAGACTTAAATGCAATAACGTAATAACACACAAATTAAGTGTATGCTTCATGTCCATAATTAATGAACAAATTGACAACGTAACACAACCATAGTTGAAGACCAGAGATCTTGGATAGACCGTTATGATCAATCACGCTTTAAGTAAGGTTTGCCATAGCGAACAAATATGTAGTTTAGTACGTAGTCAACGATTTCAGGACAAACTTTTTGTATCATAAAGATCCATTTTATCCAAGCTGGCTCTTCTATGTATGTTTCTCCTCTAGCAATACCTTTGAAGATCGATTTTGCGCATTTACTCACTGATTCTGACAGGATTAAATCTGAACCATACTATTTTCCCATAAAGCACATAAATTAGTTAATGTCATGTATATAAAGTATAAAGATTATGTAAAAATGTTACAACTGACCATTTCTAGAAATAGAGGAGTGGTCATATCAGTAGATATGAATCCAGGGATAACAATTGTTATTTTGATATCGGGACTGATCTCAACTCTTAACGTTTCAAAGAACTTTAGTAAAGCTGCTTTGCTTGCCTATACATCATACATACCAAATAAATATCATATAAAACGTTTCTGTATATGAGAAGTATGAAAAAAGATTTTGTAAAGAAAATTTTACTGAATAGACGCTTGCCGATGGCAAAGGTATAACTGCTGAAGCAGAAGTGGTCACAACGATTTTTCCTTTGCTTTTTCGAAGATGAGGAATGGCAAAATAAGTTATGTATGTTGAGCCCCAAAATTTGATATCCTTTAATATACATTACACACAAATTATAGAAAAACTGAGGTGAAATGTTTTTGTATATAAAACTAGAATCTATCGAAAAAGTTTAACTTTTATGAACTTTGCATTTTAAAGAGTAATTGCAAAAGCAACCTAATACTTTCAAAGAGAAATTTAGCCAATGTGCTACGACAGACAAACTAATACTTGCGTTTGGAGCAATCAAAATCATGTTCAACAACAGCTAAGTATTTTTCTTAATATAGAGATTATTAATAAAATTGTAAATGGAATTTTTAAAAGATACTCACCATTATACGATTAGCGTCTTGAATTTGGGTGAAATTTTCGAAAAGAATAGTTTGAGGTACCCCAGCATTGTTGATAAGGTGGTCCACTGTTTAGATATGATAACTTGATTAGCATGATGAGTTACAATTTGACTAAAAAATCATAATTAGCGTCTTGAATTTCATAATCATAACAATTACAACAATATTTAGTACTTACATTTACCGAAATGATGAATCGTTTCATCGATGAACTTCTTGCAGTCTTCAACGTTAGAAACATCACCAGGTATGATAATGACATCACCCGATCCTAATTGACGTGATGTTTCTGCTACTATCTCTAGACGATACTTTCTTCGAGCAACAAGAGCTAAACATGCTCCTTTCTTTGCGTATTCGTATGCCAAATGCTTTAGTTTTTGGAACCCAACAAAACAATTCAAATAATATTTAGACCTAAAGACAATGATTGAACATGATAATAAACAATGATTGAACATGATAATAATAAAAGCATAACATCGAAAACAAGCTAACCTCTCCAATACCGGAGGAAGCTCCGGTAACTAGAACTACTTTTCCTGCAACATTTTCAGAGCAAAGGTGCTTGTAAAGACAACTCACGAGTTTGATCAAAAGATAAAATGGGTAAAACAGGACGAGAAAACTGATGGTAAGAGGAGGATGAAGAAGATTGAGAATGGTATGAAGCATATCCATGTTTTGTTCAAACTTTTCCTTCACAACAAGAGAGGAAAATTAGTTATTGCCGAGTATATAATGTAGATCCAGAGATAGTTCGACACCATTAAGTAGTTGCAGCCTATTGAAATAACGTTCCTCTGTAATGAACCGTCATTTACGTTTATTTTTTAAAACCGAAATTATAGGTTGCGACATAGTGTTGAAGAGTAATGTGCAAAGTAGTCCGGGTATTCGGCTCGGTTCTGGATATATCCGTTTGGTTCCGGGTATTATGGATATAGGAGTTTAGGATCCATTCGGTTAATTTATTATTTCGATTCGGGTTCGGTTCGGTTTCGGTTTTTTTCGGTTCGGTTCCGGGTACCCAAAACAGTGTAATATATTTCTTAAAAAATATTATTTAAATAAAATTTGATTATAATTTAACAAATATATCTAAAAATTTATAGATATTTGGTTTATTTATAATATTTTGGTACTTTGGTCTAAATATATAAGGTTTTATAGTTTAGTTTGCATTACATTATATAAATTAACAAGTATTGATGAATCAAAAATTTGATGTGGCGCAGTGGCCACATCTCACGCTCAAGTTTGTGGAGGTCTTTAGTTCGATTCTTGGTTACTACATATTTTTAATATGAGTTCGGTTTGATTCGGTTAACCGAATGGATATCGGTTCGGTTCGGTTAGTAACCGATATCCATAGGTAGCTGAAACACTATCAAATCGGTTCTTACCCACTAACCGAAATATCGAATCCGAACCGGAACCGAAATTTCGGTTCGGTCTCGGTTTGGTCCATTCGGTTCTGTTTATTTGCCCAGCACTAGTGCAAAGTAATACAGCACGACATTCGAATTATCAACATGCTTTAATTAAATAGTGGTACAAGAAACAAACATTTCAATTTTCACATTCCATGACTTACAATTACAAAAGAATTTAACAACTAGAATTTCAGAACTGTATGCCACTGAAGTACAAAAGAATTTAGCATTCCTCGCGACAGCACCAGAAGAGTATCTGTGTATGGCACGTCTAGAAAATCTTTTGAAGTGAATGCCTTAACATAGTTGACCTGCAATGGAATTGGTAAATAAGGCAAACAAAACGTTTGTCTTGCAATTCATACAAGGTAATAGTTATGATTGGTATCAGCACATTACGGAGAAGATTAAAAAGAGGAATTGACGATATTTCATTTGTAAAACAAAGATAGCCAAATGGAAAAACATAAAACCGATTAAGCAAGGAAAACGTTGTGGTGTGTAGTGGTGTGTGTCAGATTACAAAAAAACTCAGCAACGGCTTTAAAAGCCTAAGCCAGGGATAACTGTAATTTGATTTTTGTTTCTCATCATTCACAACACACCAGACAAAACATTATCAATCCTCAAAATCGAAAACAAACTTCTCAAAAAAAGTATAAAACAAACAAATAAGCCTCCACTACAGGAAATAAGGGTTTTTTTTAACATCGGAAAAACGCTATTGTACGATATTAGAGCGGTGTAGAAAGCACTATCTCTGCTCCCGTTATAGTAGGTATGACACTTTACATAGCGTTTAATAAAAACGCTATTGGGATATTCAATAATATAGCAGTTTTTTGTACGCAATCTTTAAATAAACAATAGCGAATATTAATTGCGGTTAATATATTTAATAATAACATTTTTGTAATACGTAGACAGTTTTATGTATTTATATAGGATTGTATTTTTACTGTATTTGTACAAGCTATATATTGTACGTATAAGAGATTGTATTTATACTGTATTTGTACAAGCTATGTATATTATTAATTTGCTCATTTAAATTTGAAAATAAAATGCTGATATTTATTGATATTAAAACTAATTTTACAAAGATTATACATAATTGTATATATAAATTATATTTACACTAAGCCAATAAAGGGCTTTTTGTTTTGAATTGTTTTGTGGTTCATAAGGCCCATTAGGCTTTTGACTATATTCTGTAATTCTGTCACTAAAACACTTGATAATTATAAGAACACTTAATAAAAACTTTTGCATCAAAACTGATATGCTCAAATTTACCCTAGAGCTACTCTCTCAAATTAAGAGATCACTGTAATACTTAGGGGTCGAATTCCACAAGGACTCAAGATCAAACACAATGGATTATAGAGTTTTTCAATTATGCTAAACAGATTTAAATTAAATTAAAATAAACAATGCAAAATATTAAATAAAAGTTGTGAAAATTCGAAGATCAAAAGCTATGCCTAGGAATTTCTCAGGAAATTATGAAATATTAAATCAATCAATTAATTAGGATTCAAACAATTAAGAACAGATCTAGAACTCTAAACACTTTTGTAAATTAAATCAGTTCTCACTGCAAATAATATCTAAATTTAAAACCAGAAAATCCAAATCTCTTTGTAAAATTCTAGGTTAAAAATCAGCAATAAAATCAGGTTTAGATTGTTCACAAAATTATTAAATCAAATCTCTTTGCAAGAAATAATTTTGCTCATCAAAAGGTTTTATCAGGAAAATCAATTATATTCTCATATCAATTTATTTTCCTAGAGTATTAATTCTAGATGGCCAATCAAGAATTAATATGAAGAACAACCTAAGATGAAGATCTAGCAAGATAATGAATCCTAAATAAACAGATCTAATAATTCATAAAATCCCTATGAAAAACCCTAAACCTAACAAGCAAACTACTCAGACATAATCAAAGAAGAACAAGACATGATTCTGAATAATAAGCAATAGAGATTAAAAGAATAAGAAGGAGTTCAAGAATTCTTCTCTACAAAGCAGATCTGATCTCTCTCTCCCAAAGCTCTCAAAATCTCACAGGGTTGCAGGGAAAATAAAAGTTGCTAGAAAAAGACTTGTGGGTTTGGAAAACCTAAAAATACTATTTATATGTCCTAAAACACGTCAGGGACTTGTGTTGCAATTTTAGAAACTTTGGGGCAGATTTGTAAAACTTCCAAAACTTGGGTCTTGAGTCGGCAGAGATGGGTGTCGATCGATGCTAAGGCAGTGTCGATCGATGCCCGTGCTTTGATCCGAGATTTATGCTCCAAAACGATCCAAATTGCTCCACTTCGCTCCTTTCATGCCAAAATCCTAGAAAACCTGTAAAGACTCAAAAACATCCTAGAAAACACATCAAAAGACTCTAAAAGACTCTTTATATCATGGTTAAAAACCACAAAAACCATGATATATCAACTCCCCCAGACTTAGCCTTTGCTTGCCCTCAAGCAAAACATAAGCTTAGACATGTGAAAGAGGTTTGAAAACAAGGAACTCACTCAATTGCATAATGATTCTTATTTGCACTCTTCATTTACCTGACTCAAGAACTTACTACTTATACTCAACCATGATAAACATCAACATTCCTTACTCAAATCCCACAATCCTCTAGAATCTCTGAAATCTCCATTGTCATCTCATTAGTCAATATTAAAGCACAAATAAGGTGAATTCTTACCTTGGGTGTATTGATCAGTGGCATATGGACTCTCTTCAGGCCAAGACATTCTTCTTACATCTCCTTTCCTCTCCCTTTTCTCACTTCCATTATTTTTTTTTTTTTTTTTTTTTTTTTTTTTTCTAATCAAAGGTGTAAGCGAATACCGGGGTCATTGGTAATTTACCTACCCTCGCTTCCAAGCTTTGTGTGATCATTGACTCAAGAGTAGAATACTGAGGTCAAAGGTAATTTACCTACCTCTCTAAACTGATCAAAATCATCTCATCTTTTATTCTTTTTATTTTTTAAAGCACTGAAGGGAAGAGAGGGGAGACATACTTTGAAAAATTGCACTGCCTTGTATGGCCCGAAGAAGAAGTCTAGTCCACTGATTTCCAACCCCAAAGTAAGAGATTAAGTCCGGTTAAAATCCTGATAAAAGTTGAGACAACGTTAGATCAATCAGATATCCATTGAATAAGGGTTTTCAGGATTGTTGATAAGGCTCATAGTCTTTCTAAGCTTCAGTTCGAGATCAAGCATAAACAAGTAATCATTAGAGTGTTAGCCAAATAAGAGAAATCATTAGTCAAGATCATAATTCCCAAAGACAAAAAGAAAAATTTTGAAAAATTTGACTCAAACTTTATGGTTTTGACTGACACAACTGAAACTCAAAAACAGAAAACATAGTTAGTACTAACCTCCCCCAGACTTAAACAACACTGTCCCCAGTGTTATCAAGTAAGGGAAAAGCAAAAATAAAATAAAAATAAAATAAATAAAAATCAAAATCAAAAGAAAAAGAAAAATCTACCAGTGGGTTGCCTCCCACTAAGCGCTTGTTTTCAGTCATTAGCTTGACTATGCTGGAGCTCAGGAACCTGGTGGATCAGAACATGACATTGAAGTCCTCTTCATCCAAGGTGGTGTATAAGCTTTAGTTGCATGAGGCTTGCCAAGGATGTGAGGAACAGGACCAGGGTGGGATTTAGGGATGGGAGGGTATCTCTTCTGTCCTGCAAAATCATCAACAGAAGAAACAAGCGCTCTACGATAATCTCGTGGCTTGGTTAACTGCAAAACAGTTTTTCTCTCTTTGAAATTCTTGTTGGTGATAGGAGGAAGTTTAGGAGAAGGAGATGCATACCTTGGCCTTACCTGAGGACTCTGAAGTGTGGAATGATGACTCTTCTGTTTGGGAACAGGTTTCTGACTTGAAACATCAGTTGTGGACAAGTTCAGTCTCGGTCGTGGAGGGGTGTCGATCGATACCCTGTTGTTGGTGTCGATCGACACTGCTTCTGATGCTCGTGAATTTGCTTCTCTGCAGCTTACCTGAGCAATCTTCTCAACAGAAAACGTCTGTCCATCAATGGTAGGAGCTCTCCTCAGTTTATCCATCTCAAAACTCATACTCAAACCATCCACATGCAGTGCTATGTGTCCCTTCTTCACATCAATGATGGCACCAGCTGTAGCCAAGAAAGATCTTCCTAAGATGAGAGGATCTTTAGGCTCTTGATCATACTTCAGCACCACAAAGTCAGTGGGAATCATGAAGTTGCCAACCTTAACTGGAATATCCTCTATAACACCTTCAGGAATTCTTCGGGAGCGATCAGCTAGGATAAGGGAAATCTGAGTTGGCTTGAATTCTGTCATCCCAAGTCTCACAGCAACAGAATGTGGCATCAAGTTGATGCTAGAACCAAGGTCACAAAGTGAGTGTGCAAACCTTCCTGCTGAGATTGAGCAATTAAGTACAAAGCTTCCAGGATCTGGTAACTTCTCAGCAGTCCTACACTGAATTACTGCACTCACTTCCTTAGATACAACCACCTCCTGCTTCTTTTCCTTCTTCCTCTGTGGAGGCTGGTTTAACAGAATTGCACTGACATCCTTAGTTAGCAAGGCTCCTTCTTCAGGGCTCAAACCATTTGATACCATTCTCTTGACATAGCGCCTAAGTGGTGGTGAAAGCTTCACAGCATCAATCAAAGGCATCTCAATCATCACCTTGTCCATCATTGCCTTGCATCTAGCTTCCTCCATCTCTTGCTTAGACTTTCTTGGCTTGGGAAAAGGAACCTTTGGCTTGTAGACCCTCTCAACTGTTGGAACCTGAGATTTTGCAGTTTCTGGGTTCGTCTGAGAAGAGTGTCGATCGACACCCAGGTGGTGTCGATCGATGCTCACATCTGGATCCGACAGATTGGCTGATTTGTCTCCTTGTTCTGCAGAAAAAAATTCACCATCATCTTCATCTCTCACTGATATGGCATTGCAAGCATGTCTGGGGTTTGACTCAGTTCTTGCTGGAAGATAATTCTCTTGCCTTTACAGACCCAGCAGTCTGTGCAACTTGAACCTCTAGCTTCTTAACATGAACATTTAATGCTTCTATCTTCCCATTCAGCTCAGTGTAGACATTGTCAATCTTTCCATTGAATGTCACTGTCAAATTCTCTTGTCCTTGCAAAAGCTGCTCAAGCATGGCTTCCATTCTACTCTCAGAAGAAGTCTTAGGAGGGGGAGACTGATAAGATGAGTTCCCATAGGTCCTTGTATAGCCATTGTTCTGTTGCTGCTTCTGGTCACCATTGTAAGGCCTGTTGCCTTGCTGATTTCCAAACCGCTGTCCCTGATTCCCATAGACATAGTTCACCTCTTCCTCCTCATAATTTCCTTGATCAGTTTCTGGCTCATATGTCTCAACCTCAGCAGCAAAATGAACAGATTTCTTACCCATAAGGAGATTATGCACTGAATCTAGCTTAGCATTAACAGAAGCTAACTGGTTTGAATCAAATCCTCCATGCAATCTCTTCCTTTCAGCATCTGCTCCCTTAGTGCTATTGCTAGAAGCCAAATTCTCAATCAAAACTTCAGCATCTTCTGGCATTCTTGTCTTGAAATTCCCATGACTTGCAGCATCCAAAGCTAACTGGTACTTCCAGTCACACCCTCTGAAAAAGATACTCAGCAATTGAACTCTTGAGAAACCATGGTGCGGACAATCCCTCGATAAGCTTTGAATCTCACCCAAGCTGCCTTGAAAGCTTCATCTGGTCTTTGCTTGAAAGTGGATAGCTTAACTCTCAACTCATCTGACATTGCATCATCATAGAAATGGTTGAGGAAAGCCACTTTGACTTGTTGCCAAGATGTCAAAGATCCAGCTGGCAACTGCTTCAACCACTGAGATGCCTCTCCTGCAAGTGAGTATGGGAATAGCTTGCAGAATATGAAGTCCTCAGTCACTCCATTAGCCTTGATACTAGTCACTAGATCCTCAAAATGCTCAATATGGTCCAGAGGCTTCTCATTGGGCAAAGCAGAAAGGTCTCTGTCCAACCAGTTGAAAGTACGCAGGTTTCAACTCAAAATCATTCCTCCGAAAAGGGGAGGAACAATAGCAGACCGGTTCTCATACACCAAATCAGCCCGGTTGTAGTCAGCAATGGTCCTGATCAGATCCCGGTTGTGCTCCTGTCTTCGAACTGGGTTCGGACGTGGTTGGCAGCTCCACGTCCGTCTGCAGGTAGGTGTCGATCGATGCCACCTGGTTGGTGTCGATCGGCACCAAGGTTTGGATCATCAACAGCAGCAGCTTGCTGATTCACGACGGCCTGCTCAATGACAACAGGTTCGGCAATCACATTGCCTTCAGCATCAATCTTTTGGCCGTGCTCATTGCGCAAGTGGCCCTCTTGATCCCTCAAAACACCAGCCTCATCACGCATCGAATGATCGTATTAACCATCTTCGAGACTTAGATGCTTTTCTGTTCTCACGCTCAAGTTTTCCCAACTCTTGGTTTGAAAGATTCAGATTGGACCAGTCTTGTTGCTCCTTGTGTTAGGCTTATTAGGCATACACCTGAAACACACAAGAGAGAAGAAAACAAAAGCGTGTTAGTTTGAAAAATAAAAAGAAAAATTTAGACAAAATCTAAAACTCAAATCTAATGGTAGATCAGAGAGTCCCCGGCAACGGCGCCAAAATTTGATATGCTCAAATTTACCCTAGAGCTACTCTCTCAAATTAAGAGATCACTGTAATACTTAGGGGTCGAATTCCACAAGGACTCAAGATCAAACACAATGGATTATAGAGTTTTTCAATTATGCTAAACAGATTTAAATTAAATTAAAATAAACAATGCAAAATATTAAATAAAAGTTGTGAAAATTCAGAAGATCAAAAAGCTATGCCTAGGGAATTTCTCAGGAAATTATGAAATATTAAATCAATCAATTAATTAGGATTCAAACAATTAAGAACAGATCTAGAACTCTAAACACTTTTGTAAATTAAATCAGTTCTCACTGCAAATAATATCTAAATTTAAAACCAGAAAATCCAAATCTCTTTGTAAAATTCTAGGTTAAAAATCAGCAATAAAATCAGGTTTAGATTGTTCACAAAATTATTAAATCAAATCTCTTTGCAAGAAATAATTTTGCTCATCAAAAGGTTTTATCAGGAAAATCAATTATATTCTCATATCAATTTATTTTCCTAGAGTATTAATTTAGATGGCCAATCAAGGATTAATATGAAGAACAACCTAAGATGAAGATCTAGCAAGATAATGAATCCTAAATAAACAGATCTAATAATTCATAAAATCCCTATGAAAAACCCTAAACCTAACAAGCAAACTACTCAGACATAATCAAAGAAGAACAAGACATGATTCTGAATAATAAGCAATAGAGATTAAAAGAATAAGAAGGAGTTCAAGAATTCTTCTCTACAAAGCAGATCTGATCTCTCTCCCAAAGCTCTCAAAATCTCACAGGGTTGCAGGGAAAATAAAAGTTGCTAGAAAAAGACTTGTGGGTTTGGAAAACCTAAAAATACTATTTATATGTCCTAAAACACGTCAGGGACTTGTGTTGCAATTTTAGAAACTTTGGGGCAGATTTGTAAAACTTCCAAAACTTGGGTCTTGAGTCGGCAGAGATGGGTGTCGATCGATGCTAAGGCAGTGTCGATCGATGCCCGTGCTTTGATCCGAGATTTATGCTCCAAAACGATCCAAATTGCTCCACTTCGCTCCTTTCATGCCAAAATCCTAGAAAACCTGTAAAGACTCAAAAACATCCTAGAAAACACATCAAAAGACTCTAAAAGACTCTTTATATCATGGTTAAAAACCACAAAAACCATGATATATCAAAAACATCCGTTAGCCATCCGTTAAACATCCGTCAAAACTTCTGTAATTCTAAAGCTCGTCTCTTAGAATTCTTCTTCTGGTCACTCTACTCATCCGTTAGCCATCTGTGCAATTAATTATAAGAACATTAACATCCAGCCAAAAAATAACCAATGAATGAATGTTAACATATAAACATTGCTGGCATAACAAAAAAAAACTGAACAACGCTAGTAGAATGAAAAGCTTATACGAAAACTAATTATTACCTGCAACAAGAGAAAGCAGTAAAGCTTTGGAGTGATAGGAGAGTAGTGCTAACAACTGACTCGAAGGAGAGATTAAAGCCTCACAAAATTCTGAAATCTTGAGTTGCAATTGAGAAGAGAGATCAAGAGCTAGAGTGACTCGAATCAAGTGGTTTGAGATCGAAGACAACCTATATGTATATTAAACCAAAAACGAAATCAGAATGGAAGATGAAAATTCAAGGAAGAAGGTAGAATTAAGTGTAGACAAACCATTAGATCTGTGGAAATAAGATCTGCTCCAGTGAAAAGTCTTGCGCGTGGCTCAAAGGGCTTCTCGTTGATGTTTCAATGAAACTATTGCGCGTGATATGAGGTTTTGGTTCTGGGTAGGGTTTCGAAGAATTTCGAAGAAGAAGAGGAAGATGAAAGAGACGATAAAGGGAGAGACTGAGGGGAAGGAGTTTTAACAAAAGAAAATAAAAAAGGAAGAGATTTTAGCCGTTAGATATAATTTATCAACGGTGGAGGATAAGCCAAAGCCCAATCCGCGTGTACATGAATTAGCCAATAAGAGGCTTCCTGCTTTTTTGGTTTTTATTTAGTTTTATAATTTTTATGTATGAATATAAAATTAAAGGTTTAGACTTTATAATATATGGTTTGGAATTTAAGTTTTAGGAATTGAGAATTTTAGTTTTGAATATATAGGATAATTGAATTGATAACTTAGAGACTTAAATATATAAGTCTAGATTGAAAATGTATATATATATATATGTTTTTATATGTTACACCTTACTGATTTTTATAATTAATTTGTATATTTGTAATTTTATATTTATTCATATTGTATGTTACTATTATTACAAATTAATTTTTTAGTACATTTTATTTTGTTAATTTATAAATAATGAATTATGTTTCAAGATTGAACTCTAAACCCTAAACTCTATACCCTAAACCCTATACCCTAAACCCTAAACCATTAAGGGTGTATGGTTCAATCTTGAAATACATTTTACTGTTTTCAATTAACAATATAAAATTAATGCAAAATAAAACATTAAAATTTGTCACTTAAATTATGTTTACAAATTATGAACCTATGAGACATTAGTATATATATGTTTCGATTATATGATACATTAGTCAATTGTATATTCCATTGATGTTACTTGTTTGTGTTCCATGGTTTATTTGTATTTCATTAATTTAATTAATAAATTAGTTAATAAAATATGTTTTAGATTGAACTTAAAGGGTTTAGGTTATATGGTTTAGCCGTTTATAGTATATAATTTAGGGTATATATTCTATATTAAAACATATTTTTTTACTATTCATCTATTAACAATTAAAATGCAAAAAAGTTAAAACTTTATAGTTATAATTATGTATTGAGTATAATAAACAAATGAATGTATGAGAATAGTTATGAACAAAATAAAAGTTTTATTTATAGTTATAATTATGTATTGAGTATTCTTAATTTATATATTTACTTTAGCAACGTTATATATTTGTTTATCTTTAATTTTGTGGTATTTAGCAATGACATATAAATAGAGAACGTCCCTTATGAAATTAAAACCATAAAAATAAACATTGTCAAAACATATTCTAGGGAATAGTCATTGAATCAAAGTTTTTTTTTTCTTTTTCTTTTCTTGGGTAAACCATTGAATCAAGTATTTTTTTCTTTTCTTTTCTTGGGTAAAACATTGAATCAAGTATTTCTTTTTTTTTTTCTTAACTTGGGCAAACCATTGAATCAAGTATCTAAAGCTTCACATTATAATGTAAACAAAAAAATATCCAAAGGGAGTAGTCACTGAATCAAGTATCCAAAGCTTAAATTTCTAAAGTAAAGCCACAAGTTTTTCCTATCAGTATTGGTCCTTGAACCTGCACATAGACACAGTAGAAAAACAACAGTCATTAAAATTGTTGCACATAAAGAGTTTATGCAGATGAGGCAAAATTTGACACTTACTTCTCGTGTAGTTCCTTTTTTTTTTTGATCAAATTTCTCGTGTAGTTCCTTAATAAGTGTTTCTTGTTCTTTGCTAAAGGAACTCACTCTTTTTTTGGTGTTCCTGTTTCAAAATCAGTAGATAAAAGCCGTTAAAATCCAAAAACTAAATGTGCTAAGTTGGAAATTCCGTAAACTCAAGAGACACTCATGAAGGTTGGCAAATGATGTTGCATAGAGCTATCACCATGCCGAAGCCTTTTTCTTGTTTCAATTCATGCTATCACAGATCCATCAGATGAGAACAGGGCTAATGAATGCCAAGTCTATACTCGACTTCTTAACCTGCAGTTAACAGTCACAAGACCTCAATCTAATCTAGAACTTGAACTCTCAATTCCAAGAGTCATCAGACAGCAACTTTCACAAATTAGAAACTACAACAGATATCATAGCCATTGCCATCTCATTACCTCAATAAACATATGTTGCCAAATTTTGGATAGTAACTCGGAATCATTGACTAAAATCGAAAACAAGAATGAATAGAGAAACCACAAAATCCATAAAATTCTCAATCAGCAAAGCTAGACTCACGGTTTAAGCCATGGCTTACATTGTCAGTTTTTCACCATCAAGATTATAACAAAGCTTCATATAATTTTCCGATTAATTTTCTCAACAAGAAAAGAAGAAGAGTCACCGACATTTGTTCCTTGAGTCTGTGAAATGAGAATTGTTGAATGCATCACCCTGTTTCACAATGAGAAACCAAAATCAGAGATTCAAAGAAGAAAAATGAGCAACAAGATACAAGTTACTTTCAATACATATTGTACTCATGAAATATATCATCTTACAACTCACACAGAATCTAAAAGGCATGTCATCACTTCTAATCAACAAGAGTTTTTACAATAGCAAGTCTGATAAGTGATAAGCAAATAATCGAGTCTGAAAATCAAAAGCATATTGGACCTGAAACCGTGCGACGACCCGACGGAGAGAGATCACTACTTTGCAAAATATGATTGAGAAGAAGGGAAGCCGCCATTGACGAGTTCAAAAGAGATTGTAAACTGAGAGGGATCGAGAGTGAAAGATGTGACAAACAAATTGGGATCGAGTTTAGATCAGGTTTCGAATCAAGTTTCAGAACGGGTTTCGAATCAAGTTTCAGCGAGACAGAAGAAAGAAGAAGCAGAGGAAGAAGAAGAAGGCTTTGAAAGATAACCATCGTCTTTGTCGTGAGTATCAGCAACGAGAATCAAAAGCTCTCGATCTCTTTCACGATTCGGCATCACAGTCGCCGGCTTCTCATCTGCCATCGCCGAGTAACTCAAGTCGGAGAGAAAAAGAAAGGAGAGCGAAAGTAAAGAGAAGAGGTGGTTGTTTAAAGAGTAATTCAACCTAATCGATCTATTTTTCTTTTAGTTATTTTCTTTCCTCTATTTTTATTTTATTTTGTTAACATTATTCAGAAATTTTTTGGAGGCAATGAAATTTGCATTTTCCCGGCTATCTCTAAGATAACGTTTTCATTTCATCTATGCTATAATAGAATCAAAAATTAAGCACCACTATCAAATTTTTTCGCGGTCATTCTATCATAGCGTTTTCGTTTTTAGAAACGCTATAAATTTTTTTCGGAAACTCAATTATAGCAGAACCTTCAAAACCGCTATACAATATTGCTATAAATACCCTTATTTCCTGTAGTGCTCAGACCGTCCTAGTCAAGATACTTTTCAACAGTCAAGTTTCAGAAACCATTCAATCTAATCATCACAGGCTTCAAAACAAATGTAAACAAAACTAAAAAAACAGAGGAAATCATCAGATCTTCCTATACAAGAGATATTCATAATACTCAGAAATCTCTGAGCATTCAACAACTTGGCAAAGTGTTCATCATTTGAATCCCATTGCAAATACTTTACAAAATCAAAAAATATTGTTCCCCGACGTCCTAAGAAACATCATTGAAAATTTGAAGAACAGGATGGCGAGGGAAACTAAATTTGATGTAGGCTAATACACTTCACAACAAGCTTCACATATCAAAAATATTCAAAGCATGAATTTTTATTATCATGTAAAAGCCACCCTAAACTCTTTTAAGACAAAATCATAATCAAACAAGGAAGAACTCAGTCCCTTAGATGTTCATAATAATGCGATCATTACCGCAATCATTACAGGTCTGTAATCTGACTCATCACTGCTCTTCCCATACCAAACAAAAAAAACAAAACACGAATTCAAGACAAAACCTAATAAAGAGAGATGTAGCTGCTCAAGTAATGCTTCCTAATCAGTAGTATCAATACTAGAATTAACAGTAATGATTACTAAAGTGATTAGAGAGCGATTATATAGAACTACGAGCAACACGATTCATATTGCTTCAAGGGAACGAATCATATGGGAACGGACAAATCCACATCGACTATCTGAAGAAGCCATATATAAAACTATTCCAGATCTAAGAACTAATCGCATCAGGGAACAAAGCAAACAGAGACATTGATTCGAAGACTAGCTATACTAAACCCTAGAGGCTGAATCGGCTGAAGAAGTGTGAGATGAATTAGGTTTGGTGTGTAGAAGTGCTTATATAGGTTTATAAGTCGGTATTGGAGATTAGGGTTTCTTAAGGTGGCAGATTAAATGACGAAAATAGCCTTGGGCTGATGTTGTGTTAGATCCTCTTTTTTTGGTTATTTGTGACGGCCCAGTATTGAAGGTGTTTATCTTTTACTTGAAGCCCAATATTGTATTGATATTGGTTTTTTTTTAAGGTAGGTTAGAATTTAGATAGCCAAATTTTAGGAAGTTGCATACAGTAAAACCTCTATAAATTAATAATGTTGGGACCAAGACATTTTATTAATTTATAGTGATATTAATTTATCTATAAATTAATAATTATTATTTTATAGTGTAAATTAATAATTATTAATTTATAGATATATTTTTAATTGTTTAAATTTTTTAAAATTATGAATTGGAACAACTATAACAAAATAAGATTAAACTTTCGAATGTTATAAATTTTATGGTTTAGGAATTGAACTTGTAATATTTAGAAAGCATTATTGACAATAAATTACAAATACTATAGACAAATTAACTTATACATATGACATACATAAATTCAAATTTATGAAAAATAATACCAATTCTCCTATTTTTATAATCTGTCAAATTATCAATTTGTAAATGATGAATATCTAAAAATTAAACTTTAAAATTTAATTATTTGTATGACATGTTATAAAGTATTTTAGAGATATCATTATAGTTTGAAAATACAACATTACAATTGTTCTATAGAAATGAGTTTAGAAGAAACATACACTATTATATATATATATATATATATATATATATTTTCAGAGGATTTTTCTTTGATAAGCGCCTCTGTGAACTTTCTACATTTGATGAAACAGTAAGAGAAGGATGGGAAAAACAAAGTGACTCGCCAATTTGGTAATCACTGCAAGAATAGCAACTGTCGTAGAAGTATGTCAGCTCTAAAACATAAATCGCAACTGAATGCAGAAACGCGTATCAAGGCTTTACATTCTCAGTTAAACTCTGCAATGGAGAGCAATATACGAATAGAGAGACAGCGTGTACCACAACTTCAAATGGCTCTCACTAAAGCTTATAATGACGAGGAAAAACACTGGAAACAAAAAAGCAGGAACCTCTTTATACAAGAAGGAGACCAAAACACTAGCTATTTCCATGCGTGTGCAAAAACAAGATCATCAAAGAACAGAATAAATTCCATTTATACAGAACAAGGAAATCTCATATATGGTGATAAGGAAATTGGTAACCATGCTCAAGATTTCTTCACCAAAATGTTTTCTTCTAATGGTAATGAGGTATCTCCAACAGATTTTGCTGATTTTAAAGCAACAGTCTCAAACGATACCAACTCTGCTCTAACCAAAGACTTTTCAGACAAAGAGATCTATGATGCTGTTTGCCTAATTGGCGATGATCGTGCTCTAGGACCTGATGGACTAACTGCAAGATTTTACAAACGTTGCTGGTCAATTGTGGGACAGGATGTTATTCAAGCAGTACAAGATTTTTTTAAAACATCTATCATGACACCAGGTATCTATCACACAAATATATGCATGATCCCGAAGATAGATAATCCTGAGACACTTTCAGACTATAGACCAATAGCCCTCTGCAATGTCCTATATAAGATCATATCTAAATGCCTAGTCAAACGTCTTAAGCCACACCTTGACAGCATTGTATCTGATTCACAAGCTGCCTTTATTCCGGGTAGAATCATTCAAGATAATGTTCTCATAGCTCATGAAGTTATGCATGCTTTGAAGTCCCGTAAACGAGTCTCACAAACATACATGGCCGTGAAAACTGATGTCAGCAAAGCATACGACAGACTAGAGTGGAACTTCCTCGAATCAACACTTAAATTGTTTGGTTTCTGTGATCGCTGGATAGGATGGATTATCTGTTGTACGCTCTACTACATACTGTCTTAATAAATGGCTGTGGCCTTATCAAGCCTGAAAGGGGTATTCGGCAAGGAGATCCTCTCTCCCCATATCTCTTTATTCTCTGTTCTGATATTTTAAGCCACCTTGTCAAATCCTATGCAAAGGATGGAGATATAAAAGGTGTAAAAATTGGTAATGGTGTCCCCCGCATTACCTTTTTTTCTGTCAAGCGAATAGAAAAAACTGTCAAGCTCTACGTGATGTCTTTGATGTCTATGAACACTACTCGGGCCAAAAAATCAATACATCCAAATCTATGATTACTTTTGGTTCGAATGTGTTTAGCTCCACTCAAGAAAGACTCAAGAGAATCTTAAAGATCCCAAATCATGGAGGAGGTGGCAAATATCTTGGCCTGCCAGAACAATTTGGACGGAAGAAGAATGAAATGTTCGAAAATATTATTGAACGAGTAAAGAAGCGAACATCACATTGGACTACCCGGAAACTATCACCTGCAGGAAAAGAAGTAATGATGAAATCAGTTGCAGTTTCTATGCCGGTGTATGCCATGTCCTGTTTCAAGTTGCCAAAGGGAGTTACTTCTGATATTGAATCATTGCTAATGGACTTTTGGTGGGAAAGAAGCTCTCAACACCGTAAAATTCCTTGGATAGCTTGGAAGAAACTGCAGACCTCAAAGAAAGAAGGGGGTCTGGGTTTTAGAGATCTTGAAAAATTTAATGATGCTTTGTTAGCAAAACAAGCATGGCGTCTTATTTAATTTCCTGACTCACTGTTTGCTCGTGTTATGAAAGCAAGATATTACCCAGATGTGTCCTTACTCGACGCAACACCAAAACGAACCCAATCCTATGGCTGGTCATCTTTACTTACGGGTATCGCTCTCCTTAAAAAAGGCACACGTTTCATTATAGGTGATGGAAGAAATATCAGGGCTGGCATAGACAATGTTATTAACTCTCATCCTCCGCGTCCAATCTCTACTGCAGTAACACAAACAGAGCCTGTCCTGATTCACGACCTCATATCCACTCGCGAATCCAATCGAGAATGGAACATAACGAAACTAAATTCATTAGTTGCGCCAGAAGATCATGATCTCATAAAAAACACATACTTATCTAAGAGAGAGAGACCTGATCAATTAATTTGGAACTACACTTTTTCTGGTGTCTATACTGTGAGATCAGGCTATTGGCTTCTCACACACGATCCTACTGCAAACATTCAGCAAGCTATTCCACATGGCTCTGTTGAGCTTAAGAATAAGATATGGAGCTAAACATAATGCCAAAAATCAAGCATTTTCTCTGGCGGACAATCTCATTAGCTCTCCCTACAACCACAAGACTTCGTTCCCGCGGTGTAAATATTGATCCCAGATGTTCGAGATGCAGTCTTGGAGAAGAGACAATCAATCATGCGTTATTCACATGCCCCTTTGCTATGTTTACCTGGCAATTTTCAAACACACTTACTGTAAGCCAAATTTTGAACAATGCAGAGGAAAATATCTTGAACTTAATTCAATTTTCACAACGCCATGATATTCCTCGTCATTCAGCTCTTCTCCCGCTATGGTTAATTTGGAGGATTTGGAAAGCCGGGAACAATACGGTCTTTAATAATTACAGAGAGAGTGCATCAAAAACTGTTCTACAAGCCCAGTCTGAAGTAAAAGAATGGATAGATATTAATGTTCTTCCGAAATCAGTCAAGCTACTCCTGCACAATCACATCAGTGGCAAGTACCACAGATACACTCGATGAAATGCAATTTTGATGCTGCTTTTGATAGTGACACTTCTCAGGCCATAGGAGGCTGGATAATCCGAAATCATTTAGGGGTTCCTCTATCATGGGGCTCCTCGACCCTTGGCTTTGCTGCATCTCCTCTTGAAGCAGAGACGAAAGCTCTACTACTAAGCTTGCAACAGTCTTGGAACAGAGGTTACACAAATACAGTCTTTGAAGGTGATAGCGTAAACCTAATTTCTATCTTAAATGGTCATCAGAGGAATGGTTCTTTGACAAGCTTTCTACACGACATACAATATTGGAAAGAAAAATTTGATTCGATTTCCTTTCTTTTTACAAGGAGAGAATGTAACTCTGCTGCTCATAATTTGGCAAAATTTGGTTGTGTAAACAATATTTCCTATTCTGACTCTGAATCTGTACCGATTTGGTTACAGCAAGCCATTTGTATTGACTCTTCATAAAGGAAATAAAGTTCAACTTTGTGGAAAAAAAAAAAAAAAACATGATTATTAATTTATGATATTATTGGGACCATATTTTACATGGAGATTTCAAAAAAATTATTATCTTATTATCTTATCGAATATTGTTAATTTTTACACTGGCCCGACTTAAAAAATTTATTAATTTATAGTGTTTATTAATTTATAGAGTATTAATTTATAGAGGTTTTACTGTATTTGGACAATGATTTTTATGTTTTCCAAAAAAAAAAGTTGCGTAATATTTTTGAGGTGTGATTACCGACTTTAACACACAAATTAAGGATTTTAGGGTGCTTTGGAAAAAAAACATGTTAATTTATCCGATGACATAATATGTTACATGGTTACCTACCATCGACGTGTGATTGTTATTTTTACACGGATGGTGTGATTGTGACCAACTATTTTATACGTACAATGACAAGTTATTGAATCAAATTCGAACAACAATTGTGTATGAGAGCGAAAGCCATTTTTCATCAACCATGAAAGAAACAATTTCACTTGTAATTGTGTTAAGAGTACCATGCACCACTAATGTAAATTGCTAATCAATTTTGTTTAACCCGTGGACACTTTGTTGTTAATTTTGTTTGGTTCACTTGTGCAAACTATTGGAAGTTATACATTGGTGAACATGTCAATGTCATTATTCGGCTGTCAATTATCTTAAATTTGGGAAAATATGAAAATTTCAAACTATGTGAGTTTCCGTGTAACATATCTGTTGAACGATCAAAGTAGATCTCGACTCATTGTCTAGTCACCATATACATGGAAACGTGATGTTTTTGCAGAATGTACCATCTCGTTGCCAAGACTTTAGCTGCAGAGTCCGAATCAAGTGCATGTCGTAATTATTCAGTGGACATGAGTATACATCCCCCATTTGAAGAACAGAATATTCTGATCGAGATAAAATACAAATACATAATCATATAAGACTATATTATTTGTATCAAATGATTTGAAGTATACCAAATATTACTGAATATGGTGTTATGTAAATCCGGGCCATATTTTACCAACTTTTGTTTCCATTGTAAAATTATAAATACATTTCTACGTTCCTTTTCGAGAGAAAAAAAAATTCAACAGTTTGAATGGATAAAATATCTGTTTGATAAAACAGGCATTAGTTTGACTTTTATAAAGCAAAAATAAATGGATATGACTCATATGACTGTATGACATAGTATGATAGTATCATATATCAAGATGAGCTGAGAGATCTGAAACTTGGCCGTGTCGCCGCACGCCACTAAGGGAAAAATATTTTACAGCTGCTTCTATCAAAGTAACAGAAATTAATCTTCAATATAGTACAGTGAGATCGAAATTAATGGACTACGCAACCGTGCGACCAAGTTCTTTTTTTTTTTTTTTTTTTTGTATTAAGTGACGACCGAGTTTTATCTCCATTTGGTCCTTTTCTAAAAAGAATTTTTTTATCTTTGGAATTAACTTTTATATTGGGTTTCTTAATTGATAAGGAAGAATAAATCTTTTCTTTTTTTGCAACAATAGAACTCACAAAGAAACAATTATATTGAACTTCAAGGAGAGAACAAAACAAAAAACAGCTAAACTATGTTCGGATAGTTTTGTGTCCGAAGAGGAGTCCCGGTTCTAGAAAAGCAAGTTACGGAAATTAAATTAGCATGGCACGGCCGTGTCATAGTGTCTATTTCTTACTAGCCAGAGAGCTCGTAGATAAATGATTTGCCAGACTAGAATCGTGACCACATGAATGACAACGAATGACGAGTCGTTTTCTAATTATGTCCAACCTTAATATAAACGTGCTAATCTCTTCATTCTTTACAGTATTTTTTTTTAACTAACGTGATCTTCTCTCTCACAACAATCCCACTTACTTTAATTAATTGACCTTATTTACATAATTAACTATCGATGACGCTTTGTGAGAACAATGAGGTGTTTAAAAAGTCTTTACTTTCAAAATGACTTTTGGTTAACACTGTAGGGTACCTTTTTAACTAATTTTTTCTTTTTAAATAAAAATATACACAATATTCGCATTTTGTTTTTTGCATTTTACATTATGATATTTGACTAGAGGATATTATAAAATACACAACACGATAGTGTTATAAAAGTAATTATTTTGCTACGATCCCCGTTGAGTTTAATTAACTAAAAATGTTTAAATGATAAAATTATTATAATTTATTTTTTTAACAAAAAAATTGAATGATTTGTTTTTTGAATGAATGTAAAATTTTATTCATTAAAAAAACCGTTTCTTTTACAACATAAGTATAACTTGTCTTAAGTTTATGTTACAAAGTGTTCCTATCTAGTAGTGGACCAGAGTAGAAGTATGTCTTCGCAGTGTGTTCGCCCAGAAGTTTGGAAAAGAAGGAGTTTAGTCCGAATGGTTCGATCACTCCGTTTAACTAAGACCTGAGCTGAGATGAGGAGCTCTCCATGTCGACGATTGTTACGCTCTTGCCAAAGAGCGTGCAACGTTATCTGAAGTGTGTGTCGAAATTGAACGATTTGACTCAATTATATCAATCCCGAAAATGCATGCGAGTAATTTAAATCCTTACTCCTTCGGATGAAAAGCAAGACATATATAAAAAGGGCTCATGCACTGATGCACACATATATATTCTCCATGTAGCCTAACGGATTGTAATAATATTGTCTATATGCATGTCACCGTTTGGATTCAAGCCTAGTTACATTAACATAAGATCAATTTAAGTGTGGGAAGATTCACCAAACAAACAATTTATACGTCATCTCTTTCTATCTTCTTTCTAAAATATAAGAATCTTCTTTCGTTCTTTTTGTTTATTTGATAACAAAACTTGCTTAAACACGCCATGGGTCTTCCAATTATTAGCGTCATTCAAGCTTGTAATGATAAAACAATAATAATAGCTAGTCACATCCCCTAAATCATCACCATATCATTTTTACTATTATATATAGATTTTCTTCATTAGAATCCCAATTAGTTGGAGATGTATTTTACAGTCTTGGTAAAAGAACTAGGGTCAAAATGCAGTATCTCGCGATTGGGGCTTGCTACCTCAAGAATAAAGCAATCCCGATCTTTTTCGTTTTGGCCAATCAAGAAAAAATATGTCGATCTGTTTTTATTTTGCTCAATAATTATGATATATTTTTCTGATTTAGCATTATCCAAATTCGAAGGTTGTAAAGTGAGGTTCATCCTCTCGGCTCTAACCCTTGCACATTGTAGCAACGTGTGAGGCATGTGCGATGCCTATAAATAGAATAAACATGTGATTTAATTTATAAATATTACATTTATGGATACACTCGAATACCGGAATAGGTCTCCTTTGTAAATTTCCGGAAGTATCATATGATATAATATATATATACGTATATATATATTTTTTTCATATGATACAATATCTCTTATATAAATTGTTATATCTCGTTCTCAAGTTTCGGTATCGAATGGCGACCAACCACGTAACACATGTCCAAAGCAGGGTTAATTATAAAACAGATAACAAAGACCTTTGTTTATGTTGTTAGTAAATGTATTTTAAAATTTTAAATAGAATCATCTTCTCACCCTTGCATATTATAATTCTAAATTTATCAGTATATTATACTTATCACAAAGACATTTGTTTATAATATGATTAGTAAACAACCACACCTTAGTTTCATAGTTTGTCATCATATAGGGTCTTGTTTTTTGTATCCCTTTTTAATAAAAGCAAAGTACACAACATAGTTTTTGTAGACTTTATATTTTTAATAAATGGTTACAAATGGTTATAAATAGGTTATAGATTAATTCATACATTAATATTAATCGGTTACACCTAAATATTAGGAATATTCCAAATTGATAATTGATATATTAATGGTAACAAACAAAATCATGGATATTCCAAACAGTATTTTGGAAAGATTTTAGTCCTATATCACATTGTTTCCAAAGATCTTTAAAAACAATATTACAAATTTATTTTCCACAAATTTTATCGATATACTACAACGTTAACCAAAGATAGATTACGAAATTGATAGATTGATTGGCTACAAGTTAAACAGTGGGTTACAAAATATATTACGAAATAAAATTTAATCAGTGTTATAGCACGATATCTAGAATCATTAACAATATAAAACTTACAAAATATGTGTCTTTTTCAAATTTTCATATTTAGCATATGATTTTATTGCATAATGTTTTATCCAAAAAACTTTTTAAAATTAAACAATCACATAAATTATATTTTATATTAAAATTACAATATAAATAAACTGAATTTCAACCCGTGCTCTAGCACGGGTGTTAATCTAGTAATGTTATTTTTAACTCAATCCCACACTTGATAATATGTGTGCACTATTATAGACCATATATATATATATATATATATATACATTTTTGGAGACATTTAGCAAATAAATCCTGAAGTTGGAACCTATTTACAAACATGCCATTGGCTTTAAATAATTAATTTAATTAAATTCTATCTATATTCGATTTTTTAATATGTTTTAAAAGGTAACAAACATAATTGGAAATGTATACATATGTTATTTCCTTATTTTATAAAGATGTGAATGATTTGATAAAAGTGACTTTTAGCCTTACATATTATATTTTACTTTTACGGGTTTGTATAATGAGTTTTTGTGGATTAAAAATTTTTGAACATGTTGCGTGATCCGCCTAGCATGGCGGATTTGGACTATAGAACCAACACTAAAACTATTAGTTTATTTCATATACTATGGATTTATAGTCATAGTTTGAAAAATTAACTTATAAATTATTTAGTATATGAATTACAAAATATTACATATACTACAACACATTTTTAATATTCCAAAAAAAAAAAAAATTGTATACACATAAAAATATACACTAACATACGATATAAACATATACATCTGTTTAATTATAGAAAATAAAACTAAGTGTTTTAAAATTTTATATTCAATCTAATAGTGAATTTAATATAGTTATGTTCTAAACTGTATAAAACATAAAAAGAAGAAAAAATATTCTAAACAAAATTATAAATTAATTAGATAAAAGTTAATTAATTGGAATTTGAAAACTAAATAAATTAAAAATTATTATTTAAAATATAATAATTTATAATTTAGTCCCGCAGTGTACTACGGGTGAAAACCTAGTCTATGTATACATTTTTAGAGACACTTATGAAATAAATCCTGAAGTTCAGTATTATTTACAGGAAATACCACTGACATTAAATATTTTTAATTTTAATTTATAAATATGGTTTGAATATATTTCTTTCTCTTACAAGGCCCAAATTCATGTCTCAAACCCCTAATACTTTTAAAGTATTTACGCAAACAATCATTATTACTAACTAACCATTATTAGTTTGTTGTTAAGGGTCACCTACACAATGACAACATTTTATTAACATAGTTACTAGCCATGTCTCCTTAGCTTAGAAATAGTTGGTGCACCTTATTTTGTTGTGCTTTAATCGTCACCTACGAATAATTAGCATTTTATTTACATAGATATGAATCATTATCATGTTTATTTTATTTACAGTTCAACCCCAATTTTTAAAATGTGGTTTTTTTAAAAAAATCTAATCTTTGTTGCCAAATTCTTCTATTACAGAGTATATGAAACAAACAAAAAATTTCTGATACGAAGATACCCCACAAATCCAGTTCAACAAAACTGCAATAACCCATGAGTTAAAATAAAAAATAAAAATACCCAAATATGTAGAAAACAAAGAAGCCGAAACTTGAATCTTTAAATTAAAGAAAGTAATAGAAAATAGAGATGAAATTGAAGAATAATCGAAAAGGACTGTTTATGGTCGAATTACAAGCAGCGCCTTAAGCACGAAAATGGTGACGACAATGGTGAGTAGCGAGATCCAGGCGACGTGTTGGAAAAAAGGGATCTAGGAGTAGAAACCTAGATTCGCCGGGGCTTCGTCGGATTCGTCGGAGCTTTGCCGGATTCACTGGAGTCTCTTTGTTGAGGTCCAAAAAGGGGTTACACATATTCTATTTTACCAAAACTAACAACTCTTCGTTTAATATTTTTTTTACTAACATAACATAACCGTCATCCTATTACTTAAACAGACTAGAAATATGACTTCTTCATTACAATGATGCTCTTTATTTGCTAATTAAAAATTATTTTGGCGTTTAAAAATCATTTGCAAAATATTAAAATAATAGGTTAGAAATTACTTATATATCAACTTATGGATTAAATCTTTAGAAATACAATAAATTAAATTATTTAACTTTAAGAATAAAAAAAAGGTAACATGTAAAAGTAAAAATTATCTTGTTGGTTACTAAAGTAATTTAAGTAAATACTAAATTAAATGTTTCTGCCAAAAAATTGTCCAGCAGTAATAATTTTAGTTTTGAATATCACGGGTTATATAACAAGATAGATCTGGGTTGATTATATATAAAATAAAATACTATTAATTTGGTGTTTATCTTATTATTATTTTATTAACACCATCAATATTATAATATTATATTTTTTTATTAAATTACGCTTATGTAAAAAAAATGTCATGTAATAAATCACAGATTAAAATCCTAAAATTAACAATCTAAATACTATTATACAATTTCAAACACTAAACAAAACAAACAAACAATTATAACTTAAAATTTAAAAGTTTTTCGTTCAAGAAAAAATTGCCCCGCGGTGTACCGCGGATGAAAATTTAGTCTATATATGCCTTTTTGGATACATTTATGAAATAAATCCTGGAGTTGGAACTTATTTACAATCATGCCATTAACATTAATTTTACAATTATTTTTTATTTTAAATAATATCAAATTAGGAATCCAACTTAAGAAGATTTTCTCCTATTCAAATTTCCAAAAGTATCGGACCAACACCCATTAGCATTAAATATTATATATTTAATTAATCCATTCTCTAAAAAAACTGTTGATAATAACTTATTTTCATGTGTTTGAAAACCAAGTGATTAAACTGTTGATAATAACTTTAATTTTTTTAAAAAATTGGGGCCCAAACTGACACAAATTGTTAAAAATAATTTACTTCTTCACCGAAATGTTTTTCAGTAGCTAATATATTAATATATAGATTTTTGATCCATACTAATAAGAACAATTGATAGAAATAAAACTTTACAAAAAAACACTCCAACATTTTAATCTACTTACACAACTATAAATATAAAAGTATTAAATGATATAGAGATAAAACAACAAAAATTACAAAGTCAAATTGTAGTTTACTCATATAATTATAAAAGTAGAATATATTACCTAATACTATTATCTCTATATTGTAAATGAAAAGGAAAATCACAAAAAAATATATTAGTTGACTAAATTTAATTTTATTGAATAATAAGTATATCCTAACTTAAATATAATAAACCACTACATGTAGACAATAGAAATTATACACTACATAATGTATTGATATAAAACTATAGTAGATAAAAAATACAAAATATATTATATACATATATAGTTAGTATAATAAAGAAATTTTATTTTGCATTTTCTAAACAAAAAATATAGTCCCATAGTATACCGCAGGTGTATATCTAGTACATATTAGTAATTTGTGAAACAATATTGAGTATTAAACCTCATCAATAAGTAATTTACTTGTTATAGTTTCTAACTTTCTATCAATTTATCATTTGCATGTGAAAATGTATTTACTCTTTGAAACAAACATTATGATAAAACAAGCCTTTTTCGAAAAGAAAAAAAACATATGATAAAAACAGTTTTATTGTTGTAAACTAGAGGATTTAGGGATGAAATCTCTTGTATTATTGATGAATGAAATGAGGTTACAACATATATATAGAGTCCCATAAGGGAGTAAGTACAAACCGACATAACAAGGACATGGCCGAATGGGCTTTAGTATAATGGACCATAAACTACTAGACTAATATATGGGCCGGTCAGATAGAGTCCACTAAGTGTTTTACAACACTCCCCCTTGGACGATATGACCGTGTCTATGCTTGGACGGGATCGCTGCAATGTGCTTAGGGGATGCTGCCTCATTAAAACCTTACCAGGAAAACCCATTGGGACAAAACCTTGGTGAAGGAAAAAGAGTACAGCACACATTGCTCCCCCTGTTCCAAACATCACTCTAAGTCCTTGAGCCTCCGCATTCCAATCTGGTGCGTGAGCTTCCTGAATGTTGTTGTCGGTAGTGCCTTGGTGAAGAGATCGGCTGAGTTGTCGCATGACTGAACTTGCACCACTTGAACTTCTCCGGCCTTTTGTAGTTCATGTGTGTAGAAGAACTTCGGCAGGATGTGCTTTGTCCGATCTCCCTTGATGTAACCTTCCTTGAGCTGTGCGATGCAGACTGTATTGTCTTCATAGATTACAGTTGCTTCCTTGTTGTCTTCGACCATACCGCAATCTGTCCTGATATGTTGAGTCTTCAATCTCAACCATACATACTTAAACTTTCTTTGCTATAACCTGCATCAGCAAAACCAACTAAAACCTTCTTTGTTATAGTTAGTATAATATAAACCCAAATTTAAATGTTCCTTGTAGGTAACGTAATGAATACTTAATTTCACTCCAGTGCCTTTGGGTTAGTCAAGAACTAATTCTTGCTAGGAGGTTCACGGCAAAACTTATCTCTGGTCTAGTGTGGCTAGCCAAGAACATTAACCCTCCTATAGCACTGAGGTATGGCATATTAGGACCAATAACTTCTTTATTGTCCTTCTTAGGAGCAAATGGATCTTTTATCCATTTCTACACTTCTCACAACCATTGGGCTAGTCAATGAGTGAGCTTGCTCCATATTAAATCTCTTGAGTACCTTTTCTGTATATGCCATTTGATGCACAAGGATTTTATGTACTCAAGTTGTAACCCCAAACAGAAATTTTTGTCTTGCCTAGGTCTTTCATTTCGAATTCTCTCTTGAGATATTCTACTGTTTGGGTGATTTCCCAGAGGTTCTTAGGATATTCAAATTATCCTCATATACTACTATGATTACAAATCCTTTGTGTTTGCAAACTTCTTTATAAATACATGGACTGATGGGATTATTTTATAGCCCTCTTTGACTTGGTACTTACTGAATCTATTGTACCATATACACCCATTTTGTTTCAGTCCAGTAAGGGATTTGTTTTAGCCTTATGCAGTATTTTCTCAAGAACCACTATATCTTTGAGCTCTATACCCTCTGGTAATCTCATTTTATTATCCATTGGACTATATAAGTATGTGGTTATAACATCCATTAACCACAAATTACAGCCAGACTTATTAGATATCTAAAAGTCGTTGCATCCATCACAAGGGAGTATATCTCCTCATAATCTTTGCCAGGTCTTTGAGAGAGTCCTTGTGCTACAAGCCGTGTTTATATCTCACGATTTCATTACTCTCATTTCTCTTTCTTACAAAGACCCATTTGTGTCCTACTGGTTTAATTTCATGTGTTATCCTTAAGGTCGAACCAAACACATTTCTCTTCTTGTAAGAGTTAAGCTATTTCTCTTCTTCTAAGAGTTAAGCTCCACGTCAATAGCTTCTGTCTAATCTTTGAGTGCACTTTAATATATACGTGGGCTCTAGATCCTCATTTATGTCAAGTGCTACCTTGTATGCATAATATTTCTTTTAATGTCGACATCTTTTCGGTTCCATTATATTCCAGACATGATATATTTTATTGAGCTCTTATTATTATCAATACCTTAAGGACCTTGAGGTTCGGCGTCCCAAACCTCATTGTTAGTACCTTAGGATTTGCCGCGGCTATGTCTGTATTTCTGTAATTCCCTTAACCTCGGTCTGATATGCACCTCTTTTACTTTTCCGAGGATTCTATCTTTGGAACCTTTCTGTAGCAACTTGTTTATTGTGTTCCTTGTGAACATCAATACGTACTGGTGCATTACAAGCTGGTATGTACGATTTTATTATTCTCTTTGGGTCAAATGGAATCTGGCAATTTATTAGCTAGCTTTTGCAAATATATAATTCTTTGGACCTCTGCATCACATGCTAGAGTCCTGAGGATCTTGCCAATTTAAGGATGTTTGATTCCATATTAATTCTTTGACCAGCTTGTTAGTCTCTCCACCCTACATAGGGAATTCGGATTCTGTAAACTTACAGTCCGCGTATCTGGCCACAAATAAATTACATGTGGTTGGCTCAAGATACTTTATAATGGTGGGAGACTCATATCAACATATATTCCCATTCTCCTTTGGATATCCCATCTTAGTTCTCTATGTGGATGCAATATAAGTGGCACACCCGAATATTGTGTTAGATGGGATATGTCTGGCTAATGACCCGTTGGGAATATCTATTCTCACTAGATGGCCTGATGCGTATAAGTTCTGATGCATGTAATATTGTGTGTCCCCAAGCCGACACAAGAAGCTTCGACACCATGAGTAATGGTCGAGCATTTAATGGAGTACACTTAATGAAGGATTCATCTAATCCATTCTCTGTATGTACATGTGCCACAGGGTGGTCCACACTTCCCCCCATGGACATACCATTATGATTAAATGCTTGGGATATAATAAGCTTCCCTTGTGTACATGCTACACACGTGAGTTTTTAGGGATAACTTTTCTTTCTTTAAGGTTGTGCCCTTTCGAACTCTTAATTAGTTTACGCATCATGTTCGAACCCGGCCGGCCAAGCCGGTCATGCCATAGTGAATTATTCGTTGAATATTTTCTTTGCTTTGCCAAGTTAGCTTCTATCATGTTAATCTTAGCATGGTATAAACCAGAGGCTAGTGCAGGTATAGTCTCTAGGATCTTCTTTTGTCCTTTCACATTTTCTGTAATGTAGAGGAACTCTTTAGATCCTTCACCCTTGGTTTCAATATGATAACCATTTGATCTTATATCTTTAAAGCTCAATAAGCTTCTCTTAGAGCTGGGTGAGAATAAGGCATCACTTAGTTCAATATGTGTGCCATTAGGCAACAAAATGTGAGCCTGGCCGTAGCCTTCACATAAAATTGCTATACCCGCAATTGTACTAACATTGGCACTTTTTATTATATGTCCTCGGCCATTTCTATAAATAGGACAATATTTTTATGTTTTAAACCAAAGCTTATATTTAGGCAACCAGAAGTCTCATAATCTAATTGGTCATCATTCTCATGGCCAAAATTTTCCTTCACCATCGAGATGCACCACATTAGTTTCTGGATTTTTTTTTTCAAATTCTCTTGATATAGATTAATTAGGAGTTTATGCATGTCTTTATTCAATGGTTCTCCATACCATATTTATGATAAGTGGACTTGGTCTTATGTTGCGGTTTTAAATAATCCGCGGCCTTTTTCCCCCGACCATGGCCAAAGCCTAGTCGGTTTACACGGCCTTGACCATCATACTTGTGTCCTTGGTATGCATCAATGAGATGTTTGGGTGTTCTGCAGTTCTTGGCCTAGTGGTTAGACATACCACATCGGTGACATACCGATTTTGCCTTGGTGTGTGGTTTAAAGGACCCATGGCCACTACCACCACATCCACAGCTGGCTTGGCCTCCTCGACCACCACGTCCTCTGCCACCACGGCCACGGCTGTAGTGTCTTTCTCTGTGGACGTGGTTGGTCTCGTTAGGCTCTCTAAGCTCTTTTAGGCTCTACTGCATTTCTCTTTCCCAAATCAACATTTGTAGGCTTCTGGTAATTGGTTATATCCAGGAGGCCTCACAGCACTGTTTATAACTCATTGTTTTGCTCAGCAAGTAGCAAACAAGAGATTAAATCGGTATAGGTCTAAAACCTTTCTTGCGATATTGCTGCTGAGTACAATGTTACTTGTGTGAAATGTCGAGAATTTCTTCTCCAACAAATCCTTCTTAATGACCTTAGTACCACACAACCTTAGGATTGAGACAATCTTAAAAGTCTCTGAGTTATACTCATCAAGGGATTTGAATGCCTGGTTCCTTAGGTCTTCCAATCGAATTGAGCCTTTGGTAGGAGCACCATCTTGTGGTGTCCTATATTTGCCTTTTAAGCTCTGTCCAAAGGTCAATAGGATTATCTATCATGAGGTACTGGTTTTCTAAACTTTCAGCAAGACAATCATTTGATTTCTATATTCTTTCAGTTCGATCATAATTATTTTCAATGCATTGCATAGATCATATTTGGAGATTGTTTTAGTCTTTGACATTTACAAACGTATGACATGCATCATATCATTAGCATGCGGTATTAGCTCCCCTTACCATGCAAATAGGTCATGCGGATTTGCCCCCGTTACCATGCCTTTAATATATTCGTAGGTCATGCGAAACATGCCTTGCCTTATCTCTTTTTATTTTCGGCTTTGGTGAGCATGAAAAATACTTTAGGTTATATGGTATTTGAGACCGAAACATGTAATTAATTTGGATTATGCCATGTGGTATTTAAGACCAAACCATGGAACTGTTTTAGTCTAGGCTATGCGGTATTTGAGACCGAACCATGCCACAAATATTAATTCAGGTCATGCGGTATTTGAGACCGAAACATGCCTTTATTATATTCAATTTCGTGGCTTATTATGCATGAAAACAATCCTAGACAAGTTCTAGTATGAACAGGAAATATGCACAATTTAGGTTTTAGCAATTTTCCTTTTCTTAGATAAGATTTCCCTTTTCTATGTTTTTCCTATTCATATTAGGATTTAGTAATTTGTCTTTAAGAGTTTTAGATAATTACTATAATTAATTAGGAACTTATCCTAACCAATATGTTAATTCCGATTTCAAAGTTTTAATTTATAGAAACTTAACAAAGTTTTTTTTATTTAATCGGATATACTCTTAGAATATTAAAGTAAATTTACTTAAATTTCAGGATAATGACTTAAGCTTTTGGAAATTATCCTAATTGGTTCTAGACATGTTCATGCTTGAAATTTTATGTTTCCATGGCCGAAAATTTCAGGAAATCTATGTTCAAGCTTATCTAAGAAATCCTAAGAGTTGATTCATGCAGCCGAGTTTTAAACAACCTATACATGGTCCGATTTTAATTGCTATGCATGAATGATCCAAGTTTTAATCTCCTAGAACAGTTTGATTTCTATTTCTTAAGAATCTAACAATTTAGTTCTAGGTTCTTATGCAACAATCAATCAAGCAATCAATCCAATTTAAACTTGATATCTTTTGGTGCAATTTAACAAACAATCTATCAATCCTATGCGAATCAGTTTTTAAAGTTTTACAGGATTATAGATCTTAGATTTGTTTGTTGTTTACTTGGATATTTTAGGGTTCCATAGGGTTTATGTGTTTAGCTCAATTCATAGGTTCTAAGGGAGTTTTAGATCTTATTTACCTTTCACCAATTAGGGTCTGACTGGTTTTGATCTGGGAGCTAAAGACCTCAGATTTCACTCACAAACCTTGTACTTTGATGGACCATGAACCACGAACAGAACCTCAACAGCTTCCCACGAACAGATCTCAAACTGCTCCTTGTACCGCGCACGTCCAGGAACCGCGAACCTCGATCAGGTTTTGAACAAAACTTAATCACGAGCACAGGCTGCTCAAAGTGATCTTCGAACAAGGACTAGTCACAAACAAGAGTTGATTGTGTGCTAGTATGAACGGTAGGGTTTGGGAAGAACAAAAGAAGAAGGGGCGGCGGTTTTAGGGTTCTTTAGGGTTAGAGGCTATCGTGCTGATAACGTGTTGTAAACTAGAGGATTTAGGGATGAAATCTCTTGTATTATTGATGAATGAATTGAGGTTACAACATATATATAGAGTCCCATAAGGGAGTAAGTACAAACCGACATAAAAGAACATGGCCGAATGGGCTTTAGTATAATGGACCATAAACTACTAGACTAATATATGGGCCGGTCAGATAGAGTGCACTAGGTGTTTTACAACATTTATCTATATAATCAAAATACAAGTGACCCCACCACTATTATGATAACACGTGTACGGCTCCAGAGAAATCAGAACAGTTCCATTGGACTATTCATACACCGTCAGATAAGTACATATCTACTTGCTGACTCAGCCCGGATAAACCTAAACCGGAGTTTACCCCATCGTGAAAAAAAATTGGAGAAACCCGATCGAGAACGTAAAAAATTTAAAGAACACACACATCGGAGAACTCGTAAGAAGGGTTAATTAACACGTGGAAACAGCAGGTCAGAGTTATCCGGTAACTTATCCGGTTTCAGGTAATACAAAAGTTTGGTCCCACAAGGCACGACTCATTCAGAACCAAAACGCGACATCACGGCGCCGTATAGTGTCTATAAATAGAGCACTCGGTCGTAGAGAAACAAGACATCAGAAAACTCAAATATCGATAAAACACTCTCACTACGTGCAATTTTCTCATTTCTCTTCCTCGACATCTGTCTGTTTTGTTGTTCTATTTTTTTCCTTGGGTTTTGATATCCCATCCTCCCTAAAGTTTCGGAATATTCTGTTTTCTTTTTCCTCATTCTTCGCGATCTTTCATTTTCTTTACCTAACAAAAAAAGTAAAAAATAAACATGTGTGGAATACTTGCCGTTTTAGGATGTTCCGATGATTCTCAGGCCAAGAGAGTTCGTGTTCTTGAGCTTTCTCGCAGGCAATACATTTTTTTTCCTCTGTTTTTTTTTTCTTTTCAATTTCTTTTGGGTTTTTGTCACGTTAAAACATCCTGAATTCTGCATATGCAAAGTTATGACTAGTTTAATGTTTGACATAAGACAAGACATCGTATGTTTGATGAACGTGACATGAACAGTAATGGTTGATCAAATCAAACGTCACCCTTTTAGTTTATGTGTGAAAAGAAAATCTAACCTTTGTTTGTTGGTGCCTTGGTGGAATATTCCCAAGAAAATATCAGATTTTGGTGTCAGAAATGGTATAGTATATGGTTTGAATTTCAATAAATGTAATCGTTTTTTTTTGTTATAGGTTGAGGCACAGAGGACCTGACTGGAGTGGGTTATATCAGAACGGAGATAATTACTTGGCTCATCAGCGTCTTGCTGTCATCGATCCTGCCTCCGGTGATCAACCTCTATACAACGAGGACAAGACCATTGTTGTCACCGTACGCTTCTAAATTTATATCAATAGAGAGTCATAATTATAACTCATTTAATATTTTTGAAACTGAAACTTTATTCTGTTGTTGACTGTTTTGAAGGTGAATGGAGAGATTTATAACCATGAGGAGCTGAGAAGACGTCTGAAGAATCACAAGTTCCGTACTGGTAGTGATTGTGAGGTCATTGCTCACCTGGTATGTTTGTGTGTGTTTCGTTATGTTTGCTTTTGCTAAACTGGTTTATTAAGTATTGATTTTGGTGTTTTGTGGGATATGTAGTACGAGGAGTACGGTGTGGACTTCGTGGATATGTTGGATGGAATCTTCTCCTTTGTGTTGCTTGACACACGAGATAACTCCTTCATGGTGGCTCGTGATGCGGTTGGTGTTACGTCGCTCTACATTGGTTGGGGATTAGACGGATCTGTCTGGATATCTTCGGAGATGAAAGGCTTAAACGATGATTGTGAGCATTTCGAAGCGTTTCCTCCAGGTCATTTTTATTCAAGCAAATTAGGAGGGTTTAAGCAATGGTACAATCCTCCTTGGTTCAATGAATCTGTTCCTTCCACGCCTTATGAACCTCTCGCGATTAGACGTGCCTTTGAAAACGTAAGCAAACATACCCTTGAACAAATTAAAGGTCTCTTACTTTTGTTTTGAAGTTTGTGGTGTGAGAGATTACTGGTTTGTTTTTTTTTTTTAATCTACAGGCTGTGATTAAGCGATTGATGACTGATGTTCCATTTGGAGTTTTACTCTCCGGTGGTCTTGATTCTTCCCTTGTGGCTTCCATCACTGCCCGTCACTTGGCTGGTACTAAGGCTGCTAAGCAATGGGGTCCTCAGCTCCATTCATTTTGTGTCGGTCTTGAGGTATGATATAGAACAGAGTTACTCTGTTATAAAAGCAGAGGTTGGATGAGATATAGTCTTTTCAAAATTTGAAACTCAAAACTTAGAATCATTTTGTGGTTATTCTGTTAGGGCTCGCCGGACTTGAAGGCGGGGAAAGAGGTGGCTGCATATCTGGGGACGGTGCACCATGAGTTCCATTTCACGGTGCAGGACGGGATCGATGCGATAGAGGATGTGATTTACCATGTTGAGACCTATGATGTGACTACAATCAGAGCGAGCACGCCGATGTTTTTAATGTCCCGGAAAATCAAGTCTCTAGGAGTTAAGATGGTTCTATCCGGAGAAGGATCCGATGAAATCTTTGGAGGGTATCTCTACTTCCACAAGGCACCTAACAAGAAAGAGTTTCACCAAGAAACCTGTCGCAAGGTATCTATCTATTCAAGTTTAACCACACATTTAAAACGGAGGTCTTTAACTTACTATTCTTGGACGATACCTTGCAGATCAAGGCTCTTCACAAGTATGATTGTTTAAGAGCCAACAAATCTACCTCTGCCTTTGGTCTAGAGGCGCGTGTTCCTTTTCTTGACAAGGAATTCATCAATACCGCCATGTCTCTAGACCCTGAATGCAAAATGGTAACTACAAAACTTAGATCACAAACACAATTTCACAATTTATAACATACACATGTTGAACAAAGTTTCTGTATGGGTCTTTTATTAGATCAAGCCAGAGGAAGGGAGGATTGAGAAATGGGTTCTAAGGAGAGCCTTTGACGATGAAGAACGTCCTTATCTGCCAAAACACATTCTCTACAGACAGAAAGAGCAATTTAGTGATGGTGTCGGCTATAGTTGGATTGATGGCCTCAAAGCTCATGCTGCTCGAAATGTACACACATATAGATCTCATATCTCCTCTAATATATAGCTATATATACAGCATCTGGATTCAGGTTCAGGGTCTGATAATTTTATGTTCTGTTTTAAGGTTAATGACAAGATGATGTCAAACGCTGCGCATATCTTCCCTCACAACACTCCAAACACAAAAGAAGCTTACTACTACAGAATGATCTTCGAGAGGTTCTTCCCACAGGTGAGAGAGTTATATATCTCTATTGATGTAGCAAATCTCCTATTTGTTTTGTTTTAACAGATTCACAAACTATTGTGTTACGTTAATTTTTTTGGCAGAACTCTGCAAGGCTAACTGTTCCAGGAGGTGCAACCGTGGCTTGCTCGACCGCAAAGGCAGTGGAGTGGGATGCAAGCTGGTCCAACAATATGGATCCATCAGGAAGAGCCGCCATCGGAGTTCACCTCTCCGCCTATGACGGCAGCAACGTGGCGTTGCCCATGCCCCCGCCACTTAAGGCCATCGACGACATGCCGATGATGATGGGTCATGGAGTTGTGATTCAGACATAAGTTTGAAGGGGGGGAATGGAGGAGCTGTGTGTTTGTTTGTTTATCTTCCCAATGGGTGAAATATTTTGTATGATTTAATAATAAGATTATGCTCTTTTTTTTTTCCTATGAAGATTTGAATCTATTAGTTATCTTGTAAAAATTTGTTGTTTATGGGTAAGATTCGGATGTACCGCTTCTACGAAGTTCAATGTACATCAATCTTTGTATCAATTATTTAATAGTATTGTATTGCATTGATTGGCGAAAAATAACACTTGTTCTTGTCGCACAAAACTTTTCATGATATTGTGTTGGTAATCTAATCACAATGGTGGGGGCGCTGATTGCAATTTCAAAACATCGGGATGTTAAAGTACAATAAAACAGAAATATTGGGCGTTGTCATCAATTTACATTGTCTGACCCGATCGATCTCACTTCTTCAAATTCAAACTTCATTTCTTCCCCTCTCTGAGATTTCAATTTCCGCCATGGACAAAAGTATAGCTGTCAATTGGGCGGGCCGCCCATGGACATGCCCATGTCCATATACATATGGGCGGACCATGGTCGGACCAAAAAGAAATGGTCTATATGGGATATGACCATTTTTGTATGATATATGGCATAACAGATGGATATAAACTGCCCATTTACCAAAACTAACATATTTTTATTTTTAAAATACTTTTATGAAAATTATATTTACAATTAAATAATTTTAAATTATTTTATTTTACATTTATAAACTTTTATTTTCATGAAATACATTAATAAGTTTTGGGAAAACGTAACTTTACGGGTTTTGGCGGGAAAACGTAATTTTACGATTTTGGCGGAAAAACACAACTTTACGGTTTTGGCGGAAAACGTAATTTTACGGCTTTGGCGGGAAAAGTAATTTTACGGTTTTGCGGGAAAACGTAATTTTACGGTTTTGGCGGAAAACGTAACTTTACGGTTTTGGTGGGAAAACGTAATTTTACGGTTTTGGCGGGAAAACGTAACTTTACGGGTTTTGGCGGGAAAACGTAATTTTATCGTTTTGGCGGGAAAACGTAATTTTACGGTTTTGGCGAGAAAACATAATTTTATTTGGCGGAAAACGTAACTTTACGGGAAAACGTAATTTTACGGTTTTGGTGGGAAAACGTAACTTTACGGTTTTGATGGGAAAACGTAATTTTACGATTTTGGTGAGAAAACGTAACTTTACGGGTTTTGGCGGGAAAACGTAATTTTATAGTTTTGGCGGAAAACGTAATTTTACGGTTTTGGCGAAAACGTAATTTTACGGTTTTATCGAAAAATGTGGATTTTCTAATTTTGGTTTTGACGAGAAAATATATTGCGTAATTATCTCACCAAATTCATAATTTTATAAGATAAATAACAAACAGAAATCAGATTTTATAAAAGAAACAAAACAAAAAAATCAGATTTTAATTTATAAAAAAGACATTACAAAAATAAAATTCAGATTTTAGAAAAGAAAATAAAAATAAAACTCAGATTTTATAAGTGAATAACAACAAAAATAAAATTCAGATTTTATAAAAAAATAACAAAAATAAAACTGATTTTACAAGTGAATAACAATAGAAAAAATGGGTTGTCCATGGTCATGACCATTGGAAATGGTCTTAATGACTTTTGGAATTGTCCATTTGGATCCACTTTTTGAATGTCCGGTTGTCTCCCAAATGGTCCATGGACGGACCATTTGACACCTCTAGACAAAACACAAGTGATCTTGCTAGGACTACCGTTTTTCTTGTTTTGCACTGATATCTTCAATCTATTCACTCCTCCACCGTCGAAATCTCAACACCACCCATCACCAACCATCTCTCAACCGCAGCGTTGATCACTCCAGAAACCCTAGATTTCCCATTACAGGTAAATTCAAATTCATCGCTAGTTTCTCTCATTGTTTCCTACTAAATGTCTCACACCACTTCTGTTAATAATCATTCCTCTGTTTTTGCAGAAGTCGAGTGGTGTTGGAGTTGGAAACACCGTAGAGATCAATTTCTGCGTCTCCTGCTCTTACAAGTAAGTTTCGACTTCTTTTACAAGTCATTGGCTTTTTCACCACTTTATGTAGTATAAATGGTGAAACTTTATGTAGTATAAATGGTGAAACCCATCACTTTTTGATTTATTCTTTAGCTGCATCAGTTCTTGAAATGATCAGATTCTCATTTCCTTGTTGGATGACTGGTTCTGATGTGTCCTGCACATTCGTTTTTATTGTAGGGGAACTGCAGTAACCATGAAGAAGATGTTAGAGACGGCGTTTCCTGGATTAGAAGTAGTTCTTGGGAACTACCCTGCACCAGCGGTGAAACGGCTATTAGCTAAGGTTGTGCCAGTTGCTCAGATGGGAGTTATTGGTCTTATAATGGGAGGTGAACATATATTTCCTATGATTGGAATTGCACAACCTCCTGCTTGGTACCACTCTTTGAGAGCGAATAGATTCGGGTCCATGGCCTCCACTTGGCTTCTTGGTAACTTTCTGCAGTCTTTCCTGCAAAGTTCAGGCGCCTTTGAAGTTAGTTGCAATGGGGAATTGGTCAGTTGTCTTTCTCTTGTCAGTATGTATGACTTTAGTTATAATACTGAGACTATGCTATTGGTAAAAGCTAATCCGATGTTTGGTCTTTGCACAGGTGTTCTCTAAATTCAAAGAAGGTAGTTTTCCAGGGGAGATCGAGTTGAGAGATCTCATCAGCAGAACCCTTACGAAACCATTCGTCACATGAAGCTACTACGTAGTCTTCTACTCTAGAAGGTTCTGAAACCCTTACATCAAGCTCCACAACATAGACACCACCAGTGTTTATGTTTAACAGCTGCAGGAATTGTCCATGTTTTGTCTTAGCACCGACACCATGTCTGAATATTTTGCCAAATTGTCTGCTTAATACATAGCTCACATGGTTTCTAAAGCTTTTTTTTTGCTTTGTTACTCAGACAAATATATCACAGATTCAACTCATTCAGAAGTAAATAACATATAGTATTCAACAAAGACTAAACAAGTCAACTCATAAGAGTTTAAGGTGGTGTTGTGTCAGCCTTTGCATTGGTCGGCACGCTGGGATCGTGTCTAGTGTTTGCAGATGGATCACCATAATCCTCGGTGCTCACCATCAACACTCTATGATCTGTCCTTGTCTTCCCAATTCCTGACAAATGAAACCAATTCAAACCCAATAACAGAATCAGAACATCACAATTCAATGAATCAGAACATAAAGCAAGAAGAATCAACAAAAAAGAGATGAAACCTGAAATAGAAAGAGTGTTACGGGATGACGATGTAACGAGTGGAAGGGTTAGTATGATAAACAACAGAAGACGAGATCCAAAACTCATCTCAGTTTGGTTTGAGAGGTAATATGTATACGTCGTGTAGTATATATTTATAGATATGATGATATCAAAATCGATTCTGCTTGTGGTTATCCAAATGCAATCTGTTTTGTTTTTTGTTTTTTTTTTTTTCACGTGAACAAGAGACTAAACATTTAAGGCTGTTTTTGTTTTCTGTGTGTCTTAAAGAAGAGTGTTAGTTTGGGAGATGGTGTATTAATGGTCAGAAGATGACCAAGGAAATAGTGACATGTGGCTTAGCATTGTCGCCGCATTTGTCACATCTTGGAAGGGCAAAATTTCCCAAATTCTACACCTAAATAGATCTGCTATGAAAAATTAATACTTGAACTTTTCATCTGAACCTTTACAAATATATGTAGTATAATAAGACCACATATGAAGAATGGGTATTTTACTTCATCACTAGGTTTCAGTTTCATCAGCAGTTGTTACCCTGAACGGCTGAACCTAAAGAAGTATGACCCCAAAAAAAATTCATTGTTTTGAACCAATCTTGATAAGAACTTGAAGAAGAATGATAAATAGTTTTTGAAGTGAAGCCCCAAGTAAAACAGAACACTTGTAACTATCCTTCCTTTCTTAAAAAAGTCAGTCTTCAAAACCAACAAATAAAAGGAAATAGAAAAAAAAATCAAAATAAAAGATAGTAAACGAAATTCAACAATACAAGCGAAAGAAACTTGAATAATGATAATACCAAGGAGTTCTGGACCAAGACCTTATCTCTCAGTCTTGGAGTCTAAGCTTTGCCTAAACCCCTTCCCCCTTCCAAGTGGAACTTGAACTAGGGGTTCTAGAAAGCGTAACTTTTGAAAGGTTCTAAGAAACTCCACTAGACCAAGAGCCTCTTGGTAATGAGAAGAACTTGTAGGTTAGGCCCACTTAAAACGGATGAGCAGCATTGTGGAGCTGCATGCCTCACCTTTTTCATCATAGAGTGGAACAGCTCGAACTCCTTCTATTAGTTCAGAAACCGGTAGACATGTCTGACCACCAAAAACATCTGCAGTCGATACTTCATGGTCATAGACTTCAATACTAAGCAAAGCAAGATCAGGGTAGGTCAAGGGGAATGTGAATTCTTCTCCCCAAGTAGGAGTCCATTCGTTGTTTTTCTCCGTCGTTTTCATAATCTTCTCATCATGGGACACACCGGCAATACTAATCTGTGCATTTGCGTTTTGAAAGAACCAAAATCAAACTCATTTCAGACCAAGAAAGTTATGTATATCATCTCCCGATAATATTTTACCCTAACGTATAAATCCGGCTTAGACAGTCGACCTATGCGCTTCTTGAAGTCCACGTTCCATCCATCTCCCATATATATTTTGACCTGCAAGATATAATATAATGTCATCCATCCCCTATCTTACGTGAGAAAAATAGAAGAAGCATAATGTAATTGTTGTAGGATGACAAACCTTTAATGTCTTCACCACCACTGGATTCTCTGTCGGATAGAAAACTCCACTAGAATCTGGATTCAAAAGGAAACTCGGCTTCTTGACGTAACCGCACCCTCCATTCGCTCTAAACATCCCTTGCATCAACCAAAGTTTTTCTTTGTCCTCCTGTAGTTATGCGGTAAAACATTTTGTATCCACGGAGGCCAATAGGTAATTAAGCCCGAAACAGAACAAAGAGTACTAGACATGACCCGTTCATATTTATAAGCAATTTTTTTTTTTTTTTTTTTTTACGATGTGCCGGCCCTGATTCCACATAGTGAGTATACTACATGCTTGTGCAACTACTATTAATGAGCAAGAGAAACCAGAAAAAAAATAATAGCGAGAAAGAAACATTTAGAGGCACACACCTGCCTGCTTAGTGCAATCATTTGTGCACCGTGCATCCAAGCCCTCTGAGGTTTATAGGGGGCATTGCTAAAAAAATTGCGATTTGGACGTGTCCGCAAGAATCTATTTTGAGTGAAGCTGTTTATTATCAAGTATTGCCTAATCAGTTAGCTTTTTAGTATTTTGCGAGCCAACAACTCTCAACATGTCGAGTAAGGGTTTTGGTATGTATATAAATATAAACTTATTTTGCTCCACAGTACCTTATAACGTCTTTTTCGTACCATCCTGGTTGTTGGATGTTGCCTGTTAAAGCTTTTTGTAGTATGCCTCTTGGTTCCACAGCATGAAAGCCAACTAGACTCTGGAAATTCTCATCTGTGGGCTCTTGTCGTATTTCAACACCATTCTCATCGTGATTAGCATATAACAACTCTTTTGGGGGTCTTCGTGATATTAGTATCTTGTTTTGCAGTTGTGCTGGTGAAGGAAACTCTTCCAAACTATGAGGATCATGGTGATACACCATATTATCAAATGTCTGATCTATCATCTACATATGCAACAACATATTCATACCATGTCAAGGTAATCAGATACATCATATATTATGATAATGAGGAAAAAAAGAACATTCTAAACCTGAATAGCTTTGGATTGAAGATCCGGTTTCAGGTCGTCCTTGAATGTAATTATCACGGGATAACTCCTCGTGGGAGTAAAGGCATGTTCTTTAATAGCATCCAAACACTCTTGCAATTCCAGAGGCTTCTCAAATTTCCTATCAAGTGCATAATTAAAACAAAAGTTCATAGCAAAAGCAAAACAAGAACTAATCTGACTCAAAACAAATTTTCAATTCATGAAGTAAAAAGAGTGCGAAACCGAATACCATCTTCGCCTAACGCAAATGCTGTCTTTACCACACGGAAACAGATCTAGTTCAACCACTCTTACACCCTGTTTAAGTGCATCAATGATGGGCAAGATGCTGTATCTCCCAAACACATTTCCCGTATAGTAGGATTTGAGGCTAGTGTGAATGAAGTAATGCGATAGTGGAGCATTCATGTCATGATGAACCTGAAGAACATAAACCAAATTCTTACAAAGTGTGTCCTTACTTTCAAAAATCAACTCAGAAGTTGGGTTCCATTGCAAGCAGGAAACAACCAATACATAGAGAACAACAATGGAATCAGCTTCAGGTGAAATAAAAAGCTAAGATTCAATGTATGGCAGCAGGACCTAGAAACTTTTTTTACCGGGTCGAAACATAACTCTGAAAATATATTAAGACTAACGCAAATGGTTTATGGTTTTAAGACTAAATAAACTCTTTTATATTATATGGGTTCATTAGAAACCTTTTTTTTTTTGTATTAATGGGGGTCAACTGACTCCATACTCTCTCACTTGAGTCCGCTCTTGAAGCAAACCGGCCTATCTGATAAGAAGAAGCAAAAGAAAATGTTCACCTGGTCACTGATCGGCGGATTGAGTTCCGTAGAAAACAGAAACTCTTTTAACTGAGGAAGCTCGAGAGTCAAGTTGCAGAACTTGGGAATACCATATTGTCGGCGCAACGCCGCCACGATATCCTCTGCGGCATTCAATCCGGCACCATCTTCGTCCTTCTCTTTATCCAGCAACTTCGCGAACCTTTGTAACGACTTCGGCATATCGTCATCGTAGCCATGGAATTCATTCTTGAAATAAGTTGGGACGCGATCCCGCCTATTAGCCTGTCTCGGCTCAAACTTCACTCTTATTTTCACCATGTTCAATTGGATGGACGAAACCAAACTTCTTTCTCTAGCTTTTGCAAACCAAAGAGAATATAATGATGACTTTGGGTTGTACCAAGTCTGTGGATTTATTTATTTGTCCCATAGGACTCCACTACTATATGTATCATAACATGTTAGATTTCTGTTTTCATTGTTGCATCCAGGTTTTTTTGTTTTTGGTAACACCATGTTTTTTGTTTTTTGTTGTTGATAGAATCTTTGGGTTTTTGTTTTTGGGAAGGATCTTGCTCCTTCCGAGCCAAAATTCTTCCGAGGCATAATGAAAAGTAGGTAGGTGGGGGCGACCCATGTTTGTTATGAGGTTAATTATTTATATTTCAAGTTGTTTGTAATTTTTACTTGTTTTAATAATAACTATTGTTATTTCACACTCACACTCACACATATATATATATATATATATATATATATATATAGTCACTCCGTGCTACGCACGGATTTAGTTTTCATTGTTTTTAGATATTTTTTTGAGATTTTGGAGATTGTTAGTTAAGACAATACTAATTAAATAAAAAATATTATGTGAGATTTGAGATACAATATGAAGGTTAGTAAAATGTGTATCTTTCTATTAATAAAAAAAAATTGTAATTAAGAGCATATAGTATAGACAATTTATTATTTAATTGGATAATAAATGCACTAAGTTTTATATCAATTTCTATTTATTAGGTAAATGTAATTTATACTTCTTCTGGTTTTTTACTTGTCTTTTAAGGTTTTCTCACATAAATTAAAAAAAACTATTAAATTTTCTGTTGTACCCTGAATTAATATATTTTATAAATATTTCATTGGTCAAAACTTTAAAACAACATGAATAAAACTGGAATATTAACCAAATATTTTTATTGAAAACCTACAACGACAACTAAATTAAAATAGAGGGAGTATTTCATTGTTATAGGAGCCACATAAACTATGTGAGAGTTATAGATATGCAATCATTACATATTAATATATTTTCTTATATATGTAATATTTCTTAATGTTATTATTAATCATTCATTGCATTACTATAAATATTACGAAAGTTACAAAAATGAGAGTTAGTACAAAATATGGGATTGATGATATGGAATAGGAAAGTTAATAAAAAAAATGTGTCAGGTGTATAAAAATACAATATTGTGAATTAATAACTAAAATTATATATTGTTTTAAATATATATTCAAGAGTTATATATTATAAATATAGATCTATGAAAGGGCAGTCTTAGCTAATCAAATCATGAATTTAAATATATATTCACTTTTCTCTTTATCACAAAAAATATATACAATTCTCATTTAGCTATTTAGAAATTATTTATTAAAATATACTTTAGTTTATTTTTTTTGTTTTTTTTGGTCAACCATTTGGCCACAACAGACCAGCCCATTAGCCAAATCTCTATATTCATATGGAGCAAAACTCAATCCCTGGTGTGATGGATTATAAATGAAATAAAATAATGTAATATCAAGATCATGTGAATTATTTAAATAAAATAATGTAATATCAAGATCATGTGAATTATTTATATTAAAATGTAGAAATAAAACAGCCAATTATTACTCGACATTATTTTATACAACCCAAGTATATATATTATAATCTTATATCCTTAAACTATTTAATCATCAAATAATTTGTTAAGAGAAAATTTTATTATGTAAATTCAATTGAATAAATTTGTTACACTAAAAATTTAAAGAAATAAAATGACACTTGTCAAAGAAGAGAGCATCAAATGACAATATTTTGGAGCTTGCCAAAACAAAATTTAACTTTAATATTAAATAATATAGTAACTTTTCTTTCAACTCTTACTCTAAGAATCTAACGCCCATCATCATTATATATTAAAATTCTTTTAAAATCAAATACACTTACAATTATTTATTTTCTTTTATAAATGTTTTAAAATGATTGCATAAATCATCAAAAGATGAACAATAGTAAAAATAATTTACATTTTTGGAAAAATTATTCAAGACTTAGTAAGATAATAATCTTCTACAGTTAGAAACTTCCCAAAAACGGATGATCCGAACAACGATACTATTGTTACCAGTGTTTTGTTGTTCGTTGAATCGAGGATAGAATAGAAAGTAAATGTTTTAGTTTTCGCAATAATATGAAAGAGGATGTGTTTGTATGGTAATAGTTTTTTTTAGAAAACCAAACTTTACAGAATGTTTGAGCCTTTAAGAGAGAGAAGAGATTGAGATCAAATATTATGATCATAAATTCGCAAGTGTTTCAAAATAGAGAAATTACCTAGAATATTACATAAACGTAGGTTTATTACTAGACTAACACGTTGAGATTTCTATCTTACTAGAATAACACATAAAAGTTTGCAAATTACTTATATACCTGAGTTGTGTATTTTATTACAGATAATGCCATTTACATTTAAAATTGTCTTTGATTTTCAAGAGATAAGGAACACAAAAATCTTTAAGGATTGATTCCTGATTTTTTGATTCTCTTAAATTTGGGTTGGCAAAAAACATGAGATTGATTCACTTTCTAATTTGATTCATCTTCTTTGACTAAAATCATGGCAAAAGAAAGAAAATTATCAGAGGTGGACTTATTCTGTGGGTTCACTGTTCACTTTCTCTTTGAAGAACAAAGTTGTAGATCTAGTTTTTATTTTCTTTTTGGGAATAATTTTTTTTCTTGGGCTGGGAAAATTTCAGGGAGATCTTCTTCGTCTCTTTACTTTCGTTTCTCTTTCCTACTTTTTTTTTCTTCACTCGGCATCTTGCGAACTAAGCAAGTTTTTGCTAGTTTACTACTACTATTTTGATTTTGTTACTTTTTTTTTTCTTTTGACATTTTGATCGAAAGCTCTTTTTTTTTTCCTTCTCCAGATTAACGCTCTCCTCCATTTTCTTTTTCATTTTTGTAACAAATTTTTAATGTTGCTATATCGACGCAAACTATTTTCTGGTAATTTCTCTTGATGTTATTCGTCAAGTTCTGAGAAAAATTTCTCGGTTGTTTGTGGTTTTTGTTTCAGTGTGATTATTTTATTTCTCTGTTCAATTGATGCCCCTTTACATTTTTAATAACTTGTTGGGATCAGAATCTCAGTTGTTTGATTTTTTGCTTCGCATCCATTAATCGATTATTGTCAAGATCTGCAACAGAATTTGAGATCTGTTGGTGTTTGGTATTAATTTTTCAGGTAAGGTGGGATTTGTTACGAAATAGGAAGATTATTTGTGCCTCTCTCGTTTCCAACAGATCAACCTTCAAGGAATCAATAACAGTGAAATGCATATATGGGTTCCGCTTGAAGACGTTAATTCTGGAGAGATAGAGCTTTTGATCGAAGCTGTGGCTCCTGAGTACAACGAAGTAAGTGTTTGACAAACATCACTCTGCCTGTCCTCCTTTTTTTTCCTCATTGTTTGTTTACGCTTTTTTTCCAGCTTTATCGCAGGCAGATTCTAGTAAAGGCTCAATTGAACTGGTTCTTGTTGAAGCGCGATTTTTTTAAAAACATTTTCCGGCTTTATCGCAGGCAGATGATTTTCAATCGATGCCCCTTTACATTTCAGTATGATTTTTTTATTTCTCTGTTCAATCGATGCCCCTTTACATCGTTTCTTTAGAGTCAATTCTGAAATTTTCTTTAAATGTTTTTGAATTTTCCCTTGTCTGTGGTTGAATGGTGTATTTTAGGGTCACAAGCAATGGCTAGCAGAGGTTCAGTTTCTAGGGGTAGTGAATCATCAGAACGTTGTGAAACTCATCTGAGGACGGCGAGACTGGGATCTAGAGGCTTTTGGTTTATGAGTACATGTCGAATAAAAGTTTAGAGGACCATCTTTTCACTCGTGGATCACGCACATTACTATGGAGGACCATCTTTGCAACTTCGTGGGGCTCTTAAGCTCCTCTACATCTCTTAGAGTGAGTCTGTCCCAGCTCTTGAAAAATATTGTCCTTAGGAGTTACAGCCCAACAAATTTGAGAAAAAGAGACAGAGAGAGATCGTTCTAGTGGCGACAAGAGAGCAACATGATGTGGTTCGAATTTACTACTCAACCGGTCAGGACTTATTCCCTCTTCTTCTAAATCTCCATGATTCTTTTTTTTTTGTTACTGAGATGTGGTGTGTGATTTACATTTTCTTGTCTTTTGATTCTTAGAATCGTTGAAGCATTGTAATGGCGACGAGAGAGCAAACAAGTCAGAGAGAGGTATGTATCTTTTTTCTTGTGTGTTCTTCTTATAAATCTATATGGTTTTGACTGAGGACATATAGGTCTGTTTCTTTTTGATTTTGTGGAACTGGTGGGCTTTGATTGATTTATTTGACTCTCTCTCTCTCTCGTTGATTCAGAACACAATCGTCGCCAACGTGCTTGCTTAAGGTAACAACATAAAATGGTTCTACTGATTTGATTGATGACTTTGCTTTTATTCTTGGTTTCAATTATATTGTGAATCAGGTCAAGGAGATCATCATTGAAGGTAGAGAGCATAAACAACTAATTCCATAAACGACACCATTCTATGATCCAACTTCCACGATGCAGAAGAAGAAGAACACCTCCAGGTTTGATTTCATATCATCCTTCACTTATGTATGATTATGTGTTATTATTTGTTCCTTGTGTTGCTTTGAAATTTGTTAATGATCAGTGTTTCTCTTCATATTAAATTTTGAAAACAATTTGCTTTAACTTGGAATTTTATTGTGTAGGGACCTGCGACGAAGTGGAGTTTATAATGATGCTGGTTGTTCCTGTTCTGTATGTCTGGTTTAGCCTTATTTTATGATTTTAAACTATATTTCTATGTGAATTCATTAGCTCTCTGGTTTCTTCAAAATGGTAAAGCTTTTGTATCCCTCTGCAAACTCTTCTCAGTTCGTGTTACATGTGTATGCCGCTTATTGAGTTATTGAGATCATATCTCATGTCCAGGTCCAAGAAATCGAAAAGCAATATGAGAAGCTTGAAAAGCATCTCAAGAAGCTTCAAGGGGCACACGAGGAGACGAAAGGCGTCACTAAGGCTCCTGCTATGAAATGTAAACCTTAACGAGTTCGAATTGGAAACTCTGACGCATGTTCTTGATCGATGATTTAGAATCTTAAATGATAAACTGAAACTTGGTTCCTATATTTTTTTGTCTCTTCTACAGCAATCAAACAGAGGATGGAGAGAGATGTTGATGATGTGGGAAGAATTTCTCGTTTCATTAAAGGAAAGATCGAAGAACTGGATCAAGAGGTTAGGGTTTAGAGATGTGTTGCATCTGTTTTTATGATCTATTGTTCATCTTGTCTCACACTCAGATTGATTTCTTCAGAATCTGGAGAACCGTACTAAACCGGGTTGTGGGAAAGGAACATGTATAGACAGAACAAGAACAGCCACAACTATGTGAGTTTCGCCTTATAAAACTCAAGAATGGCTATGTGTATCTTTCAGTCGTCCTTAACACTTTTTTCTTCGGCAGTGCGGTGAAGAAGAAATTTAAGGAAAATATATCTATATTCCAAGTAAGTTTAAAGAAGGGCTTTAAGCAAATTCTGAAAAAGTTAAAAGCTCTCTAAGAAAGTTATCCTTAGCTCTTATCTTTGTTATCTGCAGACTCTTAGACAGAACATTCAACAAGAATACAGAGAAGTTGTAGAGAGACGTGTGTTCACAGGTTTGAATTGAAAATCTCTCTGAAGATTCAATAGTTCCATTAATGATCTTCACAGAGCTAATTGTTTTTCGCTGTTCTAATGCTTGACAATGATTAGTGACTGGCCAACGAGCTGATGAAGAGGCAAGGACTTAAAAACTCTAATTTTATTGATTAGAATCTATTGAATCAGTTCATGATAGTCAATTTCCGGGTGTGTAGATAGTTGATAGATTGATCGAAACTGGAGACAGTGAGCAGATATTCCAGAAAACGATCAGGGAGCAAGGACGAGGACAAGTTTGTAACTAAGTTCCCGCACTCATCTGATTACCTCCTGTTTAACAAGACAACTATAACGGGCTCTACTCAAGTCAGGTTATTTGCTGGCTCTGTGCAGATAATGGATACGCTGGCCGAGATTCAGGAACATTATCTCTGTTCTCAAACCATGGACACAGAAAAATGGTGGTGCCTAAGGTTCTCTTCTCTCTCCCTACTTCAGGAGCTTCTGTATACAACAATATATATGCATATGTGTATTTATCATATCTCATACTATTGACCTTCCACTATCACTACGAAAATGATGTATTCTTTTGACCGGATTAATGAATTAACTATTTTCAGTGAACATCTCAGCCTAGTGAATATGAAGGTGAATCAGGAGACAGCAAATGTGTATTAAAACTCTGTTGAAATATACCTTATCTTTTATATTTGTAGTGTGTCAAAACAAATCCAGAAAAACTATTTTAGAAAAAGGATAAAAGAAACCTTAATCAGATTTACAAAGATGAGAAAAAGAAGAGAAAAAGATACCTCCAACTTCACATTTGCTTCAAAGGAAGACCTCAGAGAAGGATGAAGCATAACGGGCATCCTTTGCTGCATAAGTTGTCCGTCCTTTGATGCATAGGGCGTTCAGAGGCAATACTGATATCTTTGAGAAAGTTTTGACCTATAATGAATTTGTAAAATATAGATTCCACAAAAGTTAGTGAACTATAAGATGAGTGATCAACTACAATTTACGGAATAATGAATTTGTAAGAAGTTTATCTGCATAAGATGCATGATCAGCTATATCGTTCATTAAAACGGATTTATGGACACTAAGCAAAAGAACGTTATGTATGTAAACTAATCTCAAGAACGTTATGTACGTATGCGTTCATATGTATGTACACGTTTATATGTACGTACACATTCGATTTTAGGTTTAATGAACCCGAAATTACCAGAATATCCTCGTCTTCTACCTCTAACATACGACTGAAAACCCTAATTTTCCCTGCCTCACTTTATCGTTTCACGATGTATGTCTATTTTTTTGGTTTCACTTGTGGGGTTTTTACTCAACTATTATAGATTTTCATCTCAACATCTGATTTCTAAATTAAAAACCTATACAAAGTGAGTTATATAGATTTCCGAAACGATATCTTGCTCTTCCATGGATGAACCCAGAGGAAAGATTTCCGAAACTGAGTAGGAAAAAGACGTTTGCTCCGGCCGACAAACAGAACATGATTGATGAATCTGCTACAAACTTTATTACATGAACACCATTATTCGGAAGAACAGCAAACGTGTTTAGATCTTCCTCCAATAAGTCTATCGCAACGCTAAACTGTCTTTGCCAGCTCAAACAAATTCGTGTTATTCTGGTAAGATTTTACAGCTGTCAATCTTGCTTACTAAATCTACCACGGACAAGAAGCCTACCACAACACAACGAAAACTATTTCAAAAAACAAACAAAGTATACCAAAAATATCTGTAACGAGAGAAGGCTGTCGCATAAATCTGTCGCAACAGACCATTAGTCTATCATAAATATCTTTTGGGTCATATTGACTGTTGAAGGTGTACGTCAGATATTTTTGGTACACTTAGTTTTTGATACACATATACGTCCACCGATAAGTGTACCAACACTACAACTAAGTGTACCATCTACGTCGACGGCAAAGTGTACCAGCACTACAACTAAGTGTACCAAAAATATCTGACGTACACCTTTAATCAGTCCACGTCTATAAATCTACCATCAAAGGATCGGTAGACTTAGTCCCAACTTCCAATGTGTTTTTTTTCTAATGGCATTAGCCGTAATTACGTTTTTTCCCAACACTAGTTTCAGGAGTAGTATAGGTACAATGTGTTAGTCTAGTAATTATAAACAATTGTATGTTACTTTTGTAATAAAGAAGCTTTTATGCAATATTCTAGTAACTCACCCTTCAAAATAATAAGTTAAAAATGATAAGTAATATAAACAAAAATAAAAATTGAGGAAAATATTGGGTAGATATAAGGCAATGCATAAAATGATGGTATTATTTCAAATCAAAACATAACTAATTGTGTTCATAATTTATTCTGAAATTCCTAATATGAAAACTTATAAATTTTATGTAATTCAAAAATACCATGACGTTTGAAATAATAAGTGTGAACCAAACAAAATAATTATAGAATTAGATTAAAACATCTCACAATCTTACGTAATTTTCTAGAAACTAAGCTCAAATTTTTAATTTTATATAAATAATTATTTAAAAAGTTAAACTAATTTACTTAAATAATAACATTCCACCATCTTACTTAAATTTGATTCCGCTTGTGCCTGTGAAAATTATATAAGATTGAAACATAGAAATTTAACCCAAAAATTCAAACCTGTAAATTTAATTTAATGTTGGTTTAATTCCGAGATGAAACCAACCACACACTGATATAAGGTGACTCTAGATTCTTGGAGGCTGCATATGTTTCTGATTAAAGAAGGGAAGAAGGAAATGTTGATGGTTTTTTTTTTTATGGGCTTGTAGTTAATTAGGTCCAAAAAAAAAAAACATGTGTCAGATAAATAGTAAGCCAAGTGTCATCTCCTTAAAAAAAGTTTCCTTTGTCATGTTATATAAGATATATATTTGTATATTAAATTAAAAATATTTGATGTAATTATGATGATATTCAACTACTTCTACTGTTTTACATCATGTACAAATATGATGCATAAATAAACAATTACACGATGTACGTAGTTCTCTCCACGATACTCGGATCTACAACATTCGGTTTTGCATTTACGATATTTCTATGACGGACAAAATTATCCACACAACACACTAGACCACGACACCTAAACATGATGTAAAAGTATTAAGGGAGTATTAATAAATCATTGGTTAATTACTAGATCAAGAGAACTTCCACACACATCCTCTATATATTAAAAGAGAATCATTGATGCTCAGTTTTTTTTATTTTTCATTTATTTAATACTACTATCTTTGTTACCAAACACATTATTTTCATACACTTTATTTTATTCTTTTTTTAAAGGCAAAAGCACTATTTTATTCTTATTAATAAAAATTTAATATTATATACTTTTAATGGGAGAATCACTCATGGAGTTCATAATAATATTTTTATTGTAAATTTTACATCTAACAAAGTTAAGAACTTTATTAGGATACTTTAACTTTTGAGTTTTTAAAAGAATCTACCACATTCCAAAACTTATCTTTTGTATTCTACCACTTTCGTTTACTCCTTTCAAGCAATACCACAAACCATGAGTAAAATACAAAAGTAACCCTTCTCATAGTTGTTTCTTTAAAACATAACCATAATTTTCTCTCTAGTTTTACCAGCAGCCATCGAGAAAAAAAATTCCAGATCTGAGGTCGGACTCCGGCCTCTTGTTTCTTTTCAGCTGTAGTTTTCTTTTGTTTTCTTGTTTTCCTTTTGATGGAGTTTTGTCTTTCTGGGTTTGGTTGGAATTTAAAATCAAAATGTATTTGCAGTGGTTGAACTAGCTTTTGTGTAATCTACAGTTTGTAACAGCCTCCTAATTTTTCCTTGGTGACCATCATTTCACGCCATTTATGGATGCAATAGTCCGGTTTTGTGTTCTGCATTTGTGGCTTCGTCTCTGAGGATGGTGGCTTGGGTGCTTAACCAGGCTTTGGAATTCTCCTCTCTGTTTATCTAGGTAATTTCAAGTGTAGGCTGCGACAGTTTTAGTGATGTTTGTCGACACACCGCCTTCTGCTCCGGCAAAGAGGTATAGATCTGCTCTGCATAATCTTATGTTGAGGTTGTGTGATGCCACTCCCTGGCTTCAATAAATCGGAACTTGTCTACCCATAAAAAATCAAACATGATTTTTCTTTTGCTCAGCGCTATAGTACCGTAATAAATGTCAAGTCAGACACAGTACAATCTGGTCGTATGTTCAGTTTTGTGCTCTCATAAAACAACACATTTTCTTTAAATTCCGAGCTACTAAAACATAAGGGTATTTTTGACATTTGTAATACTACTTGTGGTATAATGGAAAAGAGGTTTATGATTGTGGTAGAATTTGAAAATTTTATATATTAAATGAGGTAGATTAGACTAAATTCCTTTAACTTTTTACAGCTCCTATGGTAGAACTCTTTAGAAAATAAAAATAATTAACATTTTGAAAATATTCTTTGTAAAACAAGAAGAAGTGTTAGAAGATGAGAAGTAGAAGATGTGTTTATGTCTTGATAAAGTTGGTAGTAAAACACTTCTTCTTGTTTTACAAAGACACAACAATAGGAAGTGCCTCTGCAGACGAAGTAGCAGCAGGCTCATGTGGGGATAATCCGGAGTTTGGTGAGCAATAAGATCACTCCAAGCTTAGGAGATCACTTCTCTGGTAAACTGTTTGCAAAACTGAAGCAAAAACACGAAAGATAGAAACATATTGGCTATTATAGTTAAAAGAAAGATCAGATCATGACAAAACTACAATACTAAACAAGAAATGTTTGCAATAGCGAAACCACTCACAGGTGCTAACGTGTATACTTGAGAATCGAGAGCTTAATTACTTACTTGGCATAATTATCAGCATGAAATTCTACACTAGTCTCATCCATCATCAATTATGACAAATTTTGGGGCCGGGGTAGCCCTACCAACTTCGATGCTACAGACAATATATAATAATTGCAGGTTTGGTTAAGTTCACAATTAACTTGTTAAAGCCACCTGAAAAAGCATGAAGTGTGATTTTGAATCAAGAGTCAGAGCCATGGCAGTCATGAGAACCTCTCAAGACCTTGCTTAACGTCTTTGGCTGTGACATTAGTATCTTTATACTATCTTTCTTACCAAACACATTTTATTCTATTTCTTATTATATAAAGCTTGATGTCAAAGTTACTTATTAACGAGATCGTGACAAGTGTCAATTGTATCGATAAGATGTTCAAATTACTGTTTAACATGATCGTGACATATGTCAAATTAACGATCTTGGATTTTGACACATGGCTAAGTTAATCGCTAGAAAAAAAATGAAAAAAATATTTATCAAACAAAAATTAAACTAATCCAAAAACAAAAAATAAATATTTACCTATCACCGTCAGAAAATAGAGCATATGTCTTATTATATAAAGATGTATATTAAGTGGTATCCTATATCAAATCAAAATCTTAATTACGCTAGAAAATCATGAACAACAAAAAAAAAACAAATACAAACCATGCGAGATCAGAAAACCTTGCTAAAAAAAAGAAAACGGGTATATACTGCTACACATATGCTACGACTACTTCCACATATCTCACTATTTTCACATCTATGAATAATAGATATCATATTATTTTTAAAATTTTATTGATTTTCATTGTCTAACATAGTTTACCAAAATACAGGGTTCCCAAATGACAACATCGTAACTTAGACGATAGTAAAGAATTTTATTCTATTTGTCTTATACAATTTTGGATGATAAATCTGCGTACTATCAATATTTGTTTATTTCTTCTTTTTAATATTTTAATTTAATTATATTGTAGTATTTTTAGATTTTAGTTATATTATTTAGTTAAATTTGATTTTCTTATTAGAAATTTTTGATATTTTAAAATAAAATTTTCTATATTATTTTGAGTTTATTTTTATTTTTCAGTTTAAGATATGTAATATCTTTATTTATTTATTCCTTTTAAAATAAATATTTTTAATTTCTTATGTTGTAGTATTTTTAGAATTTTTATTTTAGTTTATATTTTATATCTATATATTATCTAAGACTCTTATATCATTGTGGTTATAATTTTTTATTCTTTTGAAGTGTCTTTTAATTTTTTAAATTTTATTGGTTTAGTCATAAACTCATTGCAAACGTGTAGATATTTTTTTCTCAGTTTTTCATCCAAAATATTTTTTGAGTAAAAAATTTTAGTGGTTAAACAAACTATCACTACAAATTTTAGTGGTGAAAAAAACTATGTCAAAGTGAAAATAAAGAGACAAAAATTTGTTTAATTTGTTCACAGATACATTTTATAGGTGGTGATAAAGAGCGTATTTTAACAATAAAATATTTTAGGATATAAAAACACATTATTAGTGATAAAACATAGAGTAAAATTGTATGTGGATTCTAATAAGATGACGCTTTAATGGGTTGATTGCATGTAAAACATTTTGTGAATAAGTTGTTGAACGTTTTGAAATTTGACAATAATAATATTTTTAATAGTTAATGTTTGAAAAACATTTTGGTGGTCAATAATTTAGCTTTAGGTTACTGTAAGAATTGTAATAATAAATTTTAAATATAAAAATAAAAATTAGTATATTAAAGTAAAACCTTCTCTCTAACTAAAAATATTTATCTTTTTATTTTCGAAAGATATATTTCACTTAGAAAAAAATATTTGTATATTTTAAAAAAATTTAATTTTATTAAATAATTTTAAATTTCGCACATCTTGCGGGTCCTAATCTAGTTATTCATAAAGTTATTGCCAAATACAATAAAAACACAAAGTGTTTCTCTCTAGTGTTGACACCTCAGCTTTTTGAGGTGTTCAGGAAGTGATACATCATTAAAATTGACATCCAATAAAAACATTTCGATTAATACACCTAATTTCTCTAAGCCAATATTAATTATTCTATATTTCACATCAGCATTTTTGAAGGAACAATACATCATCTAAATCGGGTAACCAATCAAAATTAAAGAAATAATACACATCATATCAATATTTTTCAGAAAGATATATTAATAAATCATTTACAACTTTTTAAAATATAATAATATTAACCAAGTATATTAATCATTATATGTCGTATAAATATTTCCCAAAAACAAAGGTTTAAAATATAGCTTAAATTTAAAATAAATCAATAAATTATTTACAACTTTAAAAATATACCAATGTTACTCAAGTATAATAATACAATCAATTCAACATAATTATCATATTAGAAGAATATAAATATATTACAAATATAATATAAATCAATATTAACCAAGAATAACACAAAACCAAACTAAAGTAAAAATATATATTTGTATATTGACTTACATGGAATTATTGTCAAACAGAACAAAAAAGTTAGATTTTACGAAAAGAACATAAGAGGGCAAGCTTTTCAATTAATCAAGAGCAGCGATAGTCTTCCTAATCTCCAATTTCTGGTGGTTTTGAAAGAGAATCTTGTGGAATAGGTATGGGTGTTTGGATACCCACTCGAGTTCGGGTCGGATATTTCAGATTTTTGGTTATTTCGATAAAGGGGTCTTAGACACATTCATATATTTTTATTATTCGGGTCGGGTTTAGGATAAACACCGTCGGATTTGGTTCGAGTTCGAGTTCGAGTTTTATCCAATACCCGAGATATACTTTAGATTCGGGTTCTGTTTGATTAATTACATCTTAAGCTTAACAAAATACTTGAAATTCAATCCGAATTCTAAACAAATCTGAATTCAAATTTCTTTGACTCTGATATTAAAGGTGAATTAAAGTTAGGCAAACACGTTTCTTGTTAAAAATGTTCTATTTGTTTTGCATTTTTTCTTCTTTGTACTTTTTAATATGTAGACAATATTTTGGTATCTAGATTTCATGAGTGAAATAAAAAATGCAAATAAGTCTTTACAATAAGTAAAACCTCTCATATCTTTTTTTTTTACAACAAAAGATTAGCTCATAGGAGCCAATTAAGTGAAAAGTTGTTTACATACAAAACATGGTACGGACTTATACGCGCCTTACGCACTAAAGCTTCCGTATGTACATTCCAATTTATAGAAATAAAAGATAAAGAGAAGGAAATAAACTCATCCTTGTCCATCTTGATATCGGCGAGGTACGTCGAGAAAGCCGATCAGTCTTGAAGATAAGACACCATCTTCACCAAGTCTGAACAATCAGTATAGAAAGCCACTTCCCGATAATCATGTCCAATCATGCAACACATAGCCCAAATGAAAGGTTCTACTTCAGACTTCGTCTCATATCTCATATCTCATATCTAAAACCTCTCATATCTAAAATTCCAAAACAAGAAAGTATAGCTATTATAAATAAAAGGGACGGACCCATGTTATAGATTGTGGGAGCAGTTGCACGTAGTAATAATAATACTTGAGGTTTTAGTATTAGCCAAAGAAATTAAAGTGATAAAATGGTTACAATGCACATACTAAATGCTTTAGATGATGAGTTCGAATCACAATAGTATCTGTTTTATACTGGCTTAAGGCTAATGTTTGTATATGTTCAGGTTAGTTCCCGTACCCATTTGGATATTGGATAAAATCCGATCGGAAGAGACATGGAAGATGCAAAGAATAAAAAAAAAAAAAAAAAATTCCCAGCCAACGAGATGTCCACAGAACCTCATCCTTAGTATCCTTAAACATCTAATTTTAGGAACAAATTTTTGTTGTTTTCATTATTATTATTTATTTTTAAACCTTAAGCAACTCTTAAGATATTGCTAGTGACCATAGATGGAAATGGTGGTTAAGTTGTTTGTAATTTTATTTGTTTCAATGATAACTATTTCTATTTCATATATAGTCATTTATACAGTACTCTGTATTATTAAAAGTATTTGAGAGAGAGAAAGATTAAGTTTATGAAAAGGAAATGATAAGATAATTTCTGCATAACAGATACAACTACGTATAATAGACTATATATGAAATAGCAATAGTTATTATTAAAACAGTGAGGTATATTTTTAAGCAACTCTTAGAAATATACACACGCATATATGGAAAATTCATAAAACCATACACTTATACAGTATAGCAGTAGTACACAAGATAAATCCACAACATATATAATACAATTAACCTCAAATTGATGGTAAAACATATGGACGTGGGAAAACAGTGAGGTGTGCTGTGTAGAAGAGAAGACTGCATTTGTTTGCGTTGTTTCTTCATAAACTCGAGCATATTTGTTTTTTCACTAAGGAAGACCCAGTGGAGGAGCTGCGTTTCCATCATCTTTTTTTGTCGTGTAGGAAGGAAAGAATCGCAACAATGGCCTGTAGCATGGTAAGAAATATAACGAAAGCAACAGCAAACGATGACAGACAAGTCCATGGTGACTCAAAGTGTGTGTGCTTAAAGCCTGCCCATAATCCATTGTACCATATTTTGGTGTACTCGTTCACTCCCTTAAATACATTCTTTAGGTAACTTGTATGTATTTCAAATATAACATCTTTACTGATAGTTTTGAAGAACTCGGATACCTCACTATTGCTACCAAAGTGATTCTCTATGATCAGCTTGTCGTTTCTCAAGAAAGTTACATCTTCCTCGCCATCTAGAAGGCATCCCATGAAAACTACGTAGCTTGTTATGTCGTTGGAAGTGTCTGTGTAAAACTGTTCAAAGGCAACACAGTTGAGGAAGAATGAGCTGATGAACCCATCAAATCTTAACAGTGGTATCTGAAGCCTGTTTTTCTTTAATTTTATATCTAATATGGAATCTTCTTCTTCAATCCTTCTTTGCCTGAACTTTATCCCTTGGAGGCGAAGTCTTTTTGCCGACAATATCAACGGCACTACCCCTGTAGAATCTGAGGAGGATACTTTTCCAGAACTACCCTCATGGAGTTGAACATCTTGGGATGATGTTGTTTCAGATTCACCCACAGATCTCATGTTAGGTAAGAAGGTCTTACGGATGAGGTCAAGAAGATGTTTTGCCTGAAAGTTTCTGTTTTTCTCCCAATAACTGCCTTGTTTATCTATTGAGCGTTTGAAGAACTCAAAAGCTTGAAAGAAAAGTGAAAGATTGTTTCTTTATTATTCAACCCTTAAGTCTATTACATTGCAAGAGTTCTCTTATATAGTTACATAAGATTAAACCTAGATTCTAGAGTGTTCTTTGATCAGCCAGCTGTGAGATATTACGTGGCACAATCCTCATCAACTGGTCCCAACACCTTGAATCTGTTTTGCAATGTCACTGTCGTACTATGTCCTTCTTCCTCTGCTAACTCTTTCTTGTCTGTTGCAGGTGGTGTTGCAGGGTCTTGGGCTTCTTCGTTTCAACTTGTTTGCAGGCTTTGAGCTTAGTGGGCTTGACACAATGTGAGCCTGTTGCAATATTTGACAAAACGACACCGTTTTGTGCTCTGTTTTGTGCTCTGTTCTCTACACTCCCCCGCAAACTTGGTGTGGGGGGAACGCTTACACCAAGTTTGGCTCTGTAATACTCAAATGGTCGTTGTGGAAGAGACTTGGTGAATATGTCAGCCAGTTGGAAGTGTGCCGGAATGTGATTGACAATCACGTTACCAAAGGCAACCTGCTCACGAACATAGTGATAATGAGTGGCGAAGTGCTTTGTGCGAGCATGAAAACTTGGATTTGCAGTGAGATAAACAGCGGAGAGGTTATCGCAGTAGAGCTCCGGTGTTGCAGGTAGGTGAATGCCTAGGTCATGAAGAAGATTCACAATCCATGTTATTTCAGAGATTGCTTCGGACATGGCTCTGTATTCAGCTTCAGTAGAGCTTTTGGACACAGTTTGCTGTTTCTTTGAGGACCAAGAGATCATATTACGGCCGAGAAACGTGCAAAAGCCACCAGTAGACCTGCTTGTGGAGGGACACCCAGAGTAGTCACTGTCGCTATACACGCGAAGCTTAGAATCTGTGTGACGAGCAAAGGAGACTCCCATCGTAGTGGTGCCTTTGATGTAGCGTAGAATCCTTTTCAGAAGATGAAAATCAGACACTGAAGGTTCATGCATCTTCTGACAAACATAGTTGACAGAAAATTGCAGGTCTGGTCTTGTTAATGTCAAGTACTGCAGTCGCCCAGCCAAACTTCTGAAATATTTGGGATTTTCGAACAAAACCTTTTGTTTTGGTACTTTGTTCAGTTGTTGAGGAAGTGGAGTTGCGACGGGAGCACAGGTAGACATAGAAGCAGCCGCTAAGAGATCCTCAGCATATTTTTGTTGTGACAGAAACATACCGTTTTCATGATATTGAATCTGAATGCCAAGAAAATAGTGAAGCTTGCCAAGGTCTTTCATTTTGAACTGCTTGTTTAGCTCATTAAGAAGAGTGGAGAGAAGCTCAGAGGAGTTCCCTGTAATCGCCATATCATCAACATATAGTAGCAGCATAATAATATCTGTTCCTTTAAAGCAGACAAACAGAGAAGGGTCTCGTAGACTGCAAGTGAAGCCAAATTCAAGCAGAAAATTACTAAACTTGTCAAACCAAGCTCTTGGAGCCTGTTTAAGGCCATAGAGAGATTTATGGAGAAGACAAACGTGATTTGGATGATCCTTGTCAACAAAACCAGCAGGTTGTCTCATGTAAACAACTTCATTGAGATCACCATGGAGGAAGGCATTTTGAACATCCATTTGCTTGATTTCCCAGTTCATGACTGTTGCAAAGTGAAGGACTGCTCTTACTGTTGCTGTTCGAACTACTGGGCTGTAGGTTTCAAGATAATCTATGCCTTCTTCCTGTGTGAAACCTTGAGCGACGAGTCTGGCTTTGAACTTGTCAAGAGATCCATCAGCATTGAGTTTAACTCGAAATACCCACTTGGAACCTAAAACATGCATATCTGGTGTTTCAGGAACTAAAGAGAATGTGTTTGCTTCTTTGCAGTTACTTATTTCTTCAGTCATAGCAGCTGTCCAGTTTGGATCTTTAAGAGCTGCAGTGACTGTTGCAGGTTTCGGATAAGATACTTTATGCGTGAGTAGAGCATAGCGAGGATTTGGTTTGACAATACCAGCCTTTGATCGAGTTGTCATTGGATGGATAGGATGAGTTGAAGTTTCTGCAATTGGCTCACAAGTAGTTTCAGTTGTGTAGATATTATCATTGGTAACTGAGTTTTGCACATTTGAGACTGGTGAGTGTGAGCTGTTGCCTATAGGATCAAGATCTAAGCTTGCCGTACACTCAGAACTCACATCACCAGCATCATGTTCAAGATCAGTTACGCTTGGTGTTGGCATATTATCTGTAGAGACAGTGTCAGTCGTTGTATTTGAAGTTGACATTGTCGTAACAGGAATCTGTTCTGTTGCGGTTGCAGTGACTTCAGCAGAGTCTGCAACTGGAACACGGGATGTAGTATCAGTAGAAAGCTGCTTGAGCCAGGCTCCATATAGTGGTGTGGGCGATGATTTGTGAAGATAATTGTATTCACTTGTGAAAGGAAAACTTGCTTCGTCAAAGATAACATGGCGACTGATGTATACACGCCCACTAGGAGGATAAAAACATCTGTACCCTTTATATTTTTCAGTGTATCCGAGAAAAACACACTTAAGTGAGCGAGGATCAAATTTGTTTTGACTGTATGGTCTCAACATCGGGAAGCAGGCACAGCCAAAAGTCCTTAAGGCTGAATATTCTGGTGGTTTCGAGAATAGAGCTTCATAAGGACTTATGTTATCTGCTAGAGCACTTGTAGGCAGGAGATTGCTCAGAAAATTTGACGTGAAGAATGCTTCGACCCAGAAACTCTGTGGTGTAGCACTTTGAAAGAGTAAAGTTAGAGCCATCTCTGTTAACTGTCTGTGCTTCCTCTCTGCTATACCGTTTTGTTGAGGAGTGTGAGGACAAGAAACAAAGTGTTGAATCCCAGATGCCTCCAGATGAGTAAGAAGTTTCTGACTTGTGAATTCCCCACCTCCATCAGATTGAAATGTCCCTATCTTTGTTTGTAAAAGATTTTCAACAAGAGACTGAAACTTGATGAAGATTGAGTAAAAATCAGATTTTCTTTTTAGAGGATATAGCCAACAATATCTTGAGAAGTTATCAATGAACACAGCATAGAATCTGAATCCTTGAACAGAAGATACAGGAGAGGGACCCCAGAGATCACAATGAACTCTCTCTAGGGGTCTTGATGCAATAAAAGTAGAAGAAACAAATGGCAACTTTGAACTCTTCCCAAGCTGACATGACTCACACACCTTCTTGGTACTTTTATTGATTTGAATTGCCTTGTAGATAGAAGTTGAAGGATTTGCTGATGTGGATGCCCTAACCTTTGATGCCAAACCTCATCGCTAGTCTTGACTTGTCTTGTAGAGTAAAACGTTTTGTACTTAGGGTCATCCAGTTTATACAAACCATCAGTTTCCCTTCCCTTTGTCAGAACTTTGCGTGTTGCTTTGTCCTTTATAACAACATCATCACCATCAAACGAGACTTTACAAGGATAATCTTTAGTTAACCTTGAAACTGACAATAATGATTTAGCTATTTCAGGACAAACAAGCACATCTTTAAGTGGGAGATTACCTGATGTGGAGGGAAGGTTTGCAGAGCCAACATGTGTGATGGGTAAAAAATTCCCATCACTTGCCATCACCATATCTGTTCCATGATAGGGTTGTGCCTTTTGCAGGCGTTGAGTCGAGCTAGTGATATGCGCTGTTGCAGCAGAGTCTGGATACCAGCTGTTGTCCTCGGTGACATCAGTGATGTGAAGAGCAGAAAACGCAGCAGCATTGATCGCTGGTTGAGGAGATTGCTGATACTCTTCATCGAACCGATACCAGCACTCAAACGCATTGTGTCCTCGTTTTCCACATATTTGACAGTTTGGTTTTTCAGTTGATGTAACAGAGGAGTTCGATGGTCGAGGCGTGTTGAACTGTTGGTGAAATCCACGACCTCTAGTAGAGTAGCTTCCTCGGCCTCTGCCTCTGTTACCTCTTCCTCTGTATTGAGAGCCAACGTTTCTCATCGTGTTGAAGGCTAAGTGAGGAGACACTTCAGTTGAAACAGAGTATCGTTGTATACGATCTTCATATCCAGTTAGACGAGAGACAACAGTTTCGTAAGTAGGTTCAGGAACTCTATCCATGGAGTCCTCAACAACAGTTATGATTGGTTCATACTCTCGACCTAAACCTCTTAAAGCTGCAAAAATCTTCATCTTTTCGCTAACAGGATCGCCAATAGAAGCAAGCTGGTCACAGATATCTTTAATCCCTCTAAGATATTCTGACATGCTTTTATCTAACTTCTCACTGTTTTGAAGGCGTCTTTGCAACTCAAACAGCCTAGAAGACGATGTGCGGTTAAAGTGAGAGATTAGAGTAATCCATACCTCATGAGAAGTTGTAGATCCGACTACTAGCCTCATTACATTTTCAGTCATTGAACCAAGTAACCAGGCCTTAACCACTTGATCCACTCGAGACCAGTTCTCGAAGTCTGGATTTGAAACTTCTTCCGTCTTGTTGTCATTTTTGTTTCGGACAGGAATTGTTTCTTGTGGTGGCTTGGTTGCGCCGTTTACAAACCCAAGTAGAGCTTGACTGCGAAGGAAAGACTCAAACTGAGACTTCCATATGATGTAGTTTTCTTCTGTGAGCTTGATTGTAACACAGTTAGAGATGTGTAATGAAGGAGAAGAGAAGAGTTCCATGGAGCCGTCCATGGCTCTGATACCATGAAAGAAAAGTGAAAGATTGTTTCTTTATTATTCAACCCTTAAGTCTATTACATTGCAAGAGTTCTCTTATATAGTTACATAAGATTAAACCTAGATTCTAGAGTGTTCTTTGATCAGCCAGCTGTGAGATATTACGTGGCACAATCCTCATCAACTGGTCCCAACACCTTGAATCTGTTTTGCAATGTCACTGTCGTACTATGTCCTTCTTCCTCTGCTAACTCTTTCTTGTCTGTTGCAGGTGAACGTTGCAGGGTCTTGGGCTTCTTCGTTTCAACTTGTTTGCAGGCTTTGAGCTTAGTGGGCTTGACACAATGTGAGCCTGTTGCAATATTTGACAAAACGACACCGTTTTGTGCTCTGTTTTGTGCTCTGTTCTCTACAAAGCTATCCTGTTTAGATCACCAGGGAGACCAATCTTGGATTTTACATACAAAGTTTGAAGAACAAAAAAAGGGACCTGATTCTCCAACAGTAGAAGATCACTCTGAATGGACAGCAAAATCCAGGGGATCGTAAAAATTGGATCATTTTCCTCGTTCAATCTTATCTTGCTAGACACGATAAGAAACAACATGAGAATGAAGCACCCATCCAAAACCATTAGAAACATTAAACTGTGTTGTTCCTTGGGTTCCAAGTCGTCAACCCTAAGCTCCTCAGAATAAGATTTCCTTATCTTTTCTTCCGAATCAGTTACAGCCTTCACCAAGACATTTTCATCCACTCCATTCTTTCTTGCCTCGTCTAGGAAAAGCTTCAGAAATCGAAGCTTGTGCTGTTGAATCATTTGCAGGTGCTTTTCCCCGTAGTGATAAGGACCAATGGAAACAACTTTGGGCTTATAGGCTTCGGGATTCACTGCTACGAAGCTTTCAGGGACTCTGAAGATGCAACAAGATTCCTTACCAGCGGATTCCAAGAGAAGCACTGGTTCCTTACATCTTGAAGATAAGTAGTTTCTGAGCTCAGATATAATACAACTTTCTGTAGGTAGTGGTGATAGAGGAAGAGAAGCTTTATCAGAAAGTGATGAAATTACTTCCGCCATGATTTAGTTCCAGCTTTCCTGAGTTCAGAGACAAGGTTAGATTCAAAATCAAATCGATATTTTGATTCGAAAACGTTAAAGCGAAAAGTTTACTGTCGTGAGGGTTAGTTGAACCGTGACCTCGTCTAGAGCATCTTCATTAGCGATGATATTGTGACATCTATTCGTTAAAAGTTGATTCGCGATGATTAAGTGGCAGAAGTAGAAAATAGTTGTCTTGAAGGAAAAATGACTCAAAGTGGTTGGCAATTTGACCAAAAACAGTCAGAATGATGATGACCGGGAAGTAGTCGCAAAGGTAATGAGACAAAGTCTCGAGAGCAAAAAAAAGTTTAACTGTTTTGAGAAATTTTGAAAATGCTCAAAAAAGTAAAAAGTAAAAACTTACCTTGTTATAAAGAGGGTAATATATACTGTACAAAACTTTACCTATCCTGTGCTAGGCTATCATGTCACGCGGACGAAGTCGGGTTGTGTCGTGTTTGGATCATTTCGAAACACTCGAGTGCTTTTCACTTGTCGCTTTGGTTTAATTGCCAGTTAGCTGACAAACTAGTCATGTGCTAGGGCCCATGATATCATGTCATGCGTACGAAGTCGGGTCGTGAATCATTTTGAAACACTCGAGTGCTTTTCACTTGTCGCTTTGGTTTAATTGCCAGTTTGCCTGACATATTCGTCTTGAGAGTCAGACTGACGTACGTCATGGTCGTATAGAATCAAACACCCAACTTCTGCTTAGAATCTCATTATTTTGTTCTTTGGACCATAGATTAGATTTCACCTATTACATGTGTAAGATACTAAGATTAAAAGTTTTAACCACTTGGCCAATAAGATTAGTTTAGCTATGTTAGAACATATGAATTCACGTTATTAAAAATGAAAATTCATTTTATGATAAGTAAACCCGAGTTGTGCATCCAATTCTCTGTTGATTTGTTCCCTGCTCGTAAAACCACTTAGTCACTTTCCCAGTTTACATCTAGCTTGGTCATATCGTTTGGTAACAAAGGGCCGATGTTTACATATTCTAAAAAAAAGTTATACCAAAAGTTATAACGGATGTTATACCTAATGTTAGGTTTGCAAAAAGTACATTTGCAAATAATGTTTAATCATTAAAAGGGACATTTGCAAAAGTACATTTTTTCTATACCATTTTGCAAAAATATATTTTCTTGCTGTCTATTTCCAGTAAGACCTTCTTTAATTTACAAAAATGACGGAATTATAAGTCCTAATCTCCAAATACTAAACTCTACTCCCTCAAAATTGTATCATGAATGTAAAATAAAAAACCCAAACCTAAAAAGTATACTCTAAAAGTTAATTTAACATTGTAATTGTGTGAAAAAAAAGAAAAAAGTAAAATATTCAAAAAGAGGTATTTTTGGTAATGTATTATCGTCAGACAAACTATAAGTCAATGACGGTTAACCGACTGTCTTAAGAAAAATATTAATTAGAATTATTACAATTCACAAATAATTTTAAATAGTATTAAAAATATGGTTAGATATCCTACTATATTAATTGAAAAGTACAAATATAAGATAAACCTTATAAAGTGTAAAAAATTACATTGTCATGCCATTGATCTTATGGCAAATGTTTTATTTTTCAGTAAGGATAAATATGTAATTTAAATATTAGACAAATAAAATATTTGAAATAATTATTAGTGTAAAAATAATTACTTTCTCTCACTAAGTAGTTATAGAAAAATTACTAACTAATTAAAAAATTATAAAATAATCAGAATTTAAATATTAAAATTTTAAATAATTATATGATGTTTTCATATTTCTATGTTCAAACTTTTAGATTAGTTTAATATTTTTTATTATGCAGTACTGTTGATGATTGATTAAACTATTTTTAAATGATCATTTCTTAATATACAATACGTGCTTTCATTTAAAACATACTAATGTTTTGAAACGAGAAAGTATAATAAATCTGCACATTGTTGTGTTTTCTCTTGCATAAAATCATATATGCTTTCATTGTTATGTGTCTCTCTTATATTCGTAGATTGCTTAGTTGTAAATTTCGGGTTTTCTGACTTTTTGTAAATTGAAATTGGTATAACTAGGTATTGAGCCCCCGCGATATCGCGGGGGAACTCGTTTTAATAAAATATTTATTACAAAATTTATTTAATATATTTTTATTAAATTATGGTATAATAAATTCTAAAAATACAACTCTTAAAAATATTTTGAGAAATATTCCTAAAAATAAATTTATTTTTACATGTGATAAACGGAAATTTTATGTTGACGTATCGTTCTTAATGAACTTTTAAGTCCATTTAATTAGTGAGTTACCCATTGACTAGAATATTTACAAATTTTGCCATTGATGTAACTTACACATATTTCACTCAATTATTTTGAGAAAAATTAAAATTAAAATATGCAAATGAGAGATACAAGTCGTTACGATTAAATAAAAAATGATTAGTGCTACAAACATATAATAGGTAGTTGCATTTTTAAAATAACTTTTAATGTAATTAAATCCCCATATTTTATTTAATTGTGTTTTATATTTTAATATTATATAATTATTTGTTGCCTACAATTATACATTTGAAGATAAGTAGATTCTTATATATATTCCCACATAGTTATATAGTTAAACATATTTATATCTATAAATTCTTATATGTTTACATATGACATCACCATATAGAGTGTTAATTTGAAAGAAATGTAAAATTATTTATTTGGTAATTTTGAACTCTAATGTTTTTTTAATAGATTTATTAGACTTATTAGTTTAAATATTTTTATTTTTTGTTTTAATTGTTAAAAACATGAATACATTGTATAAAAACACTATAAATTTCCAAAAAATCGTATAAAAAGTTGAAAAGATATTAAAAATTAATTGAAACCACTCATAAAATAACATAATGTTAATTTGTTCAAATTAAATATTTGAATTCAATTAAATTAATTATTCAAAATGTTTCACATAACTCAAATATATTTTTATAAATGAATATGTTTACATATTTATATTAATGAATATGTTTACATATTTATATTTCTGAAATCAATAAATCAAAATTTATCAAATTAATAACCTTATTTCTTTTAGACATAAGCCTTGTACTGTAACTGTAGTGCAATTTTCTCTTTTAATAATTTCCATATATCTTTTGTGAATCAGTGCACCGTGTTTCTGTCACTGGTTTTTTTGGCAATGTATTTAAGCGACACAAGTGTTGATTTTCTTCATCTCTCTCACTATATTTAGTCGCTGGTTTTTTAAATTATGAAAGAATAAGTGTTAAGAATAAGAAGATTACCAATCAGTCTCAAATTTAAATATAAATAAACAAAAATTATCACACATTTCACTTATAATTCACTTATAATATATATTAATAAAAATGAATATATTTATATTCATAGAGGTGGAATTGTAGATGAATATATACAAACAACTATCGTTTTGTAGACAAAACATATGATATATAAAAAAGTCTAAAGTCATTAAATATTTTGATAATTCTAATAGAGTATATAGATTGATAATCCAATATTAAATGTAGTTATTACTTATTTTTTTCCGTACAAGATGTTGGTTATTTATCTAGTTTTTTTGTAAAGGTAAAAACAATTATGAGTGAAAAAATACAAACATATTTATAATCTAAATGACTTCAATTAAAATTATAACTTTATTTTTAAGAAAAATCCATAAACCTTTAGTTAAATCAATAATCCTTACAAAAAAAAATATATCTTAAAATAATATATATTTAGTAATTTTAAAAAAATACTTGCAAATGGTTGATTATTAAAAATTTGGAACAATTGAAATATTAATATAAATAAATGAAAACAATGTTTTCTAAGAATCTTACACATAAATAGGATTGCACTTACATGATTAGTAAATGAAAGCAGAGTTTCTCCGAGTGATGTGATCTTAAATATTAAATTTACCAAATGTTTCAATGCTTCAATTAAACGGTTAGAATACTTTCTTTTAATATGTTTTAGTAAATAAAGATAATCTACGAAGAATTATACTTAGTTAAAGATGTGAACATTTGAATAGACACAACTGTTCGAAAAAATTACAACTGTTCGTAAAGAGACACAACTTTACAGTTAACATACATTTACAATTTTTCAAAAAGACGCAAAAATATAATTTTTTGTCAAAAAGATAAAAGTTAGTATTTTTATGAAAGTCATAATGAAAAGACACAATTGTTTTTCGCATTTATTCAGCTTGCTATTATCATATGTTAATTTAAAAATTTCCCAAAAGAAGAACAAATATATATATAATCCTAAAGACGTGTACATTTGAACTAAAAAGAAAGTTGGAAATTGTTACAAAAGAAGAACAAATTATATAGATTACTAAATATATGAATATTTGAATAGACATAATTGCTAAAGATGTGAAGATTTGAATAGATCAATTGTTCGTAAAAAACAGAACTGTTTGTAAAAGACACAACTCTACATTCAACAGATGCAACTTTTTTAAAGAGACACAACCGTATAATTTTTTTGTCAAAAAAAAATAAAAATAATTTTTTAATAAAAAGTCACGATGAAAAGACACAACTGTTCTTTGCGTTTATTTATATTGCTAATATTATCTACACAAGTCATAGCTGTTTGTAAGAGACACAACTCTACATTAAATAGATGCAATTTTCTAAAGAGACGCAACCATATAATTTTTTTGTCAAAAGAATAATTAAATATATTTGTTAATGAAAAATCACAATTTTTTGAATAACAAGTCACGATGAAAAGACGCAATTGTTCTTTGCATTTATCCATATTGCTAATATTATATACAAAAATCTCAACTGTTTGTAAAATACACAACTCTACATTCAACAAATGCAACTTTCTAAAAAGACGCAACCATATAATTTTTTGTCAAAAGAATAATTAAATAATATTCTTTTTAATAAAAAGTCAAGATGAAAAGATGCAACTGAATTTTTTTTAATGAAAAGTCACGATGAAATGACGCAACTGTTCTTCGCATTTATTCATATATTGCTAATATTATATACAAAAGTCACAACTGTTTGTAAGAGACACAACTCTACATTCAACAAATGCAACTTTCTAAAGAGACGCAATCATATAATTATTTTATCAAAAAATAATTAAATAATATTTTTTAATAAAAAGTCACGATGAAAAGATGCAACTGAATTATTTTAAATGAAAATCCATGATGAAAAGATGCGACTGTTCGATGAAAAGATGCAACTGAATTTTTGTAAATGAAAAGTCACGATGAAAAGATGCGACTGTTCTTCGCATTTATTCAGATTGCTATTATTATATAGACTAAAAGAAAAGTTGAAAATTGTTACAAAAGAATAACAAATTATATAGATTACTAAAGATATGAATATTTGAATAGACATAATTGCTAAAGATGTGAACATTTGAATACAATTGTTCGTAAAAAACACAACTGTTTGTAAAAGACACAACTCTACATTCAACAGATGCAACTTTTTAAGGAGACACAACAGTATAATTTTTTTGTAAAAAAAAAAAAAATTATTTTTTAGTAAAAAATCACAATGAAAAGAAACAACTGTTCTTTGCATTTATTCATATTGCTAATATTATATACACAAGTCACAGCTGTTTGTAAGAGACACAACTCTACATTAAATAGATGCAACTTTCTAAAGAGACGCAACCATATAATTTTTTTGTCAAAAGAATAATTAAATAATATTTTTTAATGAAAATTCACGATAAAAAGATGCAACTGAATTTTTTAATGAAAAATCACAATTTTTTGAATAAAAAGTCACGATGAAAAGACGCAATTGTTCTTTGCATTTATCTATATTGCTAATATGATACAAAAATCTCAACTGTCACAACTCTACATTCAACAGATGCAACTTTCTAAAGAGACGCAACAATATATTTTTTCTGTCAAAAGAATAATTAAATAATATTTTTTTTAATAAAAAGTCACGATGAAAAGATGCAACTGAATTTTTTTTAATGAAAAGTCACGATGAAACGACGCAACTGTTCTTCGTATTTACTCATATATTGCTAATATCATATACAAAAGTCACAACTGTTTGTAAGAGACACAACTTTACATTCAACAAATGCAACTTTCTAAAGAGACGCAATCATATAATTATTTTTGTCAAAAAATAATTAAATAATATTTTTTAATGAAAAGTCACGATGAAAAGATGCAACTGAATTTTTTTGAATGAAAAATCACGATGAAAAGATGCGACTGTTCGATGAAAAGATGCAACTGAATTTTTGTAAATGAAAAGTCATGATGAAAAGATGCGACTGTTCTTCGCATTTATTCAGATTGCTATTATTATATAGACTAAAAGAAAAGTTGAAAATTGTTACAAAAGAAGAACAAATTATATAGATTACTAAAGATATGAATATTTGAATAGACATAATTGCTAAAGATGTGAACATTTGAATAGATACAATTGTTCGTTAAAAACACAACTGTTTGTAAAAGTTACAACTCTACATTCAACAGATGCAACCTTTTAAGGAGACACAACCGTATAATTTTTTTGTAAAAAAAATAAATTATTTTGTAAAAAAATAAATTATTTTTTAATAAAAAGTCACGATGAAAAGGCACAACTGTTCTTTGCATTTATTCATATTGCTAATATTATATACACAAGTCACAGCTGTTTGTAAGAGACACAACTCTACATTAAATAGATGCAACTTTCTAAAGAGACGCAACCATATAATTTTTTTGTCAAAAGAATAATTAAATAATATTGTCTAATGAAAATTCACGATGATTGAATTTTTTAATGAAAAATCACAATTTTTTGAATAAATTGTTCTTTGCATTTATCCATATTGCTAATATTATATACAAAAATCTCAACTGTTTGTAAAATACACAACTGTACATTCAACAGATGCAACTTTATAAAGAGACGCAACCATATAATTTTTTTTGTCAAAAGAATAATTAAATAATATTATTTTTAATGAAAAGTCACCATGAAAAGATGCAACTGGATTTTTTTAATGAAAAGTCACGATGTAACGACGCAACTGTTCTTCGCATTTATTCATATATTATATTGCTAATATTATATACAAAAGTCACAACTGTTTGTAAGAGAAACAACTCTACATTCAACAGATGCAACTTTCTAAAGAGACGCAATCATATAATTATTTTGTCAAAATATAATTAAATAATATTTTTTAATGAAAAGTCACGATGAAAAGATGCAACTGAATTTTTTTAAATGAAAAGTCACGATGAAAAAATGTGACTGTTCGATGAAAAGATGCAACTAAATTTTTTTAAATGAAAAGTCACGATGAAAAGATGCAACTGTTCTTCGCATTTATTCAGATTGCTATTATTATATAGATTACTTAGCATTTATACCAAATAATTGCACTTTGTGTATTAGTATAACTGTTTTAATAAGAATGAAGTGACTCCAGGCATCTATCTAAACATTACTCCGCGAGTCCGCGTGATAGAGCTTATTCGGCTATGGATCGGATTTGATCAAAACTTTTTTTTGAAGAAAACAAAATACGTATAATTTTAATTGCTCTTGACTCTAGTTTACACGTCTCTCTCTCTCACCTCTCTAGTAGAGTCAAGAGTCAACCTTCACCTTCATATCAAGAGTAAAGTGCAGGGAACATAACTCACGTACGGTTCAACTAATCCTTCCCTCACGGCTCACAGTAAGATTTATCCTTTATTTTTCCCTGAATCCAGGAAAATCATGGCAGACAAGACTGGAAAAATTTCAGCCTCTTCTTCTTCTTCTCAGCCTCAGTGTGTATTACCATCCATATCAACTCCTTTCCCACGTCCTTCACTACCAGAGTATGAAAATAATATCTTACATTATATCAATTCGAAGGTAGATTTAGACACAGTTAGACGTAAGAAACCAGTGCTTCTCTTGGAATCAGCTGGTAAGGAATCTTGTTGCATCTTCAGAGTCCCTCAAAGCTTCGCAGAAATGAATCCTGAAGCCTATAAGCCCAAAGTTGTTTCCATTGGTCCTTACCATTACGGAGAAAAGCACCTCGAGATGATTCAACAGCACAAGCTTCGATTTCTCCACCTTTTCTTAGACAAGGCAAGAAAGAATGGAGTGGATATAAATGTCTTGTTTAAGGCTGTAATTCATTTGGAAGAAGAGATAAGGATATCGTACTCTGAGCATCTTTGTGAAACATCAGAGGAGCTAGCGTATATGATGATTCTAGATGGCTGCTTCATTCTCATGTTGTTACTTGTCGTGTCAAGAAACATTGAACTGGATGATAGTGATGATCCAATCTTCACGATCCCCTGGATTCTCCCGTCTATCGAGAGTGATCTTCTCCTCTTGGAAAACCAGGTCCCTTTCTTTGTCATTCAAACTTTATTTGTGGAATCCAAGATTGGTCTCTCTGGTGACATAAACAGGATGGCGTTTAGCTTCTTTAACCTCTCAATGGATAAACCAGAAAAGTATTGGGTGAAGCACAGAAACTTCAAGGCAACACATCTTCTTGACCTCATGCGTATGAGCTTCATACCTAACATGGGATCTATGGATGAAGAGGAAGATTATCAACTCATTAAGGGTGAATCTGGAAAGAAATCATCCTTAGACTGTACACTGATTCTGTCGGCTACAAGACTTTCTCTCCTAGGGATAGATTTCAGGTTAAGGAGTGATGCAGAATCGATGATAGATATAAGACTAAAGAAGAACAAGCTTCAAATACCACTGTTAAGATTGGATGCGTTCATTAGCTCAGTCTTGGTCAACTGCGTGGCCTTTGAACAATTTTACACCAAGAGTAGGAATGACATAACAAGCTATGTAGTTTTCATGGGATGCCTTCTAAACGGCGAGGAAGATGCCACATTCTTGACCGATGACAACAGGATCTTAGAGAATTACTTTGGCAGCGAGATTGAGGTATCACAGTTCTTCAAAACTATATGTAAAGATGTTGTGTTTGACATAAATAAAAGTTATCTACGGAATGTGTTTGCGGAAGTTAACAAGATTAACACCTCAATATGGTACTCAGAGTATCGAAATTATCTACAGTCACCATGGAAGGTTATGTCAATTTCTTTTAGTTTTATTTCGTCCTTGCTCCAGACCATTGCTGCCATTGTCTACTACCTTAGCGACGCTAACAATAACAGCCAAACCCAATGAGGCAATGATGGAAACCCAGCTACTTTTATTGTGACGTCCTGAAGGCAAATTAAACATGCTCGAGCTACGGATGGTCATTTTTTTTATCTTCAAACATCATTGTTCAATTTGTTTTCAGTTGTGTGTATTATATTTTATTTATGTTGTGTTATTGCTACCTACAATTTGGTTTTATGATTTTTTCTTATATATTTATGTAATTTGTTACCTGCTGGTTACGTTGCACGAAATAAAAGTTTTTTACCTTTACTTTCATGAAAGTATTCGACTTTGCGTTCTCCTCGATTAACTAAAACTTTGCGTTGATATATATTTTACGTCCATCTTAGTTAGTAACCTGATTTATGATACTATTAATTGGGCGAACTTTTAGATTATCCATTTTCAAAACAGTATTCTTGTTTGTTTTACATTTTTATTTTTATAACAGCACTTTTATACGTTTTAATAAGAGATACTTTTGTAATCTATATATGTAAAACGCAAAACGCAATCTGAAATTTTTTTGTTAGCGTAAATAGTAACAATTGTTTTTGTTTTTGTTTTGGTTAAATAACTTTGAAACTATGGTAACAAAAATATTGTAGCTGAACTCGGAGACTTTGACCAAAATCCGGAAGTTGTTGATTTGCCGAAGGCTTTTTCGTCTATTGCTACTTCGCCTTATACACTGACTGAGGACATGGTCCGTGAGATCCTGAACATTACTTCCGAAGATATTACAAAACTCAAAAAGATAGTTGGAGAGGACGAACAAATGACGAATGACAAAGAGAAGGTGGTAGTCACGACTCTAGAGATTCTTGCGGCCCACGTCTAGAGAGCACGCTGCCGCGCCCTGAAACTGAATTGATAAGAATGAAGAATGTAATCTTTATTTTTTATCTGAATGATACAATGTTTATAACGGACTAGAGCCACCGGCACATCACCGGTTCATCAACTCTATCACTCTGCAACACATACGTCACAACTCTAACAAACAATGCATAAGTTCTCCAAATGACAATTACAAACTTTATATACAAAGTTTAGTCACGTGCTCCTTCTTCTTTTATCCTTCAGTCGAACGTGTAGTGATACCATCTATGGCTTATCAATACCCCTCCCTTCGAAGAAAGCTTGTCCTCAAGCTTGTGTTATCACATTTCATCCCAGTTGCAGAAAAGAAGAAAGGTTAACAGAGGAAACGTCTACCAAAAGGCAACCTTTCTCACACAAATCACATGAAACTTCAAAACCATCTTTGTTTGGCATTGTTTAAATCTCCATTTGTGCCACACTTGGAACTGTACCACACCAATGAGAATATGTAACATGTCCTTGAAATCAATTCTCAAGTATGAACCAGTAACTGTTTTCATTTTCCGTAGAAACTGAAACATGTGGACTTGCTTCATGAAATGCAGATTTGGAAATTGTTGTTTCTTCATCTTTGCGAGTCCAATTATCAAATACTCTATTTGGAAGGAAACTGTTGAATGAGGAACACCTTGTTGATCATTTCTCTGAACCACAGTCGAGACCTCATACCCATTGATGGGCTGAAAACTGGATCGGACAAACATCTTATGTATAGGAACCTTCTGTAGTTTATATTTGCACTTCCAAGATATTGAATCCTTCACCTGTTGCAGCTTTTTCTGTAAACCGTGCTCTCTAAGAAGCACACGATCAAAATTTTGATATAAAAAGGGTTTTGTCTCCATACTTATTGACTCCTTGTAGTCAGCCGCCACTTCTGCGATATGTAAAATTTCTAATATCCCTTCTTGTTGAGTTTGCAATAGATCAATGCCAAAACCAGAGTGTAAACCATCAAAAGCCAGGTCAGGTTGTGATTGGATTTGATCCAATGATGCATTGGAACAAGTCAATGATGTCTCATCTTGATGATCCGTAAAAGCTGAATTCTCAATTTTATGTGGTTGAAGCACACCATCTGACGCCCAGTCTGCAGCATTTTCCCCCTGCGATTCCTGTTCTTGATGCAAATCAGTCTCTGCCAATGTGTTTGTGGCTAAGAGTGGCTCCTGTTTCAGAATAGACAATGGCTGCAGAGGAACTTGAGCCAAATTCCCAAATCGAACATACAACTTTGACTTAAAATCTTTCCAATTCTTGAAAGACACATTCTTGAACCAACTACGAGTGTCTCCTTCTAATTTCTGAGACACCAATTGTATCTTCTCCATGTCGGTATGTCGACCATATTGAATTAATCTTTCGACCCGTGCTATCCAACCACATGGATACACACCATGAAAAAATGGCAGCTCGATCTCTTTTACCATGTTATCTCCATTCCCTTGCATAATCTCATGTGTTGGTTCATTCGAACATATCCCTTCTAGTTCTAGCTTCTGATCATCTAGCCCAACAACCTGTGATGACAAATCCTCAATCTTCTGCATAGAATCTGATAGTGACTCAGTCTTATGTGAGCCTGCTTCTTGACTTGATTCGTTTAACATAATCACTGCAGAATCAGATCCTTGATTCTCCTTACTCTCTCTAGTGGACAACATCAGCTCTTCTTTACCAACACTTCTCTTAATACTCAACTCCAAAGCTCTAGCTACAGCCATCATCTCCGGCAAATTATGTGGCTTTTCTATACAAACAAGCTCCTGCATTTCCCGAGTTAAACCATTCAGAAATATGCCCTCCAACTTTTGACCATCCAGACCAGTTACTTGAGAAGACAAGTCTTTAAAACGTTGGACATAATCAGATATAGTTCCTGTTTGTTTGATACAAAACAGACTTAAAGCTGGTCCTCTAATCTTTGATTGACCAAATTGCAACACCAATCTTGTTTTAAACTGGCTCCAACTCTCAAATTGCCTCTTATTCACTTCCAATTTGTACCAGCTCAAGGCTTCTCCTTGCAAGCTCCCTGAAACTAAGGCTAGTTTCTCTGCATCGTTGTATCCTCCAGTCCTAAAGAATCTCTCAACCGTCGCAATCCAACCATAAGTTCCCACGCCCTCAAACACGGCCATCTCCACGTTGTTGAGAAGGTTTTCTCTGATCCTAGGCCTAATATCACTACGGCAAGGTTCCCAGAAAGAATTTGTTACCTGATTGGTTTGATTTTGCGATCTTGAAGTCGTAATTTGACTTGTTCCTCCAATTTCTTGCACTGTCACTTTCCTGGATAAATTGTTTATCACAAAATCCAGCTTCCGCTTAATCTCCAAGAACTGTTGATCCTGAGCGTGGATTCTTGAATCCAAAGGTGATTCTTCACAACGAACCATCGAACTCATCTCTGCCAATTGATCGTCAAGATCAATACCTGAAGCCGCTGTTTGCTCCGCCGCTGTTAGCTCTCTAATCGGTGAATCTTGCTGTATCTCCACCTCCGATCCTCTGATTCTTCAATTTTGTAAAATCCCCAATTTCATCAAACCCTAAATCTTCACTTGCGATAACTCCGATAACAGTCACGACGCACCAATTGATAAGAATGAAGAATGTAATCTTTATTTCTTATCTGAATGATATAATGTTTATAACGGACTAGAACCACTGGCACATCACCGGTTCATCAACTCTATCACTCTGCAACACATACGTCACAACTCTAACAAATAATGCATAAGTTCTCCAAATGACAATTACAGACTTTATATACAAAGTTTAGTCACATGCTCCTTCTTCTTTTATCCTTCAGTCGAACGTGTAGTGATACCATCTATGGCAACTGAAGTGGAAGATGGTCGAAGAGTAAGGGACTTTATGTGGATAAAATGACTACATAACTTTACGTCACCACATCTCTATGAATCTCCGACATCGCAACCACTCTTTACAAATGCTTTTTAATTACACATTTTTTTTTTGTTTAAATTATTTGACAGGTTGTTAGGAAATCAGGTAACCATTGTTGCCAAATAACAAAAAAAGAAGAAGCATTGACTGCAACATAAATTTAAGAAAAGCCGATACTATATATTTGTTACAGCAACATATTTTTTGTTAATTGTAATCGTGACCCTCACTTATAAAGACATGGACATTATTTATTTCTAAAAACCTTCCATCTTTAAAGTCCCCCACTTAGCTGTGTGTATTTTTAATAGATCCACACACGGAAAATGAGAATGCTTACAAAACTATTTCAACTTTATTTATTTATGGTTACACAATTGTCTATATAAGAACCATCTTCCCATGTACGAACGAAAATATACACACACAAAACACACGTCCTGTATACTAATTATAAACAAAGACATAGACATGGGAAGTGAAGATAACTTAAGTCCCTTGGTCGTTGAGAAATCAGAAGTGGTTCTAGTGAAACCATCAAAACCAACACCTGATGTCTCTCTCTGTCTCTCCACCATCGACAATAATCCTTACATCGAAGCCATTCTCAACACAATATGCGTCTTCGCTCCGAAACCTTATCTTAAAGATCAACCCAGCCATGATCCAGCTTCTCTTCTCCAATATGCTCTCTCTAATACCCTTGTCTATTACTACCCTCTTGCCGGAAAACTTCACCGGAAGTCGGATGACAATAGACTTCAGTTGAATTGCAAAGTCGGAGATGGAGTCCCCTTTATAAGGGCAACTGCCACGTGCACTCTCTCTTCTCTCAATTACTTGGACAATTCTGATCACTTGGACGCCGCCTACCAACTCGTGCCTTGTTACGAACCAGTGAAGGGTTGTGAGGGATACGATCCTCTGGCTTTACAGGTCACTAAGTTTGCATGTGGAGGAATCGCCATTGGAATGTCTCACTCTCACTCAGTCTGTGATGGTGTTGGAGTGGCTCAGTTTTTCCGAACGATGATCGAGCTTGCCTCCGGAAAGACCCAACCCACCGTCATCCCCGTATGGGAGAGAGAGAGGCTCACCTTTAACAACATTAACGGTATGCAACCAATCTATACATTTTCAGGATTTAACAACAATGTTCTTTATTCGTTTTTATTTGAAAACAGTATTTTTTTAACGATTAAAATAAGAGACACTTTTGTAATCTATATATGTAAACACAAAACGCAATTCAGAGTTTTTTTGTTTGCATTTGGTTTATACGTTTAAGAGTCATGATTTTTTTTTTTTTTGAGCTTTGAATTATGATTTTAAAAAGATTTCCCTATATATTAATAAAAAAGCATTCTTAAGAATAGAGCATTTTAAGAAAATGATGATGTGTCGTCGCTAGAGAGCTCGAGACACCAATGAATTCATTGTTCTCATTTTTATTGATATTTACACATAATTGCTATTGAATGATAAAGGAATATTTTTTTCAATTAATTTAAAAAATCTAAAATTTCAATTTTAAAATATATTTTAATATATCTTTATCATTTTTAACATATTTAATTATTATAACATTATAGATCTAAAATATTTTTAAAACCCAAATTTATTCACCTATTAAAAAAACTGATAACTATTCACATATTTAAATTTTCCAAAATAAAATTATCACATCATTATTATAGGCAATTGACTTATACAATACCTGGTATAATATGTCACTGATAAAATATATTCTTACACAAATAATTTAAACAAAAATAAAAAATCTTGCATAGATTAAAGAAAGAGCAGATTATATATTTAGTTGATACATAGTAGTTTGATCTAAACATATTTTCACGGATTATATATTTGGTTTTTTCACAAGCAAACTTTAGATCCTCGAAAATAATTTTACTTATAATACTAATTTTATCAGCATATATTTATTCCGCATATAGTTTGGATTGTTACCTAATTCATTATTAAACTGTAACATGTTGATTTAATATCAAATACAAAAGCAAAAAAGAAAAACAATTCGGACCGTATGTCATTAATATATATTCCAGTTACACGTCATAAACTGCTAAAATATTGTAGATGATGAGCTCGGAGACTTCAACCAAAATCCGGAAGTTGTTGATTTGCCGAAGGCTTTCTCGCCTATTGCTACTTCGCCTTATACACTGACTGAGGACATGGTCTGTGAGATCCTGAACGTTAGTTCCCAAGATATTACAAAACTCAAAAAGATAGTTGGAGAGGACGATGCCGAGCAAATGACAAATGTCAAAAAGAGGGTGGTAGTCACGACTCTAGAGATTCTTGCGGCCCACGTCTGGAGAGCACGATGCCGAGCCCTGAAGCTGAATCCAGAGGGAACTACGGATCTATGGTTAGCCATTGGTATCCGTAGCATTATGGAGCTGGCATTACCAGAAGGCTACTACGGCAATGCCTTTGTCAATGCATATGTGTCATTGACAGCTAGCGAGCTAAGCGAATCATCATTGTCTCATGTCGTGAGGCTCATAAAGAACATGAAGACAGCTGCGATACGCAAGCAGTATGTATTGGGGGAACTTAGCAAGATTGAAGGAACGTTAAAGATGAAGGCATCGTTTGAGGGCATCAACGCAGGGTCCATGTTGCTCTCGGATTGGCGACAAATCGGTCTGCATTATAATGGCTGGGGAGGTTTAGTGAACATAATACCGTTGTTTCCAGTGAATTTTCCCCAACTCTGTGCTTTTTTGCCATCGTCAAAGGCAGTTCCAGGGATGGAAGGTGGCGTTCGTGTGCTAGTTACGCTACCGAAGGCTGCAATGGCTAAGTTCAAAGAGGAGATGAATGTTTCTTAACTATTAAACGGCGTACGGTCTTGCATGAGCTTGATTAATGTTTCAAGTATATATTGCTTTTGATTTTATTATGAACAATTACGTACTGAATAAACCCTCGAATCGTGTGAAATGTTTTTTTTTTTGACCTTGGTGTGGTGTACTGAATATTTATTTTTGTTGTTGAGACTAACTTTTCTATTATGTTTTAAAATTAAAACCTGCAATAGTGTAAAACGAGATCCACTTATATTGGAATTTTAAGTAGATTGCTTCATCTAAACATTCTTGAATTTTAAGTAGATTGCTTTCAACAAGAAATGACTTTTATTTCTTTCTTGGAAACCCAAAGTTAAGGGGAAATGCAGTAAATTAAGTTTTAATGCACTATATTTGCTTATAACAGCGAAAAAGGATACCCCTGACTTCCCCATATTTCTTTTGTATCACTTTGTACGGAAGTTTCTACATTATTCATTTCTTGTTGCTTAAGTAACCTATTTGACATGAAAGCCATTTTCATATAAATTCCTAAAGCACGGCTTCCTAAATTAACCACAACCCGAACTGCTTCTTCTTCTCCAATGGATAACAAGGAAGAAGATTCTAAGCAACCTCCAAACAAACTTCCCGATCTAACCCTCTTCGAGCGAGCAAATTCTGAAGTTGCTCTTGCTGCCTCCCAAGCTAATTCCCATTTTGCCCCTGCTATGCATGATTCGGTCTCTTCAATGCTTTCTATGATGGAAAGTGACGAAGAATCTGAAGATGAAGATGAAGAAGAAGAAACCAATGAGAACTACTACGAGTATTTCGACAGCAATGGATATGGAGAAGATGAAGACGAAATCAATGAGTTTCTTGAGGACCAAGAAAGTAGCAACTCCAACCCTGAGGAGGATGATTTTTTGGAGGAAGAAGATGAGATTGATCCCGACCAGTTGTCTTACGAGGAACTAATTGCACTTGGAGATTTTATCGGAGTCGAAAAACGTGGGCTGACTCCTACCGAAATCTCCACGTGTTTGAACGCATCGACATACGTATTTTCAAATAACAAAAACGAGATTGATCGTTGTGTGGTTTGCCAAATGGAGTTTGAAGAAAGAGAATCTTTGGTCGTTCTCCGACCTTGTGACCATCCATACCACTCTGATTGTATAACCAAATGGCTTGAGACGAAGAAGATTTGTCCCATTTGTTGCTCTGAACCATCTGTCAGCTGAAATGTCGAAAGAAATAAAATTTATCGATTTTTAATGTTTTTAAACGAAAATTAAAACCCTAGGATAAATGCCTATATTTCAAAATTTCCAAGTTCTAAATAGGTACCAACTTCAATTTTGGCAGAAAATTACAAAACCAAAAAACACCTTAAAGATATACCACCGTTGCACCTTTTAAAAAAACCTTAAGTGTATCTGTATCATACGGTGTAAATATGCCCTATTACTAATTCTGAAATATATTTATCAAAGTAACTTTTTTTAGGGTAAGATTTACATAATTAAGCCATTATTATTTAAATATATATATATATATGTATATATATGTATATATATATATATCAAAATATGAAATTATTATTTGTAATATAACCATACTTACAAATTAATATCTAAAAACCATACTTTAAATAATTCTAAAAGAAATTAATATCCATAATTTAAATTTTCAAGATACTTTTAAGTTTTAACTTGCTAAAAAAAATTATTGCTAATCATGTTACGGAACGGATTAGAGTTATTAAAAATACACTCCATCTAAAATTATAAAATCTAAATATTAATCAAAATCTACTAAAAAGGTAAAAAAAATACAACATACATTTTTCTTAATAATTATTAAAAAAAATTTCTCGTGGTATACTGCATGTTAAGATGTACTCCCTCTATATTATAATAGATGATTTTCTAGGATTTTTTCTTGTATCACAAAGATTGATTTTTATCAATTAATGCTAAAAAATTGTAATTTTCAAGAACCAGTAAATGAAAATATTAAATTTTCGTGAACTACTATTGGTTAATAGTTATAAAAAATATTATTATAAATAAATAATGCATTTATATCTAGACATTAAATATTTTTCTTAATCTATGTAAAAATCCTAAAACATCATCCTTTGTGATACAGAAGAAGTAGTACTTTAGAAACTAGCGAGTTACACGTCTAACAATCGTACAAATATGCGACTCTAGCAAATATTTAATAATTTATATTATAAATTTTATGAATGTATTTTTCTTATACAATCTATATTCTGTTATATAAATTTGATCAAGATATTTCACTGAGTCAACTAAGGGATCTATTGAATTTGATATTTAAGAAGATTTTTAGGTATTTTAAAATAATATGTTATTCAATTGATGATTTTTAAAAGTATTTTGAAATCCTTTGTTATTGAACGTAAGATTTATGTAAAATCATTTAAAATAATTCACATTATCTTGTTATTCAGTCTATAATTTGTAAAATTCCTTTAAAATCTATTGTTATTTAAAATATCATGATTTTTTTTTCAAACTACTTTAAATGATTTTAAGATACTTTTTTTTATATACCTTTTTGATTAAAAAATATGAGTGATATATATATATGTAATCACACCTTTAAAAGGTGGAATTTTAAAAGATTTCAAAAAAGAAAAAAGTGTTCTGATATATCATGGTTTTTGTGGTTTTTAACCATGATATAAGGAGTCTTTTAGAGTCTTTTGATGTGTTTTCTAGGATGTTTTTGAGTCTTTACAGGTTATCTAGGATTTTGGCACGGATAGAGCGAAATGGAGCAATTTGAATCGTTTTGGAGCATTTAATCAAAGAAGTCAATTTGGAGTCTGATCAACTGACCAGTGTTGATCGACACTGAAGGAGCAACGATTGACACCCATTCCAAACCGACGAGAGAGCCAAAAATTGGAAGTTTTACAATTTAGCCCAAAGTCTTCCATATTTGCAACACAAGTCCCTGACGTGTTTTAGGACATATAAATAGTATTTTAAGGTTTTACAAACCCTTAAGTTTTATTCTAGCAGGTTTTTTTTCTGCAACCTTGTGAGATTTTGAGAGCTTTGGAGAGAAGAATTCTTGAAGTCCTTCTTACTCTTTTTAATTTCAATTGCTTATTATTCAGAATGATGATTTGTTCTTCATTAAACATGTCTAAGTAGTTTGCTTGTTAGGTTTAGAGTTTTTCACATGGATTTTATGAATTATTAGATCTGTTTATTTAGGATTTTTTATCTGTCTAGATCTTAATCTTATGTAAAAAAAATAGATATGAAAAAAAAAACCCCGAAAGCTCCCAGGCACTAATATCGAAGCTTCTCTCCCTTCTTTGATTTTCGGCGCCAGTGGAGCTATGGCTCACCGGCGTCGGGAAATTTCCTTTGTCCTTTTAATCTTGCATTACTCTAGTTCTTTTGCTCTTTCTCTTTTATAGTTTATTTTGTTTCCCCTTTTGAAACCCTTTCAAACCTTACCTAACCTATGGACGTTGGTGAGATCTACAATAATCAACAATAAAAAGAGAAGATGGTGTCCGGCGATCTCCATTCTTCATCCCCAACTTGTATCACCTCCATCTATGGTGGAACCAATAAACTCTAGATCTGAGGTATTGTTCAGCCTCTGGTTCTTCTCCTATGCCTTTGTCGGGTTACACTGCCAAACGCCGACCCTACCTCCATTGGAGATGTTTGCTTCACCGCTAAATCCTCCTCCATCTCCGTACGATGGCTGCTGCTTCCCAAGCAAACCTTTGCCAGCCAAAAGAAACCTAGTATCCCAACTGGTGGGCCTATTCTCTTGTGGCCCGTTAAGCTTCCATAAGCCCAGTCCGAAAAAAGTGATCCAAACTACTTTATTCTAAAGCCCAGGTCTGTATTTACGTTTCTCTTGTTCATCCTTAGGGCAAGTCTATTGGTGAGTTTTAAATTTGAGACTCGTATGTACTGTTTAGAATATTTAATCAATATATAATGTACTGTTTATGAAATAAGAATAAGAGTTGCATCTTAAGTCTATTAAATAAGAGTTACCTCTTATTTTTTAATTCAATTTTGATTTATTTTTTTATCTCATTTATCATAAGAGTCCTCCCTAAATCTCCCTAAATCCCCCCAATGGAGATGCCCTTAGCCAATGTAGGTATCATTTTCTATCCTTTGTTCGAAGACTGCAAACAGAAGAAAACGCCCCTTTGTTGCTATGGTTGTACAAGATTTCTCTGAGAACCCTGCCATTAGATTCACCCAGGATATCTGAATATGAGAGATTAAGCTTTATGAAAAAAGGTTTTATGTCCCCATCTCCCAATTATCTGAGAACCTTGCCTTTAGAATCATCTAGGATTACTTCTCATGTTTTTAGAAGGATGATGAAGAACGGCATTATGATCCCCTCTTCAAGGAGAGGTGGTTACCGAAGCTTCGTCAGGCCTTATTCTCCTTACCCCCTGATTACCGAAACCACTCATATGCAAATCTGTTATTTCAGGAAAGACCCCCATACACCAAAAAGCTTGAAACCCAGGTCTGATGTATTTTTTCTGCTGCAAACCGGCTACAAACTTTGTGTGGAACTTCTTAATCTCCATGGCCGCCGAGGACTTCATGCGAGAGAGAACCCACCTGTTATGTTACGGTCCTGCACTTATCCATTCCGACTCCTGGTTATAATAGCTTCACCTAGGATCTTGAGCTTGTCCAATGTATCATCTCCTTCATGCTTACATGACGAGTACAAGCAACATGCCCTCATCACCACTTCCACACGCTATGATTTGTCTATGCTGAACTCTCAATCCTCGACAACTCTAGCAATCAACCTCAACCAATGGAGCAACATCACCTTTGCTCAAACCCTTGTCAAAGCACTACCTCGAGTAGTTCTTCTTGTGCCGGCGAGAAGCACGTCTTTGGCCCCTTCATCAACGCCATTTTGTCTTGTGACACTGGCTAATCAGTCCTCTTTTGACTCACTCTTGGAAGACTTGTTGATAATCCTTGATCTCACATGTATCAAAAAGCTTCATAGCTTTTGGTTCAAAGCTCTCAAGAAACTATTATCGACTAACTGTTTCTATCACTTCATCTTTTTTATGTTGGCATTGGGGAGTGCCCTTTCTTATTGTATTTTAAACTTTGGAATCTTAGATTCCTCTTATCTTTGTACTTGGTTTCTATTCTGATGAATGAAAACCAATGTTTTTCCAAAAAAAAAAAAAAAAAAAAGATCTTCATCTTATGTGGTTCTTCATATTAATTCTTAATTGATCACCTAGAATTAATACTTTAGGAAAATAAATTGATATGAGAATATAATTGATTTTCCTGATAAAACCTTTTGATGAGCAAAATTATTTATTGCAAAGATATTTGATATAATTTTGTGAACAATCTAAACCTGTTTTTAAAGCTGATTTATTACTTGAATTTTGCAAAGAGATTTGGATTTTCTGGTTTTAAATTTAGATAATATTTGCAGTGAGAACTGACTTATTTTATAAAAGTGTTTAGAGTTCTTGATCTGTTCTTAATTGCTAGAATCCTATTATTTCTTGATGTAATAATTTGTAATTTCCTGAGAAATTCCCTACCTTTTTAATCCATTGAATTTTCACAGCTTTTATTTATTATTCTGCATTGCTTTTCTTTATTTAAATTAATCTGTTTAGCATAATTATAAAAATCTACAATTTATTGTGTAATCTAGAGTCCTTGTGGAATTCGACCCCTAAGGGCATCTCCAATGATCCTCTATTTTTGCCTCTATAATAGAGGAACTCTATAATAGAGGTGAGTTTTACTCCAATGATCCTCTATTTTCACCTCAAAAATAGAGATTGCTATTTTTTGGTCTATTTATAGAGGAACCCTATTTTTTTTTACAAAGGTTCCTTTATAAATAGAGGAAAAAATAGCAATCTCTATTTTAGAGGTGAGAATAAATGACCATTGGAGTAAAACTCACCTCTATTATAGAGGAAAAAATAGAGAAAACCATTGGAGATGGTCTAAGTACTAGATTGATCTCTTAATTTGAGAGAGTAGCTCTAGGGTAAATTTGAGCATATCAAATTTTGGCGCCGTTGCTGGGGACTCTTTGATCTACCATTAGATTTGAGTTTTTAATTTCGTCTAAATTTTTCTTTTTATTTTCTACTTACACGTTTTGTTTTTTTTTTCTTCTCTTTGGTGTTTCAAGTGCATGCCTCCTAGACCTCACACAAGGAGCAACAAGGCTGGTCCTACTGTAAATCTTTCAAACCAAGAGTTGGGAAAACTTGAGCGTGAGAACAGAAAAGCAGCCAAATCTTTGAAGATGGTTAACCCAATCATTCTGATGAGAGATGAGGATGGTGCTTTGAGGGATCAAGAGAGCCACTTGCACAATGAGCTGGGCCAAAAGCTTGATGCAGAAGGCAATGTGATTGCTGAACATGTTGTCAACGAGCAGGTTGTCATCAACCAGCAAGCTGGTGTCATTGATGAGCCGAATCTTGGTGTTGATCGACACCACCTGGGTGTCGGTCGATACCCACCTGCAGTAGACGTACGTGGAGCTGCCAACCACATCCTAAACCCAGTTCAAAGACAGGAGCAGAACCGAGACTTGATCAGGACCATTGCTGACTACAACCAGGCTGATCTTGTGTATGAGAACCGGTCTGCTATTGTTCCTCCACCATTCCAGAGGAATGATTTTGAGTTGAAACCTGCTTACTTTCAACTAGTTTGGCAGAGACCTTTCTCAAACCTGCCCCATGAGAAGCCTTTGGACTACATTGAGAACTTTGAGGATCTTGTGACCAGTATCAAGGCTAATGGAGTGACTGAGGATTTCATATTCTGCAAGCTTTTCCCATATTCACTTGCAGGAGAGGCATCTCAGTGGTTGAAGCAGTTGCCAGCTGGATCTTTGACAAATTGGCATGATATCAAGGGCTTTCCTCAACCATTTCTATGATGATGCAATGTCAGATGAGCTGAGAGTCAAGATCTCTTAATTCAAACAAGGACATGATGAAGCTTTCAAGGCAGCTTGGGTGAGATTCAAAGCTTATCAGAGGGACTGTCCACACCATGGTTTTTCAAGGGTACAACTGTTGAGTATCTTCTTTAGAGGGTGTGACTGGAAGTATCAATTAGCTTTGGATGCTGCAAATCATAAGAACTTCAAAACAAGATTTCCAGACGATGCTAAAGTTTTGATTGAAAATTTTGCTTCTAGCAATCAATACAATAAAAATAGGATGCGTTTCTTTACAGTGTGACACCTCAGCTCCAACATTCAAGCTTGTGATGACACATCAGTTAAAATCACTAACCTATCAAATTAAAATAGTTAATACAGATCAACATTTTTTCTGCTTAGGTGGACAAAGAAATTAAGAAGAAACAAAAAAAGAGAGAGAGCAGCCATGGCCGAGAGACGGGAGGGTTTTTCACTCACAAACCCTATTACAACAGTAAGAGAGATTGCAAACTCATTCGATAGTTTTCTCAGTCTCATTATTCTAGATTCAATTTTGTCAGCTATTTGATTGAGACCTGTTCAATTTTGGCCGTCATGGGACAATATATCTATATCTTTGACCGCAGGATGTGGGTTTTTTCATGAGCTAGATCGGCGGTAAAGAGCAGCCATGGACAAAACATCATGATTGATGCTAATTTAAATTCCCTAATCTCTTTGTATAGATGATTGTGTAAGGTTTATATACTTTTATAATGATTTGCTTATCTGAGACAATATGAATGGATATTAGAACACTCTCGTGTAATGAGATGGTTGTGGATACTTAAGGTCTCTTTGTTAGCACCTATAGCGGAAGACAAGTCTGCTTAACGGTTTGTTCCTTTTGTTTTGGTTTAGGTGATTAACTTGGTTTAAGTGCTTCAGGTATTACTTGGAGATGTGGTGGCTGGAAAATCAAGTCTTGTGCTGCGTTTTATAAAATATATGTTTGTTGTAATGTACAAATGACAAGAACAAGTATAAATATTAATTATGTTGTAATGTTGTAAGAGATCAATTATGTGAAATTAAGGAGACAAATGTTGTAGTGGCTAAACTTAATCTACTAAGATCTATCAGAAATATTTACAATGTAGACATCAAAGAGTAATCTCTGTTACTATTTTTGAGGGTTTGTGAGTAAAAAACAAATCAAGAACTAAGAATTTGAAACTCCTAAACTTATTTTTTAGGGTAACAAATTTAAAAATATATTCAAAAACTAAATTTATGAAATCAGAAACTCAACGAGCCTCAGTTGATGGCCAGTGGGATGTTGAAAAGGTTAAGAGTTTATTCCCTCCGGATGATGCTAAACAGATCCTAGCTATGGAAGTTGCGGATGCCAAGGAGGATCGTTACATATGGCCTTACACAGCATCGGGAGCTTACTCGGTTAAGAGTGGTTATTGGTTACTCAGAACACTGCCTACGTTGTATAATCCTCGTTCAGAGGATGTCATCAACTCTACGGCGCTGAAGGCAAATGTTTGGTCTGTAAGGACAGTTCCAAAAATTAAGACATTTCTCTGGCGAATGTTATCTAGGGCTCTGGCTGTTTCTGAGAGGCTTGCTTCGAGAGGATTAGTGATAGATACAAGATGCATGGTGTGTGGTCATACGGAGGAGACTATCTGTCACATGTTGTTTAAATGTCCTGTTGCTAGACAAGTCTATGCGGTATCGAATGTCCCATTGCCACCTACTGGTTTCTCGGATCACGATGTGGTAAAGAATTGGGAGTTTTTGATGGGTTTGATGCAGGAAGGGAGATTGCCAGATGAGATTAGCCGAACAATCCCCTGGTTGTTATGGGGTATATGGAAATGGCGAAATAACTTTATCTTCCAAGGCAAGCAAATGGATATTCAAGAAGTGATGAACAAAGCTTTTCAGGAATCCTCACAGTGGATCGCGGCTCAAGTTGTGTTTAAATCTTTGGATAAATTTTTGGTTGTTAAACAACCGATGTTTGAGATGAAGTGGAGAATACCAATGGTAGGGGTTGTAAAATGCAACATTGCTGCTTCATGGAGGAATAAGTTATCAATGGTTGGTGGTGCGTGGATTACTAGAGATTGTCAAGGGCAGGTATTACATCATGCAAGGACTGCTTTTCAGGCTTCTGACTCAGGGATGTTAGCAAGTTTACGGTGCTCACTATGGGCATTGGAGGCGTTGCAGATCTTACATGTAACTAGGGTGGAAGTGGTGTTGGATAAAGCAGAAGTGGTTGACGCAATTAGCAATCCATGTGAGTGGCCAAGATACGCTTTCATTTTGAGAGACATTCAACTGTCCCTAGCAAGTTTTGAATACTGGGAATGTCACCAAGTGGCTGTATCAGCGAACAAGGTGGCTGTGGCGATTGCTAAAAGTGTTACAAGAGAAGGTAGGCTCCAGTCATATCTTTCTCTTGGAGGCCCTTCGTGGTTGCAGGATCAAGTACGGTTTGATATGGGTTTTTAGGTGGTCTTTGAATTAGTATTGGCAGAGAAGGGTTTGCGGAGAGTGGGGCTTAGATTGTGACTCCGTGTGGTGCTGCCTTGTCTCAGGGTTTTTCTTCACTTGGAGAGTCGATTGACTTCTATATCAAGTGCTATTTTCATTGGTTTTTGTCTTTATTTCTTGTTTTTCTTGAACTCCTGTAGCGACTTTATTTTTATCAGATGACAAAAAAAAAATTATGAAATCGGAAAAAACAAAATGCAAAAAATATTACAAAAATAAATTAAAATCCAACCCCGCGGTGTAGCGCGGGTCTAATCTAGTAGCACTAAAAGAGCTGATGTTGAAAGAAAGAGACTGCATGGAGAGTTTGATTCAAACCAGCTAGCTTCTGTTAATGCTAAGCTGGATTCAGTACACAATCTTCTTATGGGTAAGAAGTCAGTCCAATTTGCTGCTGAAGTTGAGACATTTGAGCCAGAGCCAGAGAATACAGAGGAGAATGTCAACTATGTGTATGGAGCTGGGTATCAGGGACAAAGATTCGGTAATCAGCAAGGCAACAAACCTTACAATGGTGACCAGAAGCAGCAACAGAACAATGGCTATACAAGAACCTTGAGAACTCATCTTATCAGTCTCCTCCTCCTAAAAAATTTTTAGAGAGTAGAATGGAGGCCATGCTTGAGCAGCTTTTGCAATGACATGAGCAATTGACAGTGACATTTAATGGGAAGATTGACAATGTCTACACTGGGCTGAATGGAAAGATTGATGCATTGAACATTCATGTCAAGAAACTAGAGAATCAAGTTATTCAGACTGTTAGGTCTGTTAAACGACAAGAGTGGTATCTTCCTTCAAGAACTGAGTCAAACCCCAGCATGCTTTCAATGCCATATCAGTGAGAGATGAAGATGATGGTGAAATTGCTTCTGCAGAAAAAGGAGAGAAATAAAAAAATCACGGAATCCCTAGAAAACAAAACCTTGAACTCTTACAATCTTCAATAGAACACGGAATCCTGGGAAAAAAATCACAAATAATCTGCAGCTAGGAACAGCTTCAAAGAATGAAAGCACCTGTACAAAAAACCTCATAAACGAATCCACCGAATAAACAACAACACAAAAACGGATTGAAAAGTCCAGCCATGGGAAAAAGCATATTATCAAACGATGAAAAGAAAACAAAGCTCAAAGAGAAGTAGATAACCCTAGCTTACAACTCGAATTCAGTATTGCACTCTCACGTCGGATTTCCTTTACTGTGTTATAAAATATGATATATCATGGTTTTAAAGGTTTTTTGCCATGATATGTCTTATTTATAGTCTATTTATTGAGTTTTTTAGAGTCATTTCAGGTTCAGATGCGATTTGAGATCAGTTGGAGCATTTTGGAGCACAACAGGAGTGTTGTGGTCGACACCTAACACAATACAGATTTCTATACAAGTTTTCAAGAATTACAAATTGCCCCAAAAGTTTCAGCTATTTACAATTAACCTCCAAATCGTATTTTTAGACTATTTATAGGATTTTAAATTCATTGTTTAGACCTAAGCTTTATTTGGAAGAGAGAGAATTGTAGAGAGATTGGAGAGAAGAATCAGAAACTCCTTCAGATTCAGAGAAGATTCAAAACTCCTTTACTCATTTTATTAATTTTTATATACAATCTATTTTATTCATAATGTTTGTTTCATTTACCATGTTTGAGTAGATTCCCGGTTGGTTTTAGGGTTTTCAAAGGAATTCATGAATTGTTAAGTTTTTTTTTTGGTTTTAATGTAAAAATTTCATTCCAATATAAAGTAAAAAAGTTCCGACTATTACAAAAGCTACCCAGTATCACAAGAACACTAGACATAAAGACTATTTACATCAAAAGGATACAAGAGAGACATGAGAGAAGTAGAGAAGAAGGAGAGAAGAGTGCAAGGAAGGGCCCGTAAAGGACAGAAGTTTATCCCGCATGGCACGATCAATAGCAAGGCGGATTTGGTGGATGGTTGAGGCGGCGTTAGAAAAGATTCTAGAGTTTCGTTCCTTCCAGACGTGATAGAGGACAGACGTTAGGAGAAGCTTGAGAATAGCAGCGGTGCTGGCATGAGTACGTGAAACTTGGGAGGTTATCCACGATGCAGATGCAGATAAGTTATAGGGTGGGTTAGGGAGGACTTTTGCTATGAAGAACCCCCACAAGTCAGCGGCGAAGGGGCATTCAAAGAACAGGTGATCATGGCTCTCTACCCTAGAGGAACATAGAGCATAGGAGGTAGGAACACTCATTCCCCATCTGTGAAGCCTATCACGAGTAAGTAGGCGGTTAAGCATCGCCAACCAGGAAATAAAGGAGTAGCGCGGCACATGTTGCTTGAACCAGACAATCTCTGCCCACGGTACCAGAGAGGAGCGATTACGAACCTGCTCCCAAGTCTCCTTGGAGGAGAATGTAGGAGAGTAGTTACCTGAGGCTTTATGCCAAAGGAAGATATCCTGACCACGATTTGCATTAGGGACAACAATTGCAGTAAGCGCCACCATAAGAGATTGGCTATTGGCTGATCGGGCTGATGGAAGACTCCATGCACCATTCCTCGAGGCTGTAACAACTTTTGCATTCTTGCTTAGTCGGAGTTGACTAGGACCCGCTTCCCCGAGGAAGGTGATGAGCTGTCCAAAATCAGTCCAATTATCGTACCAGAAGGAGGCAGAATTTCCATCCCCCACCTTGCACTTAATGAAGGTTAGGAGAGTTGGCTTAAGTTGCAGCATGTTGTTGATCGCCTTCGACACTACAAGAAAAACGAGTATTAATAGCAGTTCAGCATAGCGTTTTACATGTTTATGCTATAATTACTGTATGCCTAACTTTTTTATAGCGTTTGCAAAATAATAAACGCTATAATATGTTATAAACTAGGGTTTGTTAGCATTTTAGTACATTTTTAAAACTTAATTATGAAAAACATACAGTCACTATTTAGAATTGGGAAAATAGGGTGGTGTGAGATAGAGGTAGGAAGAGATAGAAAATTGGGTGGGACATAGTGATTAGGAGAAGATTACATAAAAGGCATGGTCTAGAGTTATGGGGAGAAAAAGGAGAGAGAGGGGAATAGTGGGAAGGAGGAGAGAGATTTTGTGGGCTTTTAGGGATTTTTTTTTATTATTATATTATATACAACCTAAAAACACAAATATTAGCTAATTAAAATTTGTTTTCTAAAATTTTTCAGATGTATAAAAATCTATATTTTTTTCTTTATAATTTGATATGCATTTTGTTTAATGTTTTTATTTGATAATGTTAAATATTTGTTTACAAATTTTGTATCCGTACACATTATTAAGTGTACGGGTGTCTGTACACATTATTAAGTGTACGGGTGCCTGTACACATTATTAAGTGTACGGATGCTTGTACACATTATTAAGTGTACGGATGCTTGTACACATTATTAAGTGTAGATATGTAATTTGTTAAATTCTTAGGGTTTCAAATGTTTGTACTCCAATGGTTTTGTAAAAATTACATATGTACACATTATTAATGTGTACACACATCTGTACACTTAATAAGATGTCTATACATCTGTACACTTAAAAATATGTACGAATACAAAATATTTATATAATATATTTAAAAATTATTAATTAAAATTCGTATCAAATTGTAATGAAAAGATATAGATTTTTTGCATCTAAAAAGTAATTCTAAAAAAAAAATGATAATAACAATTATTTGAAAAATCAAGAAAAGAGAAGAAAATGAGAAACAATGGCATGAGATGTAATTAAGTAGAATCCTTAAGGGCAAAAATGGCTGTGAAAATAGCTTAACAATGATGAATGTGTTTTTTCCCAATTATAAATAGTGAATGTATGTGTTTCCTAATTATGTTTGAAAAATGTATCATTTTGGCAAATATCCCTATAAACTACAAAAAGTAAATATAAACGCATAATTTTTAGTTTTTTAACTATGTTTTAATAGAACATATGAATTAAAATGTTATATTAGCTTAACCGCCAATAAATTTTTAGTTGTCTGCCCAAAATTTCATTGTCCGCCCAATTAATACAAAATATTAACTTTAACCCAAAAATTAGGGTATTGAAAAGTCTCATTTCCTTCTTCTTTCTCTCTCGATCTATTTCACTCTCATTTTTCGTTCTCTCTTCTTCCTCTCTTCTTTCTCTACACCTCTCACAAAATCTGATTTCGTTTATCCAACCCTCTCACTAACCCTAGTACGACATCATCAGATCTGGAATTTCCATTGAAGATCAATACGCCGCCGATAACCCTCAAAGGAAGATAAACAGATCTAAGAGCTCAAATTGTAATCTCCTCTCTTTCTTTTCGATCTAGTTAATCCCTATTCCGATTTTAGTGTTTTTTTGGTTGGGGATTTCAGGTTGAGTGGTTGAGATGGAGGGTTCGTGTTTTCATTTCAAATTTGGTGAAGCTCTTCTTAGGTGGTGTGAGTGAATCTGGGACCTTTTCTCTCTTCTTTCGATTTCCCTTTTCTCTTACTCTCTCGTCCTCTCCTCTTTTTGTTGTTATTTGTTTGTTGGACGTTTGATTATTGTAGTGGATTTGTGATAAGTTGAAAAGATTCTACTTAAAGCAGACTCTGCTATGAACGAGGTGAATTTTGTCCATTATCCACTTAGATTCATTCTTGGTTTTGTTTTGGGTTTTAATTAAAAAGATCTAATTTTTGATGTTCTGCAGATCTACATGCCATTGTTGAGGCTGGTGAATAGGTTTGTGCTTGATAATATACATGCTCCTCTACCTCCACGAGGGGTTCACCTCTTAGCGAATTGAACTTCTTAACTTCTATCCTCGTTGTCCGTATGTACAAGAAAATGTTTGTTACTGAAGCTATGACTTATGATTGTTTTTTTATTTTGTCTTTTGAAAGTGTATTCATGGTTCTTTGATTGATTCTTGATGTGTGTGGTTTTTCACTACAAATCTTTTACCTTAAAAGACCACACAACTGCTGAAAGTGCACAACTAATCGGTAGTAGTATTTAAGGATCGATCCCAAAGAGAGAGAGTTGTTGTTCAACCAAATCCGACGAAGGTAAGTAAGGCTAGGACTCAATAAAAAGGGGGTTTTGGTTGTCACGGTTGTAGCAAGCAAATCAACGAAAATAAAAGTGCAAGTAAATAATAAAACAAGTGTTGGGAATCAAGAGGAATCACAGGGGTTCAATGATCTATCTATCTAGGAAAGTTTAGGGTTAGTTTGTTTATCTAAAACTCGGACTACGAAACACTAATAAACTATTAACTTAAAGCTCTCAAGCTAACCGTCTAAGATCACTACACCCCGTAACTCAACTGTCGCAGGCTACAACGCATAGATCAAAGCATTTAAAACAGGTTCGAATAACATCCGTGGAATTCCATAGGTAAGGGGTATGTGCTTCCTATGTCTCCGATCCCCACACATCTAAGCTAGGTCAAGCACACATGCAAGCTTTTGGCAAAGCACACACACTTTAGATCATAGTTAGTTCATGAGGCTAACTTAAAGCATTAAGCAAAGACTTAGAATTAAAGCATAGAATAAACAGAATTTAAATCTAACAAACCCTAAAAATTGCCACCTAAACTAAGATCATCTCCCCCCCCCCCTTTGATTATCCCTTTAAACCCAACTAGAAAACTACTCTAGCATGTTTAAGGGAATCATCAAATCAAGGTTTAAACAATTCATAAACATAAAAGAATAAATAGGGAAAAGAGATTTAGATATTACTTCAATGGTTGTCAAACAAAGTTGTAGAATCTTCTCCTTTAGAAACAAAGTATATCAAACGAACAAGAGAAAGAGAAAGAGTTTGGTGAACTTCAAGGCTTCAAGGATGAACGAGAGAGGGCTCTGGTCGTGGCTGCTTCTCTGGTCTTCGGCTTTTAGGGGCTGCTTTGAGGCACTTTTAAGGCACACTCTAAACCCTAGGTTTAGAAGAGTATTTATAGGGTTCTGTCTAGGTTTAGGGTTTTGTAAGGGTAGAAACGTCTTCTTTTGATAAGTGCATGGCAAGGGGCGGCGTAAGAAGCTTCTAGAACGGTGGTGAAGGCTTGGACTGGGCCGCCGTGGTGGTCGGTGGTCAGGCCTTCGAATAAAAGCCGATGGGCTTGATGGTTCATCTTAGGTCGGTTTAAGATACGTCTCGGTAACTCGGGCATAACTTCCAGATGAATGAATGGATCGACTTGATTCCACTTCAAGGAGAAAGATGACTCTCTCAGCTCTCCGTAGACACCAAGAACGTCGAAATGTTAGTTCTGGAAGTTCTTCAAACGTTGCCCGTTCTTTAAAGCTCTGAATCTTTCCTAAAACGTATTTTTCTTGCCTTTTGGTCTTTTTTGCTACAAAACCTGTAAAACCTTCTTGAAACCTAAAATACTTGATAATAGACATTAAAGTCTTGAAATCATATCAAACTCATCCTAAATGCATACTAAAACTATAGCTAAAATGGGTAAAATAATGATGTTATCAATTCTTTTCAGACTTGTTGTGCTGCTAGTGAAAACAATTGTTTATGACTCGATGATATAAAAAGAAGTTTCAAAGATTGGAGGTCCGAGAGTGAAGAGTTCAAGTTTAAATACAAGATTTGTAGCTTATGCTCAATGCCAGCAGCAAAAGGATTGTTTTCTTTTCTAAGACAATCAGATGTATAAACCCTTATTCTTTGTCCAAAAAAAAAAAAAAAACCCTTATTCAAGCGAGACTTATACAAGATATAGGTCTTTTGTATCATTGTTTCATATAAATATATTATAATAAAAGTAAGACAATTTTCTCTTTTATTTGGTCAAATTATCCAAAACAAAACAAAATCCTAATAAATTGTAATTTCAATACAATTTAGCGTAAATATTAATAACATATTACAATTGCTATTGTTAAATATACGATTGCATAGGAAAAACTGCGATGTTTGATGAATACATGATAACAATACTGAAACCGCTATCAAATGTGGCGAACCTATTATAACGGGTGATGATAGAGCGTTTGTTAAAACGCTATAATATCGTTAGACAGCTTTTTTCGGATACTATAAAAGGCCAATATTCTTGTAGTGCGAGAAGCGACCTGACACATTTGTTTACCAAAAGTCCTTGCGCTTGAAGGCATTTTCTCTCAACCAAGCCACCCACAAGGAACCAGACTTGGAGAAAAAATTCTAAACTTGCTTGAGTCTGAAAACAATTTCAAAGTCCTCAAGCAGGCGGAGACCCAATCCTCCTTCAGTCTTAGGTCTACATATGTCCTTCCATGCCACTCTTGCCCCTGAAGCAGAACCTACTTTATTCTTCCATAAGAACGCTGAGCACAGGGAATCCACTCGCGCATAAAAGTGCTTTGGTAACACAAATACACTACTCCAAAATTTTATCATCCCGTAGATCACCGCAGAAATCAGTCTGACTTTACCAGCAAAAATGAAGAATTTAACAGTCCATGAGTGAAGCTTACTCGTGATTTTCTCTATGAATGGCTGAAGAGTGGCATTTGATATTCTTGAAGGGTTGAGTGGTAGACCAAGGTACCTAGTGGGGAAGGATCCCAGCTTGATACCAGCCAAAGCACTCAAATCATTTGCAGCAGAGTCTGAGTAACCACCAAAAAAGAGTTCGGACTTGGTGGGGTTCATATCCAGACTGGTCATCTCTTTAAACCTGAGCATAACTTCTGCAATCCCAGTCAGCGAAGCTCTTGAGCCATTGGAGAAAACAAGGAGATCATCAGCAAAGAGCAAGTGAGTGATGCTTGGAGCGTGACATCTTGGGTGTACCTCCATTCTTCCCTCGACTACCGCTTTCTCCAAAAGTTTAGATAAAACCTCCATTACCATGATGAATAGATATGGTGAGAGGGGTCACCCTGTCTCAAACCTTTCTTGCCTTTGAAAAAGCCTGCCAATTCACCGTTGATAGCAAATGAGAATCTGGGTGAGATGATGCATTCTTTGATCCAGATACAGAATAGTGGAGGGAACCCTTGAACCGCCAATAACTTTAACACAAAGTCCCAGCAAACCGTATCAAACGTTTTTTTAATATCTACCTTCAATATAGAGCTCTCCGGACAAGACAGCTTCTGATAGTTCTTTATGAGCTCTGATGCCAGAAGTACATTTTCACCCAGTAACCTGCCCTTAAAGAAGGCTGCTTGATTTGGCGAGATACAGTCCTGAAGAATAGGCTTCAGACGATTTGCAATGAGTTTGGAGATGACTTTGTAAACTAGATTACAACAACTTATAGGTCTGTAGTCTCCTAGCTTGCAAGCCTCCAGAAACTTGGGAAGAAGAGCAATATTTGTTGTGTTGAAGTCTTTAAGCAAGCGGCCATTACGAAAGAATTCTTTCACTGCAGCCACAACATCAGACCCCACCACACTCCATGGCGCACAAATAATTCCATTGAATACCCATCTGGTCCTGGGCACTTGTCTAACAGAAGAGCAAAAACCATAGCTTGAATCTCCTCCTCGTTTACCTCTTTTTCCAGGTGAAGCTTTTGCTCAGCTGAGCATCTAAAGGAGATTGGGGCAAGTCTGTTGAGCCTAGAATCCCCTCAAAGTAGCATGCAGCATGCTCTTTAATCTCATAATGTTCAGTGATTCTTCTCTCACTCTGGTCCTGTAGGAAATAGATATGATTCTTATTTGTTCTGGCCGTGACAGTTTTGTGGAAGAACGCCGTGTTTCTATCCCCCATGTTAACCAATTTATTATGTGATCTCTGGCGGAAGAACTTCTCCTCTGCATTGCTTAAGAACTTCCATTTTGCTCGCACAAGACGCTCTTCTCTAGCTAACTGTTGATACGGATTAGTGAGGATGGCTCTCTGAAGATTATCAAGTTTGTGCTCCTCCGCCTTCACCCGTTGTGAGATCCCACTAAAATGCGATTTGTTGAGCTTACGGATAACTGATTTTAGAGCTTTAAGGGATTTGGCCACTCGGAATTGATTAGAACCTCCCACTGATGAACAAGCCCAAGACTCGCTTACTGTCGTAGCATATTCAAGGTGATCCACCACGTGATGAAAGAGCTGAAAAGGCTTGACAGTGTGACGCTTGAGAGTAGGGACATGAAATTAAATTGGTGTGTGGTCTTAACTGCTTGAGATCCAAAAACTCAGCGTAGGCATCCGGATAGGTAGTAGCCCAGTGATGGTTGACAAGAGCATGATCGATCCGTTTAGAAATGGTCGGATTGTCACTGCTATTCCACCAAGAAAAAAGCAGTCCCTTCACCTGAGCCTTAAACAATTCGGTATATTGAAGTGCCGAATTCATTTCCTCCACACCACTTGAGTCCACCTCCCATATTTGAAAGTTAGAATGGTGAGACTCACGCATTATCTGATTAAAATATCCTAACACTGCCCATGGGTGAGAATTCACGGGAGTAGTGGTGTTGAGCAGAACCATCTCCTCCCACAGCGATCGTCTCTGCTCTATCTGGTTGAACCCGTAGACAAAAGACACTGTGAAACTCACATTATTCGTGGGCATGAAGACTTCACACGTTATCATCTGAGCTGATGACTTATAAACCACCATTGAGATACTCAAATCCCATACCACCACAATCCTTGCATAGTTGTGTTGATCAAAATTTCAAAAAAACTTCCATCCTGCGGGAATAGCACTTCCAATCCTCCAACAATTCACTTCTCTGACATGTGTCTCCAAAAAAACTCCCAAAAAAGGCTTACGGATATTAATCCACTCCTTGGTCAAATTTTGTCTAGAACTGCTATTCAGCGCTCTAATGTTCCATACAAAGTACATGATAATGGGTAGTTAGTGTGATAATGTTGCCTTCCGGCGTGACACCAGAATAAACGGATCTTCCTCTTGATGAACTCCAGTAGTGGTACCGGTGCTACCGGATGCCAATGGAACAACTATTCCCTGCTGAGTCTGCCGCGGAGCCAACTCTGGATCCTCAATCACCAAACCAAAGCCATCGTGAGGCAGAGCCTGCCTTACTCCAACTACCATTTCTGAAGATTGGGACTGCTCCATTACCATCTCCGCTTCCTTTACTACATCCTTCTCATTTATCAGAGGCTGTTGAACAGACCGGTCCAAATCTGCAATGTAGGTAGCATTTTCTTCTACACTTGCTGCTTGAGTAGTCGTGATAGGAGAAGCAGCATCTACAGGTTTCACCACTATCCTAGACCTACCAACTCGCGAGTGGGATTCCTTTCTAGATAGTCTCTCACAGCGGGAAGGTCGTCCTCTACGGCTAGTAGATCCCCTGGGAATCTTTCTGCCTGTCAGAGAGGTCAGAGTACTTCTTCACTCTTGAGGACTATGGCCAAACTGGTCGCACACATCACACTTCGCTGACAACCAGGGGTAGGAAACAGAGATATCAATCTCTTTCCCATCGCTAAAACCAGAGACCACGTGGGTTGGGAGGTCCTTCAACAAGTTAACTCTACCCAGAACTTTTGATACTTCAAAATTCTCCTTCCTGGCTGTCTCGGGTGCCAAAGCCACAGGTTTACCTACAGCAGTTGCTATTCGACCAAGACTTTCTCTGTTGAATAGTAGATACGACACCCCTTGAAACTCAACCGTTACAATAGCAGACAAAATCGAAGGAGCATTAGGGTTAAAGTCGGCGACCAAGGTACCACGAACATTAGATGCCCAGCAATGCTCCACATGTTCCTACTAAGAATAGTGTCCTTCACTCGACTATTTGTTACCTTGAGGAGGAAGATTTCTTCGCCTATGCGGTGAACAAAAATACGCGGATCCGATTTTGCCCAGATCGCGTTAACCACTCCAATTACTCGACCCATTGCCGGTGAGGGTCCATGGAACTGAGCAAATATAAAATCCTTAAATTCCATCTTCGCAGCCTGGATGTTTTCATCCGGGATGAGCACAAATGGAGCTCCAGAATTATGTTGCGTTGGAGTTCCAATTTCCTCCAGACAAGAAGGGTCACGCGCCACCGTGGAGTACCTGAGTGGCGTGGAGGAAGAAGCCTTTTCATTACTGGAGGATGGACCTTCATCGGTGGTGGGATTGGGGTCAGCGACCACGTTAGATCGAGTTTCAGGAACTCCTGAAGTAACTTCACCGGAAGATGAACCTGCGACGATGAGTGGAGTAGAATTCTCAGTGTTAGGCTCCAGATCTGGATTGGATACAGACCCGAGGCGACAAAGACCATCAAATCTACGTCCGAGTTCACTGAGGGGGAGGTTAAGCAGTCCGGAGAGGACTCTTGGAGTGGGGGGGGGGGGGAGCGAATCGACTGCGACTAAGCAGTCACTGGAGGTCGGCGGAGGGGCGGGCTTGCCTTTGCCAATCACCGCACGAGCATTGATCCTAGCAAACTTGGAGGAGCCAGGAATGACCCCTCTGAGGGCTTTCCTTCTCTTTTAAGGAGCCATAAGAAATTTCCAACCACCGGCGTGAGGCCGACATCGAGGGGAGAAGAAAAAAGTTAGAGAGAGAAAATTATTAGAGAGAGAAAGTTAACGTTTTTATTTTATCCATGAATTGTTAAGTTATCAGACTGTTAGAATAATATCTATAAATTTTTTATCTAGATTTTGCTTATTGATTATTCTAGAGTGGCGAGAGCAACCTAGAATCTGATCTTAAGTTAATTAGGTAGACATGAGTGTTATTGATTTATTGAAATAATCTTAGATGAGCAAATTAAAATACATATTCACAAGAGATTTGGTTTAGAGATTTTGTGAACTTATCAAAGAATTTAAATTAATGCTGGTTTAATAAAAAAAATCTAACAAACAATCAAATCTTGTGAAAGTTCACTCAAATCTCTCAAAATTCTAATATATTTAAGTCCAATCAAGTTCTCTAAAATATCAAGTTTAATATCCCTCTTAAGTATGATCCAAACAATTTGAACCTAATTGATTTTTTTTTTTTAAAAACTTATCTAAATGAACACAAATTTTTAAATCAACTGAATGAACACAGTTTTTTTTTTTTTTTTAACTCAATTTTTAACTAAGTTTGTTTGATACAAAATTCTTAACTCCGTTAACGAACACATATATTTATACTTTGAAAAATAAGAGGTTATCCCATTAAAGCCATATATAAGTCACATGATTTGTAGTTTCTATCTCCCATTTGTCATCTGGCCATCATCAGTGTGGATGACCTCTACTACTTAGACTCATGCGTACATATATATTAGTATATATTTTTTGTTAAATGTTTGTATAAAAACTGTCTTGTTTATTTTACAGCCACCATGGCAAAGTTAGGAAGAGTCGAGGAAATAGAAAAATAGGAACCGAGCAAATACTGAATAGGTCGTGCTTGGATAGAGAAAATGGGTTAGTGGTAGAGCATTATTATACTTATACACATCGAGTGGCTTACTAATATTAGCTAGCAATATTGATATTAAATGTTAACAACTTTCGTTAAACGTTTGAATTGGTTTAAAATTCACAAAACATGCTTATATAAAAAATAGCTAAGATAAGAGCACTACTCAAATTATACACACACAGACACAAACATGACAAGCAGAGACAATTCATGTCCCTTTGTCGTTGAGAGATTAGAAGTGGTTCTTGTGAAACCCTCAAAGCCAACACCTGATGTCAATTTGTCTCTCTCTACGATTGACAATGATCCTAACAACGAACTCATCCTCGAAATCATATGCGTCTTCGCCCCAAACTCCTACGTCCAAGATCACGCCGACCACCATCCGGCTTCTTTACTTCAACTCGCCCTCTCTAATGCCCTTTTCTATTACTACCCTCTCGCCGGCAAACTTCACCGGCGGACCAACGACCAGAGACTCCAATTAAACTGTAAAGCGGGCGATGGAGTCCCCTTTATAAAGGCAACAGCCTTGTGCACTCTCTCTTCTCTCAGTTACTTGGAGAGTGCTAATCACTTGGACGGAGCCTACCACCAACTTGTACCTTCACACGATACTTTGAAGGGTTGTAATTCTGGGTACAATCCTCTGGCTCTACAGGTCACTAAGTTCGCATGTGGAGGAATGACTATTGGAATGACTTACTCTCACACCGTTTGTGATGGTGTTGGAATGACTCAGTTTTCACAAGCCCTACTTGAGCTGGCCTCCGGGAAAATCCAACCCACGGTCATCCCCGTGTGGGACAGAGACAGGCTCACGTCTAGCCAAATTAGTGGTATGTAAGAAATTAACACAACCATCTCGCTTTATGCTTTCAGACGTTAAGGTTCATAGATCTTTTCCATTTGGTAACAAATTAAAGTGGGCGAGTAATATAGTAAGATTTTATATATCTGATGACAAAACAATTATTATTATATTATTATAAAAAAATATATATAGTTAAAATTTAATCAACTTTATTTAATATATCTAATATTTTTATTAACAGTATTAACAAAATAGTGATGATGATTTATACGTTGTGTAATACCAGTTTAATAATATTCAAAATTCAAATTAATATCGATCCAAACTCGTTTCACTATAGAACCATGTCTTGTGATATTAATTTTATAGTGTAAATGTTCAGAATTTTAAATCTATTATATCTAATATAATTAAACTAAAAGTCCAAATCAAATTATGTATAAATTTTTAAATTTAATGCTTATTAAATTAATTTTCCTGCTCATTCAGATTTAGATTCATTTTGATCTTCTTTGTACATAATGTTTCTTGGTTGCTAGAGTTGCCCGTTAATTGCAAAGGTTGTTTGGGTACATATATATAAGTATTTTCATATTCCATGTTTACCCTTAATTAACGAGCTTCTTAAATTATTTTTTAAATCAAGGAAATTTTATGTAATATCTTACTAAACAAATGTTTTTCTCTAAGTGTACTTAGCTTAAAAATGTTAGTATATATATATTTATAGCGTTTCTAGAAATTTTATAGTTCTATTACTGAGTCAATATATTCCACATATATATTTTTAAAATTTCAAGAAAACTATTACAAAATATGAAAAATCAATAAATCTGTTACAAACATTGCTAGATATTTTTTTTCTATGTTTTGGATCGTTTTCTTATATATCTCTATTTGATTAATGATCGGCCTAAATTCTATTATACATATCCATGTGAAAATTTTAACAGGGGTGAATTTAGGCAATATCGGCAGCGACGACAAAAATCCAAAACTCGTTTATTTGGAGAAAGCTTCTTCACCCGATACACCAACCGAAGACATGGTCCGTGAAACTCTGAACATTACATCCGAAGACATCAATAAATTCAAGAACATAATCATGGAAGATGAGAACGACCTTACCAATAAGAAGATTAAAAAGAACATGGTGATCACGACGGTGGAGGTTCTTGCGGCTTACGTTTGGAGAGCAAGATGTCGAGCCATGAAACTAGATCCCGACAAGACTACGGTTTTGATGATATCTGTCGGTATCCGCAACACTATGGATCCTCCATTACCTAAAGGCTACTACGGAAATGCTTTTGTCATTGCCTTCGTGGCATTGACAGCGAAAGAGCTGAGCGAAACGCCGATGTCTCGCCTTGTGAAGCTCATAAAAGATGCGAAGAGAGAAGCGGTCGAGAATTGTTACTTGTGGGAGCAACTTAGAGAGATGGAGAATACGATGAAGCTGAAGTTGGCATCCAAGGAGATTTGCGGAGGAGAAATCATGATGATGACTGATTGGCGTCATCTCGGGATGCATCAAGACGTTTGGGGAAGTTTAGTGAACATCATACCTTTGGTACCGATGACACTAGCCTTTCTATGTATCTAAAGCGGTTCCAGGGAAAAGTGGTGGTGTTCAAATGCTTATAACACTTCCTAGGGACGCGATGGCAAAGTTCAAGGAAGAGATGGATGCGCTCCATCCATAAAATAAAACGATGTTAGTCATGATTTCAAGCTCCAATAAAAATATGATTCTAGGACTGTTTGTGTTTATGAATTTGTTTTGTAACCATTGACTCTTTAATTTGTGTTATAAAGAGATTGAAAATTTTCATTTTTTTTTTGTTTTGGTTTTTTTTTTTTATCAATTATTTGCTTCTTTTTCTTTGTGTACATTTTAATTTTTCAAGTGATTTTTTTTTGTGGTCACCCAATAAATTTTAGTCTTAAGATCTATAATTTTTGGACTTGAGACCTCCCATTCATAAAACCACTTGAATCTCTGACATTCAATTGTGCATATTTTAGTTGTTTGAAAATGACTAATTGTGTGATTACAAATATTGTGTTCTATATAGATTTGTCTAAACTTTTTTATTGGATAAAATAAAGGGTGAGTTACTAGAATATTGCATAAAAGCTTCCTTATTACAAAAGCAACATACAATTGTTTGTAATGACTAGACTAACACCTTGTACCTATACTACCCCGAAACTAGTGTTGAGAAAAAAGGAATTACGGCTAATGCCATTAGGAAAAAAAAAACATTGGAAGTTGGGACTAAGTCTACCGATCCTTTGATGGTAGATTTATACACGTGGACTGATTAAAGGTGTTCAGATATTTTTGGTACACTTAGTTGTAGTGCTGGTACACTTTGCCGTCGACGTAGATGGTACACTTAGTTGTAGTGTTGGTACACTTATCGGTGGACGTACATGAAATCGATTCGTTAGATTAAGTTGGTAGAGGAATTTCCCTTTGATGATAGACTTTTGTTTTAAGCGCGTGTAGCGGCAAACGTAACAGGGTGGGAAGATATTTATGGTAGACTAATGGCATGTTGCGACAGATTTATGCGACAGCCTTCTCTCCTTACAGATATTTTTGGTATACTTTGTTTGTTTTTTGAAATAGTTTTCGTAGTGTTGTGGTAGGCTTCTTGTCCATGGTAGATTTAGTAAGCAAGATTGACAGCTGTAAAGTCTTACCAGAATAACACGAATTTGTTTGAGCTGGCAAAGACAGTCGAGCGTTGCGATAGACTTATTGGAAGAAGATCATAACACCTTTACTGTTCTTCCGATCTATGGTGTTTATGTAATAAAGTTTGTAGCAGATTCATCAATCGTGTTCTGTTTGTCTGCCGGAGCAAACGTCTTTTCCTACTCAGTTTCTTTAATCTTTGATCTCGGTTCATCCATGGAAGAGCAAGATATCGTATTGGCGTGTGGGAGGTGGAGGGTAGACAAAAGCGATGGTTGTTTGATGTTGATACTAGGAAAGGGTGCAGGATTATAGTTGCCGATAAAGAAACAAAGTTTGAAGACTTTACTGCTATGGTGTACGATGACTTTGGTTTCGTGAAAGAACTTCCGCGATAAAGTTGAGCTATATGTTAGATAGATATAAAAAAGCGGATGTTATATGCCACCGGTGATTGTTTCGAATGGTCGGCAGTTTCAAAACTTTCTCAAACAGCATAGGAGTGAACTCATCCGGCTATGCGTTGAGATCGAAGCTAAATCTGGTGAAACCTTGTTCGAGGAAGTTAAACCGAAAACCTCGAACCAACACCCAAGACCCTGAAGTCGTTGTAGATGATTTCGTAGGCGTGGCAGAGGAAATGGGAGAGAAAGATGATGAGTACGAGAGTCGGAAGGAAGACGGTGAAGATAATGTAGGAAATGATCTAGATGAAGATGAAGCAGATGACGAGGACAACAGTAGATTTGATTACTGTGACGACAGCGATGGTGCAAGTTCAGGGAATGAAGACTATCTGCTGTACTCCAACTTCGCCCCGGATGAAGCAGAGGAATCATTGGACGACGGACCTGGGGGTGGGTCTTGTATAGAGGAAAATGTGTGTAACACAGAATCAAATAACCGTACCCGCAAGACTAACTCTGCAACTGATTCAATTGAGAAGGAGGTTCGCAAAATAGAAAACGGAGGTGGTGATATTGTTGTGGGGGATAAGTTTGATAGCAAAGAAACGTTGGTGGCAAGGTTGAGGGTGCTGAGTGTATTAGATAAATATGATTACAATGTTCGATATTCAACGCCCGTTTTGTTAATCGTTGAGTGTTGGGTAAAAGGTTGTAAATGGAGAATACGGGCTTCAACCATGGGTGATTCGCCAGTGTTTCATATTCGCAAATATTGTCGTGAACATACTTGCTCTGTTACGGAACGATATGGCCGTAGCCGTAATGCTAAACCACCAATCCTAGCTCAATTATACAAGGATTATGTTGGTGGTGTGGGAAGTTCTGTTGTGCCAAATCTTGTTGGGGATGGGCTCAACCTACGATATGGTGTACAGGTTGGCTACTGGAATACTTGAATATGTTTGTTTTATGGTTGGCTCTGTGAGTGTACTTGTTTATAGGGTGTACAAACAGATCGTAGCTTAAGTTTGTTGAGTTTGTCAGAAATTAGTTGATTCTATGGCCTGCACTGCACATATATATAATTCGATCTAGTTGATATTGTTTAGTGCTGATGTCTTTTACTGACCATTTTCATATAATAGCTTGGCTACTGGAAGGCACATCGTACACTTATAAAGGCGCGGGAGTATGTTAGGGGTACACCTGAAAGTGGATACGCTGAATTACCGGCATATTTATACAGGCTGAGGTCCTCTAATCCGGGGACCCTTACTAGACTGGTCGTTGATGCAGAAGACAGATTCAAGTATGTTTTCATTGCGATTGCTGGATGCATTAAGGGTTTCAGGTATATGCGGAAAGTTGTAGTTGTAGATGGAACCTTTTTGAAAGGTGAATTCAAAGGGACTCTTCTGATAGCGACAACACAAGATGGGAATTTTAATATTTTCCCTCTGGCGTATGCGGTTGTTGATACAGAGAACGATGTGTCGTGGGAATGATTCTTTACTCAATTAAGTAGTGTAATTCCTGATGATGAAGAGCTTGCACTGATATCTGACCGGCATAAATCTATTGGTAAAGCTATCGCTAAAGTGTACCCCGGCAAGTCGAGGAATCTGCACTTATCATCTTCACAAGAATATTATCCGAGATTTAGTGGGAGCGAAACATTCCGGCTGGTAAAAAAGCAGCTGCAGCGTACCGTGTAGTTGATTTCGAAGAAATCTTCCAGCAAATTCAAGAAGCGAATCCGCAACTGCATGCTTACTTGGTTCGTGCAGATGTAACCAAGTGGAGCAGGGCGCACTTTCCTGGTGATAGGTACAACTTCACCACGAGCAACATTGCAGAATCGCTAAACAAAGTACTGAATCCTGCCAGAGCCTATCCCATTGTAGAGTTACTAGAAGCTGTTCGGAATATGTTGACACGTTGGTTTGCTACAAGGAGAAAACAAGCTGCCGCAATGCCAACTTTACTCACCAAAGGAGTGGAGAACCTGTTACAGGTGTGACATTCATTAACATATCCATCGATATATATGTTAACGAAAGGCCTGAAAAATGTTAGTGGATATGTTTTGTTGTTTTGGTTATATGAACTTACGCTTTGATTTACTCATAGGCACGTATTGAACAGTCAAGGCGTCTAAAGGTTCAAGAAATTGATGAAGATCGATTTGAAGTAAGTGGTGGTAACTCAACGCATGTTGTCAATCTGAGGTATAAGAGGTGTTCATGTAGGCGTTTTGATCTAGAGAGGATGCCATGCGTACATGCTATCGCAGCCGCATATACGGCCAACGTATCAGTTATAAACCAGCACCATCCATACTTCTGCAGAGACAGCCTCTGCAGTGGGTATGCGGAGGCGATAATGCCGATAGATACATCCTGCATCGTTCCTACTGATATTACACCGTCCAGATGTAAACCGCCTTTTGTTAGGAATCCTCCAGGAAGGCCAAAGATGACGAGGAGGAAGTCTTTTGTCGAGGTTGCGTTGGAGACGAAGCGGCCCCGCAAACAGCATGCTTGTTCTCAGTGTCAACAGGTTGGCCACAACCGTACAACATGTCCAGCTAATACGTAGTGCATGGGCGACAATAGACGTGTTATCTTTAATTGGCGTGAGGATAATACTCTTTTTTCGTAAGTGCCAACATAGCTTTTTGTAACATGTTTATGATGGCCCTTTTTAATTTCTAAGCCCACATTTTTGTTTAACTATAATTGTTGGAGAAATTGTTGCGGGCTGCCCTAAATGGGCCTATTACTCGTGTGGGCTTTTTAGAAATCTCAAGCAAATGGTTTTCTGTTTGAATAAGAAGCTTTTTAAAGCGAATTATATCTGTTTGTGGGCTTTATATGGTCCATTAGAGAGGACATAATGCGATGGTTGGATAGTGTTGACATGTTCACTTATCGTAGATAACTATTGTTATGTACGTACATATATTGCGGAGTACTAAATTTTATATTTTGTTGACAAAACATAACCATATATTATCTATAATCAGCGTAACATTGGGTTCACTCAAAAGTACAAACACACCGGGGAAAAAAAGTTAATAAATTGCATAGATCTGTGCCGGTTCTTTAAATAAATATGGTACACTCCCTGAGTTCTCCCTTTCGCCCATATAGTTCCTTTATTCTCAAGGTACTGCATTCTCCCCTACGTGCTCCATTATATGTTCTATATAGTAACGTCCAGCGATTTCAGATCTGCGGTAAATATAGAAAGTGTATTAACGTATTTGATAGTAGCAACAAATACAATTAGGTCTTTTAGTAGGAAAACAAAGAGCTTACATCTCCTTGTGATGTTCCATTCCCTCGAAATCTGGTTTTATATAGAACAGCGAAGAGGCGGTTGTGTTGACGAGGCAAGGAGCACCTTCAGAACATTTACAAAATTAGTTGTATATGGTTTCACAAGGCTGGTTTCCTTATCTGATCTATCAAATCGAACATACCTTCGTAGCTTCCAACCTTCCAGAACCGCAAAATACAAAAGACAGGTTCGGATGTAAAAGTAAGATGACACCCGAGTGCTTCCCAAGCATTTATGAAGCGAGCAGCATAATCATCTAGGGCACGACACTTGAGGGTTTCATTCCTACGATTTTCTCAGGTTAATATTGAACGGGAATACGAAATAACTTTAAATGTAAATGTATTGAAAAGGTAGCACAAATCTCCTTTACCTCCCATTCAGTAGGGTGAGGACAACTTCATTGGCCGCATTTGCCCCCTCGAGTAATCTTCTGTCTTCCACCCCAACTACACACCCACAGACATCTGATTCGGGGTAGACACATACTTTAAATGTTACGACCTATGTATTTTGATATGAAATTGTCTACTAACCTATTTATTTAGTATGAGGCCTAAAAACTAGTGATAATCACAAATATATCAATTAGCGAACGTTTTTTAACGTTGTTTCAAACGATTTGTGTAATTGAAAATTGAAGATAAGCGTACCGAATGATATGGGATGGGTAATTCTCCTCGAGATATATCACCCAAATCTTCGAAACGGAAGTAGTGTTTTTGATTCACCTGTGAGAGCAGGCCCATCGTCGACTCATCAGTAAATTTGATTTGGAAAGGATGATGTGTATTCCTCTCCCTAAGTGTTGGCTGGATGACCTTGAAATTCCTAATTTCATACCAATCACCATCATAGATATACTTCCTCATTTTCTTATAGGTCCCTGGTAAAAACGCCACCTCGATTGTGTCACCCTACAAATTGCATATCAATTGTGTATAAGACCACTGCGTTGGTTAACAACTTCGTGCAAATATTTTACAAAGCAAAGTGGACTAACCCGTGTATCAGCAAGGAGCAGAACCCGCTTCCAAAAGAACTCAGTAACATACCACGAATTCAAGACCTTCGCTTGGATAATCCAATTCGTTTTTCCTGGTCTAAGATCAGCGATGGCATCAACTCTAAACTCCATGGTTTTTTCTGATAAGATCCTGTTACTCGTGTCTTCGCTTTCTTTGTTTTTCTTCAGGTTTATATTTCAAATTTACTTTAATTCGTAGTTTACGTATTAAAAAACCATAATTTAATTGCCGGTCCAGCAACATTGGAGGCCCAATGCGAAAAGAAATTGTATTGTTTACTTTTAAATTGTTTTTCTCAGTAAGGCCGATGTAATTTTTGAAATTTTTAAATGGGTCCTCAACTCAAACTCTAAAAATTGAGGCCTTCTGATGTGCGTTCGAATGGGCTTATTAAATTTGACCGAATGTTGTTTGAGTTTAAGAAATAAACAACAAATCCATACCGAATGGGCTTATTAAAATTGAGGCCCGATACCTTGAAATCATAGGGATGTGAACACTTCCCGACTTCACCAACCGAATGCACAGTAGTAACAAAACAATACATTTCTCGTACCAAACGTAAGGACCCATGTACCCACACACACTTTGTTGTACATGCTTAAAAATAGAACAGTTACAAAAGAGAAAGGAAACAACATCAAGTGGTACATGCTTAAAAATAAGTAGAAGAGAAAACCATTGAAACAAAAGGTCGGATTCAGTCCGCGTAAAGCCTATGACGTAGATATTAGTACTGCGTTTATAACAGAAGGCATTTAGATGAAAAGTTTAGGGCGAAACATCTAAAGAGATAATATAACTAAAGGATCTCGGATATAGATTTCGCCAACCACCAAAGGCCGCAATTGTTGCACACCATGTCATAGTCTCGATAGTTGAGAGAGTACAGACCATGCTCCAATAAACACAATTTAGCACATTCCGGAGAAGGGATCAAAGGGGCAATCGGATAGACGAATGTATCCTTGTACGTGTTTTCTCGCGCCGTCTGTATTTAGTTGGTAGTGGTATTCCAAAAACAGGTAAAGATAATGACCCGCCATGTCGAGGTTCCCATGTAACATAGAAAAAAATCCACATGCTAGTGTGGCATCATCTCTTGCGGGTACGTTACGAGTTAGAAGTGCAATACCTCCCTCAATGTCGCTTTCCTCGGCAACAACCCGGAGACCTTCGTAATAGATTGCCTTTTCGTTCCCAGCGTCAAGGCATTTTTCGAAGATACGCCGGTGCATCCCTTCCTCTTTTATTCTACGATTTCGATGATGTAATTTTGGAACCAAGAAGGATGGCAAGTAATGCTGGAGATGTTAGCATCCTTGAGAACTTGAGGCCTAAGCGCTGTTTTGACTCCTCGAGGTCCTGCCTTGACTATTGGAGCTAGGTAGTTCAAACCATCAACTGCGAGAAACCCGAAGATGATAATCAACATCTCATCTGGTAGATGAGGCATTTTTGAGACGCAGACGCCATCTTGCTGTGATTTTTCAGTAGGAACTACAACTTGTACAGAAGGGTGTTTGAAGAACACAAAGTTCAGGTTGCACTCAGTGGGACTGGTAATTATAATTTATAGAACGCTAACGAGATACGTATTTAGCTAACACCCTACCTGTTTATTGTTGTAATGCGCCGAGACAAACGTCACTTACTACTGTTTAATTAAAACTCGCTGAGATATAAATCACATCACGCTGAGATAACACGACTTGGGGGGTAGGAGTTGTCACTTCTTCCAACCTACTGCTGTCATGTCTACCCTAAGTAGAGCCTAGCGGAATTTAAGAGAAATAATTGTCTAAGTAGTGTATAACGCATTTGACATCCGTTATTATGGTGGCGCCACGTATATACTAATACGAAATAGAAGAATCTGCGTTAGCGGATATATTTATAATTAATTTGCATAAAGGGGGTTTTGCTCACCCAAACAATAATTGCATAAAGGGAGATAATGCCTGAACTATTCCTTCCCATTCTACGAACACGCAAATTGCAAAATCTAATACGTACAAGGCCTTAAAGTATATACTATTGTACGTACACTAAACGTACATTCTCTTGAACGTACACTGAAATTATAAACGTTGTTATTACACTAATATCTTTCAGGTTGTGTACGTCTGAGTTTTAGGCACCCAACCTCTTAGTTTTCGTAAACAACATATTAAGTAGCGATAGATTCCGCGTTCTTATGAAGGATACAACCTAGGTGTTACATGAACCAAAATGGTAGTACAACAGGGAGACATTGTAAACGGATTTAGTTGCCGTAGAAGGATTCTAGAAGATATAAGAACTGCGTTGAAAACATGATATTCGTTACATATTACGTTTAGGGCGAAACATATTATGAGAAAAGTAACTACAGGATCTCGGACATAGCTTTTGCCAACCACCAGAGGCCGCAATTTCTGCAGCCAATGTCATAATCTTCATACCATTTGTTTTTGAAACCATGCTTCAATAAACACAATCGACCACATTCCGGAGAAGGGATAAAGGGAGCAATAGGATAGACGAATGTGTTCCTGTATGTGTCTACTCGCGCCGTCTGATATCTACACAGCAACCGGAACACCCCCTTGGCCAGAAACCTTGCTCGTTCCGATTTAAGTGGGTAGTGATGTGAATCAAACAGTTCAAAAAAATTTCTAGCCATCTCGCAGTTCCCATCTAACATAGAAAAAAACCCACAAGCGAGTGTCGCTATAGGTTCCGCGGGAACGTTACGAGTTAGGAGTGCGATACCATGCTTAATGTCTTCCACCTCGGCAACAACCCGGAAACCTTCGAAAAAAATTGCCTGTTTGTTGCCAGCATCTAGGCATTTATTGAAGATACGCCTGTGGATCCCTTCATTTTGGACTCTACCATTTGGGTGATGTGGTGCTTGAAACATCGTCGGATCCCAGCATAAGGTGAAGATGTTAGCAACCTTTAAAAGTTGGGGAGAGAGCGCCGTTTCTACACCTCGATGACCTGCCTTCAGTATTGGAGCGAGGTACTCCAAACCATCAACTGCGAGAAAGCCGAGGATTTTAATCAATATTTCATCGGGTATATCAGGCATTTTTCGAGTTGCAGTCGTCATTTTCACTTGAATTTTCTATAACAATGTTTCAAGGTGTAGATTAAAATCCGCACATAATTCGACATAGAGAGAGGTCAAACTATAGCCTAAATACGTAGTAATCATTGTTCCATACGAACCATGTGTGAATATATTATTTGTTCACACCCTTAGTTCACACTGTGACCAGATTTCGTAACTTAGTAATGATTACAAACACATCATGTTAAACGTACTCATCAAGACACATCGATGAGATATAAGTCACATCCCTCTACTTACTTGTTAAACAACTCTTCTACGTCTTCCCATATAAGACTTTTGCGGGTATCAGTTGTCACATCGCAGTTGCCAACTGGTGTCATGTCTGACAATAGACGTTAAGCTGAGCGGGTAGTGAATAATCGAGATTGAGATAGTACATTATAGTAGTAGACTTCAAATCCGTAATATGGTTATGACACGTGTATACTAATAGGGGATGTGGGGGATCATATATTGTTATGATGTAAAGAGGCCTAAAATATTAACGGCCCATTAATATTCTCAAAACGACACTCCATCTATTTTGTTAGTGGATGTTTTAAAATCTTAATAATTAGTGGTTTGATGTCACCTCGCCATCTTGTCACGCAGTTATATCAAGTATCATTTATATCAATACCAAATACTTTCCCAACCATATCAAATGATTGTATTATAAAATCGTTTGCATTACAATGTGCACATAATACTTTCACTACAAATATGACCAACCCAAATCTTCCTGACAATCTGTTGGCGCGAATAGCTAAACTAATGGCAGCAAAACACTGGTGGTACATGCAGTCACTCCTACGTTCGGGAAATAGAGGCAAAACTATAGTTTACCGTCGCGACGTCTTGAAAGAGGCAAACATCTTCAACATGTGCAGTCACCCCGATGATATCATGTTTGGTGGTCGTTACCGGAAGTTTTTTGAAAGGTGCCTTGATGCGGATAATCCAACGGCCATATATTATGAAGGCCTTCGTCTTGCAACAAAAGATGGGGACATTGAAGGGGCTGTAAATTTACTCATGCGTAACGTACCAACACATACCGACGCTACTCTTGCGTCTGCCATGTTGTGCATCTGTAAAGGGTCCAGAGTCCAGGCAGGTCATTTGCTTCAGCTGTTTTCTATAAAACACTACCCACTTGACTCCGAAGAGGTTGGAGATATGTGTGAAGAACTCATCATTGAGCTTATTCACTATGGAGCATCACACAATACAACTTATGGAGTGTTTTTTGACTACCCTGATGATGGAGAAATAACAACTCCTTCGTGCGCACTAAAATGCGCGCTCTCAATGAGGAAGGAAGACGTACTCAATATGGTGGGCCCTTACAAGCATCGTTGCAGGAAATGCACAATCTGGTGGTGCGCTCGCCGAATTAGTCAAATGCTTTGGTAGTTTTATAACGAAACATGTTTGCATTTCCTCGTTTCCGTGTACACCTTATCTCCTATCAATTCTAATTTTAATATTAAACGAAGTATTTTGTCAGCGATGCACCTTTGCAGAATAAGTCAAGCTAATAAAGGTAACCACGAACTTTGTTAGATGTGATAACTGGCTATTAGTTTTAGTAAAACTAATAGTTTATCGAATATCTTATTCTGTACGATACATGGCTAAGACCTACATCAACAGTTACATGCTCGTGTAGCTCGAATTGAATATTACCCTTTTATACTTAAAATTGAAACCACTATATTTAATATATAATATAGGGAAATTAACAATGTGTTTGTATCTAATAGTAGTCGTATTTATTGCAATGACATGTTGCTATTTTTAATGCAATGACATGTTGCTATTTTTAATGCAATGGCCAACTTATTTGACGTCCATATAAGTGAATTTTAATCCATATGACTTGCAGGGTTGTAGATGTCAAATATCAGTTATGTAATTTTACTTATATACGTACACGAGTACCAAAGAACCAACATAGCAAGTTGAATACTTTTGGCGTGGCTAATAAACATAATTGAATCATTACATTTTTATATAAATATATTCCTATACAATCAGTACATTTTATTGTTAAATACCATCGAGTTAATTACCTGTTATAGTAAAAATAAAATTACCACTGTTCTCACTATATATAGATGTGTGTACGTAAGAAGATGTTTTATTCCTTACACACAGCAAATACCATCCACAGCCTATATCGTCTCCAACAAAAAAAAAAAAAAAAAAAAATACAATGAACACCCATCCGAACGAGATATTCCTGGCCATCAAGCTGCCAAACCCTACAAGCCTCCTTGTCAATTTTATTCCCGTATCTGTCACTCCTATCCCCGTATTGGTCGAGGCGCTGAACACTGTCGACCTCCAAACTGTTCAACTTCGTCCGTTCATCACGTGGCCACAGTTCATCACTATGGAGTCTAAGTTCAGGCCCTACTTTGAGCTTCTCCTATACAGGGGCCACATCGTAGCGAACTATCTTGAGGGCGTCAGGCTAGCTTCAAACTCCCCCACCTTTGCTGAAGGTATGGCAAAGCTACGCTATTTAGCACCAACGGATCCGTATGCGAATTTTGCTTATGTGCTGTTCGCAACGTTTACCGGCCAAGTGACGGAGGCCGAGGCGTTTGGCAATATTTTCTGGTTCATGGTCCCTCACATGAACACCGCCGTTGAAGTCGCTGGCCTGGTTATGTACCATGTTGCGAACCTCCATCTCGGTGGTCCCCTTTTTGAAGTGAGATCGTCGCCTTCTCTCCTCCACCACCGTAGGTGTACTTGCAGTAGCTACCTCACCGGGTGTAAGTCCTGTTTTTTCTACTGGTATGCACAGGAGTTGCGCCCGTTCTTTTAAGATCCTCTTTTCATGTCTTTATTTTTTTCGGATTAACCTTAGTGACGACGTTTTCAACTAGGTTAATGTATAAATATTATGTACTTGATGGTTGTTTTTTTCTTTTTGGAACCTCGAACCGTTATCCGGTGTATGCCGGAGTTTATTTTATAATCAACGTATGTATTCTATTTAGTGTTATCCCGCCATCGTACATGGTGCCACACCTATGTATTTGTGTACGTACAACGTAACAGGGCATCGTACATAAATACATAGTTGTACACGGTTCCAAACTAGTTCTATTGTGTGTGACGTGTACGTACACATGGACTAGTTCCGTTCATATCGTCTTGTTTTATTTAATAACATACCCTACAAATTATCGATGTACGTACCACCGCTCATATAAGTTCACATGTACGTACCAGACGTATACAACAGCACATTAAAACAAAAAAAAAAAAAAAAAAAAAAACTTTAAAGAGCAGCCATTGGATATTATAGAACTAAAGGATTTAACATATAGATTTCGCCAACCACCAAAGTCCGCAATTAGTACACAAGATGTCGTAATCTCGAAAGTTTATAGAGAAGAAACCGGATTCGATACAACAAATGGCGGCACAGTCCGGGTTAGGGATGAGGTGAGTAGATGGATAGACGAATGTATCCTTGTACGTGTTTTGAATTGCCACCTGGTATGTAAACAACAGGCAAAACACAGACTTGCCTACAAATCTGACCCCATGCGATTTGAGAGGAAAGTGATGTGCATCAAATAAGTGAAGAAAATGAACCGCCATCTGTTCGCTTCCATATAAAATAGAGAAGATACCACATGCCAGTGTTGCCTCAGCGTCTGCGGGAACGTTACGAGATAGAACAGGAATGCCTCGCTTGATGTCTCTCTCCTCCGCAACAATCCGGAGGCCCTCGTAGTAGATTGCAACTTTGTTTCCAGCTTTGAAGCATTTTTTGAATATACGCCTATGAATCCCTTTATCTTGAGGGCCACCATTTGGGTCGTCTGACGTTAGGATCAATAACGGATCCCAACAGATGTTGTAGATGTTTGCATCCTTTAGAACATAGGGGTCGAGCACCGTCTTCAGTCCTCGCCGACCCGACTTCAAAATTGGAGCAAGATGCGACAGCCCATCTACTGCGAGAAGCCTAAAGATTTCGAGTAAAATATCATCAGGGAGATATGGGAGCTTATTGTGTGCTTTCGGCATTTTTCTTTTTTGAGATTTCGTTATCGGAGCTATTATATATGCTTCAACAATAAAGGAGGTAGGTTGTGAAATTTGTATATATACTGTACAATATAATTACTCTGCGTGTCCTTTTAGCACAATGCGTATTGAAAAAATAAGTTACACAGAGTAATTAGTTGGGAAAAGGTGTACGTAATGCTTATGCAACGTCATACTGGTTCCCACGATAAAGGTTTTTCTCTCGTCGTCTCGGTAACCAAAAATATATACTGTACTCGTTGGGCAAAGTTTATAATTATTACTTGCTTAAAAAGTGATCAGTAAACACTATGATGAGATAATAGTCATTTCAAAATATAAGTAAGAATGATTTTACACAAAAGAAGATGTCAAATCCCTGCATGTACTTGTCGCATTTAATGCTATAGCTATTGGCTGTTCCGGACGTCAAATTGGAAAGTTGTGTAGTTCGTATATAATTTGTCTCAAATCCGGTTTGTAGAAAAAGACACGTTTCTGTACTAGTATATTTTACAAATAAAATTACACGAGTTCTCTAACTTTATAAATCAAATATGTGGCTGTTCAAGATAGATATTATTTTTAACTGCAGTTTATTTGTCTTTTTGTGGTTAATGCATGAGAAAGACATGCATAAATTGTATACCTTTTTATTATGCTCTTCACCCTTAATCTAGAAAAGCTAAATATTTGATCTACCTTTACTCAGCTTGTAAATCTGAAACCGCTAATAACCGAATATTATTTAAAACAAGCCCGATTAAACCATCTCTTGAAGTGTTTATCACAATTATGGTACAGGGTTTCGAATTGAGGGAAACATAATTTTGGTCTATCGATGCTTGTTAATATTTATGAGTTTAATGGTTAAGGTGTGGGCTTAGCGATATCCTCTTGCGTTTTGGTCAGGATCTCGTTATTAATTTATGATTCCCGGTTATTTGTTAGTCTTGTAAATATACAAACTATACATATGTACGTATACTACATTGGGAAGGTACGTACATTTAGGGTCTTATTAAACGGACACCATGGAAAGTTGAAAGGCCGCGCCATTTCGAGATTTCGCTCTCTGTAAATATTTAAATTGCTCTCAACCTTCGTCAATTCCTAACACAGTTTAAAGTAAGAGATATCCAAAATCTGAGATCACCATGAGCTTCAGAACCGATCGTATTGCTGAACTGGACCGTGAGAGAAGGAATTGGTGTTGGTGTATCCACGCCAAGGTGTTGAACGCTTGGTCGATTCACGAATGCTTTATAAAACGAGTTCTCCTCCTTGTGGACGAAGAGGTTAGTTGAACAAGTCTTTCTTAATTCGCTAAATCCAACAGTTTTTGATGTATAACAATTTATATGTTATGAAGGGTTACACAATCGAAGTGGCGTTTCTACAGGGTGAATACCCAAATATCCCGCCAAACCCTGAAATCGGTTTCTGGTACGATATTCGGGAGTTTAAATTAATCAATCCAACTCTCAAGGAGAGGAATACTCATCACCCATACCAAATCAAGTTTACGCATGAGTCAACCATGGATGTGATCCAACCTTTGAATCACAAAAATTACTTCCGCTTCGAGGATATCGATGATATAACTCGTGGCAGAGTTACTCATCCCGTTTCTTTCGGTATGTTTTATCTATAATTTCTTTAATATGTATATATTAATGTCCGTGGAATTATGAACTTGCGATGGTTGCTGAGATTCATTTAGTGGTCGTTTGGTCAGTTGAGGACGTTACTTTTAAGTGTATCATCGACCATTTCATCATAAGCCACACATTGCAAGTGATGACCCCTACCCAAAGAGACACCTTACGTTAATAGGACGGTATATCTTTAAAGTGTGTGAAAGCTAATAAACGCCAAAACGACTCACTCGAGATTCGTCAATGAAAACCGTATCAACCGGGTCCTCTCGGCAAAACGTGGTGCAGTTGGATCGTCCACCAATATTCTTTGTCCGACGTGAGTTACTTGCCCCATCGTCTCTATGGTTTCATTTCATTAGAATTATGGTATTGGATTTGATATTAAAAAACGTAACAACACAATGCAACGTTACCTAAGCAGCAGTTCTGGGTCCAAGGAGGCCATCGTTCATAAATTTGGTCGAAGGGGACGTAGTCGATGTAGTGATTGGTCGACAAGCAACGAATGTTGTCCACAACCGTCCTAGCAGTGAATATGATCCGGTAGTTGGAAGCCACGACCTTCACAGCGGATGTGTCGTCAGTGACGACGAAATTAGAGAAGGTTTTCCACAAACCCTCCTCAATCCCCGCAGAGAACTGGGGCAACAGGTCCTCGGTGATTGTTGCCTGCATCTTATCGCCCTAAGGTTGGGAAAAAAGTTCAACCATGATCTACATGAATCATTTAATATTAAGTGCATATAATATGATGATGAGACGAGTCACTTACGAACACATCCGAAACAACCATTTCGAAGGTGACGATGTTCGCTTCTCTCTTTCTCCACTTGCGGATGATCTTAACAGAAACCTTCCAATCAGAACGCCACGTCCGGAGATCGGATAGCCTGTCGAAATGCACCATGACTTTGTTGCACTTATGTTTACTTAGTGATGTGATATTTTGGTTTTTGAGAGACGAATACATACTTCACCGGGTGTGTATTTGTCTTCTTATATAATCCGTGAAGAAACACAAACGGATGTATCATATTGTGGTTTTTCAAACGTCGTGACTGCAATCTAGACAGATACATAGCATTTAGATAATTAACATGTGTAACAGCCGGTTAAGCGAAGACGATACATCGCATGCACCACTTAATTATGACCCTATAGTCGACGTTATATATAGCCGGAAAATATATTGGTTCATTTAACAAACCAATTCAATGTAAAACTTTATAAAACATCAAGGAATAGATCTCATCTGGTATAAACTCACAGATAAAGGCTGATATATAGTGCAAATGAACCAATAACGTTGAAGAACTGTATATTATGAATAAAAATAATTAAAGACAAGCTCAGGCATTGCACTGTGTATAAATAAAAAATTATTTTTAAATAGTTTAGTAGTAGAGGCAAAATCTTCTTTCTTGCTAATAGACGGAAAACTGACGCCTCAGCTGCGACGGCGGAATCTTCTGTCCGATAGGGTTGTTTTACCTCCCAATTTCTTGAATCAAGGTGTTTAGATCTGGGATAAGTACTACAAAAGACACTCCCTACAAGTCGGCGACGGAACATTTAAGGAAGAAGAGATTACAGAGGTCGGGTGAAATCAGAAAAGGCGAGTAGTTTCGATCCCTCTATCATCACCGGTGTTGAATCAGAAGGTAAGTGTTTGTCTTGACTTCCTACTTTAAATTGGAAGAGGGATTGTTCCCCCAAATTCTATATTACGTTGGAAGAGTATATAGCAAATACAATTAAGTATCGATTTGAGTAGCCCAGGATGTGAAATCAATGAATAGTTTTGTATTTGCGGCGGGCAGAGGCTAAATAACCCTAATCGTCAACAGAGTGAACTTTGGTAGACATTGGTATTAGGGTTAATTGGTTTAGTGTACGTACATATTAATATGGTATTAGGGTTACTTCGTGGTGATAGGATGGATCCCGAGGCTGTAGAGATCGTTCCTCAATTGAGCTTGGATCTACCGAGGAGGTTATTTGCTCTTGACCGTTACCCTCTCAAAACCAAGATAAATGCGTATTCAAAACCGGAATATCTTTCTACAATATCGAGGGTGCTGAGTGGAACAAAGGAAATGGAAAACTTGTTGGAGTCTCCATTTGGGCAGCTTTTTCGTATCCCTGCTAACAAGATCTCGTTCTCCGGTAAACTTGTTCATGGATTTGTTTGCCGTCAATTGGTGACCAAAAAGCGGCATGAGATGTGGATTGTGTTTGGTGGCAATCCAATCAAGTTTGGTTTACAGGAATTTGTAGAGTTGACAGGGCTCGAATGTGGGAATTATCCTAAAAGAGAGATGTGGAAAGAGCTACAAAAACGGATAAAGGATGTAAGACTGTTTGGGAGTTTCTATTCGGGGAAAACATGGAACCAACGATCTCCGAGTTGGTAAAAAGGTTGGAGACTGAGGAATTGGAAACGTGGCAGAAAAACTAGCTTTAGCGCTGATTATAATAGTTGATGGAGTTCTAACATGCGCCACGCAACCAGTAAAACCAGATCCGAAGACAGTGGAGATGACCAAGAATATTGATTTTTTAAAAAAATATCCATGGGGAAGGTTGTCATTTGAACGGACGCTGTAGACTATAACAGGATTTAAATGTCCAGCAGACGTAGACAGCTTAGTAAAAACTTTCAAGCAACAATCAGTTGCTGTTCATGGATTTCCTCTAGCACTCCAGCTGCTGGCTTTCCAATCTGTCCCTGCAATTGCAAGATTAGTACCATCTGACGTTCAAGATCAGGCGTTTAATCAAAGATCGATCCAGTTGACTGTCGGAAGAGGAAAAGAGTAGACACCGCAACAATTGACAATAAGAAAGAGAAGAGCACGAGAACTGATGCGCGACCGGGGGGTACGCACGTTGTTCATGAACGTTTGGACGATGACCAATTTGAAAGGTTTAAGGCGGAACTATACCGGTTCTACAGGAAACAAGAAGCTCTGATGAAGGAAAATCAGGCAAACATGGAGATTTTCGTACGTACAGAGATCCGCAAGGAGATAAGAGCTGCACTATTAGAGGTTAAAAGAAACGAACATGGGGAACCTTCGACGCTTCGCATACAGTTTCAGAGAAGAAGTATTCAAAAAAAAAGAGGGAAAACTATAAAGTTTAGAAGAATGAGTTCAATGGTTATGAAAAAAAAGGAGAGAAGGTCGAAAAGGGGATGCGCTGCCACTGCTAAGGTTGATATGACAAATAGCTTAAGGGTAGTAATTGTCTCACTACTTACATATATTAATTTATGTTGCTATCGTGGTGTGCACAGGGTGATCGGAATAATGATGGTTCGAAGGATGCCATAGATGGTCAACACACTGTAAGTGGTGACTCTTTAGTTGGAGGCCAGGTAATGGACAACAAGATCCTCTTTAGAATACGACTCAATCAACGTAATGGGGGTGTTTATGCTTATGCACCTATCATATACGCTTTATATATTTGACCGTAGGATACAACCCGTACTCATATTAATGAGTGGGTAACCGATAATAACGACTGTGGCCTGAACGAACCATCCCTGGACAATGAAGTTAATGAATGTCGCCAAGATAGTGACGCGGGGGACATTGCTGTCGAGTTATCACCAACTAAAATCGTATCCGATGTAAGTATTTGACACGGAATGGAGATTACAACACTAAATTCGTAATAAAGCATTGTCCACCTTTAATTGAACAGATATTGCTGCAGCTGAATACTAAAATGGAACCTGATCTGCATTGTAACAAAATGGTAGGTCAGGAAGTAACCATAAAAGGGATAACCATCTGTGGGTTTCATATATATTCGGTTATTTGTTTATCTCCTCTAATCTACACGTGTGCAAAATTTTGCTTCTAGCAACGGACCTACTACGAACACGCGTCTTAAAAGTTTCATTATTTTGAATAGGAGGATGGGGAAGAACTGCATCAAGAAGGCGGGAAACTCGAGTGGTTTAACAGTAACGGAGGGGACATAAGACGTCAGGAAGGCGAGTCAGATGAGGGTTGTAACAAAACCGAAATACCTGTAGAAAATGAAACTGCAGTTGACGGTGAACAAGAGGCAAGTGTCTAACTTTGATGATTTTGAGTATTTGTGACATTTGTGTACGTAAGTATGAATCTATGTACGTACACCTTATTAGGCCGAAGTCCAAGCACTACAAATTGAAAGCGATGGCATGGAGGGCTGTAACAAAACTGATGGACAAATGGAACTATTCATCCAAATCCACAGTAGGTTATTGGTGCACCAGGCGTTCCTCGAACCCTGGTCCTCACCCTTTAACAACCTTCCCACAGGACAAGCTGTCATTAATTGATCTGCAGGTCAATTGGTGGCAACTTGTCCTGTGGGAAGGTTGTTAAAGGGTGAGGACCAGGGTTCGAGGAACGCCTGGCGCACCAATAACCTACTGGTGGATGTGGATTTCCACAGTGATGGGTTAGGATTGATGCCCTGCAGGGCCAGCTTGGGGTCCGTTTGGGCGGCTAGCAGTGAGGCTAGTGGGCTAGCAGTGAGGCTAGCGGGGTCCACGGGACGGGTTGTTACAATAAAAATCAGGTCAATTGGTGGCAACTTGCCTGTGGGAAGGTTGTTAAAGGGTGAGGACCAGGGTTCGAGGAACGCCTGGCGCACCAATAACCTACTGGTGGATGTGGATTTCCACAGTAATGGGTTAGGATCGATGTCCTGCAGGGCCAGCTTGGGGTCCGTTTGGGCGGCTAGCAGTGAGGCTAGTGGGCTAGCAGTGAGGCTAGCAGGGTCCACGGGACGGGTTGTTACAGAAAGCGATGTCGAAGAGGGCTGTAAAGAGACTAGAGGTCAACCAGATCAAAGTCCCGGGGAGGAATGTATTCCCGGTGAGTCAGACAATTTAGTGCCGCAGACGGTTATTATTGTGGATGAAACAGGACGGTCTGATATATTGATAATGGAGATACATGCGAGTCAACCATCCGAAGCCATAGTGATAAAAGCAGGGTCGGTTTCATACGACCCTATGGAAGATGTTGCTGATGGAAAATTCGCCAAATTCACCGAGTTGATAAAACAAGATAATGTGTAAGTGTAGTATATATTACTCCGATGACATATTGATATCCTCAATCATTGATATAGGGTATCCATAATTAAAAAATTGCACAGGGTACACACCTTTTTCGGATTCCGCAAGGCAGATATCCTATTCTTCTCTACTCTTATATCGTCCCAAAAATGGGTCCATAGTCAGGCACATATTTTAAACTTTAACTACACGATTTTGGTGTGTTCATGGTTTCTTGTTGGATTTAAATCCCACAACGGGTTTGCATTTAACTGCATCTGCAGCACATGGAGATGATTGCCCTAACGCTGTGGCACAAAAACAGAGAAGAAATGATAAAACAAAGGACCGTAATTTTGGACGACGTTCTGTTTTACGAGTTGACAAGAAGGTTCCAAGCATTCAACAGGAGCACAGCGAAACGGAATTTCAGATGGGACGAAGTACTCATTGACATCGTCAATGGGGAAAGGATGCACCACGAACCAAGGTTGAAGTGGGTTACAGATGTCGACGTTATATATGCTCCAATGAAATGGAAATCTAAGCATTGGGTAGGAGTGGGCATAAATCTTATAACGAGACATGTTTCCATTTACGATCCTTTGATGACCTCCACCAGAGAAACCCTTGTAATGTCCCGGATCAAGCCGGTGTGTGAGATGATACCGTACCTACTTCAGAGGGTTATCGATGTCAACTACCCTCTCGATCCATTTACCGCTGAAAGGGTTAGCCTAGTAGGACAAAACTTGAGGACGGGAGATTGTGGACCTTTTACTATGAAGTTTTTAGAACTGTTGAGCATGGGTAAACCGATCACTGATTGCTTGAAGATCTGCGACAACAATATTGACAATTTCCGAAAGAAGTTCGTGATGGACGTCTACGAAGCTGGTATTGGTCCGATAAATTAAGTAGCGAATAAACATTCTTCCTGGTTGTACTTATTACTTTCACGCAGGTGGTCCATATGATCCGTAACAGTCTCTTAGGATGATTATGGTTCGCTGACTTTGAGTACAATTTAATTGCCTCGCTCATCATATCATAGGATTGCCAGTAGGGACAAGTTAGTGTGCTCATAATGGATAGAAACTAAGCACCAACCATCCACCTAAAAATAAAGTCTATAACGGTAGAAAAACGATTGTACGTACACTGATGAATACACGTACGTGTGTACACAGACCATAAATATACGTACGTCTGTACACAGACCATAATAAGGCCGTTCCTTAGTTGATGGTACGTACATATATGAATATATGTACGTCTGTACACAGACCATAATAAGGCCGTTACTTAGTTGATGGTACGTACACATCTGATAAAGGCCTAACATATACTAATACTGGTTAGAAAGACGTCATAATGATACATATCTACACCCTCCAATATACAAAAAACACTACACCTGAAGAGGGTTTACAAACAACCGATAGGAGCTATTTGAGTGACCAGACCTCGGAAAATCTAAGAACGACATCCTCAAATCCCACATGTTACCAAAATAATGACCAAACACGCATCTTCTATTAGCAACACGCGTAAAATCAATCTTCAATTTTGCAAAATCATACTGCTCCGGTAATGTACATGGAACCTCTTCAACTTTTTGATCCCGAGTTGAACTCAGCTTCCAGATAATCTACTGTCTCCGACGTAGCATCTAGTTGGAGAAAGCAGTCTCGGTCTGGGACCTCATCAAACACGTCTGCAGCAAGTTTCATCCTAATAGAAGGCATGGCCACATCACATAGGCCTGTGTAATTTACTCCAAGAGCTATACACTCTAAGCACTTCAACGTGTACACACCACAGTCACCTTGTTGATAGTTCTGTGGGAGTGTTTTCACCCGGTAGTAACTAAATGTCGCCGCCCCAATATGCTCATCTTTGTACCTCCGGTTATATGCTTGTATCAAGCGTGGAATCATTTTTGCGAACGGTTTGCACTTCTTTTGTAGACTCTCGTCGGTTCTACCGCTGTTTATGCTATCGTAAACTCTTAGCCTCCGCTGGACTAAGTCAGCTTCGATGGCTACCCAATGGTTGTTATCGAGGTTGTATGGGAAGAGCAGGGTGTCTACATCGTCAACCCACACTTTGTTTGTCATTCCGTATTTTGGCAGCCTTCCCACGTACGTCTCAAAACAACCTTCTCCAAAAACCCATTGATTAGAGGCTTCCATTTTAGGGAATTCGAGTGCCCACATACTAACAAACAAAGGATCGAGAAAAGCAATACGATCTGTTTTATATGGGGATGGCGTTTGCATCCCCCTAATACGGAACATATGCATACATGTAACCATGTGCTGCAACACGAGTGACATCTATCAAGCATTAGTATACCATAGTTAACTGCGTCAAATGTTATGCTACGAAGCTTACCGCATCCCATAACCAGCCGAATGTTGTAGTTGGCCACAATTGTTTAGGGGTCAGGAGGCGAAAATAAAATTCGGCATTTCCAGTGGAAGGTACTTTAGCCCTGAATACCAAAATTAACAAATCAGTTATAGATCGTAGTCCTCAAATCCGAATATAGACACTAATTATATACAACTCTAAATAAAGACTTACAAATCATCAGTTAGGAAGGACATCAGCTTTGCAATTTTCTCAGGACTTGCCTCACTAAAAGGATCGTACACTGCGGGAGATAGGACTACAATGTTGCTTTCACGTCGGGTCATTAATGCAGCTCGCATTGATTCGTCATTAGGGTTGGTGCCCACTGGATCTACTAATAGAAGATCAAGCTCTCTTGATGGAGGAAACACCTTTTGTAACAAATATGCAAAATACATGGCTTTCTCCTTATCTTTCACTGTATGAGACGATGCACGACTCCTGGTCTCATTGGTTAAATCCACAACAGATTCGCACTTTTGATCCGACGAGCGAGGGTTACCACCACTTACCGGATGGATAACATTAATAGGAACGGGTTGAGCACCTGCTCCATCAACTTTGTCATTACACTTTGCTCTTTTATCGCCTTCCTCTGTCTCCCAACTCTGTACTCTTTTGACACGTTGTACACTGTCTACCATCTGCTTTGGAATTCGCTCTACACTGTCCTCTGGTTCGATTTTAATACTCCCAGACCACATGACCTTATCCTTAATGGCTAACGAATTCCTAACACAACTAGCAACTTTATAACCATCCTTGTCCGAATGCTTTATCTGATATAGCCATGACTTGAAACAAAAGACATGTATTTGACGTTATTTACAAGACATTTGAAATATAATATGACGCTGTTAAACTAGAGACAAAGTATACAAATTGCTAAATTGTGTGTACGAAAAAATCATATATCAAAATAATTACAAAATTAATTATACAACTTCACAAAACTGAAATTGATATTGTTTCCTCGAATAGATAAATACAATGACTTCATACTGAACAATAGATATATAATAACAATTTTATCAATACGGTATGCAGATCATACCTCCTCTATTTTTTGTTCGTCATTTCTTAATGTAAGAGGTCCTTGCGTATGCGCTCCTCCATCCGTTGTGTTGATAACAACTTTCTTCAATAGTTGAACGTCACTCTCAAAGTTACCCATCCTACTCTCCATACCTTGAAGTTTGAACACAACTTCCGCTATTGCTCTAGAAAACGATATCTGAATATTATCCATTTTCACCCCTAGTGTTTCAACCATAGTAAATAACCTTCCACTACCATCTTCACCCTGCACACCTGAATGCTTATCTCCAGACGCCTTCTCTGCTTAACATTTGTCCCCAACACTTTCTTTCTGCTCCTTCGCATTATTGGGGACATTACGGATGCTGGTTGGGGCTGTTTCAAGGAAATCATCGTCACTTACCCCTGCAACATGTTGCCTCCTCTCCCTCTTCTTCGTATGTTCCCCCTTCCTTTTTTACACAATCCCATTCTCTTTCATCCACTTCGCCATTGATCACGTCTAACAGCAGATTATCCAGTTTCTTCTTCAAACCTTCTCCTACACCATACACACAATACTGTCCTGGCCAATCTGGATATATAAACTCCAAAGGTTTAGGTACTAAATGCTTCACCTGAAGCTGCATTTCAGATACCATAACTTTTAATAATCTATCACAAATAAAAAATGCAGACAAATAATCTATACGTAAATTGAAGGCATACCTCCCCATTATTAAGGAGTTTGCTCCCGGATATGAAGGCTTCGATATCCTTCCTTGGCCTCCCTCCTCTCCACCTTAACAGAGGCAAATCTACACCTTCTCTTACATTCCCGTAGCTAGCCCCCAGCACCTTCACGCTCTCAAATGCCCATATCAGCAATACATGGACACATCCATGGAGGGTATAAGCATTGTTAGGTAACCCAAGGACTTTGATGGAATCAACTAAACTCTTGAATCCAACCCTACCCCATTGAAAACTCTCAAATGCTTCTTCATTCAACGCCCGTTTAGCGTATTCCGAGGAATCGACTGTTCCTTGATAAACCAAGCACTCCAACATGAACAAAATACAACCGAGCTATCTGCGTCTTCATTTCATCAGACCACCCACGGCAGCTTCTCAAACCCTCAACTAGCTCCTCCCAGTTGGGTCCATTAAAAGCTTTCACCTTTAAAGCCGCCCATAAAGGTGTATGATTGACTTCAAACTCTGTTTCATCAATCTTCTCACAATTCAAACCACTAATTTCTTCATATTCATATAGAGAGAACCTCAACGGCTTTCCTCCAACCAAAAACCATACCTCCGAAGGAATGTTTATTGCCAATTGATTGGACAATATATAATGGATGGTCTTCCCACAAAACAGGTAGTCAGATTCGGCTAGATCCAATAGAACTCCCAGCTGCGAATTCTTTCTTATTTTTCATACACCTCATCACCAACAAAGCCTTTCAAACCACCAAGATTGGACAAACTACAATCGTGGTGCATGCTTCTCATCGGCAGTGGAAAATTACCAACCCCATACAACCTACTTGGATACCTCTTGCTTGACCCCATATCTACGACGAAGCTTTAGTTTAGTTATTAATTCAATATCACAAAACATTTGTTGCTTAGATTAGCAACGAAGCAACATGAAGTCACACAAATATCTTCCAAAACAGAGCTCAACAACATACGAAAACTAACATACAATATACAAGGCTACTATGTAATACTCGGGTATAAGAAAACAGTAAGCAATAGAGACTAAACCACGATATAGAAATTTACCTCGAGCAAATCGCTTTATTTCCCTCCTCCTCTACTTCAAACCACCTCGCCGTCAACTCGCCGTCACTGGTCCTCCAGCCAAACGTCCTCCACACAGATTCTTTTCACGCCGCAACCTATCTAAAAATAGCTGATCTCAACCCAACAATCGTAAGACAAACAACACAAAGATTCAAGGGATCGACTTAGGTTTATGATCTTTTTATTTTCACCTTTTAAGATTTTCGTTTTAAAAGAGAATGACATAAATCGTAATAAAACACATAACTCAGATATAGAAGTAATTTGCAAACTTTTATGTGTTATTCTAGTAAGACAGAAATCTCAATGTGTTAGTCTAGTAATAAACCTACTTTTATGCAATATTCTAGGTAATTTCCCTAAAATAAATATGACAGAAAATCATACATTTAAATCAATAACAATAACATAATATTTAATAACTGATTAAAAAATTGCTTAGCTACCAAAATATTATTTGTAAAATTATATAGTCAACAGCACAAAAAGCACTATACTGTATGTATATATTTTTGAAAAGTATAATCTAGTTGAATTATATAAACCCTGATATCTTAATATTAGTATAAAATAATCATTTTCCTTTATTGTTTTCTTATACTCCAATATAAATCATTGTCCTTTACCCAAAAATCTGTTTTATAGTAATGTATTCAATGTTTAATACCATAAATTATACAACAAGTGGGTTGATTGACTTTTGATAATAAAAGGATATGACAAATGATTTGTAATCCTTAATAATAAAGCAGATACTTAGAACCTTATCCTCCACGTATCAAAATACAATTGCATACCACAAAACCTACACCTACGCATTAAACACAAGATTATTTCCCTCACGATATTTTTTTTTGTATGTGTCTCTCTCTTACCATTAGCCGAACAAAGGGTAAAATAGTCAATCTCGAAACACCACTTCAGCGTCTTTTTTCGATAAAGCTACTTCGAGAATCGTAACTGAGGTTTATCTCTATGTTCCAGTTTACCAAAACACCATCGTCTATATCACAAATTTACGAAAATACCATTCTTCTCTCTCATCTCTTTTGATCATCGAATTTGGGTGAAATATCTTTTCTAATTGCTAAAAACTAAAAAAGGAAAAAGCATCAAACTTTGATTTCCTTTGCTTCATCTTCTTCTATCTTCTTCTTCTCGCTTTTGATACTTTTTTTATTTAGTTTTGATTGCTCTGTTTCGTTTGTTTGATGAGAATTGGGTTTTAATGGCAAAAGTTTCGTTCAAGGATTCTCTGAAAGCTCTTGAAGCTGATATCCAACACGCTAACACTGTGTAAGCCTCTCAATTCTAAAAACCCCTTTTTGCAATTTTTGATTTTTCTCTGTTTTTGTATTCAAAGTTTCGATTTTTTTATTTTTATTTTTTTTTTCTGGGTGGAATAAAAGTTTCTAGCTGAGCTTTTAGGTTCTGTGTCTTTGATTTTCTTCTCTAGGACCACAACAAAGTGTGTTTTCTGAATTTTTTCTTGTGGTACAGAAGAGTTTGGAATTTGTACGGATTGTTTTGTTTTTTTTTGGGTACTGAATTTAGGGTTTAATCTGGTTCTGAACAGAGTCCCATGTAAATTAAGTGATCCAACGACTTAGAGTGATGAAGTCATTTTTAAGGAGTCTTATCCTAAACACAGTTTTGAAGAGTGTTGACTCTTGAAATTGAACCAAGTCTTTGGTTGATGATGTTTTTTTTTGGTCTCGGTGGTAATATAGCTGAGACCTTTATTTTATTTGGTTTCTGATGGTAATATAGCTGAGTTAGGAACCTCTATGTCTGAAAAGTGAATGTTTTGGTGAGTTTGGTAATCAATCTCTTCTGCTGGTTATGTGAAAACAACTTATTACATCTGAGTATGCTTGATTCTATCAATACTTTGACCCTTGAATGTGTACTATGATCAAGTGGTTTATATTGTATCCGAGGGCTGATCTAGCTGGATTAGACAAGTTCCATTTTTGGTTGCGTGCATTGTTCAATCTGTTCTGATGTTTATGCCTGCGATCGTATCAGTATCAATACATCGAATAGAGAGTCTTGTTATGTTTGTGCTTTTTATCAAATTTTTTCGTTATGGTGATTATAAACTATGTCATTTTGTTTTCTCTCAATGAATAACAGAGCTTTAGATTATCCTCGGGAGAAGGATGGTGCGCGTGTTCAAATGAGACTGTCTTACAACCCTGCTGCCCAGTTTTTACTTTTCCTTGTTCAGTGGACTGATTGCCACCTTGCCGGTGCCCTCGGTTTGCTCAGAGTTCTCATTTACATGGTATATTATTCACTTCCTTCTCTTCCACTGCATTTTTCAAAACCTTTTCTTGTAATTGTTTGATTAATCTGTTCAACTGATTCAGACCTATGCGGATGGGAAAACCACAATGTCGGTCTACGAGAGGAAAACAAGTATTAAAGATTTCTATGGTAATGCTCAGATTCAAGTTGTTTGGTAATAAGTTGATAGTTATTCGTTATGCTTATGGGTTTTTTTTTTCTTCTGTATTGTGGAACAGCTGTGATATTTCCATCGCTATTACAACTAGAAAGGGGTATCACGGACCTTGATGATCGCAAACAGAAAGAGGTCTGTAAGATACGGTACAGAAACAAAGATGAGACTGAAAAGGTCAAACTCTCGGAGATTGACATCGAGAGAGAAGAAGAATGTGGGATTTGCATGGAGATGAACAACATGGTTGTTCTCCCCAATTGTACCCATTCTTTATGCATCAAGTGTTACCGCGATTGGTAAGTCATCAATTCTTTAAAAGGGTATCTATCTCCTTCTGCGCATAACCGATGATTCAATCATAACTGATGGTGATCTTGCAGGCATGGGAGGTCAGAGTCATGCCCTTTTTGCCGGGACAGTCTTAAGAGAGTAAACTCAGGAGACTTGTGGATGTTGATGGAGAAATCAGATACAGTCAATATGTATACAATTGCGCGGGAGAATAAGAAAAGGCTGTTTATGTACGTAGAGAAGCTACCTCTAGTGGTTCCAGATCAAGTGTTTGCATCTTCTCCTTACGATTGCCATGTCAAGTGAAGTTAAGAAGAAGAAGAACCGGTTCTGGTAAAACTTTATCTGAATGTAAATATAATGTTTTAGAGTAAAGTAGTAATTAAATATAGTAACCATTTCCGGGGGAAGTCCATTTCTACTTGCTTTTCTTTTTATCTGCATCTGGCTTTTGGTTCCCAAACTCTTTTATTTCTATTGTACATTCATGTCTGAACCTAAAAACCACTTCTTCAAGAAGTGGCTTTTACTCACAAATCTACACTCTCTGTTCTTGTTTCAGCTCTTCTTTAAGGTACATAGGAAATATAGTTATGCTATTTATCTGCAATATCAGTGAGAGACCTCTCTTCTTTAACACTATTAATAAAAAGAGAAGAAGCTGCATGATCATCCAAAAACATGTTGAAGTTTCCTTAAATTTTATTTCTGTCAATTTTTGGAGAGTCAAAAAGATCAGGTCGAGCTGGATTCTTGAAATAATGGTGCTTAGTTTTTATTAAGTTCTATAATTAGATAAGCATTTTTTATTTTTTTGATAAACTATAATTAGATAAGCATATATAAAGAAAAACCTTAAATAAACTGCATGTTTGTAAGATCATTTTCTAAGAACGTTTTCTAAGAACATTTTCTAAGAACATTAAGCTCTCGTAGTAATCGGAAACAGTCACAGAAATGTCACTGAGTCGCTTAAGCTCGGACATAGGTAATCTTTCAATTGTGACACTTCTCATGCTTTTCCTATCCAAATTGTAAAAGAAAAGACGAAACGGATCCGACAACTCTTTTCGAACTAGACAAATCTCGCCGTTATAAAAGGTATCCATGACGTTAAAGTCATCACCAGCAGCTGACTGGGGCAAATGAAAAGTGTTCATGGACCATTCGTCTTTCTCAGCATCTTCCACAACCCACATTCGAAAACTACCCGTACGAGGTTTCTCAACCACACCAATTTTACCTCTGTAGTTGATCAGAGTTTTATCTGTAACTGTACTAGCCCACTTATCAGCACGCCACATATTCTCATAACCCATTGGTATAAGTCTGCTTGGTACATTGATGATGTTAAACGTTTCAAGCCTAACATCAAAACTCACAATTATAGAATTACTATCCGGGGAATAAGTGTCCTTCAAGGCAGCCCCGTAGTACAGTGTTCCGTTCATATACATCCCCCGGGTTTGAATAATATGAGGACAGGTGATACACGGAGCCTCTCTCCAAGCTTTTTCTCCTCCCAATACAATAACCTTATGCTCCAATCTCCAAGGCAAATCATCAACGGCAAGCACTTTATACTGATCTCCAACAGGATCGTACCCAAACATGTATCTGGGGCGTGGAAAAACTTGTGGATACTCTTTGAATTCGAAGTCGGGAAAAATATGCACCTGTCTCCTGCTGGGATTACAAATCGCAACATTTTTAAAACTTCCAACGCAAATCAAACCCCGACCCGCATTATACACCATTTTCCCTTTAAGGTTGAGTAGGCTCAAATCTCCGTAAGGTACATAACATGAAGAAGAAGAAGAGGAATACAAAGATGTGTTTGTGTTAGGCGAGGAGACTAACATAAGTTTTTCTCCGTAGAAGTCTTCAAAGGCAATGAGAAGACGAGGAGATGAGGAAGAAGCAATAGTCAAATGCCGTTTTTGGAAATCTTGGCTGGTGATGATAGAGGACCAAAGCTTCGACACACATCGAAATCTCAATAGAGACTTCACAGGCAATCTTAAGAGTATCTCAATCTGGAGCTCAAGAGGAATGCAGATCGGTGTCGGATCCATTGACGCAGGTGAAGCTAATACAGAGTAGACGAAGGCAACTACTCGCTTTAACATTCTTCGCTTACCTTTCTTCTTCTGGTGGATGCACAGTAGCCGAGAAAACACAATTTCACTCGTCTTCTTCAAAAATTTTATAACCAAAAGTACGTAAAATTTGTGGGTTATTGGTTTGAGATTTTCATAGAGTTTTAAGACTTTAAATGTTGTTGGCTAGAATCTGTTGTTATTAAATCAATATTTTGTTTAAAAGTCATTTAAAATCTAAATAAATTTGAGTTGTTGGATTAGACTTTTATTAAGTCAATAAAAGTTTTGTGTTATTCAATTAAAATAATAGAATTTAGTATTGTTAATGAATTCAATTATTATGTTCATGATTTTACACACTTTCTTTACAAAATAAATCCATGAAAAGTATTATAAAAATACAGATATTGGCTCTGATTGTTAGCCTATTTTAAAGACTTCAAAAATGTTTAAAGCCATAACAGTCATTTTTTTACCAATCAGACTTTTTTGGCTTTTAATTTTTTTAAAGTTATGAAAGTCACTTTTTTTTTTTCTCTTCCTTGTTTTCTTTTTTTTTAAAAGCGTCAAATTCATGCTTTAAAACAAAACAACTTTTAAAGCATTCTTTTTTTCACCTTTTTATATTTAAAAGCTCTCCAAAAGTATATATAATTATTTTACATATTTTATTTTTATAAATTAATTATTCTCATTTTTCTCTTTCTTTAAAGACCCATTTTAATAATAAATTTTATTTTTTCATCATCATCACTAATAATACTATAAAAGAGTTTATGAAATTCATCATTAATAAGAGAATAACATTCAAACAATGCATTGATTTATGGTTAATGGATTTTTGACTGCTCATATAACTACTCAATAGAGAAAAAAAAAACATTCAAAAAAATTAAAAGACACTATTGATATTTGCAAGAATAATCAATCAAGAATCAATCACCAAAGACAAAAGAAAAACCAGAATATTGTTAGCGAAATTTTATATTGACTATTGGATTTATTACTATATTTTTATTTATTGTTGAAGTGTCTTGTTACCAAAATTTTATATTGACTAGAGTGACAAATAATTAATTGAAGTTACATTCTATTTTTTTATTAGTTTTCAAATAAAATTTCCTATTTGATTGATTTATATTTTTTTATAATTTTAATTTATCATTAATAAAATTTATTTTGTCATAAAAATGTTATATAAATTAATTTCTGACATAACATATATTTATTATTAATACTTATAATTATAATAAAAATAACAGCTACAACTTTAAAAGTTGTTGGTAAACAATCAGATTTTAACAGTTAAAGTTTCTACAGTCAAAGCATCTACAACCAAATTATCTACAGCTAAAATTTTAATGTCAAAGTCTTTACCGCCATTACCAATCAGGGCCATTATTTATATTACTTTAAAAAATTTTAGAAAACTAATTAACAAGACTATAAAATACTCTCTTTTTGATGATTTTAACATTCTTTATAAATTAGAATCCAATAACAATAATCTTCACTTTTGTTTCTTTACAAAACCCTAAAAATAATAAACCCTTTTTACTAGCCTAAGCAAAACCTAACTTGACACCTAAGTAGACAAACAATATATGTACCACAAAATCAACAAGATCCGCTCGGCCCAGATAAAATAATTGGGCCTTAATCTGGGTCGGTAGCTTAGTAAGAGCTCGGGTCATAAGAAAACCCGACCCGCTCAGCTAATCTTGATCGATCTCGATTTCTTAAGTTTTAGGGTTCCTTAAACTTGCTCGGCCACGAAACCGCAGAGAGAGATTTTGAAAGGATGAATCCATTGACGCAGGTGAAGCTAATACAGAGTAGAAACGCAAAGGAATCAGATTTAGGGATCTCTAGCGAAGCTTCATGGCACGCTGAGTTCAAAAATTCTGCTTATGTCTACGCCGGATTGCTACCGTTCGATCTCACGGAAGGTGATATCCTCGCCATCTTCTCACAGTAAGTTTAGTTTGTTTGCGTTTCTCAAGTTTCAATTTTTCCAAATGGGTTTCTTTTTTAAAGTTCTTCTTATGCCTTTCTTTGTTTTGTAGATATGGTGAAATTGTTGATGTCAATCTTGTTCGAGACAAGGCAACTGGTAAATCTAGGGGCTTTGCGTTTCTTGCTTATGAAGATCAGAGAAGTACCATTCTTGCTGTTGGTTAGTGTCATGACTCTTGCATTATTTGGTTTCATCAATGTGGATTTTACTCTTCCTTTTTATAGGTGTTGTAATTGGATTCTGTTTTGTGATTGCAGATAATTTGAATGGAGCTCAGTTGTTGGGGCGTACCATTAAGGTGAATCATTGTGGCAAATACACTAAGCGAGAAGAAGAGGATGAAGAGACGCAACGGCAGAACAGAGAAGCTCGTGGTGTATGCAGAGCTTTTCAGAGGGGAGAGTGTACTCGTGGTGATTCTTGCAAATTTTCCCATGATGAAAAAGTAAGTAAGCTAATTTATTTGGATGATATTGTTGTACAACTTATTCTTTCAACATATTGTTTATGATTAATACTTGATAGAAGTTAACATTTATTTTCTTGAACCCTGACAGAGAGCTGCAAATACTGGTTGGGGTCATGAAGAGGACAGAAGTTCCAAGTGGGATCATGACAAGTTTAATGGTGCCAAAAAGGGTGGTACAAGTTTTGGCCAGCGAGGAGATTTCATCAAACCTGATGCGGAAGAGAAAGGTTACAGAGAAAAGGGTCATGGAGGAGATGGTTCGTATGGTCGCCCTAAAGAAAGAGAAAGAATGGAAAGGGAGGATAGGGAGCCAAGGTATGATAGGAGGGAACAAAAGAGATCAGGACGGCATGATGATTCGCAATCTAGAAGACACGATGCTGATGTTGATTATGTAAGGGAGGACAAGAGATCCAGAACAGATGATTGGGAGAAACCGAAGGCGGAATCCAGAAGAGATCATTACGACAGGGAGGAAAGAGGTTCAAGTAGGCGATCGGATACATCCACGAGGCAAGATAGGGATTTTTCAAGAAGGGAAGATCGCCGTCGCTAAAGGGGTAGATAGTAGTGGTATGCATACTCGATGGTTGTTAGTTGTAGCTAGAGTCTGTGGGAATGAGCTTTGTTGTTCTTTCCAAGAGAGTTCTTGTTGGGGCTATATAAACTGCTTCATTCTGTAACTGTCACTCTATATTTGTCATGATATTTGTTGTTTTACTGTTTGGAATGAAAGAAGTCATTATATCTTTTGGTTCATTTACAGAATCTTTTTGCTATCTCAAGTATACCTTTGTTGTTAGTGGCTGTGTTGACCTGTGCTTACAGACTCGGGTGTTCTACAGAGATGAGTGATTCTGGCTCTCCTTGAATATGGATTACTGCAACGCTTGCAGTTCCTAAGAGGTAAGCTGCAAATATTTTTCATTTTAATGCAATTCTTATATTGACCATCTCTACAAAAAGCTGAACAAAGAAATATATCGACAAAGAACTCATTTTGGATCAGTCTGGAAGTGTTTTATGTGATTATTACGATTTTTGAGTTGCAGTACGTCACCCCAAGGAACAGACAATTTGCATGTTTTTGTCCTACAAAAATATGAGAAGCAAGAAAGCAAAACTTTGTCGGTTGGTTGATTTCTTCACAAATCCGATCCACGAGGTCTACAGCAAAGTCGTGAAGACAAGGGCATTGTTTTGACTATTCAGACAGTTGACTTCTTGACTTTCGTGGGAACAGGCAAGAAGGTTGGTAGACATTTTATGCACACAGTCGATTCTGGAAAAAATCTTACAGTTTTCTCTATGTGGTTGGGAACCATTAATGTAATTTTCCAAGTTGCATTATCACCACAAGTTAAAGGCATTTTGCAATTGCGTCGTCCCTTATATTCACTTTCCTGCAAAAGAAGCTCCACAAGCTTTTATAACTAAAACAAGCATGATCAAACTGTTTGTCATACTTTCTTTCAGTGCTCTCTTGTTACTTGAAGCATGTGGTTTCACCGATGAAACTGATAGACAAGCGTTGTTGGAGTTCAAGTCTCAAGTTTCTGAAGGCAAAAGATTTGTCTTGTCCTCATGGAATCACTCTTTCCCTCTCTGCAACTGGAAAGGGGTTAGATGTGGCCACAAACACGGGAGAGTTACTGGTCTGGACGTCGGAGGATTGCAGTTAGGCGGAGTGATATCACCATCTATTGGTAATCTTTCGTTTCTCGTATCACTTAATCTCTCTGATAACTCTTTTGGTGGTACTATCCCTTTAGAGGTGGGAAACTTGTTTAGACTTGAACACTTGTTTGTGAGGTCAAATGCTCTTAGAGGAGAGACTCCAACAAGTCTATCTAACTGCTCTAGATTGTTGGAGCTTTATTTGGATTTCAATCATCTTGAAGAAGGGGTTCCTTGGGAACTAGGATCATTGACAAAACTTGTAACTTTAAATTTTGGTGGGAACAACATAAAAGGAACTCTCCCTTCATCTCTTGGAAACTTGACATCTCTCAGAAATCTTGTCTTTGGCGTTAATAATATAGAAGGCAGAATTCCGGATGATATCGCTGGCTTGACTCATATGGTACACCTTGAATTACCATCGAACAATTTCTCAGGTGCTTTTCCTCCCGCTATCTACAATTTATCCTCACTTGAATTTTAAACATATTTGAAAATGGTTTCGCGGGTAGCCTAAAGCATGATTTTGGTACTTTGCTACCAAATCTTCAAGAGATATATATGGGCAAAAATTATATCACGGGAAGCATTCCAACTACACTTTCAAATATCTCGAATCTTCGAGCGTTAAGGATGGAGTATAATAGTTTGGCAGGAAGTATTCCTCCGAGCTTCGGAAAAGTACGAAATTTGCAACACCTTGGACTTGATGTTAATTATTTCGGAAGTGGCTATTTTGGAGATCTTGAATTTCTTGATGTTTTGATCAATTGCACCCAACTACAAGAGGTAGATGTTGGTGACAATAGGCTTGCTGGTGAGTTGCCTACTTCAACTGTCAATCTGTCCGCAAACGTCATCTATTTGAGCCTTCAAAAAAATCTCATATCAGGAAGCATTCCTCGTGACATTGGGAATCTCATCAGACTCCAAACACACACTTTGGTTGGCACAAAATTTATTGACGGGACCGCTCCCAAACTCTCTTGGGAAGCTTTCAGATTTAGGGGCGATCGTTCTTTATTCAAATAGAATGTCAGGAGAGATACCACCTTCAATAGGCAACCTCACTATGTTAGAAATACTATATTTGTATAACAATAGTTTTGAAGGAATGGTTCCTTTCCGTCTAGGTAATTGTAAGCACCTATTAGATTTACGGATTGGGTATAATAAGTTGAATGGGGCTATACCTAAGGAAATTATGCAAATCCCAACCCTCGTTCGCCTAAGCATGGGAGGTAATTCATTGACTGGCCCTCTACCAAACGATGTTGGAAGACCACAAAATCTTGTTGTACTGTCTCTTGGGAATAATAACTTATCAGGACAACTCCCACAAACCTTGGGAAAATGTCTCTCGATGGAAGCCATTTATCTACAAGGAAATTCTTTTAATGGAGCCATTCCAGATGTAAGTGGTTTGATGGGTGTTCAGAGAGTTGATTTGTCAAATAATAATCTCTCTGAAAGTATACCTAGATACTTTGCAAACTTCTCACTGTTCGAGTATCTCAATCTATCCATTAACAATTTCGAAGGACGAGTGCCATCAGAAGGAAACTTTTTGAATGCTACTAAAGTTTCAATATCTGGGAACAAAAATCTCTGTGGAGGCATCAGAGAATTTCAACTAAAGCCATGCCTTGTCCAAGCACCACAACTGGACATAAAGCATTCCTCTCATGTAAAGAAAGTTGCAATTGGAGTAAGCCTAGGCATAGCTTTGCTTTTATTGTTGTCCGTATCTTTATTTTCTTTGTGTTGGTTCAATAAAAGAAAGAAGAACCAGCAGACCAATAATACAACTCCTTCCACATTGGATATTTTCCATGAGACGATATGTTATGGAGATCTTCGAAATGCAACAAATGGCTTCGCTTCAAGCAATATGGTTGGATCAGGTAGTTTTGGTACTGTGTTTAAGGCATTGCTTCCTGCTGAGAACAAAGTTGTTGCAGTGAAAGTTCTAAACTTAAAGAGACATGGAGCAATGAGGAGCTTTATGGCAGAATGTAAATCCTTGAAGGACATAAAGCATCGTAATCTTGTGAAACTTTTGACAGCTTGCTCGAGTATTGACTTCCAAGGAAACGAATTCAGAGCTCTCATATATGAGTTCATGCCGAATGGAAGCTTGAATATGTGGCTGCATCCAGAGGAAGTGGAAGAGATTCATAGGCCCTCAAGAACCTTGACACTTATTGAAAGGCTCAACATTGCTGTAGACGTGGCTTCTATGTTGGACTATCTTCATGTTCATTGTCATGAGCCTATAGGACATTGTGATGTTAAGCCAAGCAACATCCTTCTAGATGATGATCTAACTGCCCATGTTAGTGACTTTGGTCTGGCTCGTCTTCTCCTCAAATTCGACCAAGAGTTCTTCTTCAACCAACTAAGCTCAGCTGGCGTTAGAGGAACCATTGGCTATGCCGCACCAGGTAAAGCTATCACACAAGAGAAGTTATATGTGTTTTCTTTGAACAAAATTTATGTATTATATTTTTGCATAATAATCTTGATGTCATTTTCTGTGTGAATTATGGAGTAGAATATGGAATGGGAGGGCAGCCGTCAATACATGGTGATGTTTACAGCTTTGGGGTTCTCCTTTTGGAAATGTTCACTGGAAAAGACCAACCAATGAGTTATTTGGGGGAAACTTTACCCTAAACAACTACACCAAGTTGGCGCTGCCAGAAAAAGTATTGGACATTGTAGACAAATCGATTCTTCACAGTGGTCTGAGAGTCGGTTTCCCTGTTGCTGAGTGCTTGACATTGATTTTCGAGGTGGGACTTAGGTGTTGTGAGGGATCTCCAGTGAACCGATTGGCAGCGAGTGAGGCAGCAAAGGAGTTAATCTCAATTAGAGAGATGTTCTTTAAAACCAACAGACGTTGAAGTGTTAATCATCTACAAACTTTGCCTACCCACTTAAAAGCCTTAATCTGAGACGTATAATAGTATCATATTGTCTTTCATAATTTGTGGTTTTTCTATTTCCTCTGTTTATGCTCTGTTTTGTTTCCAGACATGATGGAATGTTTCTGTTTATAGTCTTGAAAAAGCTGAAGTACATGTGATTTATCTATCGCTCACATAGTCGACAAATTTGGTCAATGTCTTGGCAGGGATGTCTCCACACCGTTTCATTTGGTTTCAATGCATCGTTGGGAAGCCATTGGAGTCTCTTTTTGGATCTCTTTCTCATCTTCGGAAACTAGACTACAATTTGCAATTTCTTGGTAGGGAAGACATGTAATGCCAAATACGACTCTTTAAATCCTCACGCTAAGTTTTAAACCCATCACGAGAATTATTTTCATCCGTAGGATTAATCTTTTCTTAATTCATTCTTAATTTTTTATAATATAAAAACATCCCAAGTATCTTGCTGAATTAGTATGCAATGCATCTCCAAAAATTAAATCTATACCTCGTCACATAACTCTGACGAATAGGTTGAAAATGAGTGAAGCAAGAAAGGAGTTGTTGTCAATCAGAATGAGGTATTTTAAAACCAGAAGAACAGCCAGACGTTGAAGTGATTATGGTTTCCTCTACAGACTTTGTAACCCAATTATATAGGCCTGTACTGAAGCCTATGTAATATATAATCTGTTGTTTGTCTCTGTTAAGTATACATAGAAGGCTTTCAATAATGAGTACTTGTTTTTTATGCAGAGTAAAAATGAATGTTGTGTAACACTTAGTTTTCGAATAAATATGAATTTTGTGTTATTTGCAGACAAATGTTGTTTTACCAGCTTTAAAATTAGTAACCCTCAGATTTTAAGTAAATATGAATGTTTATATTAATCTCCACTATATTTGGAACTTATGTGTTCTGTTCTTCAGTCCACTTGCTGATTTCCACCCTGCATTTGTTTACTTTTGTTAAAACAAAGCCGTTTTTGCCAAGCTTTTTAGGTTCTGTTATTTTCTGGAGAAAAAGGTAACTGTGTGCCCTGAAATTGTGTATGATATAGTAGTTATATTGTGTTTTAATGTTAGAGCTCCAACAACCCTTGTTTGACTGTAATTATAAAGCTAAAATAGAGAGTAGTGTTCAATATGTTCTGTTGTTAATCTTAAACCATTTATTAACTGATGATGTTTGATTTGATTAATCAACAAGTTTGTTGTCTTTTTTCATACACACAACTAGTAGTTGAAATGGCTAGCTCAGAAACTTGAGAAAAAGGAACGATTAGACCCTACCCTCATTTCTTCTACTCTCTCGCCAAAATAAATTTCTTATATTGGTTATATTTCTTTACATTGTAGTTCTGAGAAGCGATTACAGTCAGTCATTGGTTCTCTTCTTCATCTTCTGTGTTACTGTTTTGCTTCTTTTAATTTCTTTGTTCCCTGCTATTAGGATCTTTGACGTACGGGACCTAGCTAGCTCACAAATATTTTTGTCTAGCTATGCGGTCAAGGCATTCTTGGTCAGAAGCATTGCTACATTCACTTTGGATTTTAATCTATATAGCCCTTTTTGCTTCATTTTTAATTTGAAAAACCCCTACTTATTCTTACTACCCCCTATCTTTTCTAATATTTTCAAAATCCATCTCTACCCTTCTTCCTTCTTATATTATATAATAAATTTGAATCACAAAAGAAAAAAAAAATAACCAATAATTAAAACTCTCTCTCCTCTCTAATTTGTCAAAAAAATCAAATAAAACAACGGTCATCCTCTTGTTGAGCTTGGAGACTCTCTTCTTCTTCTTCTTCTTCTTCTTCTTCTTCTTCATCCACCATTAACACACACTTGAAGGTAGTTTTAATCTCTCTTATTGTCTAAATTTCCTTAGATATAACATTGTTTAATGAAATTGTTGTGGAATTTCAATTTGAATGAGTGAAAAAATTGTAGATTTGTAAATTTATTTGGTCTTTATGCTTGTTAAGGTTAGTAGACTTGTTTTCTTAGTGGATTAAGGTCTTGAGTTGGTTATTATGATTGAGAAATGTTGAATTTGAGATTGAATGCCGGATTCTGTAAACAAATTTGGGGATTTCAGATCTGGGACAAAAATTTGGTGCAACTGAGACAAATGGGTACAACTATGTAGGAAATTAAGGATCCAGAAATTTGGTACAACTGAGACATATGGGTACAACTATGTAGGAAATTAAGGATCCAGAAATTTGGTACAACTGAGACATATGGGTACAACTATGTTTATGAACTGCTACTAAAAAATGGAAATTGACTGTTTTCTTTCTCTTTCTTTTTCAGGTGACAATGCCAAAGACTGCAATCATACGCTTTCTTTATGATGGATACTATTCAAGTATTGGAGAAGATGTACGATGGATTTCAAGAGAAGATAAGGAAGTGTATTCTTTTCTTATGAAGAAATCATCTAGTGACGTATCATATGCTAACTTGGTTGAGAAGATATGCAGCAAGATAAAGGTAGATGTGGCTATGAAAAATTTGAGAGTTAGTTACTTTCCCTTCTCATTCCCAAACTATAAGGGAATACCAAATTATATTCGAGATGATGAAGATATTGTGTGTTATTTAAAGGATGTGTCTAAAGAAGGGTTTAGAAGTGTTTTGCATGTCGAAGTTACCAATAATGAAGAACAAAATCAGGGGATCGATGAAAATGAGGGGTTTGATCAAGTTTTGATAAAAGATTTGGCAACAAAAAATCTTCCAAATAATGAAGAGATTGCTCTAATTGGTGGAGCGAATGATAGTGGTGGAGCAAATGATACTGGTGGAGCGAATAAAGAGATTGCTCTAATTGATGGAGTGAATAAAGAGATTGCTCTAGTTGGTGGAACGAATGGTAGTTGGTGGAACGAATGGTAGTGGTGGAACGAATTGATTTTTGATTGATGATTTTAGGAACGTTGGTGTTTGTATTTGTTCCGTTTCTGATTGAGTTGTCCTGTCTTGGTACAACTAGGTACAACCGGTACAACTATAGTCTATTACCAAAATATAAAATTAAATTAGAAAACTTAGAACCAAAATATAAAAATCTGGTCTTTTAAGGTTACTTTGTATGTAACAACCACAAAATTTTAACATAATCCACTTCACATGTGAAAAACAAATCTAAACCATAGAAATCCAAATTCTTCAATAAACAACCTTAGTATTTTAGAGTTTCTTTGTATATAATGACCACAAATTATGAGAATCAAGAAATAATGGTGATTTCAAACATTTATATACAAGATGACATAGGGATTCTATTCTAATTATGTAATATCATAAGTACAACTAGAAAAAATTGATCTAGAGTGAAAAACAACTAATTTTTGTGGTTTTTAAAACAAAGAACAACTATGTTAATTTAAGTACAACTGTATACAACTGGACAACTATATGAATTTTTGACGGCGCAAACAATTATTTTTTATACATGTGATGTTCTTTGACGGCGCTAGGTGTCACAATGTAGACTTTTGACGGCGCAAAAGGACAAAATATCAGTTGTAACAGATACCTAGTTGTACTTAACTTTACTCAGTTGTACCAGAATAATAGTAAAAAAAACAAAAAAAACCAAGAACATAGTTGTCCCTAGAAACACCAGTTGTACCTAAAATCAGTTGCATAATAAACACGGGATAATCCATAAACCCAAAACAAAATAACCCAAGAACATAGTTGTCCCTAGAAACACCAGTTGTACCTAAAATCAGTTGCATAATAAACACAGGATAATCCATAAACCCAAAATAAAATAACCCAAGAACATAGTTGTCCCTAGAAACACCAGTTGTACCTAAAATCAGTTGCATAATAAAGGATACACAAAAGACAAGTTGGATATCCACACAAGTTTTCAAAACTACACAAACAAATATCACTTCTTCGTTTTTTTCCCATCCGTGAAAGGAGTAGTGATGAACTTTGACGGACGGAGCTTCCTCTTCTCTCTGGGAGCTTCATGTTCTCCTTCACCATCACCAGTTGGCTCTCTCGTAGCTTCATGTTCTCCTTCACCATCACCAGCTGCCTCACCTTGTCCTCCTTTTCCTCCTTCTCATTCTCCTTGTTTTCCTCCTTCTCCTTCTTTTTCTCCTTCTCCTTCTTTTTCTATTCCTTCTCTCATCTGAACCTCAAATCCTTCTTGCATATCACTCACAGCTGGTCTCGTTCCTGTTCTTTCTCCCATCTGAATTTCAACTTCTCTTTCTTTTTCTGTTCCTGTTCCTGTATCACCAGCACTAGTTCCTTATGTCCTCCTCTGTATCCATCTCTGTTTCCTGAAATAAAAACACAATTTTACAAAGAAATTAAGTGTCACAGCATAGTTGTACGTAGTTGTAATATGTTGTACTAAACAAAATAAAAGATTGATATACTTATTACCTCCTGGTCAGAAACAAAATTTAAAAAGCAGTCTCATTATCTACATAAAACTCATACAATCTCATTACCGAAAGCAACAAGAGATAAAAACTCAAATAATCCAAATACAAAAACAAACTGAACATAAACTCCCACAAACTCAAACTCACACAATCTCACAAACTCAAAATCCGACACAAACTCAAACTCACACACACAAACTCAATCCGAAGACAAACACAAACTCACATGTTCTCGTATAAGAAATAAAATGCGTTTTAACACATTTCCCAAACACAATCCCAAACTCAAAACTCACAAAATTCATATCGTTTATCACACAATTTATAGAACTAAACCCAACAATCAGTAAAAATTAGGGATCAAAAGAAAGAAACAAAAAGAATGGCTTACATAACCGGCAGCTGAGAGAAAACGGATGGCAAAATTTGATTTCTCACGGTGGATTTCTCCAAAGAGAAGAAGAAAGAAGATTGAGAGAAAAGAGAGGAATAAGACGAAAGAGTTTTGGGAGAAGAGAGAAGAAAAGAAGATGAAACGAGACTGATCCTCTTCTGTGGCCGTCGACCCAAGTCGGAGAAGAAGACGAAAAAAAAAAAAGAGAATGAAATTAGGGTTTCGATGGATTTGGGGATTAAAAGATCCAAAATTAATATGGATATCCGAAACTAATATGGATCTAGATCCAAAATGAGGTTGGGTCTGTAAATATGTTAAAAATCCTAAATTTAATAGTCTTTTACCAATTATTTGAACAAAAAAACATTTAAATATATATTTTTTATTAGGAGGGGTTAAATAGAATGAAACTGGGGAAAAGGGGCTAGAGAGATTTAAATCCATTCACTTCTCAAAAACCCTCACTTATTCTCACTACCCCCTTCTTTAATGAGAGGACAAAAATACCCCTAGTTGTACTAGATATCCCCAGTTGCAGCTAGTTGTACTCAGTTGTACCCAACCAGTTGCACCCAGTTGTACTCAGTTGTACCCACCCAGTTGCACCCAGTTGTACCCCGCATAGTGGGATTCGAACCGTGGGCGCCCGCGCGTGCGCATGGAGCTCACAACCACTGAACTACTGTATTTTTCGTTGAACACTTACTAATTTAATTATATTTAACCTAAAACAAACTTTAGTAAGGGTAATATTGTCTTTTTTATTTGGGGGGCTAAATAGAATGGAATTTGGGATGTAGGGGCTAGAGAGATTTTAATCCACCGATATTTTGGGTGTTCGGTTTGGTGTTGGTTATGGCGGAACCGATTGGTACAATTTTTTTTCAAAAAACCAGAATAATTCGGTTCGGTTATCGGGTAACCGAATATTTTTTTAGTTTTAAATTTTTTTTTATTTTTTAGGAAAAAAATCTGCAAAACCGGAATTTACTCCTAAAATAACCGAACCACCCGAAAAAACCAAAATATTTGAAATAAAACCGAAAAAACCTAAAATCCCGAAATTATCTCTAAATAACCAAAAAATTCGATTATTTTTTTTGTTTTTAAACAAATTTCGGTTTTGAAATTTTAAAACCAAATTAACCGAGAAACCGAAATAATCGAATCAAAATTTATTTCAGTTAAGTTCGGTAAGATTTTCAAAACTCAAAAAAACCAAAAAACCAAAGTAACCGAACCAAATTCACCGAAATAACCGAAGTGCCAGGGCTAACTTTTTGACTGGTCTATGAAGATTTTGAAAATAAGAATTGTGTATAAATTACTAATTTTTGTAGTGATATTCCTTATAACTGCGAGGCCAAAGATTTTAATTTGCTTATAATTTTATAATATTTTTGTCCTGTTTGATAAACAACTTTCTTGATTTTGATTCTTTGGCTTTGATTGGTGACACAAACAAAATTTTACCATTTGTACAGCTTTGAATTTTTACTAATCACAAAAACTTTATTAAAAACTTTACTCTCAGCTTTTTGGTACAGCTTTTCTGTACAGTTCTTTCTTACAGCTTTGCACTATTGCGTAAAAGTTTACAGTTTGGCTACGTTACCAATCAGACCCTTTATATGAATCTTGTGTAAGTTGTGTTAACAGCTTTAACAAATGATAAGCATTTTCCTGGCGTAAATAAACGAAAAGTCCCAGTCGGATGTAACGTAAAAGTGGTTTTTTTTTTTTTTTTTTTTCGTTGATGGTTAACTCATTAACACCACATGACGTCTAAAAAAAGTTTAAAGACTCGTGAAATGTATTTTTGTCTTTCTAGACAGTTGACTACTTGACCTACACGGCATATGAGTCTAGACGGCAAGAATCTATGCCATTTTGGACAATTCTCTTTGGTTGTGAGATATTTCTTATCGCTATTTCTTGCTTCAAGTTTAATTTTCACCATAAGTTAAAGCATTTTGCAGTTGATTCATCTCTTATATATACCTTTTCCTACAAAACATGAGAAGCACCACAAGCTTTTAAACCAACAAAAGATAGAAAAATGGGAAGCATGAGAGTATTTCTTCTACTTGCTTTCAATGCTCTCATGTTACTTGAAGCACATGGTTTTACCGATGAAAGTGATAAGCAAGCGTTGCTCGCGTTCAAGTCTCAAGTTTCTGAAGACAAAAGAGTTGTCTTGTCTTCGTGGAATAACTCATTCCCACTCTGTAACTGGATGGGGGTTACATGTGGCCACAAACACAAGAGAGTTACTTATTTGGAGCTTGGAGGATTGCAATTAGGCGGAGATATATCGCCATCTATTGGTAATCTTTCCTTCCTCATATATCTTGATCTCTTTAATAACTCATTTTGTGGAACTATACCTCAAGAGGTGGGAAACTTGTTTAGACTTGAGTACTTGCTTATGGGCATGAATAATCTAGGAGGAGGGATTCCAGCCAGTATTTCTAATTGCTCTAGACTGTTGGACCTTGATTTATTTTTAAATCCTCTTGGACGAGGTGTTCCTTCACAACAAGGGTCATTGACGAACCTTGTTTAGTTTAAATTTTCATGATAACAATCTGAAAGGGAAGCTTCCAGCATCTATAGGAAACTTGACATCACTCATGCGAGCTAGCTTCGGAGGAAACAATATGGAAGGAGAAATTCCAGCTGATTTAGCTAGGCTGAGTCAGATGATGATACTTGAATTATCATTCAACAAATTCTCAGGTGGTATTCCCTCCGCAATCTACAATATGTCCTCACTTGAGAATTTATCTATGGCTTTTAATCATTTCTCGGGTCCCCTGAGACCTGATTTTGGTATTCTGCTACCAAATCTTCAAGATTTAAATATGGGAAAAAATTATCTCACAGGTTCCATTCCGACAACATTTTCCAATATCTCGACTCTTCAAAAAGTGGCATTGAATGACAACAATCTCACAGGAAGTATTCCTACCTTCAGAAATGTACCAGATTTGCAATGGTTAATTCTCCATGGCAATTCTCTGGGAAGTTACTCTTCTGGAGATCTTGAATTCATCAGTTCTTTAACATACTGCACCCAACTAGAGAAATTAGGGATTGGTGGGCATAGGCTTGGGGGTGAGTTGCCTATTTCAATTGCCAATCTGTCTAAAGAACTCACCGATTTAAGCCTTGAAAAATCACATCTTCGGAAGAGTTCCTCACGATATTGGAAATCTCATGGGTCTCCAAACGCTTCAGTTAAGTGATAATATGTTGTCTGGATCACTCCCAACATCTCTTGGTAATCTTTTTGGACTTGGGGTTTTAGATCTCAGTTCAAACAAAATGTCAGGAGTAATACCATCTACTATCGGCAACCTCACTCGGTTAGAAAAACTCTATTTGTATAACAATAGTTTTGAAGGAACCATTCCTCCAAGTCTCGGTAACTGCAGTGACTTGTTATACTTAGAGATTGGGTATAATAAGTTGAATGGGTCCATACCTACGAAAGTTATGCAGCTTTCACACCTTGTTACCTTTAACATGCCAAGTAATTCTATCACAGGCACTCTACCAAAAGATATTGGAACACTACAAAATCTCGTTCGACTATCTGTTTCGACAACAAATTAGCAGGAGCTTTCATAGACTTTGGGAAACTGTCTCTCAATGGAAGAAATATATCTGCAAGGGAATTCTTTTGATGGAAAAATACCAGATATAAAAAGGTTGGTGGGTGATACTAAGATTTTTGTGTCTCCTAGCAGGTTCAATTAACCTTAAGTGTTGTAGTATTTAAGGTGTCAATCCAAATGGGATGTTGCTAGCAATCAAGATGCAATCAAGGAATCACAAGTTAAGCCAATTCAAAGAGTGTTTTTATCTAACAGTCCTAGAATGATCAAAATGCGAAATGGAAATGAGTCACAGAACTAGAAACAATAATGCATGACAAGAAGCGAAAGTGAATAAAAACGCAAACGATTCTAAGCATGAACAAACGAAACAGTTCTAGGAATGTAATAAAAATCAGAAAGAAAGAAGTCCTAAGGATGGGGTAATTGATGTCGGTGGAGTCTCCTAGTCTAAAGAGTGTTCAACATACCATAAGCAAAGTATCCCTAAACAATGAACATCACAACTTAGCTAATCCAATCTCTTGGCAAAAGCTACTCAGACGCAACCACTTCCATACCTAGCTCTCGCTAGAGAAACGTGGTCGAGCAGGCATGACAGACAAGTTCATTCGCGTCAACAAACATCCTAAACAACTAATCTCTTAGGCTAGGAACGTAAGTCTCGGCACTAGTTGGTCAGACATTTCATCAAACACCTTTTGGGTGCGGAAATGTCTCGAACCTAGTTCCAATTGATCAGAGAGAAACAAGTAATTCTAACTCTAGTCCAGAAGGGAATTTTACAATCAAAGCTTAAACACTCTACATCCTAAGATCCTCCACCTAATCTATCCCATCCTCGGGAACTACCACACTACTCAGATCCGAAAATCATAGTCAAGGATGCAAACACAGAAATCATTGAATCAAGCATAATAAGATAGATAAAAATAAGATTAACAACTTTGTAGAAGGAATCAAATGCAAAATCTCAATAAATCTCAACGATATCGGAATACAAGTCGAGAACGTGTTTTTGATGCTAGGTTCAAAACCTTCGGGAACGAAAACGAGATTAAAAAATAAGATGTCTCCGCAAAGACTTAACAAAATGTATATATAGTAGTCCAACATGGAAAGCCCTAAAACTTAAAACGACAAGGTAAAGCGTCGGTTCGGTAATCTCTGAAGCATGTGAAACCAAACGTCTTTCTTCCCGACATGTGCGATCAAGTCTATGTGCGTCGAATGGAATCCAATGTCATCATAGCTCGGATGGAAGGCTGAGGAGCATGGCTTGGACGGATAGCTCGGACGGAACGGAGATGGTGACAATGGCTCGGACGAGACGGAGATGGTGACCATGGCTCGGACGAGAATGAAGATGGTGACCATGGCTCGGACGAGAATGAAGATGGTGACCATGGCTCGGACGAAACGAAGATGGTGACCATGGCTCGGACGAGAATGAAGATGGTGACCATGGCTCGGACGAGAATGAAGATGGTGACCATGGCTCGGACGAAACGAAGATGGTGACCACGGCTCGGACGAGATGCAGATGGTGACCATGGCTCGGACGAAACGAAGATGGTGACCATGGCTCGGACGAGAATGAAGATGGTGACCATGGCTCGGACGAAAATGAAGATGGTGACCATGGCTCGGACGAGAATAGCTTCCAACGTTTCCTAAATACCTGAAATACTCCAAAATGCACAATGTATGCAAGGATGATGCAAGAGCTACCTAGACGTGCAAAGTGTATAGAAAAACTAGAAAACGATGCAAACCAACGAGTTATCCTAGCTAAATGCATGATAAAAATAGGCTAAGGAGAGACAAAATATAGACATATCAGTGGGTGTTAAAAGGTTGATTTGTCGAATAATAATCTCTCTGGTAGCATACCTGGATATTTTGAAAGCTTTTTAAAGTTGGAATATCTCAATCTATCCATGAATAATTTCGAGGGGAGGGTGCCTACAAAGGAAGATTTCAGAACTCTACCACTGTTTTGATATTTGGGAACAAAAATCTTTGTGGAGGTATTAAAGAACTGAAACTAAAACCATTCATTGTACAAGCACCACCAATAGAGACGAAGCATCCATCTCCTTTGCTTTTGAGGAAAGTTGCGATTGGGGTCAGCGTAGGCATAACTTTGCTTTTGCTAATGTTCATTGTTTCTCTACGTTGGTTCATAAAAAGAAAGAAGAACCAGAAGACCAATAATTCAGCTCCTACCACATTGGAGATTTTCCATGAGAAGTTAAGTTACGGAGACCTCCGAAATGCGACAGATGGCTTCTCTTTGAGCAATATGGTTGGGTCAGACAGTTTTGGTACTGTGTTTAAGGCATTGCTGCCGACGGAGCTCAAGATTGTTGCAGTGAAAGTTTTAAACCTGAAGAGACGTGGAGCAATGAAGAGCTTTATGGCAGAATGTGAATCCTTGAAAGACATAAGGCATCGTAATCTTGTGAAACTATTGACAGCTTGCGCCAGTATTGATTTCCAAGGAAATGAATTCAGAGCTCTCATATATGAGTTCATGCCAAATGGAAGTTTGGATATGTGGCTACATCCAGAGGAAGTGGAAGAGATTCGTAGGCCCTCAAGAACCTTGACACTTCTTGAAAGGCTCAACATTGCCATAGACGTGGCTACTGTGTTGGACTATCTTCATGTTCACTGCCATGAACCTATAGCTCATTGCGATTTTAAGCCAGGAAACGTCCTATTATATGATGATCTGACCGCCCATGATAGCGACTTTGGTCTCGCTCGTCTTCTTCTCAAGTTCGACCATGAGTCCTTCATGAATCAACTAAGCTCAGCTGGTGTTAGAGGAACTATTGGCTATGCCGCACCAGGTAAAACTATTACACATATGGAATGTTTAGATGAAGAGAAAAGTTTATGTAATATTTTTGTTACAATCTTGTTGTCTTTTTATTTTAACTATGGTGTAGAATATGGAATGGGAGGACAACCATCAATACACGGTGATGAGTGTAGCTTTGGGGTTCTCCTTTTGGAAATGTTCACTGGAAAACGTCCAACCAATGAGTTATTTGGAGGAAACTTTACCCTGCATAGCTACACCAAATCGGCGTTGCCAGAGCAAGTATTGGACATTATGGACGTATCGATTCTTCACAGCGGTCTCAGAGTCGGTTTCTCTGTTGCTGAGTGCTTGAAATTGGTTTTAGAATTGGGACTTAGGTGCTGTGGAGATTCCCCGATCAACCGGTTGGCAATGAGAGAAGCTGCAAAGGAGTTGATCTTGTTAAATTGTGGGCTTCCAACTCAAAACCAATTGGCAATTAGTAGATTGACCCTAATCATTTATATATTAATGATAGTCCTTTCAAACTTTAGATGTGGGACTTGGATTGTATCTCAACAATCTCCCCTTCAAACCAAGGACCACATGTGGAATATTATCATGCCTCCTCGAGATGATAACTCCATCTCGAACCGATCCCACTTTGACCGATAATAAACCCCTTCTCGGGCCCCCATTACTCGGGTTAACAAGAGGCATATCCGTATCCACTTTTCTAGGTCCACCAGAATTTTAACCTTGAGCTCTGCTACCATGTTAAATTGTGGGCTTCCAACTCAAAACCAATTGGTAATTAGTAGATTGACCCTAATCATTTATATATTAATGATAGTCCTTTCAAACTTTAGATGTGGGACTTGGATTGTATCTAAACAGATCTCAATCAGAGAGAGGTTCTTTAAAGCCAGAAAAACAGCCAGACGTTGAAGTTATTATGGTTTCCTCAACAGAGTTTGTAACCGAATTAAAAGGCTTCTACTCTGAAGCCTATGTCATATTTTCCATCATAATCTATGCTTTCTGTTTCTCTCTATTACACATACTTAAGAAGGCTTGTATTAATGAATGTTTGTTTTTTATGAAGACAAAATATGAATGTTGTGCTATTTGCAACAAATGTTGTGTTACCAACTTTACAGTAACTCTCAGTTTTCGAATAAATATGAATGTTTTTTCCCCAACTTGATTTGAAATTTCAGTGTTCCGTTCTTCAGTCCACTTAATAATATCCACCCTGTATTTATTTATTTTAACCTGGCGTTCTGGTTCTGTTCGTCTTTTTAAATTTGCTGTAAAAAAGTTTCTTCTATTAGTACTTTAATGCATCGTAGCTCAAAGGCGATTATATTTTAATTTGCTTTCACTAAAAAAACACATATGGTGTATACAGAAAATTCATAAAAACTAGTGATTATATTTATGTTTTTAGACAGGTCAACTCTACGTTACTTAGACGGCAAGAGTCCTCAAGCTATTTTGGATCGCTCTGGAAGTTTATAATGTGTTTTTGAGCCAAATATATTTACTCTCCTGTTATCTTTGAGCTGCATTACCACCACAAGGTACGTACATTTTGCTTTTGATTTTAGTCCGTAATATTCACTACTATTCTACAAAATATGAAAGGACGCAATGGCAGAACAGAGAGGCTCGCGGTGTATGCAGAGCTTTACAGAGGGGAGAATGTACTCGTGGTGATTCTTGCAAATTTTCCCATGATGAAAAAGTAAGTAATGGCACAATCACCTTATACGTATATATGAGCCAATTATAATATTTGGATGATGATGTACTCAACAAATGATTTTGAATAAATAAATGATAAAAAAGGTAATAAACCTTTTTTCTCGTTTATTATAATTATTCTTGTTTTTATGGACAGAGAGCTCAAGGACATAAAGGCATAGTAATCTTGTGAAGCTAGTGACGGCTTGTTCGAGTATTGATTTTCAAAGAAATCAGTTCATGCCTAATGGAAGTTTAGATATGTGGCTGCATCCAGAGGAAGTGAAAGAGATTCATAGACCCTCAAGAACATTGACACTTTTTGAAAGGCTAAACATAGCGACAGATGTGGCTTCTGTCTTGGACTATCTTCATGTTCATTGCCATGAACCAATAGCGTATTGTGATTTAAAGCCAAGCAACGTCCTTCTAGATGATGATTTGACTGCCCGTGTTAGCTACTTTGGTCTCGCGCGTCTTCTCCTCAAATTCAACCATGAGTCGTTCTTTAACCAACTAAGCCTAGTCGCCGTTAGAGGTACCATCGACTATGCCGCACCAGGTAAGTTTATCACACATTTGTAATGTCTGAATGAAGAAAATTATTGTATTTTGTTTTGGTACTCCAATTTTGTTTACGCGAAATATTTTGCATAATATGGATTGGGAGGACAACCATCATCAATACATGGTGATATATACAGCTTTGGGGTTCTCATTTTGGAAATATTCACTGGAAGAAGGCCAACCAATGAGTTATTTGGTGAGAACTTCACCCTGCACAGCTACGCAAAGTCGGCGTTGCCAGAAAGAGTATTGAACATTGCAGACAAATCGATTCTCCAGAGCGGTCTGAAGGTCAGTTTCCCTATTGCTGAGTGCTTGACACTGATTTTTGCTGTAGGACTTCGGTGTTGTGAAGAATCACCTACGAATCGTTTGGCAATTAACGAAGCCAGAAAGGAGTTAATCTCAATTAGAGTAATGTTTTTTAGGAGAACAATCAGACGTTGAAGTGTGAAGGGGTTTTCTCTATAAATACCATATTGTCTTTTCATAATCTGTAGTTTGTTTTGTTTCCTCTGTTTATGCTCTCTTTTGTTTCCAGGCAAGATTAAAATTAAATGTTTGTGTTTCCAGCTTTACATTTTCTGGGAAGAATAATAATCTAGACAAAAAGTGAAGTACACATGTTAACACACAACTCGTCAGTGACTCGAGTAAAGGAGGAATCATTGTCTTAACTGCTACGTTCTTCGTCTATCATGGTTTTGGAAACTAAGAGTTACAATTTGCAATTTCTTGGCAGAGAAGACATGTAATGGCTTGCATAGCTCCATTAAAATTATCTAACCGAACAAGGCTTGGGTAGGTAGCTCGTGTTAAGAATATAAAAGCCCATTTTAGTTTCTTCATGGCCTCTCTGTATTTGTTATGATAAACCATTTCGTTGGACGTATATCTTATATCAAGCTTAATTTTATAAAAAAAAAAAAAAAATGGGTCTAATTGTTAATTTTATAAATTAAAGGTACTAATAATAAAATAGAAATAGAATCTATTTTAGAATATTCTTTTATAGAGAAAAAAATAGAGTAATACATTGGAGAGAAACCCTACTCTATTTTAGAGTTGCTATATTATAGAGCAAAAAATAGAGTAATACATTGGAGATGGTCTTAAACTAAAATAATCGTCGTGAACAATGCGTACGACAAATTTAAAATTCATAGCACTCCAAATCAAGTACTTTTTAGATTTATTAATATACTACTAGTCACTAAAAAGATATGTATTTCAATTCAACTTCTAACCAAATTTTAATTTACTAGTACTATTATTCTACAATGTCCTCGGAGTGGGCATTTAAACCGAACCGAACTAAACCAAACCGAACCAATCGAATTCAAACCGACCCAAACCAAACCCAATCCTACACTCCAACTATTCGGGTATATTTCTTCTTAACCCAAATAGTTCGGTTCGGGTCGGTTTAAAACCGAACCGAACCAGTAACCTAATATGTTTTTTGAATTAATTAATAGTATTATTAAAATTATAAACATGTGATCTTATCTATTAGCAATTGCATTTGGTTTCTATTTTATATAGATCTAATTATATTTAATATTAGATATGAATTTTAATTTTTTTGTCTTTTCTAATTTATTTGATTAATTAACTATTATAAAACAATAATTAATTTTAATTTGTTATATTAATTGATTCTTAAACCGAATAAAAACCGAACCAAACGAAAACCAAACCAATCCGAACCGAACCGTACATAAACCGACCCGAACACAAACCAAACCAAACTAACTTTGGATGAATTTGGTTAGAGTTTTACCAAAAACCGAACAAACCGAACCGAACCAAACCAAACCAAACCCGAATTTAAACCGAAATGCTCACCCCTAGTCCTCGGCCTGGAGTCCCGTGAACCCATCTCCAATCCCGTACGTGTCAAATAATATCAAGCCAGCTTTATCAAACCCAACACGTGATTTATTATTATTACCATCCGTATGTTTTTTTTTTCCCCGAATAAACCGCGTTGCTCAGTTTTATCATTCATCACCTGTAACCGTCTCTACCCGTGGATTAAAAAAAAAAATCTAATCTATTCTCTAAAATAGCACACGCCTTTTCACAGGCTATATCCGGTAATTTACTCTATTATTATATTTTTAAGCTAATTTTTACGTATAAGAGCTTTTTGTCTTCTTCTTCTCCGTCTTCTTTGTTTCTAAACAAATTTCAGGAGAGAGCGAGCTCCTATAAGCCAAGCCACTGAATTCGATTTTGACCACAGAACCCAGAAATTTCCTAAGAAAATCTCTTCAACCGAACGAATTTGAAAACTCACTAAGAAGGTTCTCTATCTCTCTCTCACATTCTCTCTATCTTTCAATTTCTCGTAATCAATTTTGTCTTTAATCTTTGTAGTTTTTTTCTCGATTTATACAGATTCTGAGATCTTTCTTTGCGTCTCTTCGTAAAACAATGGAGGTGAAAGTAGCAGCTACCACGACGTCGTTTCATTGGTCAGGACGTCACACGACGATTCCTCAATGTCCGTCGTTTTCGCAATCCCTAACTTCCTCAAAACGCCGTCGTTCTCCTCGTGGAAGAGCCGGAGATGCCTCCGTTGTTGGAGGATCTTTATCTTGTCAGAGTAGATTGAAACCTTCCACGTTTCTTGGAACACAATCTGGGAAGCTTCTCCGATCTAAATCTTGTGAGCTTTGGGAATTCTCTAAGGTAACAACAGATGTGGTGAAGAGAAATAATAGTTCGTTAAGGAGAGTTTGTAGTGCGAGCTCTAGTTTCTTCTCCGACGAAGCCTTCTCTGTAAAGATGCAGGAGTTAGCTTCACAATTCAGGATTGCAGGTCAAGAAGACGAAGAAGAGAACAAACACAAATCAGAACCAGTAGGTACTCGTAGTAGATTTGGTTCTCTGAAGCTATTACAAGAGTCTGTTCCAGGTTTAGCATCTTTGGAGGCACCATGGGCAGAGATGGTTAACCATTCAAGTATTGAGCGTAAGGCAAACAGTGTTGATTTGCCTCTGTCGCTTAGGATAATTAAGAGGAAGTTACAAGAAGAAGCGCTTAAAGAAGCTAGTTCATCTAGTTATTGTTCTATCAATAGAGCTTTTTCCTCTATGGTTTTCATGTTTGAGGAGCTTCATAGCTTTGCGTTGCAGACTAGGGTGGGTGTTCTTAGACAGGTTAAGAAAGAGATGCATGCTTCATTGCTTTGGATTTTCCAACGCGTGTTCTCTCAGACACCTACTTTGATGGTTTATGTGATGGTTCTATTGGCTAACTACACTGTGCATTCAGTTGCATCAAACCTACCTATTGCAGCATCTCCTCCAGACTCGGAGACAAAAGACGTGCCATTGGGTAGTAAAGGTACAGATCAGACGCATCAAAGGATTGATTTTTCTTCATTTAAGGAGTCTAGTGTAAGTGCAAGAGATGGTAAAGGGATTGATGGGTCCAAATGGTTAGGTTCGATCAGTTTTGACAAGGTCTCCCACTTACCAACACATCAAGACTCGGTTTCAGGAGAAGGGATGAAAGAAGAGGAGCTGAGTCTGTGGAGTTCGATGGTTGAAGAAGCAGATCAAATGCAAGATTCCCCTGTTGACCGTGGCATGAGATTGAGATTTGTTTCACCGGTCAGTGCAAGGATTGAATTGGACGATTATGCCAATTACACTAGAACAGAGCTTTTATATAAGATAGGTTTGGCTCAAGAGCCCAACAACCATCTGCTCCTAGCTAACTACGCTCAGTTCCTTTCCCTCGTTACTCAAGACTACGACAGGTGATATTCCTTTACCTATTCTGACATCTAACATTCTAGAGTTTAACAGGTGAAGTATATGCTTTGCACTTGGCTCATTAAGCATCAAAAGTTATTGTATAGGACCTATAGGTGTAGATTGGTCATGATTTTTATGTAATTTTGGAACTTGACAAATGATGTTTGCTTTTGGATGTGTATTAGAGCGGAGAACTGCTTCAAGAAAGCCATAGAGTCAGAAGATGTAGATGCAGAAGCGTTCAGCAAATACGCTATCTTCCTGTGGAAAGTTCGGGACGATCTCTGGGCGGCTGAGGAGAACTTTCTAGAAGCTATATCTGCAGACCCTACCAACTCCTTCCACGCCGCCAACTACGCCAACTTCCTCTGGCAAACGGGTGGTGAAGAAACATGTTTCCCATTAGAATCGTCTGAGTCTCCTCAGGAAATGGCTTAGGAACGAGTGAATGATGTGGTTTGTTAGCAGCAGTCTGCAGTGAAGAGACAGGGACAGAACTTAGGTACACGATAGAAGCAAGAGGAAAACTGTAAGTAGTGTTTTTGAGTGAACCAGTGCAGCTGATGAGCATTGCTTCTCTTTGGTTCTTTTTGTTTTTTTGGCTTTTGCCTAACTTTCCACTCAGTAGTAAATGCGGTCGCAGATTCCATTGTTCTACTGATCATGGATGCGTCCAATAAGAAAGAACATGTGTAGATCCAACACTACTAATAATAATCACTGAGCATTGCTTTTGGTGAAATAATAAGGGAGCATATTTGAATCGTTTAATGTAATTTGATCTTGCTACTGTCTTTGAGCTTCGTTCAGCAGTGTTGTGAACATCCTTTTCCAACAAATGGGCCTCGGCCCAATTTCAGCCACAACTCTTACATGGGACAACATCGCACGCTCAAAAAATCAAGGCGTGTCTCTTCGTCATTCATACGTTACATTTGAAGAGATACATCAGACAATTGGGAGAATTTGACTATGTGCAATCTTCCATTTTAAGAACCGGCTTACGATAATAATAACCATCACCTAATCCAATTTGCTACATATTTGTTGTACCCATATATATCTACAAATATTAAACCAAAAAGAAAATGTATCCAAGTAATTTAAGGAAAAATGTGTGAAGGAAAAAGAGAAAGAGGATAAGACACTTGTGGAGAGCTTGTGCCAAGAAAAATCCAACGGCTCAGATTCACCTAACCTCATTATAATCCTTTGTAACAAATGATGCCACACGAAGACAGACAGACAAACACACAGTTCCGATAAAAATAAAAATAAACAGGGAAGGAGAAGAAGAAGAGAGGAGATAAGCAACAATGGTTTCTTCACTTCTGTCATTTGCTCCGGCCACCGTCAGGGTTTACGCCACAGGCGCAAAGGGAGCTTCAGGCCCCGCAAAGGAGGAGAAGAATCCCCTCGACTTTGTTCTTGGGTTTATGACAAAGCAAGATCAGTTCTACGAGACTGATCCAATTCTCAAGAAGGTTGAGGAGAAACAAGCTACCAGAAGCAGTGGCACTACCAGTGGCAGAGGAGGTACCAAAAGCAGTGGCACTACCAGTGGCAGAGGAAGCGTTCGCGGTGGTAAGAACTCAGCTCCAACGCCTGTTGCCCCGAAGAAGAACGAAGGTGGATTTGGTGGCTTAGGTGGCCTCTTCAAAAATAAACGAAAAATGTATAGTAATTTGCATTGTTTATGCCTCTGTTTTTATTCTCTATAATTTCTTCGGATTTCAATTATATATAAGCTACTCTTTCTTCATCTTCTTTGACATCACATGATCTAGTTATTGTTTTTTTCTGAACATTTTTCAAGATTTACTCACTAATTCAAGAAATCTGAGAATTATAGACAAGTATGAGTAATGCTAATGCAAATTTTTGTGGACTAAAATGAGTAATGAGGGTCCTTTAAGAGCCTTACCTCATACATCAGTCCTTTCCAGAACATAGCAAAGGGATGATTCATATACAAAGAGGACCTTGTAGGAATTCAAGAGTGATTCAAGCTATTTTCAAAGCAGATATAATATGTAGAGGCTTTTATACATCTGAATCAATTATACACTTTTGCCAAGTTCTCTTTAAGAGACTGTATTCTAGCAAGAATACCAACCAACTCTTATAACAGACATCCAACAAAATCTATGAGTTATCACCATAGTCATACTCCAGAATGGTTCTTCCAGTTTTGATTCAAGTGTTCTACGCATGCTGGAGCCATGAATGCTATGCTTAGGAAATGGTGATAACTAGACCTGACCTGGAGATACAGAAGGCAGCCAGGAAAGAGCTAATAACCCGTGTTAGAAACTGTCTTTATGGTTATAATTGATGATAGAACATAGTATGCTGTTAACTGGAGCTAGCTTGTGCCGGTAGTAGAAGCTCTTGCTTTCCTTTGACAAAGACTGCGAGTTCTTCTGGTGCAACCACCATACTTAACCACTTCTGCAGTTCTTCACCCTCTACTTTCTCTTTCTCTGCACCAAAACATGACATTTATCGAAATGAGCCAATTATAACATCAAACTCAAGCAAAGCCATGGAAGAACAAAACTTTTAGCGATGATATCTTATAGTGACCTAAACGTTTTCAAATTCTGTTTCGATGAAAGTAAACAAACTACTATACCTTCAAGTTGAGCACCAAGACCTTCCAATACATCTGGATTAGCGCGTACAACAGACAGCGCAACATCGAGAGCAGATTGTAACAAAATTGTCACTTCTTTTTGAACAAGATCAACTAGTTTCCCTGTGTTGTAACATGGAAGGTTAAATCTTGCATTCTTTCAAGGGGTATGTTAGAAACCTAGGAAAAGACAATGCAAAATGACTGTAACCTGATCTCTTCCCCATGGTGAGCCTCCAGAGTCATCAATGCCACCACCAGAAAGTGTAGCCACAGACACAGGTCCGATTTTTTGGTTAAGACCATATTCAGCTACGGCCTTGTATGCCATATCAGTCGCCCGCCTTATATCGTCAAATGCACCTGTTGATATACGTCCTGAGTATACAACTTCTTCAGCTGCACGACCTCCAAGAAGGGTAACCAGACGTCCAAGAAGTTCATCAATGAAGAGCAAATATCTGTCTTCACTGGTAGGAGGAATATATGTAAATCCCAAGGCCCCTCCTGTTCTTGGCAATATGCTTAATTTCTGACAACACAATGAAGATGAGCAAGACTTGAATCATCTACACACATTAAACAGCAGAGACAATGAGCATACATATATAGTTTTTTTTAGGAATTTTACCTCCACACGTGGCTGTCCAGTAAGAAGATTTGCAACAGCAGTACCAACCACTGCATGCCCAGCTTCATGCCTTGCAACCACTGCCTTCTCATTGCCTTTTAGCCTCGCAGATTTTTTTCTATACCCTGAAACAGATGCTTTGTAAAAATCATATTTTGACAATTGCCTTACATAATCAATAGAACAGAAAAGTTATGGAGGTACAGCTAACGATCGCTCCACAGCTTGAATAAAGTCAATTTTCTCAACAGTCCCCTTGTTCTGTCTTCCAGCTAGCAAGGCAGCCTCATTTACCAAGTTTGCAAGGTCTGCCCTGAAAAATAGGACAAAAGAGTTTATGAGATATAGTGATATACAATACACCCAAAAACGTATAACCGAAGAAATTTCAAATTAGAGATAATATACAAAACTGTACCCCGTGAAACCAGTGGTCATTGAGGCAATATTTCCAAGGTTGACATCATGTCCCAAAGGAAGCTCTTTCTTTAACACGTGGACTCTCAAAATGGATTCTCTTCCAATTTTGTCTGGCGCTTCTACCTGAAAAATGCATCAGTGCCTTTGAGAGAACCTTATCAAAATGCCTAACTATTTACAAATATACAGAGTTAATCTATTCTACCAACCGTAACAACACGATCAAATCTCCCAGGACGACGCAGGGCCGGGTCTAAGACATCAGCACGATTTGTAGCTCCAAGAACGATAACCGCAGAGTTGCTATCAAAACCATCCATCTCCTGCAGAAAAGTTCCCAGTGTGAATAAGTCAAGGAAAAACCAAACATGCTATTTATGCAGGGAAGGTGCATGAAAGCAGACTTACCGTAAGCAACTGATTCAAAGTTTGCTCTCTTTCGTCGTTGTTGCCGACTCGGAATTTACCATCACGGCTTTTTGCCACAGCATCTATCTGGAGCATGAAAAGGAAATAGAAAATCTTGTTTAAGATGCCCAGAGGTATAACGTACTGGAAGTAATCTGACATCGACTACCGATACTAACCTCATCAATAAATATAATTGATGGAGCTTCCTTCTTGGCCCGTGCAAAAAGATCCCTTACGCGTGAAGCACCCATGCCGACATACAGCTCTACAAACTCACTTGCAGAGCAACTTATGAAGGGGACTTCAGCTTCCCCAGCAACAGCCTTTGCAAGAAGGGTTTTCCCTGTTCCGGGAAGACCAACCTGGAAAAGAAAAGAATCAAAGGCACCAAAGTCTAGAGGAGAGCCATTGTAACCAATATCAGATTAGAGTGAAATCAAATGATATAACTCACCAATAGGACACCACGTGGAGGGCGTGCACCTAGACGGACATACTTGTCAGGATTTCTAAGAAATTCCTGCATCAATTAATCCATGTGTAAAAAGACAAATACTAGACTGAGAATAATGCTCTAACAATCAATCTGACCATTAATAAGTACGTGCAGAGTCTTTAAAGACTGAAAAACCTACCACAATTTCTTCTAGCTCTTCCTTTGCTTCATCAACACCTGCAACATCTGCAAAAGTGATTGTTTCACCTCCACCAGAGACTTTTCCCCCATCAGGACCACTAGACTTCCGGGTCCTAAGCTGGCCAGTTGTATTCTGTGTACACACATAGTTTTTTTAGGAACTTGAAATAAAATAAACAACCATACTGAAATATACTGGAGATACAAACCGTCGAGAAGCTAAGAGGGAATCGAATAAGCCCTGCAAGCACCGCTATGTAGAAAAGAGCTATCTGCAACAACAGATAAATAAAAAGAAACAACTTTTCGAATAAATGCTTGCCAAAAGTGAAAATGAAGTCCATTCTTTTGAAAAAACCATTCTATTTAAGGAGTAGCACAAATAGTGAAAAATGCGGTGTAGCACCAGTGGCCTTACCAATCCAGAGTTGAAGAAGCCCCCAGAGCGTTTCTCAGGAGATCCGAACTCCACATTATTCCCAAGCATCTTCTCATATGGTGTTTTGATGTCACCGGGTCTAGTGGTGGAATACACAACTCTTTTCGTGGGAGACACCGTTCTTAGCAGCGATTCAGACGACTCTGACAACCTATTACTTCCACTCTCTTTCCACTTTCCATCATCTCTTAACTTAAACAAAACTTGAACCCCATCAACCTCCACTTTCTGAACCTGGTTACTATTAACTTTACTTAAGAACTCACTATACGGCACACTGACGAAAGTCGTCTGAACTCGAGGCTCAGAGCCAGGTAAAGGTATCCCAGGCCAAAGCAATCGCATCACAAACATAACAACACCCAATTGCAACAACAAAACTCCAATCCCTTGAGCTTGGATTATTGGCTGCCACTGCCACTTCTTCTTCTTCCCCTTTGATGATGACCACCACACCTTATCTTCCCCTTGCTTCGACGATGAACCCGACTTAGCCGGAGTACTCTGGCTTCTTTCTTCATCCTCACTACTCTCACTCGAACCCTCTCTCTGATCATCATCTTCTTGACAATTCACAACAACTCTTCTGCTCGTCTTCCTTGAAAACCCATCAAAAAGATTAAACCTTTCTTGATTTCTCAACACCGTAACAGCTTTCTTCTTCTCCAGAGGAACCGGGATTGAGTTGGAGACAAAGCGATTCGGGTTCTGGGGATAAACCCTACAACGATGGTTGAAAAAGCTCGAAGCTTTCGAGTACAATAGAGTATTATGACTAACACAAGTAGCGAATTTGAACCTAGCGTTGATTCTTGGTTGAGAAAATTCGAATGTTGTAGTAGTTGTAGTCATAATTTCGGAACCCTAGAAATTGGGGAAATCAAAGAACGCACATTTCATATTTCTTTTTTTTATATCCATCCATCTGTCTAATTCAAGACGACAGAGGTTTGCTGGGAAATTCAACTTCGAATATCGATCGTTGGATCGATCGTTAGATTAAAATTCGACCGTCGATATCACGAGGGGCGACTAAATTATAACACCGGGCACCGGCAAAGCTGACAGTGTGACACGGCGCACTGGACCAAATGGTGCAAAAGAGGACACGTGGATTAAGAGTTTCATGGCCGAAGGAAGCCCAATCCTACTCTTTTAGAAAAGAAAAAAAAAAAACCACTCAGAATCACTTAAATTCCAAGGGATTGTTAATGTAATATTCGGAGATAATGAGTTCCGAGGAAAGTTACTTGTGAGCTGGTTCAAATGCGAAAACTAGTTGCCGCTAGACATTGAATCAAATGGGTATCTCCATGGTTTCCTCTTTGGTTTCTAACACGGGTTGAACTTGTTGTTGAATATCAAGGGACTCTTTCTGTAAAAAATGAGCTTGAACGGTTCAAAACTTTGGTTCATACATTGGAATAATTATCGTCTCGATATTGGATTTCTTACTGAAAAGTGTGTGTATTGATGCGTCATACGTGTGAAATACAGTTTTGCACCAGAATCCCTTAACCTTCATTAGTGAACTGCAAGTGCCTTTTATAGTGGCTTACATAGACAAGAACTGACTCAACAGAAAATAGGAAACAACTAAGACCACTAATCCAACTTAAGCCACTTGACTCTAACAGAACATTGACTAGGTAAACAACATAACTAAAGCAAATAAAACGCAAAGACAGAGCACAACAGAAAAAACAGAACACAACACAAAAGCAGAACATAACAACATAACCGATCCCAACAAACCCTCCCTTGAACTTAACTCTCCGAAAGATTAAGTTCACTCAAAGTGATCATTCCAAATGCTGCTCTAGCCTTATGAAATGAAACCAGCTTCAATGATTTCGTCATTGCATCTGCAAGCTGCGACTCCGAGTTGCAGTGGACAAGTTTGATGACTCTTGCTTAGTTAACTCTCTCAGGAAATGATAACGTACCCGTATATGCTTGGACCTTCTGTGCATGACTGCATTCTTGGACAGTTTGATGGTTGAAGTGTTGTCGCAGAGAACCACCATTTCATTAGCTTGTTCATGACCGATCTCTTCTAGTATTCTCCTCATCCAAATAGCCTGACAAGCACAAGCTATAGCCGCGACATACTCAGCCTCAGTAGTAGAGATTGTCACAATGGGTTGTTTCCGTGAAGACCATGCCACAGCTCCTCCACTCATCATAAACACATACCCCGATGTACTCTTGCTGTCATTGATATCACCTGCATAGTCGCTGTCTGTGTGTACGCCACCAAGTCACTCATTGTTCCCCGCTTGTACCAAATGCCACACTCCAACGTTCCTTTGAGATAACGAAGAACTCTCTTTGCTACAGCAAGATGCAGTTGAGTAGGTGAAGCCATAAAGCGACTGAGTAGACATACCACAAACATAAGATCAGGCCGTGATGCAGTTAGATACATTAGACTCCCCACCATTTGCTTGTACAAAGTTGAATCAACCTTCTCACCAGTTTCATCTCGACCAATCTTTTGACCAGGAACAATTGGATTGCAGACCGGATTGTGATGTTGCATTCCAAACCTGTCAATAACCTCAGCAGCATATTTTCTCCGGCAAATAAAGATACCTTTCTCTGATTGCATCACCTCTATGCCGAGAAAATATCTCATCTTCCCCAGATCTGTCATGTCAAACTCTTTCTTCATGGAACACTTGAACTCCTCTAACAGCTCATCATTATTCCCCGTGAACAGCAAATCATCAACATAAACACTTACAACCAAAATGTTACCTCCAACTCGCTTGATGAACAAGGTCTGTTCATTTGGACTGTTAGTGAAGCCTTCTTTGACAAAGTACGCTATGCGGCTAAACCAAGCTCGTGGTGCTTGTTTTAGCCCATAGAGAGCCTTGTGCAGCTTGTAGACCATTTCTTCCTTTCCTAGAACTTCATAACCTTGAGGTTGCTCCACATATACCTCTTCTTCTAGCTCCCCATGTAAAAATGCAGATTTGACATCTAACTGATAAACTCCCCATCCTTTGTGAGCTGCTTCAGCAAGAATCATTCTCACAGTGTCCATTCGAGCTACAGGAGCAAAAACTTCAGTGTAGTCCACTCCATACTCTTGTGCATAGCCTTTCACAACTAACCTCGCTTTGAACTTATCCACCTCTCCCAACTCATTTAGCTTGGTCTTGTAAATCCACTTAACTCCGATTGCTTTAGCTCCATCTGGTAGTGCGGTGAGGGACCATGTTTGATTTTTCTCAATGGAGCTCATCTCTGCATTCATCGCTTCTTTCCACTTTTGATGTTGAGCTGCTTCTTGGAACTGTGTGGGATCGGAGATGGTCATAAAGGCAAGATAATCAGCATTGAAAACATCGACCTTCGCCATGTTGATTTCTTCCTCCGTGTCGACAGTTCCTCTCCGAGGTATAGTCCGCAGCCCATACTGGTGGTCTTCGAACTCTGGTTTCTCCAACTTGAGGTGCTGCAACTTCGATGTTTACATCCTCTGCATCATTCTGCTCAGCTTCTTCATTCTCATCACCTTCTTCATTCATCTCCTCTCTTTCACTGTTCTCCCACTCAAGTTCAGTATCCGGTTCAGCTGAATGAATCTGCTTCCAAATCCACTTCTTCTCTTCTTCAAAGATCACATCTCGGCTGATGTGAATTCTTTTCTCCACTGGATCGTACATCTTGAAAGCTTTCGATTCACTACTGTAGCCTAGCAAGACACACTTCACGCTTTTGTCATCAAGTTTGGTTCGTTTGACATCAGAAATGTGCACATGCCCCACACACCCAAATATCTTGAAATACTCCACTGATGGCTTCTTATCACTCCATGCTTCCTCCGGAGTTTTGTCTTTCACAGCCACTGTAGGTGATCTGTTGAGAACATGAGTTGCCCATGCTACAGCTTCAGGCCAGAACGTACGTGGGATCTCTTTCTCTCGCAGAACTGTTCTCACCATGTTCATGATGGTTCGATTTTTCCTCTCAGCAACTCCATTTTGTTGAGGAGTGTATGCAGTAGTTAGCTGCCTCATGATTCCATGCTTGTCGCAAAACTCCTTGAATTCTCCAGAGTTATATTCTCCACCGCGATCTGTTCTTAAACATTTTATGAACATCCCAGTTTGTTTTTCAACAAATGCTTTGAACACCTTGAAATGATGCATAGCTTCTGATTTCTATAAGGCAAAGTAGATCCATATTTTCCTAGAGAAATCATCAATGAAACTGATCAAATACCTCTTCTGGCTGTTTGATGAAGGAGTGATCGGACCACACAAGTCGGAATGAATGAGTTGCAGCTTCTCGGTTGCTCTCCATGTGCTTTGCTTAGGGAAAGGCACTCGATGTTGCTTCCCTTTCACACAAATTTCACAGGTTGCTTTGACTTGTTGAATTTCTGGCAAACCCTCGACCATCTTCTTGTTATGCAGAGTGAGTAAACCACTGTAGCTTAAGTGACCATAGCGATGATGCCATAGTTCGGTATTGTCAAGAGCATCAATTTGCAGACACTGCAACGCTTCTCCTTCACCCTTGCTTCCACTTGTTTCAGCAATCAACACATACATCCTATTTGCAGTCATGACAGATTCGGCTATCTTCCCTCTTGTAGGATGAAAGATGCTACACGTCTTCTGTTCTCCTCCCTTGAATAGCAGATCCATCCCCTTTTCTTGAAGCTGTCCAACACTCAGCAAGTTGTTCCTTAACTCAGGAACATAGTAGACATCACTTACAGCATACGTTACTCCCCCAAGCACAAACTTCATCATACCGACTCCAGCAACCTTCAGATTGTGATTGTTACCAAGTTTCACATGATGAGTGAAATTTGTGAACAGCTCCGAGAACATCTTCTTGTCTCCACACATGTGGTTTGAGCACCCAAAATCCACAAACCACACATCACTTCGTTGTGCTCCAAGAAGCTCCACATACGCCATTAGCAAGACTTCTTCTTTCTCACCAATCTCAGCATAGTGTGCCTCGTTGTTCCACTTTGGACATTCGTATTGAAAATGTCCCAGACCATGACACTTGTAGCACTCCACCGTTGCTTTGTTGAAAAAACGACCTCTTCCTCCTCTTCCTGCCTCGGCCTCTAAATGATCCTCTGCCCCTTCCTTGGACATGCACATTTAGAGCCTGCATTTCTTCTTCAAGAGGTGTCTTCTTGAACTTCTTTTCATGAACCGATAGTGAACTCTGCAATTCATCAATGGACATGCTTCCTGTGTCTTTGGACTCCTCGATTGACACCACCACGTAAGTGAATTTGTCAGTTAAGGTTCGAAGAATCTTCTCCACAATCTTCGAATCTGACATCTCTTCTCCATTGCTCCTCATTTTGTTTGAAACTGCCATGACTCTCCCAAAGTAATCATCGACGGTCTCATCCATCTTCATTGATAAGACCTCAAACTCTGTTCTCAACGTGTTGAGAAGAGATCGCTTCACTCTCTCATTACCTCCAAACTTCCTCTTCATTGAATCCCAGATGATCTTGGACGTCCTCCGATCCAAGATCTGTTCAAACACCGTTCGATCGATTGCTTGAAACAGAAAATGCTTCACCTGGTGATCCTTTATCTTCAGATCCTCCTGATCTCTCATTTGTGCAGGGGTTGCTTCAGCCTCTGCTGCCATCTCGGTGTAACCGTCTGCTACCAAACTCCATAAACCCTTTGCTCTCAACAGTGCTCCATCAGCTCGCTCCAATGATCATAGTGACCATCAAAGTGAGGAATCTTCGTCAATGTCTTGTCGTCGCTCATCTTTCTCTCTATCTCTTCTCGCTGGGATTAACAGTTCGCTCTGATACCAAATGTGAAATACAATTTTGCACCAGAATCCCTTAACCTTCATTAGTGAACTGCAAGTGCCTTTATATAGTGGCTTACATGACAAGAACTGACTCAACGAGAAAATAGGAAACAACTAAGACCACTAACCCAACTTAAGCCACTTGACTCTAACAGAACATTGACTCGGTAAACAACATAACTGAAGCAAATAAAATGCAAAGACAGAGCACAACAGAAAAAAACAGAACACAACACAAAAGCAGAACATAACAACATAACCGATCCCAACAATACGTTCTTCATCTATTTCATTTGTAATTCTTGGAGATACATTATGATCAGTTGGTGGTGGATTTCATTCACAAAAATGTCTCTCTCATATGCTTTATATACTAAGATTGGTCTTTCAAATACGTTCGCCAATCTTTAGAAGACATATTAATTAGCGTCTCAATTACATACGTTATTTTAGTCCTTAATTATCTCTACATTATGTTGTCGTCATCACCACATTACTTTGTTTCTCCCACGGCAGGAATTGGTTCCAACTATTATGTTTTCTGAGTTAGTTGCAATTTTATATTTAGCCAGTCTTTCTTTATATATTATGGGTTCGGTAGTCTTCCTTCAACCCCACATTATACGGTACTTCTTTGTATATATGATTTAAAATTCCTTAGATATAAATAAGGTCAACTTATTGATGACCTTTTCAGGGAATTGTTTAACATTTAAGAAAAAAATTCAAAAAGTTTTTAATCAAAAATTAATTGAAATAGATAATTAAATTGGCGCAGTTATTGCGGTTAAGTGATTTTGTTGTTTTTTATCACCACTTCGGTGGCTCTAAACATAGGAATATGCTGAACAAAAATGTAATTCTTGCAGTTAAATTATCGCTGTCAGACTTAAAATTTAAAATTTTAGCAAAATGAGAAATAAAAAATAAAGAAAAACTTGAATATGGCCAAAGCAGAAGAATCGAATTGGTAACAAAAGGTAAATGTAGACACAACGATTTTGGATGCTGTATATGAATAATAAATTTCATCAAATAGAAAATTAACTGGAACTAAATTTAGCTTTGGATATTCTTTATAGCCAAAAATAATAGTAGTTACCAATTAGGATCATAGTTGTTTATTTCATAATAAATCTATAATATGAAAGTTGGCTAACTCTCTCCCTCAGCATGCCACTTCAGCATTTTAGAGAAACCTAGAGCTGACATCTAATTTAAAACAGATAGCCAATTAAAATATAACAATTAATACAACTAAGATTTTTAAACCAATGTTAATTATTCTCGGTTCAATGTTACCTTGTCTCTACTCGGTGGACCGAAAAAAAAAAGAAAAAGTCTCGCTCTTTTCTTCTTCTTCACACCATATGTTTTTCTTCCTCAACCCATAGAGAGAGAGAGAGAGACAGAGAGAGTAGCGGCAAATGTGTTCATGTTGTATCGGATATTCCGTGTATCACCACCAACATATCCTTTATAATTGTCTCAAGCTATAGCGTAACTGTAAAGGATTTGCCACAATTTTCACCAAAGTAGAAATGCAATACATTTGGTGAGTTAGGCTCTCTCTCTCATCTCCTCTTTCTCTCTTCTTTGGATATCTCTCTTTGATTCTCTAATTTCAGTCAATTTTCTATCACACAACCAGAGAATAAGTTTTTGAGACGGAGGTAATTTAAGTAGAAGCAAACCAAATATGTCTCTTTTCAAGTTAGTTTCCGTGATCAAAGATTTGCACCCAACTCACAAACTTGGTGAAGATGGATTTGGACCCGTCTTCAAGGTAATCTCCATTCTGACATGCCAAATCTAAAAGTTTCCTCTTTTAAGTGTATCTTTAACTATTTTGTTGTTTGTAAGTTCTTTGTGTGTGGTTTGTATTGTATTGATTTCTGATATTTTTGTGTAGCAACTCTTAGTACAATAGCTTGATCTAGAGTATTGGATATGATGAGATTATGTTGAACATTGCTATGGTATATTATAGGTGAGGTTCTTTGAGGATTTTTTTATGGGGTGTATGTAGATAGCCTCATCGCATATTAGAAGCAACCTCACTTTCCAATCTAAAGTCAAATTAAGAACAAAACACAAAAATCTCACAAATCTTTTCAAAAGCCTCTCGATGTTGGCCCGGCTCAAGGAGGTGGCGAGAGGGCAAAATCCAAAGGCCCGCTCCCAAATTCAGAGGAAACCTTTGAACAAAGAGGATCCAAAAAAAATTCTGTGAAAGAGGTCAAAAAATTTAATTCACCTATGGTCTAAAAAATATTGAGACGGGATGTTGGTTAGTGAAGTTTGTATGTTTTTGTGAGGACTTTGCTTATTATTTTCAAGTGGATTATACTTTTTCAAATGATGTTTTTTGTATTTGGGTGTTTTTTGTTCTGTTTTTTTTTATTTTTTTTTTTTATTTTTTTTGTAATTTCGGTAATTTGATGATGGTTGGACATTAATGGATTGGATTTCTAAGCTCCCACCCAATTCCACTTTGAAGACCTCGATCAAAAATATAGTTGATTCTATCTGCTACGACTTTAGTCACAAACATCTATTGGTATCCTACTACTCCTCAAACATCTATTGCAGAATATGAAACAACGGTTGATGCGACTGCTATCAAAAACACATAATTTAAAAATCAAATCAAAACATCCTATAAACAAATGTCAAAATACAAAATACGAAACAAAAAAATAAACAACAACCGCGCGTAGCGCGGACACTTATCTAGTAATATATAATAAATAAACATTTATTAGCGATATATTGAGGCCTCGATTGGGAGATGATTTAAAAGTTTAAATTTAACTTAAAATCTTAAAAGTAAAATATTTACCAATCATGCTTTCATTATTTATTTTTAAGCTTTTAAAGTCTTTTTTTTCTTTTTTTTTTTTGGACAAACACATGATTTCATTCATTCAAATCAAATCAAGATACAAGGAGGAGATTCAAAGATCCCAAAGTTTAAAGAGTTACAAGAGTAGGTATTCCCCAATACCATAAACAAGAAAATAAAAATTTCAAGGTGAACACCATGAGAGCTGTGAAGCAAATGCAGAAGCAAATAGAGACATGAGAGATCATGGATACTCAAAAGATCATCATCGAGTGAAACGATGGATGAAAGAATTGTCAAGGTCAAAAGACGCGTAGACGTTGTAGGGATTCAAGGCCAAGACGATCGTCAAGACGAGGTACACTAGAAGTGCAATGGCAGAGATTCCAGGGACCATGGTTGTAGGGTCCAAGGTAGGATGGTGTAGAGCCCAGGTCAGAAGGTATCTTCCGTTGGACCAAAGGCAGTCTTCAAAACATTGGGTCCGAGAGCTGGAGGAGGTACTGAAGTAGAGTGGCTTGAAGTCGTCGAGTGAGTAAATTGGGAGCAGGGCGATAGACCATAAGACTTTATGCCAATACAAACAGATCTTCCAAGGAAAACTAAAACCATATGCCAATGATAAAGGTCAAACTGTAACAATACAGGTGGATTCTCTCTCACTTGGGGCCCTTGGCCAAGGAGATTAAGAAATCCACACAAAGCATGTAGCCAGTAAGACCAAAGAAAATGCAGAGTAGGCTTGATCGCTTTAGTGTTGGACAACACGGACAAGGTTTGTTTGAAAGGGGGTGGGTGAAGTTTAGGTTCCAAGCTCTTGAGGGTATAAAACTTATCCCATAAGAGGTTAAAAAGCACATAAGTGGGATCAGGAACCAGGTATGTGAAACAAGGGCTGAAGAAGCTTCGGTAATCACCGCTCTTTAGCGACATGATCATAATGCCGAACTTCTTCAAGCCTTTCACAACATGAGTATGAATCCTAGATGTTTCACTAGGCAAGGTTCTCATAGACATAAGAGTTTGGCACAAACAACCTTTCGAATGTGAAGCTTATAAACTCATATTCCGTAAAGCTGGGTGAAACTAATGGCAGGGTTCTCAAAAACTGTTTGTATAACCATAGCAACCAAGGTATGTTATGAGCTATTTGCAGTCTTCGGACAAAAGCTTTAGGAACACAACCTATGTTGGCTAAGGGTAGACAAAAGGTGATTAAGAGCACATGTTCTTTAGAGAATGAAAATCTGGATCACCAGTTGAACGGCGGTAACAGGGAGAAGAGTCGGGGGACCACTCGGAGGGAAAACGCAACGATGTAGAACTCATCATTATCCATCGCCGTCGTCTTTGTCGCGCAAGACTCGAGTGGTAAAGAAGGAGGAGATTCTACAGAGGCGGGTCAAACTCCGGATCTGGGCAATGAGGAACAGGGGGACTCGAAACTCCCGACGGACAGACTGATAGTGTCGCAAAGGGTAGAGATTGTCGATCTCCACCTTCGTCTAGCTTCGGAGAAGAACACGCCTTTGTCACTGTTTGGGTTCTTTGGTAAGGGTTTTTAGTGAGTAAACAAGATCTAAAAAAAGGGAAAAAAGAATTAGAGATCGAGGTAGAGGGATAGTAGAAGCTTGAAAGAGAAGCGGGAATCGAGCTTTCCCGACGCCGGCGAGCAGAAAGCCTCCGGCGTCGGAGGAGGAAGGTTGAAACGGTGCCTCGATGTTCGTGCCTGGGAAAGAAAATTAGGGCGAACTAGAGACCGAATACTTTACTTTTCTCACAAGCTTTTAAAGTCTAACTGCTCATTTTTATATATTGTAGGATTTCTAAATCGCATAAGGATAAAGTTAAATGAAGGCCTGCAAAAGAAGATTTCTTAGGGTTTGGTTATTGTTTTTTTATAAATTACTGGTCAAAGTTTAAATATAGATTCAAAAATACTTATGCAGTATCCGGAAAATTTCCTGGTTGTTGAGTGCAAAATTGTTAAATGCAATGTTGCTTACATGACTTTTTCAAACCGATATGGTGATAAGGTTTGCATATGTAGCGATAAGGTTTTAACTCTCAACTAAAATTTTGAATAGTTGATTCATTAAATTTATAGAGAATTTGGTAGTACTATGCGCTGTCTCTCAAATAATATTTTTTTTAGTTAAAAAAAAAAACGTTATCTTACGGTTTACATATTTGACAAAAGCTAGTATTTCTTACAAATGTTTATAATTTGTATTGATTGGTACATGTTTCTTATCATAATAGATTAGAACCCTCACTTGTGTGGATTAATTACGATAAATTTTTTTCGTAATTGGTAATATAAAACAAGATGGGATCAAGAAATTGTTATAAAAAAGAAGAAAATAGGATCAAGATATATGGATTCATGCGGTTGGGTATAGGATCATAGGAGTGCTTTTGGAGGAATTATTAACGCTTTTTTTTTTTTTCCTTAAAGGTCAAAGGGGTTGTCTGTGTGAGGCAAAAATTAAATCCTAAATGCATATATGCATAATTTATGGGGTGCTTGTTATTTTTGGTGATCTTTTGCATTAGTTGCCAAAGTGTGTAAACTGTCTTTTTATTGTGTTGCATAGATAAAACACTTTATAAGACTACAACTTGACGAGGATCACAATCACGTTTAACCAATAACCAGTAACATGACCAAAACAGTCAACCATCCGTTTATAAACATGAGAAAATGGTTGACCGCTGTCAATCCAAACCGTCAAGCAACAAGTCGTTGCGAGCCATTTTTATTAGATCCAACGCAGATTAAGCAACAACGTATTTAAACCTTTTTTTTGACATTTTTTACCTAAGTTTTCCTCCGACTAAATATTGTATTTACATTTTGAACTGAAATTTTTCGTCACTTCATATCATGTTAATGAGTATACTTTTTGCTGAATCATGAATTAGACTAGATTAGGAATTAGGATGTTCAAATGATTAGATGATGACTACTAGGGTTCTTTTTTTAATTCTCTATTTAGGTTGTGATTTATGCTAGATTTGACTTGATCATTCTTCAAAGTTTAGGATTTAAGCTTTCCCTTAATAATTGAAAAAATTATAAAACTGGAGAAAGATACACATCATTACTTCTTTATTCTTTATCTAGTCGGCTACGGCAAAATTTTGTGTGAATCACGCCACATATCCTAAACGTTTGCAATATATAAAGGTTAAGTTGCAAAAACTTGTAACAGAAGGCTAAACTACACAAAACAAAACAAAAAGAAGAGAGAAAGAAAAGAAAAAAATTAGTATGGAAGGAAGCAACGAAACATGCGTTTACAAGAACCCAGACGCGCCAGTGGAGGCGCGTGTAAAGGACCTTCTCTCCCGTATGACTCTACCGGAAAAGATCGGCCAGATGACTCAGATCGAACGTGTCGTCACTACTCATCCCGTCATTACAGATTACTTCATCGGTATATACGAAACAGTCCACACTCCATTTGTTTTTCTTTTTCTCTGTTTTGGTCAAGTCAACGACCAAAACTTTTTAGTTTCCCAAGTTCCAAAACTTTTTGGGGGTTACAGGTAGTGTACTAAACGGTGGAGGGAGTTGGCCGTTCGAAGACGCCTTGACGTCGGATTGGGCTGATATGATAGACGGCTACCAAAACGCAGCGTTGGCTACGCGTTTGGGAATCCCGATCATCTATGGCATTGACGCCGTCCACGGCAACAACAACGTCTATGGAGCCACCATCTTTCCCCACAACATCGGCCTCGGTGCCACCAGGTTTTTTTTTTGACCATTCTCTTTTCACACTTTGAGTCTTTGAAATGTAGTGTTGTGTGTTTGATTGGGGTGTTATAGTGTTGTTCCCAGTTAGATTGGAATCTAACCCTTATTAGTATTTTGAACAAATGGTTGTTAAATGTGATAGAGATGCAGATTTGATCAGAAGAATCGGGGCTGCAACAGCACTTGAAGTTAGAGCTAGTGGCGCTCAATGGGCGTTTGCTCCATGTGTGGCTGTAAGTTCCTAATCGCTTACTCAATTGAATGGAGCCTTTGGTGGATACCTTTGAGTGTTCTTTTGAGAATATGTTTTATTTGGCATCTCTCATATCTTAACAACATTGTGAGTATGAGCTATATTTCAATACATGAGAATTTGCCTAATCCTTAGACGTGTCTGTCTATACAGGCTTAGTGAAAATCAAGATTATATATAAGAGGAATGGAAGAAAATAATGAAAGTGTTTTTTTTTTTTCTTTTTTTGACAGGCTTTGAGAGATCCGAGATGGGGAAGATCATATGAGAGTTACAGTGAAGATACTGACGTTATCTGCGAGTTGAGTACGCTTGTATCTGGCCTACAAGGCGAGCCACCCAAAGAACATCCCAATGGTTACCCATTTGTTGCAGGAAGGTATATAACATATACTGATCTAGCTAGATATTTATTATGGATTTGATGTAATTTCTTATGGATTTGTTCACTATGTGATAGAAACAACGTGGTGGCATGCGCCAAGCATTTTGTTGGCGATGGTGGTACCGAAGGTGGCATAAACGAAGGGAACACCATTGTGTCATATGAAGAGTTGGAGAGAGTACACGTTGCTCCATATTTGAATTGTCTTGTTCAGGGAGTCTCTACGGTTATGGCTTCGTACTCCAGTTGGAACGGAAGTAAACTCCATTCCAACTATTTCCTCTTAACAGAACTTCTCAAACAGAAACTTGGTTTCAAGGTTAGCCAAAAAAATTGATTTGGATATGAAATAGCTATATAAGCAAGAGGTGTATGATTTTGAAGCTGTGTTGCCTTTGCTTTTTTTTTTTTTTTTTTAGGGGTTTATCATTTCAGACTGGGAAGCTTTGGAACGGCTTAGTGAGCCATTCGGTTCAAACTATCGGAACTGCGTCAAGATCTCAGTTAATGCTGGAGTCGATATGGTAGATTCTAAAACCCCTAGTTAACGATTTTCATCTCTCTCGGATGATACAAAGAGCTAAGAGATTATTTAATCAATGCTACTCCAGGTGATGGTGCCTTTCCAGTATCAACAGTTTATAAAGGACCTCACTGATCTGGTGGAGTCAGGGGAAGTAACGATGTCTCGGATCGATGACGCTGTTGAGAGAATACTCAGAGTGAAGTTTGTTGCTGGTCTTTTCGAACATCCTCTCACGGACCGCTCTTTATTGAGTACTGTTGGCTGCATGGTGAGATCTCTTGGACACAGATTTAATGCCATTAGATTTTAATTAGACATGAGTGTTGGGACCTGTTGGGAACATGATTGACGTGTTTTTCCATTACTCCAGGAACATAGAGAAATAGCGCGTGAATCGGTTAGAAAGTCTTTAGTTCTCCTAAAGAATGGAAAAGAATCTGAGAAGCCATTTCTGCCTTTAGATCGTAATGCCAAGAGGATTCTGGTCACTGGAACTCACTCTGACGATCTTGGATATCAGTGCGGGGGATGGACAAAAGCATGGTTCGGTCTAAGCGGCAGGATCACAATTGGTAATTAAAGTGACTTCAATCAATGTTGTTGGAAATTTTTAATGGAAACGTATCTAATATGGTCTGAAAAATGCAGGGACAACGCTTTTGGATGCCATTAGAGAAGTAGTTGGAGAAAACACCGAAGTGATTTACGAGAAGACTCCTTCTGAAGAAACCTTAGCCTCGGGTCAAGGCTTCTCCTATGCCATTGTTGCGGTGGGGGAACCTCCCTACGCAGAGACATTGGGAGATAACTCGGAACTCACAGTGCCCTTAAACGGTAACGACATTATAACTGCGGTTGCAGAGAAAATACCCACTTTAGTGGTCTTGTTTTCTGGACGGCCATTGGTTCTCGAGCCACTGGTTCTTGAAAAGACTGAGGCTTTGGTTGCTGCTTGGCTTCCTGGAACCGAAGGGAAAGGGATGACTGATGTCATTTTTGGAGATTATGACTTCGAAGGGAAGTTACCAGTGAGCTGGTTCAGAAGCGTTGACCAGTTGCCGTTAACCGCTGATGCCAATTCGAATCCATTGTTTCCACTTGGTTTCGGTCTGAACTACCATTCGGCCGAGAACTAAAATCCGGTCTGTTGAAATGTGTGTAAGTGTGAAGTTTATTTGATATGATGGGAGTATGAGTGGCGTTTGTGAATTTCTATTTTAAATAATTCACAGTAAATGCATGGAGTGATGCATCTGTCATTGTCTTTGCTTTCTTGTTCGACAAGAAACTGTTGTACAAATTTCCTATTTGTCTTGTTTTTTTTCTTTGCAATAAATGGACACTGGATTTACGGGTATCTTGATTTGTGAAATTTATGAGAAGACAAAATTCTTATATTATTGTTTCCAATAGAGGAAACTTTGTTTAGACAGTTGATATATAGTCTCATATACTACTACAAGTACGCCTACAAACCATGTGCCTGTTATGTTTGTTGATGAGAAGAAATGAATAATGAGAATCATTCATTCCGAGTTAACATGTGTGCCATCTCTTTCAGAGAAGCTGGCTTGTACACATTTCATCAAATTCAATGTTTAACTATACAACTTACAGGAAAATTCAATGCTCATGAAGAGAAAAAGTTCAAATAGCTAGCCAGCTTACAAGGTTACAACAAACATTGATACAAGATGGATGCAACAATAAACTTATATAGTAGGCAAGCTACATATATTATAAAGTCCTAATCCATAAGCTCTACATTCTCCACATGGTTTATCAATGTCGAAACCGGTGAGTTGGAAGCTTTCTTAGCTACAATTCCGAAATCGATCTCTACTTTAACAAGAGTATTCTTGTTTACATTGAAGTAGAACACGTAGAAAGGTTCCACTAGAGAGCATGTCGAGAGTATGATTTCACCTGCACTAGTCACCCCGGCAATCTTAACGTCGACATCGGCAACAAAATCAAACCAACAATCTGGGAATTCGTGGACAGTATGCGACCATTTCACTAATTTGGTTTCAACAGCCGATAGAACCCACAGATCAATACTTTCCATGTTACTCGAACTTGGAAACAATATTGCCCAGCTTACCATGGTAGTTTATGAAAGATGAATACATAATTAATGACCCAACAACACCACCTAGAAACTTCAATTTCTCCAACTTAACATCAAAGCATACTACCCTATAACCTAGTCGAGTTCCATCTTCCAAGCACCCAGCCAAATAATACAACACCCCGCCGATACATATCTCAGAATGTAAAGGCCAATGGGGTATCAAACATTCGACCCTTCTCCAGGTCACCACTTCTGTTCCTAATGTTGCAACTCGACACACAAAATCATCGGACACGCAAAATACCTTGAAGACTTTGCCGATAGGATCATATCCGAAATAGGGTCTCATCTGATTCCCCTTGGTTGTCGCTACGGGTAAAGATATGTATCTCCTGTGCTAGGGTTACAGATCATCGGCTTCCTAGATTTGTTACAGATAAAGCCACGTATAGAGGGACACGCATCATGAAAGGAACCCAAACCTTTAGGGAAATGCATCTGGTAATTGGGAGATATAGCATTGGAGTAGTCGCGGTCTGGATCTAGATCCTGAGGTATGGAGTAGAAGATCCTCTTACCCTCGTGCACAAATGTGAATAAGATACGCGGCCGAGCCGATGACACTTCCAGGTACAGTTGGGTGAAATCTTGACGACGCAGTACAAACGGCCAGTGCTTTGACACGCAACGACACTTCGCAACGTCTTCCAATGGCAATCTTGAGAATACGTTAACGAAGACATCAGCTGGGATCTCCTTCAAGTTTTCTCTTGGTGGGGACTTGCTTGGACTGGGAACTACTTGCTTCTGCCTTTTTCCCATGGCGGCGTTAAACCCTAAAATCCCGAACATGACTTTTTTTTTTTTTTTTTTTTCCGGAGGTGTGGTGTGGACACAGTGAGTTCTAACATTTTCTATTTATAAGGGGGACCACAGGTCTGATAGATGGGGATATTATTGTCTTGATAATTTTCAAGTTCATCCAAACCTATATTATCATGAACATACCAAAAAAAAAATCTTTCAAATGTAGATATATATAATATGGAAACACCCGGGGAAAAACCATTATCTTTTGATTTGTTATTTTTTAAAATATTTGTTTTCATATATTTTATACGGTAATATATCGTACTTTCTATGATAAATAAAGAGAGACATCATTTATTCATTTTTATTTTTTCTTGACAAATGAGAAATCATAAATGTTTTCTCCGTTTTCACAAAAAAAATTCTTAGATACAACTTATAACTGCTTAGAACACGATAATAAAATAATACCTACCAATTTATAATCAATTTAAGAGGTATATATGAGAACAAATATAGTATTGCGAGGTGAAGAATTAAAATTAATATAAAAAGATCAATTTGCCAGGGATTTGTTTCACTCAAAAAATATCTTGGTATGCTAACCTTGTGAGGCTTTAGTTAATATCCTCATTTTGGAATTATGAGTGTTATACCTTAATCTTTCTCAAAGATATGATGATGATGTCATATTTGTTTGATTTGCAATCTTGAAAATTATCAAATCTATTTGTGTGTTCAATACATGGATCAAAAGAATAAGAAGAAAATGGTAGACCGCTGTCTAATCAAACTATCAACCAACAGTTGCTTAGAGCCATCTTTTTTGTTAGAAAAGATTTTTACTCACGGAGATAAATAGTTAATGGATCAAAAAAACAATTTAGATTTTCTGTCATAAAATATAATACTCCATCCGTTTCATAATATATAATGTTTTAGAGAAGATTTTTTGCTTTATAATATAAGATGTTTTCAAATTTCTATACTACTATTATATTAGATTAATATGTTTTATTATGCAGTCTTGTTTATGATTATTTGAAAATTTTAAAGTAATTATTTCTTAATCTGCGTGATTTTATTCAAACATCTTATATTTTGAAAAGAAATGGGTATTTTTTAAGATGTTTTAAATTATTTTTAGCGTCTTATTGGAAAATCAAAAATATTTCCATCTCAGCCTTGTTTCTCACTCTAGGTAAACTTATGTACATTCATGTGCTAGGGTTATAGATCCGAGTATTGGAGGTCCACATCGGAAGATAAAATATTGTTTGGGTAACAATCTTGCTCTCTTTTGCTAATTTTGGGTGTGAATTAAACCTATAACTAACTTTTGTATTAGAAACAAGATCCAATTTTTTTGAAAGTGAGTTATCAACCGTAGATATCCAGTCCTATAAACTTCAATCAAAAGTCTAGTCATGACCTTGAAGGAGGGGTATTAAAATTCCACATTGGAAGTTAAACTATTTTTTAAGCAATACAAATGTGTTGCAATACTCTTTCCGTAATTAAATTAAATAAATTACCTTTAGGCATGAGTTAGATCCAACACTAATACCTAGGATTTGCTAGTTTGGCTGCAAAGAGACCCACGTACATGGGCACAAATCTCACAACCATAAGGAAAACTCATACCTTAGGCGAAAGACATATGATAACAGGGAACCAAATGTACAGGGCACGCTCTAAATGTAGATCCTGAGGAAGGCCTAAGGTTCATAAGCCATTCTTGGCTTCGTCATTGTCTTGCCTTCTTGTTCGACAAGAAACTATAAACTGTTAACTGTTGTACGAATTTCCTATTTGCGTTGTTTTTCCTTTCCAATAAAGAAAAACTGATCCAGATTTAAACCCAAATTTTTTTCTGGGAATGGTTTACCTGTAGCTTGATTTGTGATATTTATGAAGATATAAAATTTAAATTTACAAGTTAGATAGTAGATCTGATATAACTCATAGTCTCTCTCTTATGGTAATCCCATTAAATTAAATAAATAAATCACCATCAACTGTTTGATGGTGAGAAGAAATATGAGAATCATCATTAATTAACTGTTACATGCGGTGCAGGTTGAGGTTACCAAATTTATTGTGTGCTCTCTCTTTCATCAGACAATCTGACAATGGATGAAATTCTATGTTTAGTTATAGTAAAATTTACGAAGATAAAATAGGTTGCTCAAGAAAGAAAAAGTTCAAATAGATAAAACATAAGCTTACAAGTTTCAACAAACATTGATACAAGATGGATACAACAATAAGGGTGTATATATCTACTAAGAGCACAAACTCATATAGAAGGGGATCGGAGCTATATGTTATAAACTCCTAATCCATAAGCTCCACATTCTCTACATGGTTTACCAAAGTCAAAACCCTTGAGCAGGGAGCCTTCTTATCTACAATTCCGAAACTGATTTCAATTCTTACCACGGTATTCTCCACAATATTGTAGTAGATCACCTCGAAAGGCTCCACAAGAAAGCTTGTCGACAACACAATTTCACCTGCGCTAGTCATCCCGGCAATGTATAGGAAGGAATGTGAAACTGCATACTTCCAATAAAATGGCAATATGTAGACATTGTTCGACCATTTGACCTCATGATCAGTATCCTCTAGAACCCGCAGCTCAAAACTTTCTGTGCCTTCATATATAATACCCGAATCTGGCAACAGTATGCCCAAGTTACCTTTGTAGTTTATGAGAGCTGAACCCAAAATTCGTAACTCAACATCTAGAAACTTGAACCTCTCCGATTCAACATCAAAGCATACTACCATATAACCTGGTGGAGTTCCACGGCCCATGCGCTTAGCTAAATAATATAACACCCCATCAATGCATACCTCAGTATGTAACGGTTGATGGGGTATCGAACATTCGACCCTTTTCCAGGTCACTTCTCCTGTTCCTAATGTTGAAACTCGACACACATAATCATCAGACACACTCAATACCTTGAAGACTTTGCCGATAGGATCATACCCGAAATAGGGTCTACTCATCTGTTTCCTCTTGGTTGTCGTTACGGGTAAAGATATGTACTGTCCTGTGCTAGTGTTACAGATCATCGGCTTCCTAGATTTGGTACAGGTGAAACCAAGTATAGATGGACACACCTCATCTGAAGAACCCAAACCTTTAGGGAAGTGCATCTGGTAATGGGGATATACAATGGGGTAGTCTTGGTCTGGATCTAGATCCTGAGGCAAGGAGTAGAAGATCCGCTTACCCTTGTATAGGAAGGTGAATAAGATACGCGGACGAACCGATGACACTTTCAGGTACAGTTGGGTGAAGTCTCGACGACGAAGCATGCAAGACCAGAGCTTCGACACACAACGACACCTTGCGACGTCTTTCAATGGCAACCTTGAGACTATGTCGATCAAGATATCAGCTGGGATCTCCTTCTTGTATTCTCTTGGTGGGGACTTGCTTGGGCTGGGAACTATTTGCTTCTGCCTTTTTTCCATGGCGGCGTTAAACCCTAGAATCCCAAACCTGGCTTGTTGTTTTTCTTTTTTCTTCTGGTGTGTGTGGACACAGTGAGTTTTCACATTTTCTATTTATAAGGACTTCAGGAGGACCACAGCTGGTGTAACTGATGGAAATATTGTCTTGATAATTATCAATTTCATTCAAACATAATTTAGTTTTTGAATCTACCAAATGAAAAAAAAAAAAAAAAAAAATTCTCTCATCATGTAAATTAGTTACATTTTATGACTGAAAATAACCGTTATTTTTACCGGCAACTATATTTTCGCGCGTCATTTTTCAAAATATTCGTTTCCAGATATTTTTCAGCTAAGATACTAATTTGAATTACAAAAAGTGAGAAAACATTTATTTATTTATTTTCGACAAATGAGATCGATCATTTATGCTTTCTCAGTTTTCACTCTTTTTTTTGTAACTTAATGTAAAACTGCAAAAAGCACGAGAACAATAATATACCAATTTACTCCCAATTTACAAGGTATGTGAGATTATTTATGTTCGTTCCAAAATTTACGTGAGATCATAAAAAAATATATAAATTTGGGAGGATTAATTTGTGAGGGATTTGTGTTTCTCATAAATATTTTGGTATTATTTTATTTATGACGGATTTTCTAGTATATTCTCTTAGAAATCGCTAGTTTTCTTGTAACAATAACTTTTTTGAATAATTAATATTCGTAAGTCAAATAAATAATAATTTATACTAGAACTAAATAATTGTTACTCGAACAACAATAAAAATATCAATAAATGTGAAAACATGAAATACAGTAAAACCTCTATAAATTAATAATATCGAGACCATAATATTTTATCAATTTATAGAGGTTTTAATTTATCGATAAATTAATAATATCAATAGAGATTTTTTTATTATCATAGTTTTGAATATTTCATTTTAAAGGTAAGATACTTTTGTTATAATTCACATTTTTATAGAATTTTCTTAACTTATAGAGTTTTCTTAATTTATGATTTTGGATATCGTAATACGATGGATGTCAATAGTTTACTAAATTATCCAGGTGAAAATGATAAATGTTAAGAAATTCAGAGTTTAGAAGAAATTGTTGTTATCCTTCATGATGAAATCCAAGAAGATATTGCGGTATCTTTATAAACAATTACACGTAAAGAAGCAACTACCGTGTGTAGGACGCTCCACAATTTTTTGATGCAATTTGAGAAAACAACACAAAATCGTTTTGATGCAATAAAAAAGATTATTGATAAGCTCCAACAAGAATGAAAATTTAAGAATAGGAAAATAACAATAGAACCATATTTCACTAAATTTTCTTAGATATATATATATAGTTTATATCATTATTAATTTATGATAATAATGAGACCATATTTTTACATAGGATTTCAAAAAAAACATATCTTATTATTTTATCGAATTGTGTTATTTTTTACACCCGTCCAGCTCGGGACTGGAAAATTTTATTAATATATAGTTAATATTAATTTGAAGAGTATTAATTTTTAGAGGTTCTACTGTACCTTAATATTTTTTTCTTTGAATTTAAAAATTATTAGAATAGCGAAGTAAAGGCTCAAACACGAAATCTCATGCACATTTTAGTTCATGATGATAAACCTTAATCTTACTCAAAAATAATGATGATGCAATATTTGTTTGATTTGCAAGCTTGGAAATTATCGAAACTATTTGTATGTTCATTCCATCGAACAAAAACTAAAAAGAAAAATAAAATGTTTTTTATAATTTTTTAAAAGTTGGGTTTTTGAACTTTTATTATAAAATAAGAGAATAAGCAGTTACACTTGGTCCAAAAAAAAAGCAGTTACAAATGATGATGCTATATTTGTTTGATTTGCATGCTTGCAAATTATCAGAACTATTGGTGTGTTCAATCCATTAAACAAAAAATATAGAGAGATATATATTAATAAAAAAAAATTAATAGCATTTAAAAAGTTGGGTTTTTAGTTTTTTTTTTTTTAAAAAGAAAAGAATACGTGGCAGTTACACTTTTAACACTTTTAAAAGAAAAATCAAAAATAAAAGCCTCATTGAATAAAAACAAACTCTAAAAGTTGTGTGGTTTGATTTGCAAGCTTGCAAATTATTGGAACTATTTGTGTGTTCAATCCATCACACAAAAAAAATATGAAGAGAGATAAATAATTAATATAAAGTTTGTATAGCTTTAAGAAAGTTGGGTTTTTGAATATTTATATAAAAAAAAAAAGAGAATAAGCAGTTACACTTTCTCCACAAAAAAATAGCTGTTACACTTTTAAAATAAAAAATAAAAACTTAGAAGCCTCACTAGATAAAAACAAACTCTAAAAGCTGTTTAATTAAGCAGAAGTTCTCACAGCAACTAACCAATCATCTCTTAAAGACCTTTGGATAATGTTTTTTTAGTCATTTGAATTTATATTAATCTATCAAAGGAACCAATAAATTACAACAGTGGCAACTGACATTTACTAAAATCATTAACTATGATTGTGTCTTCGCCGCCTTTTTCTACTGTCGCCCGAGAGAACCGCTGTTGTCCATAAATTGAGTCTAAGTGAACCACCACCGTCTGAAATCAGAGCCTGAGTGAACTGACACTACTGCCACCTCTTCAGAGAAAGAAAAAAACCCCTAATTGTTTTAGCTGATGGGCTTTGTATTTTGATGGGTCTTTTCTCTATTAACTAAAATTATGTTACTAAAACTGAAAAAGTGGAAATTTAATATTATCAAAAAATCAGTTATTTTTAGGTTATTAATTTTAAAAACCGAATGAACCGAATCGAAATTTCGGCACACTTCAAAATTCTGTAAATACCTGATTACCGAAGTATCCGATCCAAATCGAATCGTATTACCCAAAGTCGCATGCCTAACCTTCTTTTTATAAGAAAAATACAGGTCTAATAGATCGAGACATTATCTTGTTAATTTTCTAGTTCAACCAAATGTATATTAATAATTCATGAATCTACCAAAAATAGTAGTCTTTCTTTTAGATGTGTATAACATATGGAATCACTAGTGCAAAGCCATTATTTTTTCGCATGCTAGCTTAGTTTTTTTTAAAAATATGTGTTTCCATATTGCTATACTAATTGAATGAAATGAAATGAGAAATACATTTGTGCTTAAAAATTTAAAAGATGGTCTACAATTTAATGGAGAATTAGATGAGAAGTTTCAATCTCGGAGAGAAATAGCAATTGTACTATCGATTCATAGAAAAATAGGTAGAGAACTTAAGTTTGAGGGAAATATAGAACAAGCTCAAAGTTTTATGTGTATCTAGTACGATGTAAAAGTTTTGAGAGATAAATAAGACGTCTTTTTTAACATATTGTGTAATCAAAGTTGACATGTAGTCAAATTTGTCTTTTAAAGTATTACTTCATAATAAATAGTCAAGATCCGCTTACCCTTGTGCAGGAAGGAGAATAAGATATGCGGCCGAGCCGACGACACTTCCAGGTACAGTTGGGTGAAATGTCGATGACGCAGTACAGACGACCAGTGCTTTGACACGCAACGTCTTCCAATGGCAATCTTAATTAAGAATACGTTAACCAAGACATCAGCTTGGGATCTCCTTCAAGTTTTCTCTTGGTGGGGACTTGCTTGGGCTGGGAACTACTTGTTTCTGCCTTTTTCCCATGGCGGCGTTAAACCTTAGAATCTCGAACATGACTTGTTTTTTTTTTTTTTTTTGGGAGGTGTGGACACAGTGAGTTCTAACATTTTCTATTTATAAGGAGGGTAGATGGAGATATTATTGTCTTGATAATTTTCAAGTTCATCTAAACGTATATTAGCTTATCATGAACCTACACAAAAAGAAAAAAGAAACATCTTTCAAATGTACATATATATATATTTTTGGCGCGTTAATTTTTTAAACATTTGTTTTCATATATTTTATACGATAATATACGGTACATTGTTTGATAAATAAAGTGAGACATTATTTATTAATCTATATTTTTTCTTGACAAATGAGAAACCATATATGTTATCTTCGTTTTCATATCATTCTTTCTTTGATACAACTTATGACTGCTTAGAACATGATAATAAATTAATACATACCAATTTATAATCAATTTATGAGTTATATGAGAAGAAATTTTGCGAGGCGAAGAATTAAAATTAATATGGAAATATTAGTTTGTGAAGGATTTATTTCACTCAAAAAGTCCCAAATATATTAAAAGAGAAGCATTTTGGAAAAAACGCTGACATGTTGTCGCCAGAGAGCTCTGTACCTAATTTATTATTCAGCCTTAGTATTCCATAAAATTACATTAAACTGTCACTGCTATATATATTTTTTTTTGTCAACTGCCAATGATATTCAATTTATTTATATACACAATATTTTGCTCCTATAAATTCTAAAATTGGTAAATATGATTCAAAAATTGATAAAATATTATCCCCTACATATTTTAGAAATTAAATCAATTTCACTGTCTATTGTAATATAATATTATAACTATATTATGCGATGTAAAAAATATAGATTTAAAATCATATCTTCAAAAATATAAATAATGTTATCTTTCTAATAATTTTATAAGGCTCTAATGGTGAAAGAATCGAAGATCTTTCAATATATAGAGGATTTACATTGAATTGTCATTAGTATAACTAATGAATATTTCATTCAATAGTTTAAGAAAATCTATACTATTAATTGGGGAATACACTTAAGGGTTAAAAAAAAATATCATATCAAATATCCATGTTGCCAAACTAACCCAATTTACATATTAAGAAGAAGACTAAACAACAAATTTATTATAATTTAGGAAATTGTTCAAATTAGTTCCATAATAATCAGGTTATCAGAATTTTGTGTGGGTATATTCATGTATGACAAAATACGGGACGAGAATTTTGAGAACAAGAATTCAAGCAGAACATATGCGGACATACTATTTACTCATGTGAATTACGAGGAATGAGTTTTTCCGTGTAAAAAAAAAATTAAACGTTGCAATCAGACATATTAGATTGGTATGATCGCTTGACAATTACATTTAGGTCATCTGGAAATTCTATGATATGCAACATGATCGGTATGAACAAGTAGGCATGAACACGGGTACGATTACGGTTTATTAACTATTGGTTCTGGTTATATGCGGTTGTGGTTATTTGACGATATGATACAGTTGATATTATTTGATGATATGATATGGTTGATATTATTTATTTCAATTGATATGCTCTTTCAGTGTAACCATATATCTATATATCATACTATTTATATTAAATAAATAATTATTAGTATAGTTATTATATCTTAAAAATAGTTACGGTAAAAATTTTATAGTTTAACTATCCGGTTGACCAACGATTTTGATAAGATTACGGTAAATTAACGGTTACAATTAATATAAATTTAACCATATATTCACGATTAACAGTTAAAGTTTCTAAATGTTATATACGGCTATGGTCCAAAATACGGTTACAATTTAGTTTTTATCATGCAAGGACAAAATCACTTTGGAGTCTGTTGGGATGGCTAGCGGGATCCACGGACGGTCCGTTGGGCAGCTAGCGGCGGGTTAGTGGGGTCCGCGGGACAGGTTGTCATAAAACAAAATATCAAACTGCTATGCATTCAAATAATTATGTATTTATACCAGATAAATATTTAAAGTTAATAAACATTAAATTTATAAACAGAGAATACATGTATTCGGTCTAAATCTATTATAATAAATATAGTCAAACATGTAATTATTTAAAAGAGAACGGTTATGGAACAAAATTTTTTGACGCATACAGAACAAGACGAGTATCTCATTCCAAAATATATACATATAGGTTAAATACGTGAAAGAAATTAAACTGAAACCGAATCCAAATTTGATTTAACACCCCTAAACAAACAGTTGGAAATGTTTGGATTAGCTTTGAATATTATACACGTAATATCCCTTATCTAAATTATATCTTAATTTTTTTCTTATATGTATCACTCATGTAGGTTCGAGTAGAAATTTATGTGAAAATTTTCTATTTTTTAAAAAAATTATATAAAAATAATCCCGCAAATACGTGCGAGTACCATCCTAGTATCTTAGTATACTTAACTTGTGAGGCTTTAGTTAATATCCTCACTTGTAAATAGCTTTTTTTTTATATATAATGAAAGTACATTTGAATTATCGATTCTGTTAATTCAAACAAATTATAATTTGTACTAGTACTAAATATTTGTTAATCGACCAACAACTGAAAAATCATTATATTTTGAAATTATGAGTGTTATACCTTAATCTTTCTTAAAGGTGATGATGATGATGTCATATTTGTTTGATTTGCAATCATGAAAAATTATCGAAACTATTTGTGTGTTCAATACATGGATCAAAATGATAAGAAGAAAATTGTAAACCGCTGTCTAATAAAACGATCAACCAACAGTTTGCTGAGAGCCATATTTTTGTTGGATTCGATTTGGACTCAGGGATATAAATAGTTAATGGACCAAAAAAATTCAATTTGGCCTTTTTGTCATGAAATAAAATGTTTTTAAGATATTTTTAATTAATTTTTAGTGTCTTCTTATAAAATCAGAAATATTTTCATCTCAGCCTTCTTTTCTTTGTTCTCACTCTAGGTAAACTGATGTACATTCATGTGTGCTAGGGTTATAGATCCCAGTAGCCAGTAGGAGTTCCACATCGGGAGTGAGATAAAAATATTTCTAGGGTAATATATATATATATATATATATATATATATTATATATGTTTTGAGTAAACCACGCAGATTAATAAATAACTAAGTTTGAACCCGCGGTACACCGCGAGACTATTTTTGTTTTTATTCTGTTTCTAAAACATTTAAACATTCTAGTAAATATATGTACTTTTAATTTTGAAATAATTATCATTAATATTAGTTATTTTTCCTTTAAATATTTTATAAGTTAAAAGATTTATACCATTAAAATTAATAAAATGTATGTATTGAAACGGTTATGACATGTATATATTTTGCGGGTTTCGTAGAATGGTTAATTATTTTGTGAGTTAAAAATCTATAATATATGAAATAAATTAATATTTTAGCCTTAGTTCAAACCCGTAATGTCGTCGGTTTTGGAACAGATTTAATGACTTTAACCCGCAAAAATTATCCTACAATACACATGGGAGTATATAGTCTGCATCCATATGTCCTGCTTGAGTTTACAGGATTAGGATATGTGAACATTTTACTAATTCAATTCTTCTAGTTTTGTTTTAATGGTGAAAAAGTGATAATATGTGTTAACCCGTCATGTGAGATCTGAACCGCAACAGATTTAATTACTTTAACCCGCAAAATATTCTTACTTTGATTAGGAAGAAACTTTTTTCAAATTTTTAAAAAATTATTTATTTAATTAATTATCAAATTAGTATTTAATGCAAATAGTAGTAGTTCCAATTTTTGGAAAGTTGGGATAATGAGAGAATAATTGTTTATAAAAATAGGAAACTTTATCATAATTTAATAAACTGTAAATTATAAAATATAAATATTTAATGTCAGTGGCAGTCTTGTAAATAGGTGGCAAGTTCAGGATTTATTTGTTAAATGTACTTGCAAAATGTATATATAGATTACTTTAAAAGAGTTCAACCAATCACAAACAAGACTGTATAACATAAAATATTAAATTAATCTAACAGTTAAATTGGAAAATTGAAAACATCCTATATTATAAAACAAAAAAAATCTCTAAAACATTTTATATTATGAAACGGAGAGAGTATATATAGTGTGTAGCAATCTTTTTTCTGAGCTAGCTTTTCGATGTGAGTTAGACCAAAACTAAATTTTGTAACAGAGACAGGCTTTGATTTTCTTGAAAGTGAGCTGTTCAGTTCCACAAATTTTACGTTTAAATGTCTAGTCATGAACGTGATCAGGGAGGGGTATTAGAGTCCCACCTCGAAAGCTAAATTATTTTTAAACAATACATAGTGTGTGGGTGTTGCAATACTCATTTTGTAACTAAACTAGCTTTTAGGTGTGAGTTAGATCCAACAGTAGTACCTAGGCTTGCTATAGTTTCGCTACAAAGAGACCCACGTAAATGGGCACAAATTTCACAACCATAAGAACTCATACCTTTGGCGAAAGGCATATGATAAAAGGGAACCAAATGTACAGGCACGCTCTAAATGTAGATCCTGAGGAAGGCCTATATGGTTCAGGTTGTGGTTACCAAATTTATTGTGTGCTCTCTCTTTCGTCAGACAATCTGACAATGGATCAAATTCTATTTTTAGTTATAGTAAAATTTACAAAGATAAAATAGGTTGCTCAAGAAGAGAAAAAGTTCAAATAGATAAAAGTATAAAACATAAGCTTACAAGTTTCAACAAAGGTCCTTTTGGTCGGTGGAGGATACTACGACTGTAGGTTCTTGGGTTTGGAAAAAGCTCTTAAGACTGAGGGGTGTGGCGGCTGATTTCTGCCGAGTGGAAGTGGGTAATGGGGAAACAACTTCGTTCTGGTATGATCGATGGTCGGATATGGGTTGTCTCATGGAGTTGGTTGGTGAACGTGGGGTTATCGATATGGGGATTAGTAAACATTGTTCGTTGGCTGAACCGTGGACCCTTCGGCGACGGTGTCGACTTCGTGGGAGCCACCTTGCTGAAATGGAAGATGCTCTGTCTGCTAAGCGGGATGCTAGAGCGGAGGCTGCGGATAGAACACTCTGGCGGGGGAGAAATGATGTTTTTCGGGAAAGGTTCTCAACAAAGGACACATGGAACCATATACGTACTGCAGGTAGTTTGGTTGCTTGGCATAAAGGAGTGTGGTTTACTCACTGTACTCCCAAATATTCTTTTTGTGTCTGGTTAGCGGTCCAGGATCGCCTTTCAACTGGGGATAGAATGGTATTATGGAACACTGGGGCTGTAGGGACTTGTGGATTCTGCAACTCTGCACTTGAAACAAGGGACCATCTTTTTTTCTCCTGCGGTTTTGTCTCGGTTATTTGGTCTGCACTGGCTAAAGGTCTCTTCAAGGCTAGCTACACAACGGATTGGGGTTTGTTACTAGCTCATATATCTCAGTCTAACCTGCCCCGGGTTGAGAGTTTTCTTCTTTGCTATGTGTTTCAAGTTGTGGTGTATATGATCTGGAGAGAGAGAAATGGGCGACAACATGGAGATGCACCGAAGTCTGCTGATCTTCTGATCGGTTGGGTGGACAGACAAATACGTGACCAGCTGTTAGCAATTGGTCGTCTGGGGGATCGTCGTTATGAGCAAGGACTCCAACTTTGGTTTCAGTCTCGTCTTTAATTTTCAGCTATTATTGTATTCTGAGTTCTAGCTCAACTTTAAATTCAGAACAAAACGATGCACAAGTTGTAACACAGTAATTTTTTCTTTTGAATATAATTTAACATTAAATTCAAAAAAAAAAAAAAAAAAAAGTTTCAACAAACATTGATACAAGATGGATACAACAATAAGGGTGTATATATCCTTATTGCATTAGAAACAAGATCCAATTTTTTTGAAAATGAGTTATCAACCATAGATATCCAGTCCTATAAACTTCAAGTTTCAAAAGTCTAGTCATGACCTTGAAGGAGGGGTATTAAAATTCCACATTGGAAGTTAAACTATTTTTTAAGCAATACAAATGTGTTGCAATACTCTTTCCGTAATTAAATTAATTAAATTAGCTTTAGGCATGAGTTAGATCCAACACTAATACCTAGGATTTGCTAGTTTGGCTACAAAGAGACCCACGTACATGGGCACAAATCTCACAACCATAAGGAAAACTCATACCTTAGGCGAAAGACATATGATAACAGGGAACCAAATGTACAGGGCACGCACTAGTAAAAAAGTTGTGTATAGTTACAGAATTATTTGTATTTATAACATGTTTTTTGTAGCAAACAACTTTTTGTTACAGATTTGTGACAAAAAATAGTTAGTAACTATTTAGTCGTAGCAAAATTTTCCATCGTAGATAATTGTCGCAATTTGCTACAAATTTGCGACTAACTGAAAAGTAGCAAAGTGCTACAGTTTGTGACATTTTGCTTTAGTTATTTGTTACAGAAAGAGTCTTGATAAATTTGTAACAACTAGCTTCAAAAACTTACAAATTGGGGGTCACATAAAAATGACATTTAGCTACAGAAAGATTTGTGACAAACTTGTTACTGATTAAGCAAAAAAAAATAGTAACATGTAACAAACCGTACTGTTTTGCTTCCATTTGCGGAGAACATTCATTACACAAAATATTGTATAAATTATGGAGAACATTCATTACACGAAACATATTTTACTTACATAGATCCCTGTTTGTTGGCTTTAGTTGTGGTTGTAGATGGCTGGGATGTCCCGTCAGTTGAGCGAGTTTTGCAACTCTAGAATCTGTTCTTGCATCTCTACGATCACGTCATGTCTCTTCAGCTGTTGCTTCAGGTTCTGTATTACTTCTCGCTTGCTGAAGATGTTTGAGCCTGATTCAGATATACAAGGAGAATCTGAGCAGGTTGACTGGTGATGGTATGGTTTCATGACCACTTCCCAGAGATCAGAGAAGATCCCCACATGACTCCATTCTCTTTGCTATATGTTGGAGCAGGAACTGTAACAAGAGGCAGTGTGGTACTGGACACCGCCATTTGCTCGTTTGTAGATGATTACCATCCCCATTCTCAGTTCCTTGCATAAAGAAAAGAAGCCAAGTCTAACAAAGACGACAACAACACTCGCTGAAGAGCTATAACATAAAATGGTGAATCATTTATAGTTTTGTTACCATCTTCTTCGCAGCTACAAATCATTTTCCTCCCATATCCTCGCTGTTTTCTTTTAGATATGACCATACATAGTCAAAAAAAAAAATTCAGAGAAACAAGAGTATAGAAACCAACAGGACTAGCGGAGGCGGCTATTGGTCGACGAGAGAAGCAGTGACGACATCGGCGGCCGCTGAGATGAGAGGAGACGCTTCTTATCTACATTATTGGTCCTTGTCCATGAAGCTCATTTTGCAAAACTTCGTCTAATAACAAAACTCGACCTTCAATCACATACACACACAAAAAACACCATTAACTCGGTATTTCAGCAAACACGTTAGCTACATTATGAAGCAAGGGAGTAACTAACTGGAGGTCTTAGAGCCATGGAACTTAAATCTCTTTAACTTTAGCCGCTAAAACCAAACAAGCCACAACTAAACTACACAACACTCAAACCTGCAAATTTTTCTTCCTTGTCAATTTAAGAATCCTTTAACAAGGACCAATAATGAATGTTTAATTTACCTCCTTTCGTTAAAATCAGATAGACTATTTGCAACAAGGACCAATATATATTAGAACGATAGAGAAATCTTGAGGAAGATGATACCAAAGAGATAAGATGGGAGCAGATGAGAAGATAACCTACGAACCTGGGTTATGAAAATGGTACCAAGTCTTCATGGAAAATGGAACCAAGTCTCAAAGGGCACACGAAGCTCTTCTGGTCTGTAAAATCAAACCAAGGAAAACAACAAAATTAGCAAACCAATGGAGCCTTTAAGAGATAAAGTCTGATAACTGATAGATGGGATATGCAACTCCTTTCTTTCACAAATCTGATATTCTTCCTGCAAATTCAATCGGAGTCTGGAGGAAAGACAAATGCTACTTAACAACAGCATGGCTAATGAATTCGAGACAAGAAAAAAAAAGAACACAAGAGACCATGAATTTGGATTATAGCTTAGAGAGTGAAATTAGACCCAAAGATTTGCTTACCCGTCTAAAGCTAACATTGGAATGAGGGTTCATATATGATCTTCTTCCTAATCATAACAAGTAAGATTGATCAGAAGTAAATCAATTTACATGGACGAATCCAAATTGAAAGTAGAAACATTCACCGGTGAAGAAATGTGGGTACTTGACAGGCAAAATCACAGCTTCCTTCAAAGCTTGTTTAGCACTTTCAAGCCCAGCAACATCTGTCCACGCTTAACATTAGGCTTTTCCCTAACAATAGCAGAGTTTAACCCAGCTCAAAGCTTTGGTTGCTCCGGGTCCTCTCCATCTCCTCTGGGCTTCGTGGCGACAACTGTAGTATCACCACCGTTCGATTCTAGGCACGACCCACCTTAGTCCAAAGAAAAAGTTAAACTCATGAAGCCTCTAAATAAGAAGTTAACCAAAGCACAACCAGAAATTCTAATTCCAAACTCAGATTCAAAAGGGAAAGCGAGGCAGAAACAAAACCTTCTCCGACAGAAACCAGTTTCTCTTCTCGATCTGAGATGATATTCAGATCCAAAACAATTGGTTTCTGCGTATGTTGGGATAGAGAAATTGTAAAACATTATCTCAAATATTTTATTATTATTTATCTACAAAATTTTCCGAATGGTCCTTAGCTACAAAATTAATTGTCACTTCAGTTGTAGGTAATTTTGCTACAAATATTCGCTGTAGCTCTTTCTAATAAGTTTGCTACGCTAAGTTACTAATTTGTAAAATCGATTAACTTATGTTTTGTCACTAATAGGTAGCTTTTTGTAGTTAAAATTTATTATAACTAATTTTGTAGCAAACTTTTGTAACTATATGATCGGTTTCTACTAGTGACGCTCTAAATGTAGATCCTAAGGAAGGCCTAAGGTTCATAAGCCATTCTTGGCTTCGTCATTGTCTTGCCTTCTTGTTCGACAAGAAACTATAAACTGTTAACTGTTGTACGAATTTCCTATTTGCGTTGTTTTTCCTTTCCAATAAAGAAAAACTGATCCAGATTTAAACCCAAATTTTTTTCTGGGAATGGTTTACCTGTAGCTTGATTTGTGATATTTATGAAGATATAAAATTTAAATTTACAAGTTAGATAGTAGATCTGATATAACTCATAGTCTCTCTCTTATGGTAATCCCATTAAATTAAATAAATAAATCACCATCAACTGTTTGATGGTGAGAAGAAATATGAGAATCATCATTAATTAACTGTTACATGCGGTGCAGGTTGAGGTTACCAAATTTATTGTGTGCTCTCTCTTTCATCAGACAATCTGACAATGGATGAAATTCTATGTTTAGTTATAGTAAAATTTACGAAGATAAAATAGGTTGCTCAAGAAGAGAAAAAGTTCAAATAGATAAAACATAAGCTTACAAGTTTCAACAAACATTGATACAAGATGGATACAACAATAAGGGTGTATATATCTACTAAGAGCACAAACTCATATAGAAGGGGATCGGAGCTATATGTTATAAACTCCTAATCCATAAGCTCCACATTCTCTACATGGTTTACCAAAGTCAAAACCCTTGAGCAGGGAGCCTTCTTATCTACAATTCCGAAACTGATTTCAATTCTTACCACGGTATTCTCCACAATATTGTAGTAGATCACCTCGAAAGGCTCCACAAGAAAGCTTGTCGACAACACAATTTCACCTGCGCTAGTCATCCCGGCAATGTATAGGAAGGAATGTGAAACTGCATACTTCCAATAAAATGGCAATATGTAGACATTGTTCGACCATTTGACCTCATGATCAGTATCCTCTAGAACCCGCAGCTCAAAACTTTCTGTGCCTTCATATATAATACCCGAATCTGGCAACAGTATGCCCAAGTTACCTTTGTAGTTTATGAGAGCTGAACCCAAAATTCGTAACTCAACATCTAGAAACTTGAACCTCTCCGATTCAACATCAAAGCATACTACCATATAACCTGGTGGAGTTCCACGGCCCATGCGCTTAGCTAAATAATATAACACCCCATCAATGCATACCTCAGTATGTAACGGTTGATGGGGTATCGAACATTCGACCCTTTTCCAGGTCACTTCTCCTGTTCCTAATGTTGAAACTCGACACACATAATCATCAGACACACTCAATACCTTGAAGACTTTGCCGATAGGATCATACCCGAAATAGGGTCTACTCATCTGTTTCCTCTTGGTTGTCGTTACGGGTAAAGATATGTACTGTCCTGTGCTAGTGTTACAGATCATCGGCTTCCTAGATTTGGTACAGGTGAAACCAAGTATAGATGGACACACCTCATCTGAAGAACCCAAACCTTTAGGGAAGTGCATCTGGTAATGGGGATATACAATGGGGTAGTCTTGGTCTGGATCTAGATCCTGAGGCAAGGAGTAGAAGATCCGCTTACCCTTGTATAGGAAGGTGAATAAGATACGCGGACGAACCGATGACACTTTCAGGTACAGTTGGGTGAAGTCTCGACGACGAAGCATGCAAGACCAGAGCTTCGACACACAACGACACCTTGCGACGTCTTTCAATGGCAACCTTGAGACTATGTCGATCAAGATATCAGCTGGGATCTCCTTCTTGTATTCTCTTGGTGGGGACTTGCTTGGGCTGGGAACTATTTGCTTCTGCCTTTTTTCCATGGCGGCGTTAAACCCTAGAATCCCAAACCTGGCTTGTTGTTTTTCTTTTTTCTTCTGGTGTGTGTGGACACAGTGAGTTTTCACATTTTCTATTTATAAGGACTTCAGGAGGACCACAGCTGGTGTAACTGATGGAAATATTGTCTTGATAATTATCAATTTCATTCAAACATAATTTAGTTTCTGAATCTACCAAATGAAAAAAAAAAAAAAAAAAAAAAAATCTCTCATCATGTAAATTAGTTACATTTTATGACTGAAAATAACCGTTATTTTTACCGGCAACTATATTTTCGCGCGTCAAATTTCAAAATATTCGTTTCCAGATATTTTTCAGCTAAGATACTAATTTGAATTACAAAAAGTGAGAAAACATTTATTTATTTATTTTCGACAAATGAGATCGATCATTTATGCTTTCTCAGTTTTCACTCTTTTTTTGTAACTTCATGTAAAACTGCAAAAAGCACGAGAACAAAAATATACCAATTTACTCCCAATTTATAAGGTACTAGATAAGGGCCCGCACGATGTGCGGGTTTAAAAATTGTTTGAAAAAATAAATTCTAAATCTAAAACAAATTTTCAAAAATATATAAAGAAATTTTTTTTCTAAAGTAAATATATGAATAATTCAAGTTAGAGAATATTTGTATTTACCTTCATACATTTATTTATATTTCTATATTTTTAATATATTATAACAATTATTATAATAATTCAAAGCTAAATTATATCCCACTAAAACTTTTGCCAAATATTCATCATTACAAATATTATTATTGTCAAATTTCAACAACATTTCACAGCTTATTCACAAAATATTTAACAGGCAACAAATTCATCAAAGCAACATCTAATAATTAACCACATAAAATTTTACTCTATGTTTTACCATTAAAAATATGTTCTTACACCCAAAATTATTTTATTGTTAAAGTATGCTCTTTGTCACCACCTATAAACTGTCTTCTAAACAATTAAACAAATTTTATGTTGCTTTAATTTCATTTTGGCATAATTATAGTTCTTATAATTACTAAAATTGTTTTGTGACATAATTTCTTTAACCATGAAGTTTTTTTACTCCAAATATATTGGATAAACAACTGGTGAAAATTATCTACTCAATTACAATGATTTTATGACTAACCCAATAAATATTGAGAAATTGAAAGAAATTTAATATAATATAATAAAAATAAAAATTTGAAAATTATAATCATGATGGTATATATATAAGTCTTAGATAATTCATATATACAAAATATAAACTTTATATACAATCCAAAACATGACATATGTCATAATCACGTTAAGGATCAACGACCTATTTACTCTTCAGAAGTATCCAATTGTACCAAAACAACTTAAAGTTATGACCTCGTCTCAAATATTTTCGAATCATAAATTTTCAACTTATTTTTACCCGAATCAAAAGTAGGGTGACGATATCCTGGAGAGGGGGGTAATTTATTAATTATTCTCAACTTATTCTCAACTTATTCTTTTGACATAATTTATTAATAATAATATACATGCTTAGTGAATTACTTTTTTGTTTATACATGTCAAAATCTTATTGAGAAAACATGTATAACATAAGTAGCTTACAATGGAAATATATTAGTTTTGTTAATTTTCCTTTTTGATTTAGAATTTTTTTTTAGATAAACATGTAAATTTTATTTATATTTAATGTTATTTTTTTAATTAGTTGTTTTGAAAATTAATAATTTTGGACACGTGTCAACATTTCATCAGTGTATTTGACATGTGGCTAATTTGAAAATGTAACTTTAAATAATAAGATTTTTAATAGAATAAAAAGATTAGTTCAAACTTTTTTCCTAAGAATGCCAATCGGTTCTCCATGATCTTCGTTTTCTTCGCATGTGCCTTCACAAATCTTGTTGCAGTACTCAGTGTCCGAAATTGACTAACCATAGAGACATAATTTTTTTTTTTGTGCAAACAAAGACATAAAATTTAATGTGCTAGGTTATATAGTATAATTATACGACCAAATATGGATGGCACATAGTATATTTACTTTACCATGTAGTGGTTAAGAATCTTTGTAACAATGAAACTTTGATATGGATGGCACATAGTATATTTATTTCAGTTGTTTTGTTTTTAATATAATAAGATTACAATTATATTATGCTTTGTTTTACCAAGCTTGAAAACTGTATTTTTTTAATCGTGAAAAATGACATATGGCACAATCTGATGAGTTACTAACTTTGATCTCTAATCGTTAAAATTGACACGTGTCATAATCTGGTGAATATTTAACTTTGATCTCTGATCGTTAAAAGTAAAACGTGTCACGATCTGGTGAGTTACTAACTTTTTAAAATTGGCATGTGTCACGATCTGATGAGTTACTAACTTTGATCTTTGATCGTTAAAATTGATACGTCTCATAATCTGGTGAGTTTTTAACTTTGATCTCTGATCGTTAAAATTAACACGTGTCACGATCTGGTGAGTTACTAACTTTGAGAACCAAGGTTTATATAATAAGATATGAGATTATTTATGTTCGTTCCAAAATTTACGTGAGATCATCAAAAAAATATATAAATTTGGGAGGATTAATTTGTGAGGGATTTGTGTTTCTCATAAATATTTTGGTATTATTTTATTTATGACGGATTTTCTAGTATATTCTCTTAGAAATCGCTAGTTTTCTTGTAATAAAAACTTTGTTGAATAATTAATATTCGTAAGTCAAATAAATAATAATTTATACTAGAACTAAATAATTGTTACTCGAACAACAATAAAAATATCAATAAATGTGAAAACATGAAATACAGTAAAACCTCTATAAACTAATAATATCGAGACCATAAGATTTTATCAATTTATAGAGGTTTTAATTTATCGATAAATTAATAATATCAATAGAGATTTTTTAATTATCATAGTTTTGAATATTTCATTTTAAAGGTAAGATACTTTTGTTATAATTCACATTTTTAAAGAATTTTCTTAATTTATAGAGTTTTCTTAATTTATGATTTTGGATATCGTAATACGAGGATGTCAATAGTTTACTAAATTATCCAGGTGAAAATGATAAATGTTAAGAAATTCAGAGTTTAGAAGAAATTGTTGTTATCCTTCATGATGAAATCCAAGAAGATATTGCGGTATCTTTATAAACAATTACACGTAAAGAAGCAACTATCGTGTGTAGGACGCTCCACAATTTTTTGATGCAATTTGAGAAAACAACACAAAATCGTTTTGATGCAATAAAAAAGATTATTGATAAGCTCAAACAAGAATGAAAATTTAAGAATAGGAAAATAACAATAGAACCATATTTCACTAAATTTTCTTAGATATATATATATATATAGTTTATATCATTATTAATTTATGATAATAATGAGACCATATTTTTACATAGGATTTCAAAAGAAACATATCTTATTATTTTATCGAATTGTGTTATTTTTTACACCCGTCCAGCTCGGGACTGGAAAATTTTATTAATTTATAGTTAATATTAATTTGAAGATATTAATTTTTAGAGGTTCTACTGTACCTTAATATTTTTTTCTTTGAATTTAAAAATTATTAGAATAGCGGAGTAAAGGCTCAAACACAAAATCTCATGCACATTTTAGTTCATGATGATAAACCTTAATCTTACTCAAAAATAATGATGATGCAATATTTGTTTGATTTGCAAGCTTGGAAATTATCGAAACTATTTGTGTGTTCATTCCATCGAACAAAAACTAAAAAGAGACATAAAATGTTTTGTATAATTTTTTAAAAGTTGGGTTTTTGAACTTTTATTATAAAAAAACGAGAATAAGCAGTTACACTTGGTCCAAAAAAAAAAGCAGTTACAAATGATGATGCCATATTTGTTTGATTTGCAAGCTTGCAAATTATCAGAACTATTTGTGTGTTCAATCCATTAAACAAAAAATATAGAGAGATATATAATAATAAAAAAAATTAATTGCATTGAAAAAGTTGGGTTTTTAGTTTTTTTTTTTTAAAAAGAAAAGAATATGTGGCAGTTACACTTTTAACACTTTTAAAAGAAAAATCAAAAATAAAAGCCTCATTGAATAAAAACAAACTCTAAAAGTTGTGTGGTTTGATTTGCAAGCTTGCAAATTATTGGAACTATTTGTGAGTTCAATCCATCACACAAAAAAAATATGAAGAGAGATAAATAATTAATATAAAGTTTGTATAGCTTTAAGAAAGGTTAGTTTTTGAATATTTATATAAAAAAAAAAAGAGAATAAGCAGTTACACTTTCTCCACAAAAAAAAAAAAAAGCAGTTACACTTTTAAAATAAAAAATAAAAACTTAGAAGCCTCACTAGATAAAAACAAACTCTAAAAGCTGTGTAATTAAGCAGAAGTTCTCACAGCAACTAACCAATCATCTCTTAAAGACCTTTGGATAATGTTTTTTTTAGTCATTTGAATTTATATTAATCCATCAAAGGAACCAAGAAATTACAACAGTGGCAATTGACATTTACTAAAATCATTTACTATGATGGTGTCTTCGTCCGCCTTCGTCTACTGTCGCTCGAGAGAACTGCCATTGTCCACAACTAGAGTCTAAGTGAACCGCCACCGTCTGAAACCGGAGCCTGTGTGAACTAACACTACTGCCACCTCTTTAGAGAAAAAAAGAAAAAACCATAATTGTTTTAGTTGATGGGCTTTGTATTTTGATGGGTCTCTTCTCTGTTGGGTTTTTTTAAACCAATTTTTTTTTTCAACCAAACATTAATAAAATTAAAAGAGAATTCCAAGATTGGTGGCCCAAACTGGAGGATAAAAGTTTACAAAAGTAGATTCAGAAAGTAAAGTTCTTGAAGACCGAGCAAGGCAATCAGCCCTTGAGTTGAAGTCTCATGGGATCCTAGCCAGGGTGAAGGAAGGATAGGAAGACCGAAGCGATGAGAAATCCTCCAGCAGATTCGAAAAAGCGGGCCAGTCCTCCGGCGTCTGCACCATCTCTACTAGTAAGGGTGTTAGGCCTCCAGTAAGGACTCCATAGCCCAGAGCAGGGCCTGAAATTCCGCATGTAAGGGTGTTAGGCCTCTTTTATGACTCCGAGCTCCCAAAAGAAGCGTTGAATCCTCGTCACTGCAACACCACCAGCCTAGACCCTGGAAAGGATCTGAACCTTTCCAAGAACCATCAACCTGACACCGGGGAAAAGAACCCATGTTGTGCAATAAAGGCGGAGGGTCCTGATATCTCACCGAATAAGATTTGGCCTCCTCCCACAATAATTTTTTGCTTTCCGCTTGATTCAAAATATCAACTGGCTCCAGCTCGATACCCTGAAAAACCTTTTTATTTCTGTCTTTCCAAATTGACCATACAATCCAGGGGAGACGATGAGCTATATCTAAAGCCCCGGAATGTGAAGGCACTCGCCAGAAAATGAAATCTAAATTCACAAATATCGATGCATATGGAAAACCTCTTGGGTCTAACGATACCGGAGACCTATCCCAAATACATCGCGACCGAGGACACTCAAAAAGTGCATAGTTAATAGTTTCCACTGCAGAATCACACCGCTTACACAAGGCATCACACCGGACACCCCGATACGCAAGCCATTCTAGAAAGGGAAGAGTACCCGATGCGATCTGCCAGAAAAAGTGTTGAATCTTCGGGGGTACATCTAATTTCCACGACTGAGCCCGCAAGGGCATACATGTCGGCTCATACTCAACTTCCGCGATCAACTCTCGAGCCAACCTATAGCCTGATTTGACCGAATACTTTCCTGACTTAAACCAAAATTATGTTACTAAAACTTAAAAAAGTGGAAATTTAATAATAGTAAAAAATCACTTATTTTCAGGTTTTTAATTTTAAAATCAAATGAACCGAATCGAAATTTCGGCACAACTTCAAAATTCTGTAAATGCCCGATTACCAAAGTACCCGATCCAAACCGAATCGTATTACCCAAAGTCGCATGCCTAACCTTCTATTTATAAGAAAAATACAGGTCTAATTGATCGAGACATTATCTTGCTAATTTTCAAGTTCAAACCAAATGTATATTAATAATTCATGAATCTACATAAAATAGTAGTCTTTCTTTTAGATGTGTAAAACATATGGAATCACCAGTGCAAAGCCGTTATTTTTTTGCATGCTAGCTTAGTTTTTTTTTTTTAAAATATGTGTTTTCATATTGCAATACTAATTTGAATGAAATGAAATGAAATATACATTTGTGCTTTAAATTTTAAAAGATGATCTACAATTTAATGGAGAATTCGATGAGAAGATTCAATCCCGGAAAAATATAGCAATTGAACTATCGATTTATGGAAAATTAGGTAAAGAAATTAAGTTTGAGGGAGATATAGAACGAGGTCAAAGTTTGATGTGGATCTAGTACGATGTTAATAATTCTGAGAGAGAAATAAAACGTCTTTTTAACATATTGTGTAATCAAAGTTGACATGTAGTCAAATCTGTCTTTTAAAGTTTTACTTCATTATAGTACAGTAATTGGTAGTTTATTAAAAGCATATATTTTAGTCAATGTAGACATGAATTTTAATTGAAACATTAATACTACTTTTTATGAAAAAGATGCCGTTGTTGTCCAAAAAACAAAATGCTGTTATTTGTTTTTCCAAGGTTGTTAATCTGTTTTTTTTTTCAACAGGTTGTTAATCTCTTTAAGATGTCTTTTAGTTAGACCGGGTTGAAATTCCAGCAATACCACAAAGCCGGTTGGACTTCACCGATTTGTTTGTTAGTTGTTAGTCAGTCAATTAGCAATCTCTATTATAGTAAAAGAGAAGTACAACTTCCATTTCAGACAAAAATACCCCTACGCCAACAACATAAAAACAAGTAGAACAAGGTTAAATATGACTTTACAATTTCTTGGGTCGGGTCAAAATTAAAAAATTAACCCAGAATCTCTAAGTCGGATAATTAGAGCCTCATTACTCGGTTTATCTGTTTAGCATTTCGGATAATCCGAAAATATTAGAAATAAAACTAAGGATCTCCCTTTTCTCGGATCTTATTTAAGTCACCAGTTTATTTAGGGTTTCATCTATATCTCCTCTCCTCTTTGGCTGCAATTAATTTGCAGCCTCTCTTTTGTACAGGTCGCCGTCGAAGTGAGGATTAGTGATTTCTCAAATAAGTTCTCTCATTAATTTGTTTAGATTTCATCTGATCGATCTGTCCTGATGAATTATCGGATCTAATTAATCTGTTTTGTCTTCTAGGATGTCAAAAATTTTTCAAACTAGAAGTCTGGCGAGTCTTACAATTATTCAAATTTTAGGTTTTTGCTAGCGATCTTACATATGGGTTTTTTTTGAGAGATTGGAAACTCTACAGTCTAAGAATGGGGAAGAGGTCGATCGTGTCTGTTTTGTTCCGTTTCTCCATTCTGTTTCTTCTTCGTATCTAGCTGCGATCTTACTCATTTGTTCTCGATAACACTTTCATGTATATCGCTTCATATCTCCAACTTTTTCACTAACCTTTTTGTTATAGTATGCATTATTGATGAGAGTTATTCTTTTGTTTTAAACTGAAGGGGCTTTCATATTTTAACATCGTTAAGCATTGTTTCCTACTGAATTAATTAATATTTTAACTTTTATGTCCTCAGGTCTAATTCAAGACTTTTATCGATGGCGTTTCTAAAAAAAAAAAATTTAAGCGATGGTTTTGAACCAATTGGTGGTTGTGTTCATACTCTGATGTTAAACTTCGTTTGTTGTCATGGTAAATCACTAAATCTTATCAACACAAGTTGAGTACCGTTTTAATTATGATTTACATTGCAGGAAAATGGTTTAGGGAAATTTTTTTTATAAATAGTGAACTTTCCTTATGTCCTAAGTGTTACATGATAGCTTTGTATAAACGTTGCTACTATGTTTTGATTTTTGATTTTTGTGCAACTCATTAGCTTCGTATAAACGATGCTACTTGATTTAGACTTTTGTGTAATCATAAGCTTCGTATGAACGATTGCTTACTTGGTTTTAATTTATTGTATCTAAATATATATAACCATAATAAAACTTGTGCAACAGCGTATATATCCCAGTAAAAGAGAAGTACAAAATCGATTTCAGATAGGGTTAATTGCAAAAAAACACCGAAATTAAGACAATCGGATACAGTGAAATAAACCCAAAACAAAGTAAATGGATCATGCGGTTTTAATTACGAAAAAAAAATAAAAGTAAACTCTTCAATATAAACAAGTACAACCTCCCGCGTGATTGTTATCCTACAAACGGTGACGATCTTGAATATTTCTTTTATTTGATATCCTATAAACGGTGACGATATTGAATATTTCCTTTATAATATCAAACCAATCTTCAGCGTGATTCACTGAATATATTTAGGTTAATCAATTATGATCGTAGATATCAAATATATTTCAAAATATTTTCCTTACCAAACTGATCCTAAATTTGAGGCACTGAATTTGGTGCACATAACTTATTCCCAAACAAAGAAACTGAATAATTACTAACCTAAACTAACGTATTCCATATATTTCTGAACTAATAAACATATTTGGCAACAGTTAAAGGAGACCAAAACAATAAACAAAAACAAACGGATAATTTGTTGGGTATGAATATAAACCCGAAAAATAAAAAACAATCATTAATTTTAAAAAAGGAATTAAGTTTTTGAAAAAAATAATTAGCTAATATTTATGAAAACCTTTTAAAGTTATTACCATAAAAATCAAGTTATTAAATTCGAAACTGTAGTATACAATATAAACATATTTAATTTGGTTATATTATTTGAGATATTTATGGAAACAATAATCAAATTTTATATTACCAAATCATCATTTATTTCAGATTTTAGATTTTTCCTAAACAAAACTATGCTTATAAATTCAAATTAATACATATGGGGGAAAACACTTAATTTAAACAATTAATACATAATATTACACGTATATTATAATTTAATTTGTTTCTTAAATATAGCCAATCATAATAAATATAAGATATTTTTAACTTTGTAAAAAAATTACTATTCCGATGGCAATCCGCAATCACTTATAATCATAATATATTATATTATTTGAATTATATTATTACAAAAAAAATATTCGAATTAAAATTTGAAGACTATACGGTTTATAGGATCATTTAAAGTAAAAAATTACCTCATTTGGATTACATAATAGATAGGCTTTGTGATATTATTTTAAGAACAAACAATGACTAAATATATGTAATAACACTGCATTAGTAAAAAATGATCAAAAAATATAAGTTGATATATTTTTTGGACTGAAAATTCTGCTGTATTATAATCCTATATTATAAGGTTTCTTAATATTTATAATATCCAAAAAACTTCTTAACAACATACTTTTCAAAAGTTAATCAAATCTAACAATTTAATATATACATATAGGATTCTCTTTCATAAAAATGCACGGGTTGGTTTGCAAAACTCACAATCATATGGTATAGCGGGTGAGGATTGATATTTTTATGAATAAATTTTTTTACGGGTTGGTCCGTCAAAATATATTGTGACTGTATATTGTTTGTAAATGGATATTTTTATGAATATAATATTTTAGTGGGTTGGTCTGTTAAAATATACATTGTGAGTGTGTATTTCTTACAAATATATTTTTACAAATGTAATATTTTATGGGTTGTTCCATAAAAAAGTACATACATTATGATTGTGTATTTTTTACAAATGCAATTTTTAACGGATTGGTTTGTCAAATATAAAGTGTCAATGCGTATTGTATATTTTTATATGAATACAATCTTTTACGGGTTAGTCCATCAAAGCTTACGTTATGAGTGTGTACTTTTACAAATGTAATCTTCTATAAAATTTTATGTATATTCTAATTTTTACTATAAATTATATTTACATAGATGAATATTCTCCCGCGCTGTAGCGCAGATCCGATCCTAGTATACTGTATGGAGTAATGCACGGTCTGTTTGCATGCATATACAAAACGTATGCGATCATCCATTAACAAGTCAATTAGTATACGCTTTCTTGCTCGACAAGAAACTGTTAAGAAACTGTTGTACAAATTTGTATCCTCAATTCCTCATACACAGTCAAAAGTAAAACATAAAATAGTTATATAATAAACTGAACAAGATAGATACATCGGTACACGAAGAACACCTCTGTTCTCGGTTCTAAATTAGAATGTAGGCAATAAACAAACTAAAAAAAAAAGGTAATAGTAAGGTTACGTGCATTGGGGGTTTTTCAATTTTCACCCTGATTCTCAATAATATTAAACAGTAAAATAATAAAAAGTTGGATAGAGGAGAGAGAATCGTTTCTCATATGAGAAACTTTGTAAGAAACTTATCTCATACTAGTATATCTGTATATACCCGGTGCTATGCACCAGAAAAATTCTTAAAATTTAGATTTGATAGTATTGTACTTAGGTCAATCTTTTGTTTATATATTAACATTCAGTTGATGGTTTAGTAATCCATTAAGTAAAAAGGAACACAGTAAAATAAACAATTAATATAGTGATCGATATTTAGATTTACGAAACATATTTTGTTTGATTCGAATATGAGTATATTTTTATATCGAGCATATCTAGTCTCTTTCTTAAAACATGCTTTTCTTCTTTAAAATTCCTAACACACTCTGATTAAAACATGCTTTTCTTCTTCAAAATATCTTCATTGTATTTTGTTTCATCTAACTTTTTTTTTTGTTGGCATTCGTAGTAAATAGAAAAACATGTAACTGGATTTAAAATAAAAATGTAAATTATACTCTAAGATCTTTTATGTATATAAATGATTTATGATTTTTTGCTTTTATATATGATCTAAGATTTTTTGCTTTTATATATGAATTTTTTTTTGTCAAAGAAACAAAAAAAGATCAGATTTTTATTTCTTTAGTTAGTAAAAAAATTTGATTTTTTGTTTGCAGAGAAGGCGTGAATCTCTCTCCCACGATTCTTGCAGAGACTTTATCAGGGACCTAAGTACAATACTATCAAATCTAAATTTTAAGACTCACACAATACTATTAATCTTTTGTTTAATCCTAACATAAGAAAATTTTCAGGGACAAAATTAAAGACTCACACAAGAAGAAAAATCTTACCTTTTATAACTCAAAGGATTCATCATGAGACACGTTGAAGGAGAAAATAAAACTTCAAAAGGATTTTAGAGAGAGCTTTTCCACCTATTTCCTCCTATATGGAGAGTTTAAAATACATAATCTTGAGAAAGTGTCAAACCAATTTATTTCCCTTTTGTAAGGAGAGCTCAAAAATTCTTAAATATCTAGAGTACAAACCGCTTAAATCGGAATTAAGAGCTTTTAAAAACTTCATGTTTTTCCCTCATAGTGAGGTGGTTCCATCACTAAAAGATGAGTTCATTCAAACAAATGTTAGTACGGTGGGGTTTCATTCTCCCTCCGGAACTAATAAATGAGGACAATTGCTTGGAATTGTCAAGGGACGGGAGCCAAGTTGACTCGCCGTCGACTGCGTGAGATGTGTCGGATATACTCGCCAGGTTTTTTATTTCTGTCTGAAACAAAAAACGACAAGTTTTATCTGCAAGAGGTGCAAGTGGATCTAGGATTCGACAACCTTCGAACCGTTGAGCCGGAAGGCACTAGTGGCTGTTTAGCCTTATTGTATTCGAATGAGTTTCCGGTTAAATTTTTGTTGTTAGATGACCGTTTAATCGACATCGAAACCATCATTAATGGAAACCGAGTTTTTATGACTTTTATCTACGGTGACCCTGTCCCCGCAAATCGTGAATATGTGTGGGAAAGATTATTGCGTATTTGGAGTTGCAAGATCAGAACCCTGGTTTATTATTGGGGATTTCAATGAAATAACAGGGAACCATGAAAAAAGAGGAGGTAAAAAAAGATCGGAAGCCTCCTTTCTACCTTTCCGTGCTATGATTGATTCATGTGGTCTCATTGATTTCCCTTACCAAGGAAACCAATTCTCATGGATTGGTCAGCGGTCAAATGGTAAGATTCGGTGTCGTTTAGATAGAGCCATGGGAAATGAAGAGTGGCACAATTTATTTTCCCACACTAATGTGGAGTATATGAAGATGTGGGGTTCAGACCATCGTCCCCTCCTTGCATCTATTCTTACACGTCCAAAAAAGTTTTTGAGAAGGTTTATGTTTGACAAGCGTTGGATAGACAAGCCAGGCCTCAAAGAGGCGGTGATAGACGGATGGGGAGGGGACGACAATTCTGTCGAACGATCCATCTTGAAAAAAATCCAAAACTGTAAAAAAGCAATCTCCATTTGGAAGAAAAACAATCAAACAAACTCAGAAAAGCTTATTAAGGAACTTCAAGAAAAGATTGATGAGACATATGGAGATGATCAAGCATCGTCGGAGACCCTCCTCAACCTAAAATGGCGACTCTGTGAAGCTTATAGGGAAGAGGAAGCATATTGGCACCAAAAAAGTAGAGAACTGTGGCTTGCAGAAGGAGATCAAAATACAAAATTTTTCCACGCTTCCACAAAGCAAAGAAGGGCAAGGAACAAGATCACTGACATCCTTAATCAACTTGGAGTTTGGGTTGATACAGAAGAAGGAATAGAAAAAGTTACCGTAGAGTATTTTGACAATCTCTTTTCATCCTCGAATGCGAGTGACCCTACACCGGCCATTAAGGATGTACCTACATTGGTCACACCTGCTATGAATGAGCATCTCACAAAAGAAATCTCAGAAGAGGAGGTCAAACGAGCTCTGTTCTCCCTGAATCCGGGAAAGGCCCCAGGACCTGATGGGATGACTGCTTTGTTCTTCCAAAAATTTTGGGAAACCATAAAAGGCAATCTCACTAAAATGGTGAAGAACTTCTTTAGCTCAGGAATTTTTGATGGCAAGCTAAATGAGACAAATATATGTTTAATCCCGAAAGGAGAACGACCTCGTGAAATGTCAAGATTTCGCCCTATTAGCTTGTGTAATGTGAGCTATAAGGTGATTTCAAAAATTCTGAGCTTACGTCTCAAGAAGTTTTTGCCGGAACTGATATCCGAGACCCAATCGGCCTTTGTGTCAGGAAGATTAATCACAGATAATATCCTCATTGCCCAAGAAAACTTTCATGCCCTCCGTTCTAATCAGGCCAACCGGAAAAAATTTATGGCAATAAAAACGGACATGAGTAAAGCTTATGATAGGGTGGAATGGAATTTCTTAAGAGCTTTGATGGAAAAAATGGGATTTGATCAAAAATGGGTGGGTTGGATAATGCAATGCATTACTTCCGTCTCCTACCGTATTTTGATAAATGGAGATCCCAAGGGACGAATTAGGCCAACACGTGGGATTCGGCAGGGAGACCCAGTTTCTCCATACCTATTTATACTTTGTACTGAGGCCTTAATCGCTCAGATTAGGAACGCAGAGAGAGAGGGTAAGATCCAGGGATTACGTATTTCAAATGCAAGCCCACGAGTTTCCCACTTACTTTTTGCAGACGACAGTTTATTCTTCTGCAGAGCCGATCCTCAGCAATGCAAGGAAATTATTGATATAATCCGCTTTTATGGCGAGGCATTTGGACAAGAAATTAACTTCTCCAAATCTTCCATCATGTTTGGAACCGAGGTCCCGTCCCATATACGTCAAGAGATCAAATCTATTGTTGGGATATCACAAGAAGGAGGCATGGGTACATACTTGGGTCTCCCTGAGAAGATTCATGGGTCAAAGGCACAAGTCTTTGCATTTGTGAGGGATAGACTCCATAAGAAGGTAAACTTATGGACTTCTAAATCTCTATCCAAGGGAGGCAAGGAAGTCCTGATTAAATCAGTGGCGCAAGCAATTCCGACATATGTAATGTCGTGTTTTCTCTTACCAAAAGCTATATGCTCAAAACTAACTAGCGCAATAGCCAATTTCTGGTGGAGTAATAAAGCAGAGAGTAAAGGACTACATTGGATATCATGGGAGCAAATGTGTACTCAACTGTCGGAAGGTGGGCTAGGCTTTAGAACACTAGAAGAATTTAATCTTGCCCTTTTGGCAAAGCAACTATGGAGATTGCTGAGATATCCAGATTCCCTTCTTAGCTGAGTTCTAAAAGGGAGATACTTTCGATATTGTAGTCCATTAGAGATACAAGTATCAAATCGACCTTCATATGGCTGGAGGAGCATGCTGGCAGCAAAGCATGTTCTTTCGTATGGAATTCGTAAGACCATAAGCTCGGGTTTCAATACGTGCATCTGGACTGAACCATGGATCCCAGATACGCCAGCACGGCCACCCCAAAGTTTGACTAATGAGAGAAATCCCTTGATTTGTGTTAACACCTTGATAGATTTTAACACAAAAAAGTGGAAAATTGAACGTCTTCGGGAACTCTTCCCCCCAAAAGAAATTACCCTTATTTTGGGGATTAAACCGAGCTTGAATGCCTCGAGGGACGGTTACTCTTGGACTCTGACAAAGTCTGGAAATTATACTGTTAAATCTGGATACGAAGCCGCGAGAGCTATCTCTCGCCCTGCTTGCGACCTCCCTTCTCAGGGACCTAGTGTTACGACACTTAAGGCGCAAGCATGGAAGTTAAAAACATCACGGAAGCTTAAGCATTTCGTGTGGCAATGTGTGACTGGGTGCTTGGCAACATGTCAACGCCTGCATTATCGCCATATTGGTAGAAATAAAGACTGTCCTAGATGTGGAGCGGAGGAGGAAACTATAAACCATATGCTATTTGAATGTCCCCCAGCATGTCAAGTATGGGCTTTATCGACAATTCCTTCCCATCCTATGGTGTTCCCTTCATCTTCCTTATATAGCAACCTCTATTTTCTATATGGGCGTGGTAGAGACTTTGGTGCAACTGATCAAAACTTGAGAACGTTCTCGTGGATGATGTGGTACATTTGGAAGGCAAGAAATAAGAAAGTGTTTGAAAATATCTCTGAATCTCCGCAAGATACACTAGAAAAATCTATCCAAGAAGAAGAAGTTTGGAGAAGAGCAAATAACAGAGACTTAGCACCAGCAGTAGTAGAAGCATGCATACCTTCGATCCCAATTCCGCAAGAATCTCTTGTATGCTTTATAGATGGATCTTGGCATACAGAGGTGGATAGGATTGGGCATGGCTGGATTGCGTCTATCGGTGATAGAATCCTGCACATGGGGCTAAAAGGATCGCGCAGAAGCTTATCCCCATTACATGCAGAGTTAGATACCCTTATTTGGGCTATGGAGTGCTTATTAGCGTTGGACTTGGATAAAGCTCTTTTTGCTACGGATTGTTCAGACCTCCTAAGAATGACGTCTAATATCGAGGATTGGCCGACCTTTTCATCAGAATTGAAGAATTTTATTCATTTCAGAGATAGATTTGCTAATTTTAGTATTAGATATATTCCCCGAGAGGATAATATCCGTGCCGATAAACTTGCAAAATGTGCAAGAGCACGCGGTTTCTGTTTTTCCCATGTAAGCTCGTCGGTACCTAATTGGCTCTCTCTCGAAGAGAATCATCTCCGATAACTTAATATATGGGGTTTGATCGTCAAAAAAAAAAAAAAGAATTATGTGTGCTCAATGAGAAAGAGATCGTGGGTTGAGGATGAATACAGGTTTTCTTTGGTTCTGTTTTTTTCCTGTCAAACAACTTGCATTCATTAATCAAAAGGCAAGGTTCTTACAGCAAAGCTTAGAATACAAGATAAGGAGGCATTCCTCAATACCAAAAGCAACATAGAAACAAATAAAAGATAGGATTAATCGGCAATAGATTCTTGAGAGCTTTGACCCAAATTCTTGAAGGAGTTTTGGTACATGTGAGATCAAGATTGTCGATAGCTCACTACAAGAAAACATGGATTTTACGACTATAATTGGCGACTATATATGTAGTTGTTATTTTTGGCGACTAAGTAGCTACTATTTAGTGAGTAATTTACGACTATAAATAGTTGGTCATATATTAGTCGTTTTTTTACGACTACATATCGTAGTCGCTAGTTTAGTCGTAATTTAGCGACTATTTTATGACTATATTGCATACTGAAATATGTGGTCACTAAATAGTCACCAATTTAGTGACTAATATGTGACTCATAGTAAATGTTACTAAGAAGTCGCATATCAGTCGCTATTTAAGAAAATCAAAATTTTCAAAATTTAACCCCAAACCTTTAACCAAACTCATAAATTCTAAATCTTAAAAATTAATTCAAAAATCATAAACTCAAAACTTAACCCCAAATCATAAACATATACCCCAAACCTGTACTTTAAACCCTAAAGTGCCTTAAATTTTAAAATTTTATAATACATAGTATATAGAAATTAAATTATAAACCATTTAACCAAAATATAACCATTATATATGTATAAAATAAAAGCCATATCTAAAAATATTTAGTGTATACATATAATTTAATCTTTCCAAAAACTATTTACTTATAAAATTTATTTAATTAGTCATTTTAAAATCTAAAACTAATTGTTGACAAAAAAAACCTAAAACTAATATTTAGTCTGGGCCTTAAGAGGCTTTGTATCACTTTGGGCTATGATATGAATCAAAATTTGGCCAACAAATAAAAAGAAACAATAAACAAACAAACAAACCTTCACCCTAGATATGTACCTCCGTTCCTCGACACTACACTTAGACCATGTGCATTGCACCGTCCTTCGTCCGTCCTTCCTAATTAAAATGTCAAATTTAAATGTAAATTAATAAATTATCAAAGAAACGTATCTACAAGAGGGACGTATATTGCTCGGTCCTTCATAACACGTGGCCGCGTGTTAGAGGTTTGGGTATGGTGAAGGAAAAAAAATCGAAGTATCGAGATCATATGTTTTCTCTCCGACTCTCTCTCTTTACGCAGCTTCCTTCAATCATCACCATTTCCGTCGTGCTTCTCTCTCTCGTTCGTCTGCGAAGAAGAAGAATCTGACTCTGGTATAGTCCATATTTCTTCCCTTGATGATGTATCTATTGTTTCCTTTTAATTTCGTTTTAGATAGGTGGCGGATTGTATAGTTTTGATTTATTTTTGTTTTTTCATCAGATTCGGATCGATTTCTCATTCTTGATACACGGATCGGAAAATTTTAGTTTAATTTTGTGTAATTTTGGATTTGATTTCGTAGAGTTGTAATTCTGTGAAAAATTAGTCATTTACTTTGGGATAGTTTTGCCAATTTCATTTCGTGTTTCAATATCCGGATCAATTTCATCTCGAAGGAAGAAGGATCTGAAGCTTGAAAGGTTTTCATATTGTTTTTATTCATCTTTGTCTTTTGTTAGTTAACCGGTGAGCACTACTATTGCTTCTTTGTCTACTTATTTTGGTTGCTTTTTGAACTTCAGAGTTTTCAGAAAGAGAGAGACTTTTGTTAGAGCGACGGAGACGCAAACAGAACCAGAAGGCAACAATGATGAGGTATTTGCTTAAGTATCAATGTGAATTCTGTGTATGATTTAGTTAGGTAATTGGCTTATCTGTGTCTGAGTTCATAAGTTCTTCTATGCAGGATAATAATGGTGAAGAAGGCAAAGAGACTTCAGCTGATGATCCTCCTACACAAATTCCTACTGAGTTGAATTCACAACCAACAGTTGTGAATGAAGCGCCGGGCAATGAGGAGGAGAACAAAAATCAATTCAGTTCTCAGGTATTGTCTTGTTACTTGGAAATTAATTCATCCATGGGAAAATTGAATCTCAATTTGTAAGTTTTGTTTTCCAGACTAGTAATCTGGTAAGTGAAACGTCAAAGTAATTGAATCAAAGGTGAATGTTATTTGAAAGCATTGTTTATCTAGATGGCTTTTTGTTTGAACGGTAAGAAATTGTTACTTTTAATGCTGAATCTTATGTGTCTAAGTTATCTTAATTCCTGTAATATTAATAGCTACCATTGTCCATATATGTAGTTTCTTGGTTTTGTTTCTGAATGTGTTGTACTCTTCTACTGCATTTGGAATAGGACGGGGACAAAGTAGAAGTTAGCAGCGGTTCTCCTCTTCCGGGTGTGAATGTAAGTGTTATTAGCAATGTTATTTACAACAGCATGAGTTGTATACTACGGGTGCATGATCGATCTCTTGGGACGTGTTGGGAAGCTGGAAGAAGCATGTGATCTCATCAAAACAATGCCAATGAAACCAGACGCTGTTGTATGGAGAACTCTTTTAGGTGTTTGTAGTTTCCATGAAAATGTTGAGATTTATCAGTTTCTTGATGAAATTTTCAGATTCACTTTGTAAATTTTCTTATGTTTTTAATGTCAATGTTATATGTTTTAAATTATTAATTTTTTAAATTAAAAATAATGTTATTTTTTCCAGGAGACCAACTGTGAAGTACACCAATGCTTGTACCAAAATTAAGAAACTCTGAAAATAAAAATAAAATATTTGAAGGACCAAATTTTTGTCCCAACCAATGCACATGCTCTTAGAAAAAAAACTCATCATCACTCTTGAAACTCTTTCAGAGAAACTCTCACTCTCATTTCTTCGAATCGCGATGACTCTATCCGGCCAAACCTCCGACTGTCGTCTTTCACGTCCCTTCAATTTGAATCTGCCGGGTAAGTCTTCTTTATTGTCTCTACTCATCTTCCCCTTTTCTCTATGACTTCTCGAAGAAAACAATTAGACCTAAACATTTCAGATCTGTTTCCGTCTCAGACCCACAAAATGAATCTCTGGCGACGATTTTTATTGACTCTTCCTCATTTCATATCTCGTCTCTGCTCTCAAATCCCAAGCTTTCCCTGTAATTTGAACCCCTGATTTTACATTTCAACCTCGAAAAATCCAAACTTTTCTGTAATGTGAAGACTTTGTGATTCTTGAATTTCATCTTTGTTTAATGGACAATTAGGGTTTTCACGGAGGTTCCCGGATCTTTGAAATCGACTTCGTTCACAGAGTCACCTCAGTTTAGGTGTGTTTATTTGATAAAATCTGGTATGTGTGTGTGTGTGTGTGCATGTGATTTTTGTTTACTATATTATTTTGTTGTTTGTGGTCCATAGACTGGATTTGGGATCAGGGAAACTTTTGGAGAAGTTGAAGAACATGTCAAGAAGCTTGAAGAAGCTGTTGGCATGTTTAAAGTGGAGAGCTAGAAGAAGATAGGTAAAAGTCTTATGTTTATTTCAGTTTGTGTTGTTATTTTGAATAGATTAGACTGAGATAATGTTTTATTTTGTTTTTGGTGATTTCAGTCTCTAAAAATGAAATTTTCTGATCATGTCCTGTTGGTCTTAGACTCTTAGGTCGAAGATGATGTTTGGCATACAGAGAAAGCCACAGCCAAGCACACTCTTAGACAGAGCTCATGATGTACAACTTTATTTCAGAGCGGAAGGTAAACTTTCATTTGGTACAATATATTTACTTTGCTACTTATTGCTGTGAGACTTTTATTAATTCTGTCATAGAGTCATTTGTTTAGCAGCCTCTGTTGTAATTTTCGTGAGGCTTTTTGTTGAATTTGTCAAGAGTTACTTGGTAAACCCGATCTATAGACACTTGTTTTCTCTGCACTCTTTAACTAGAGTCACCATTGTCGATCTTCTTACTCACACTCACGTTTTTAAGCTAGAGGACATGTTAGTTATAGTGAATTGCTTGTCCCAATGGTTTCTCATTTCTAGTCTCGATTTTGAAATTCTCTTATATTGATACTGGAAAATGTGTCCACATGATACCTTTTTTGTTTGTTTGTTCTGAAGGTACTTGAAGAAATGAGTTGCTCTGGGAACATTAGTGGGAACTACTTAGGCTTCAATGATGAAATACAAAACAATTGAGAATGTGCTACAAACCATTTATTATGTAGCTGTTCATCTTTTTTTTTTTTTTCTAATTATGAGGAGGATGCATTATTCTTATCTTTGATTATGGTTTGTAATTTTATTTTGTAATACAGTTTTTTTTATAATCATGGTTTATAATAATAAATATAGTATTCAAGAAAACATTATTCATAATTTAAATTTATTTTTAAAAATTAATAATATATATTTATAATTTGTATAAATACTGTATAAATACAATAACGTATAAATACTGTATAAATACAATAATGTATAAATACTTAAATACAAATATAGTTGGTAATTAGTCGTTTATTAGTCACTAAATTTGGCGACTATGTTACGACTAATGTTCGTAATCATAAAATTAGTCATAACGTAGTCGCTAAATTTAGCGACTACATTACGACTATGCTTACGACTGCGAACATTAGTAACGTAGTCGCTATTTAGCGACTAATTTACGACTAATTTTTCTTACCGACTAACGATTTACGACAACAGGTTTTAGTCGCTATTTGGTCGTAAAACACAATTTAGCGACTAAATAGTGACTAATAATGCAGTCGTTAATTTCATGTTTTCTTGTAGTGGCTCTTCCATGGACAAGCCAACGGATGAGGAGATTGCCACTGTCATCATACTGGTTGGCGTTAATAAAGGGGTCAAAGCTGAACTTCTCTCCGGTTTGAGGAAGCCTACACGAAGTGATAGCTTGACAAGTTTTCGAGCAAGGTTTGTGGAGCTCTCTGGCTTAAAGATGTTTGGTTTTTTTTTGTTGCCGTTGTAAATGTGAGAAATAAGTGGGGGAAAACAGAATATATTGGAATGATTTTTAATTTTTAAAAAATTGTGAAAATGTTTCATTTTCTCTATATGAACGTGGTGTTGTAATTTTAGTTTTTAATCGTTTTTTTTTAATATGAGACATTGATTATGTGGCAGATTTTAATTGGCCAAGTGACTTGTGAATTATAAGATAAAGGATGTGGCACTATTCTATTGGTTATGTGTTAATCTATATTTTTAAAAAAATTTTAAAAAACTTAAATTATACTCCCTCTGTCTCACATAGTTTGATGTTTTAGAGAATAATCTTTGTCTCTCAAAGATTGATGTTCTGAATATTTTAAATAAATTTTTGTTTTAATAATTACTCATGTTGTAGAGTGTATGGAGTGAGAAAGTGTGAAAGTGAAAAAGTATCAGAAAAATAAATCATGAGAGGTCATAAATAAAATTAAAAAATCATCATTAATCATATATTTTCTCTGTCTTAATATGTGTGTAAAATCCTAAACATCTACTGTGTGAGACGAGGGAGTATTAAACATATTAAAATAATATATTTGAGAAACTTTACATTGTTCTACCAATGCATATGCTTTAAGAGAGTCGGTATGTCGTTTAAGATGATATAATTATAACCAAACCTTCTTTAGATACTCGGCTCACAACTATCAACTTGTGAGTTGTTAAACTTTAACAAGAAAACAGACAAAATTATATTATGAGAACCTTATTTTGAGAAATCCAACGGATAAAGTGTTTACGAACCCAAACTTAAAAGCCAAACTACTACACAAATATGTTTATAAAGTTCCACATTCTCTACATAGTCTATATATAAATGTATAAATCCTTGAGTATTTAGCCTTCTCAGCTATATTCCCAAACTGGATTTCAACTACATTCAAAGTGTTCAGCACGACACTGTAGTAGAAGATGTAGAAAGGGATCGTTTAGATTGGATGTTGATAACACAATTTCACCTCCACTAGTCATCCCGACAATGTCTCGATAGGTATCGCGAGCTATATGCTTCCAACGAAATGTCAATGTGTAGACAATCTTCGACCATTTCAGTTCATCCGAATCTTCCAGAAACCACAACTCAAGACTTTTTGTATGTTCAACAAGTCCAATGGTCTGTGACCACAATACGCCCAATTTACCTTTGCAATTTATCAGAGTTGAACGACAAAATTTTATGTTCCACATCTAGAAACTCGAACGTTTCAGACCTAAAATCAAAACAAACTACCATAACACGTATTTCTAGTGCAGTCAGCTAAATAGTACAAAACTTCGTCGATGCATTTCTCAGTATGTAAAGGTCTATGGGGTATCAAACATTCGACCATTCTCCAGGATACTTTTCCCATTCCTAAGGTTGAAACGAAACTGGCAAAATCCTCCGCCACGTACGCTGTGGGGAAACACAATACCTTGAATAGTTTGTCGATATGATCATACCCAAAATAGGTTTTTATAGCCTTCTTTGTTCTCACTCTCGGTAAAGTTATGTACTCTCCTGTGCTAGGGTTATAGATCACATGATTGCTAGTTTTGGTACAAAGAAACCCACGTACAGGGGCACGAATCTTACAGACATAGGGAGAACTCATACCTTCGTCGAAAGACATATGATAACATGGAATCAAAGGTACATGGGCACGCTCGGGATGTAGATGCTAAGGTGCGGAGTAGAAGATCCGCTTACCGTTGTGTAAGAAGGTGAATAATATACGCGGCTGAGCCGAAGATATTTTCAGGAATAGTTCTGTGAAATATCGACGACGCAGTACGGACGACCAGAGCTTGGACAGGCAACGACACCTCGCAAGGTCTTTAACCGTCAATCTTGAGAAAATCTCAATCAAAAGATCAACTGAGATCTCCTTCGAGTTTTCTCTTCGGAAGTTGCTTGGGCGGCTGACTTGCTTCTGCCGTTTTCCCATGGCGTCGCTAAACCCTAGAATCCCAAACTTGGACAGCTTCTGTTTTTCTAGATTTGTTTTAAGATTTTTTAAAGAATTTAATTTTATTTTATTTTATTTCTGTTTTTACGTCCAGATTTATAATTAGATCTAGTGAGTCATTTTTTTTTTCTTTTTTTTTTTAGAGGAAAACGAGGTATACCACTGAAGATTAATTTGGACATATTTAACACAAAGTACTCTCTATGTGAAGTGACTGAAGTATATCGATCTATAGATTAGTTTACAATAAATTTAATGTTTTACGCATACTCGTAGGTATAAAAGTGATTAGCATCGACTGTCCACTGGCGAGGCTCTAGTTGAAAATAGTGAGAAAAGGTTATATAGTTAAGATTCTTATATCTTCTACTTTACGCTTCTCTCTCATTAATTTTCTTACTAGTGCTTCGAAAAGATACTCAAAATTGTATTGTTGGAAAGAGTTCATTCTTGTTCTAATCCCAACTGGTCTATTGTATTGTTGAACACATCAAACACCTAGATATAGGATGACTAAGGATTCGAGATAGTCCAATTCATTGTACGCGATTTACCAATTAATTAAGCATTCTATTGTAAACAAAGAGTGTAACGTGTCGTCCTTCGGCTTGGCTAGATAAAGAAGAGAAGTGGAGTGGTTTAGTCACTTTAGTTGAGAAAGAAAAAAAGAAAGAGAAATGGCAAAGATTGATGAGTCTTTGTAAGTTTCGGTCCATTTCCGAGTTAGTGGATCAAGGGAAACAGCCTGTTGGGCCTCGGGAATTTTGTTTAGGCCCATGTTCCAGGTTGTTCTTCACTAACGGTCGATACAGCCAGTCAACACTCTGTGTTTTGTCCTGTGCTGAAGCGTACGGAGTTTTTTTGCGATGGCAAGGATAAGGTTTGATTCATCTAGGTTGACAACCTGACAAGAGGGTGCATCATCAGGAGGTATAAATACAAGAGGTTAGAGTGTCGTGACGGCTAAGAAAGAGTGCGATTACAAGCAGGATAGATCTATAGAGATTAAGAGAAAGAGAGAACTCATCTTCTTCTTTACTCGATTGTATAGGCTCTGTTTCATCTTCCTGGTCTCTTGTAATCGGTTATAAACATTCTATAAAACCTTGTGAGCTGGTTAGTAAGCTCACCAAGACGTACCTTGGTCACTTTGACCTTGGGAACTTGTAAACCGTGTGTCATCTCTTCTCTTCTCTGCTTCTGCAAACAAAACAAACACAAAGATAAGCACAACAGTTTTGGTTAAAGAAGCGAAAACTCTTACAAGTGGTATCAGAGCTACGGTTTCAAGAATAAAGGTATTGTTTTCTTCTTAAACCTAAAAGGAGTTGGAAAATCTAGATTCAGCAAGTATAGGATCCTACTTGGTCTCTGAGTCTAGATAGGTGGTCTGGAATTTCTAGTTGCATATCTGGTTGTGGTTGTGGTAGTTACTTGGAGCTGGTTCTGCGAAGGCGTTGTCCAGTTATCTTCTCTAGCTAGATTCTGATCAGATCTAGTCAAGATAAGGTAGATGGAACCTACTCAGAGTAAGTTTGAATTGGATAAGTTCAATGGGGAAGGAGATTTCTCAAAATGGAAGCATCGTATGTTGGGAAAACTTGAGTTACTTTGTCTACTATCAGTGTTAAAGATCCAAGAAACATCAAGTATAGAGAAAGAAGATGAGTCAGATCCAAAGTGGATGGCTAAAGATAGAAGGGTCAGAAATCTGATAGGTATGAGCGTGACTGATATGGTGTTAAGGAAGATAATGAAGAACAAGTCTGCACAAGGAATGTGTGATGCGTTAGAGTCATAGTATCAGGACAAGTCACTGCCAAACCGGTTCTATCTAAAGCAGCGGTTTTACAGTTTCATAATGGACGAAGATAAGAACCTACACAAGAATCTGGATGTGTTTAACAAACTTGTTTCAAATTTGGCAAGTCTCGAGGTGGAGCTAAATGATGAGGATCAGTCTGTTATTCTCCTGAACAGTCTACCGCCACATTTCGCTCAATTGGTTCACACGTTAAAAAACAGAGGTGGAAAAGAAACTATCACTCTGAAGGAGATAGTTCAATCAGCCTACTCTGTAGAAACCGAACTGAAGCAAAAAGGTAACTACTTAACAAAGACAAGCGGTGAAGGTCTCTTTGTTCAGCAGAAACCAAAGTTTGAGAAAAAGGGAAATGCCAAAGCGAAACAACAAAACAAGGGAAAAGAAAAGGCTAAAACCAAGAATACGTGTTGGGTTTGTGGAGCTGAGGGGCATTTCAAGAAAGACTGTCCGAAGAAAGGTCAGGCTGAAGCTGACATCGGACAAGGTATTGACTCGGAGCCAATGATGTTAACTGCTTCCGAAACACAAGTAAGGAGTGGATGGATTCTTGATTCAGGCTGCTCTTATCATTTAACATACAGAAAGGATCTAATGTACGATCTGGAGGAAATCAATGGAGGAAAGATTCTGATGGAAAATGATTCTTACTGCGAGATCATTGCTATAGGAAAAGCCAAGATTGTCAATTTTGACAACACAGTCGTTATCTTAACTAATGTCAGATACTCACCAACAGCTAAGAGAAATCTGATCTCGCTTGGTCAACTGGAGTCACAGGGTTGTTGGTTTCAGTCAAGGAATTTCAGACTAAGGGTTTTCAATGGAGAGAAGGAAGCTCTAGCAGGTGATTATAAGGACACTCTCTACATTTTAGATGGGAAAGCAGTTGTAAAGCAAGAAATTTAGTGATCAAGGATGGAGATAAGACTATGCTCTGGCATAGCAGGTTGGGACACTTAAGTGAAAAGAGCTTCCAACTGTTGGCGAAAAAGGAGATGATCAAGAAAAAAGACATCTCAGAACTGAAAGAATGCGAACACTGCATTCTAGGGAAGTGTCACAAACTGTCTTACAAGACTGGGAAACAACATCAAAGGAGAAGCTGGAGTATGTTCACTCATATCTTTGGGGATCTCCAAATGTCACTCCAAGCTTGTCAAAATGTCAGTACTACATCTCGTTTGTAGATGACTTCTCAAGGAAGGTATGGGTCTATTTCTTAAGGACTAAAGATGAGGCATTCAACAAATTTGTAGAGTGGAAAGCGTATGTTGAAAGCTAAAGTGGGAAGAAGCTTAAAACTCTAAGAACTGATAACGGTCTAGAGTACTGCAACAGATTGTTTGAGGATCATTATAAGGCTCTTGGTATTCAGAGACACAAGACGTGTCCATACACCCCTCAACAAAACGGGGTTGCTGAAAGACTGAACAGAACCATACTTGAGAAGGTCAGAAGCTTATTGAGTGAAACCGGTTTAAGCGAGACATTTTGGGCAGAAGCAACATCGACTGTGGTATATATGATAAACAGAACACCGTCTACTCCTCTAGATTTTGATGTTCCTGAGCAGGTCTGGACAGGCTCGAAGCCTGACTATGATCACATGAAGAGGTTTGGATGTTTGGTGTACTATCATGTGGATCAAGGAAAGCTCAAACCTAGAGCTAAGAAGGGGATCTTCATGGGATACCCACAAGGAGTTAAAGGCTAAAGGATATGGAGTCAAGAAGAAAGAAAATGTGTCATAAGTAGAGATGTCACATTCTGGAAAGACACGCTCTATAAAGATGTGGTAAGGAAGGAATAAACAGGAAAATAAATGGTTGATGTCGTTTTACCAGGAGAAACTCGAGAAACCGAGAGTCTAAGAGAGCAAGGCGAATCTTCAGCTGGAGGTGGAGTTCACCATGAATTAGAAGCTGAAAAGGACTCAAGTCAGGAACTAACAAGATCGCCGTCGAACCTAGAAACCTATCTTCTTACCAGAGATAGAGAAAGAAGGGTCATCAAACCACCAAGCAGATTTGATGATTGTGATGTGGCAGCTTATGCACTCACCATGGCGGAGTTAATCGAAATAGAGGAACCAAAGATGTTTCAAGAAGTTATGGAAAGTAAACATAAAGAGAAATGGAGTGAAGGAGCTGATGAAGAAATGGCTTCATATGACAAGAATCAGACTTGGAAACTGATTGAAAGACCAGAAGGACAAAAGGTTATAGGATGTAAATGGGTCTTCAAACTAAATCCAGGAGTTATGGGAGTTGAAGAACCAAGGTTTAAGGCCAGGTTGGTGGAAAAGGGGCACGCTCAGGTCAAAGGGATTGATTACAATGAAGTTTTCTCTCTGGTAGTCAAACACACCACCATCAGGCTAATGCTATCAATCGTTGTCAAGGGAGATCTCGAACTCGAACAGTTGGATGTCAAGACAGCCTTCTTGCACGGAAAACTCGAGGAAAGGATTCTTATGGAGCAACCCGAAGGAAATAATCAAGGAAACAACAAGGTTTTTCTGCTCCAGAAGTCTCTCTACGGTTTGAAACAGTCTCCAAGACAGTGGAATTTGAGGTTTGACAGATTTATGAAGGATCAGAAGTTTATCAGAAGTGAATATGATCCGTGTGTTTACTACAAGTGTTATGGGGAAAGAGAGTATGTATATACTACTCTACGTGGACGACATGCTTGTGGCGGCTAAAGAACTTGAAGAAGTAAAGAAGGTAAAAGAAATGCTAAGCACTGAGTTTGACATGAAGGATTTGGGGCTAGCTAAAAGGATTCTAGGGATGGATATTATCAGAGACAGAAAGAAAGGTACATTGATACTATCCCAAAAAGATTATATTGAAAAGATCCTAAGAAGTTTTGGTGTAGACAACTCAGATCCAGTTCAGACTCCAATGGGCTGTCATTTCAAACTCTCTAGCACTCCTAAAGAAGAAAAATCAGAGATGGAGTTCAGAATAAGAGACATACCATATTCAAGTGCTGTAGGAAGCGTCATGTACGCAATGGTTGGGTCGCGACCAGACATTGCCCATGCTGTTGGCCTGGTTAGTCGTTTCATGAGCTCTCCTAACACGCAACATTGGGAAGCAGTTAGATGGATACTAAGGTATCTAAGCACGAGCTCAGACTGTGTATTGACTTTCAAGAGATCAAACGAGTTTGAAGTAGTGGGATTCTGCGATAGTGACTACGCAACTGACCTGGATAAAAGAAGATCTATTATCGGCTATGCTTTCCAAGTCGGAGGGAACACGGTCAGCTGGCGATCCGGTCTGCAAAAGATTGTAGCCATGTCATCAACAGAAGCAGAATACATGGCATTAGCAGAGGCAACGAAAGAAGCTCTATGGTTGAAAAGAATTACCAGTGAATTGGGTTTTCCTCAGAAGACTGCGGAGATCTTCTGTGATTCACAGAGCGTCATCTGCTTAGCCAAGAACAGCGTCTTCCACGAGAGGACCAAGCACATCCAGATTCGGTATCATTTCATCAGAGACGTGATCATCGAAGGCGATCTGGTTGTGACAAAGATTGATACCAAAATCAATCCGGCTGACATCCTCACCAAGTCGTTACCGGTACAGAAGTTCGAGGATGGAAGGAGTGATCTGAGAGTGCTCAGACACTGAAACTAGCTCGGAGTGAGCTAGGGCTTCGACGGAGATGTCGAAGCAACCGAAAGGACAAGGTGAAAGTCCTTCGGGTGTTTGTCGGAACAGGATCGAGGTGGAGTATGTAAGTTTCGGTCCATTTCCGAGTTAGTGGATCAGGGGAAACAGCCTGTTGGGCCTCGGGAATTTTGTTTAGGCCCATGTTCCAGGTTGTTCTTCACTAACGGTCAACACAGCCAGTCTACACTCTGTGTTTTGTCCTGTGCTGAAGCGTACGGAGTTCTTTTGCGATGGCAAGGATAAGGTTTGATTCACCTAGGTTTACAACCTGACCAGAGGGTGCATCATCAGGAGGTATAAATACAAGAGGTTAGAGTGTTGTGACGGCTAAGAAAGAGTGCGATTACAAGCAGGATAGATCTATAGAGATTGAGAGAAAGAGAGAATTCATCTTCTTCTTTACTCGGTTGTATAGGCTCTGTTTCATCTTTGTGGTCTCTTGTAATTGGTTATAAGCATTCTATAAAACCTTGTGAGCTAGTTAGTAAGCTCACCAAAACATACCTTGGTCACTTTGACCTTGGGAACTTGTAAACCGTGTGTCGTCTCTTCTCTTCTCTGCTTCTCTTCTCTTCTTCAAAACAAAAAATACAAAGATAAGCACAACAGATTTGGTTAAAGAAGCGAAAACTCTTACAAGAACGGAGACGCGCCAGTGGAGGCGCGTGTGAAAGACCTTCTCACTCGCATTACTCTGCCGGAAAAGATCGGTCAGATGACTCAGATCGAGCGCAGCGTTGCTTCTCCTCATGTCATAACAGATTCTTTCATCGGTAATATATTACACTAAACATTATTTTCTTGTCTTTGTTTTGGGTCAACGAACCAAAACTGTTCACATTCTTTCGTAACGTAAAAAAAAATACTTTATTTATGAATTATTTGTGTTATATTTTTAGTACATTTTTGAAACTTATTTAGCAATGTAGTACGTTCACTATTTGTAATTGGAAAAGTAGGGTGTGTGAGAGAGAAGGTAATAGAAATATAAATCTGAGTGGGCCAGAGGGTTGTGTGTTAGATTACTTAATAACCCCTGTCGATGGTTTTGCCGAAGAAGGAGGAGAGAGAGACGCAAGAGGAGAGAAGAAAGGAAGGAGAAAAGTTGAAAGTGGGCCAGGAGAGAATGTATAATTTTGCTTTTATGTTTCTTTCTCCTTTTATATATATATTATTTCTCTTCGATCATGTATAGTTTTTTTTAGAAAATTTCTTAAATACAGAAAAAATCTATATTTTTTTCTTTACAATTTGATATAAATTTTGTTTAATATTTTTAAATATATTATATTATCCGTATACTATTTTAAGTGTACAAATGTATGTACACATTATTAAAGTACAGATATATGTACAAATTATTAAGAATACAGATGTCTGTACACTTAAAATAGTATACGGATTAAGCGAATTACATCTGTACTCTTAAAATGTGTACATATATTTATACACATTATTAAAAGTACAGATGTCTATACAATTAAAATAGTGTACGGATTGAACAAAAAGTATTGTCTAAGAAACATTAAATTTTTGAATAAATAGGTTATATAAAATTAAAATTGCTAATAATTGTTGAATGTTATAGTAGCATAGTGGTTAAAGCAGTTCACTAGTTCAGTTTATTATATTGTTGTGGGTTCAAACCACACTAGATGCTAATTTAAAATTTTGTTTAAATTGAAGGGATAAAATTGTAATTACACCTCATGGCTTCTTCTTCCCTGCCAAACCCTAACGCCGATGGCTGTAATTTTATTTTTTTGCTTATAGTTTTTTCTTTAAACTTAACCAAAATTCATAAATCTATCATTAACTTAGAAATTTATAACCAAATTCGATGTTTAACATGGTTTTTCTTTAAACTTAACCAAAATTCATAAATCTATCATTAACTTAGAAATTTATAACCAAATTCGATGTTTAACATGGGTTTTCTCTTGGTATCAGTCATTTTCAAGGAGGAATAGAAAAAAAGTGATTGAAAAAAAAAAATTGAATTATTGAAGAAAAGATCAGAAGATAAAATTAATTTGTTGGGAAAGTGATGGACCAAGAGATAGAAGAAGAACAAAGCTTGCTAAACATTTGGGATTTAAAGGAGGATTCTTTAATCTTTCTCAATTAAACTTTTGAGATCTGCCATTTTGGCAAATTGTGTAATCATGAATGAATCAGAGAAATCATTATTTTTGGCTTGGTGCACCGGAGAAGACGATGGAAACAAAAAGAATAAAGAAAAGAAAAACTTTTATTTTATGGAAATTATTTGTAAAATGCTCAATGGCATGAAATGTGTAATTTTGAATGTTATTGAATGGCAAAAAAAGGGAGTGAAACAGAGTCAAATAGTGGTCAACGTGGTTTCTTATAATTATAAATAGTGAACGTACTAGTTTTCTAATTATGTTTGTAAAACGTATGTATTTTCCAATTATCTCTTTTTTTTTGGTAATACAGGCAGTGTACAGAGCGGCGGCGGGAGCTGGCCGTTCGAGGATGCTAAGTCGTCGGATTGGGCGGATATGATCGACGGTTTTCAGCGTTCAGCGTTAGCGTCGCGTTTGGGGGTTCCGATAATCTATGGCACTGACGCTGTTCACGGCAACAACAACGTGTACGGTGCTACCGTCTTCCCCCACAACATTGGTCTCGGAGCCACAAGGTTTGATTACGCCACTCTCATTCATTTTGACCAAACTTTAATTTCTATTTTCTGCAAAAGATGGGAGAGACACTGAGAGATTTGTATGCAATGGAGGTTTTAGACATTTTAAAGCTTTTGAATTTGGTGTAAAGTTTGAATCTTTTTTGTTAAGGTTTCCACAAGAATTTGATATTTTTTAATAGGACTTTCTGAAGATTTTGCTTTAATTAGCTTTTTGATCATACAGTAGTAGTAGCTGCACTGGCTATGATTAGAATCTGATTTTGTTTAAGATCATCTGTTCATCTACCGTGTTTAGTCATCGTTGATGTAATAACACTCGTATTTCTGTGTGGTAACACTCGATAGAGACGCAGATTTGGTCAGAAGAATTGGAGCTGCAACTGCAGTTGAAGTAAGGGCTAGTGGAGTTCACTGGACATATGCTCCCTGTGTGGCGGTAAGTCCCTTTATAGATAAGTTCTTAATTTAGGAAAAAAATGATTTGTGGACTATTGAATGAAATGTTGTTTACTCATTAGGTTCTGGGAGATCCGAGGTGGGGAAGATGCTATGAGAGTTATGGTGAAGCTGCTAATATTTATAAGTGATGAAGGTGAGCTGGGCCACAAATCAGTCCAACAAGGAGGAGGCCCATTGAAGTCCAGTCAACACCCTCAAGTGAAGACAAAGTTGACTGTACCTGCAACTTCTCCTCTCCTCTACAACAAGTTTGATATCTTGCAAGATAAGGATGATGACTAGTAATCTACAGCTGTCATAGTGACTCACACTGTTCTAGATTGTTCCTTATGCCTCTATATAAGTCATTGTAATCCAAGAGTGTAAAAATAATCTGAGTTTATAATAAAAGTAACAGAGTTTTCTCAAAGTCTTGTTTCTTTATCATGGTATCAGAGCCATTATAAACCTTCACAGGTCTATCAATGGCGACTTCATACCCTTTTCCGGACAACATTCATGTCACAAGTACCGTCACCATCAAGCTCAACAATACAAACTATCTCCTCTGGAAAACTCAGTTTGAGTCTCTTTTGTCATGTCAAAAACTCATTGGTTTCGTGAATGGCGCAGTCAGAGCTCCATCTCGTACCAGTTCAACAACAACCGGTGAAGAGGTTCCAAATCCACAGTATGAAGCATGGTTCTGCACAGATCAACTTGTTCGGTCGTGGATATTTGGTACTTTGTCTGAGGAAGTTCTCGGGTATGTTCACAACATTACTACTTCTAGAGAGGTCTGGATCTCGTTAGCTGAGAATTTCAACAAAAGTAGCATTGCTAGGGAATTTACTCTCCGCCGTAGCTTGTGGGTGTTAGAAAAGAAAGATCTGTCGTTTACTGCTTACTGTCGTGAGTTTATATCCATTTGTGATGCTTTGAGCTCTATTGGCAAGCCTATTGATGAGTCTCTGAAGATTTTTGGGTTTTTGAATGGTTTGGGTCGCGACTATGATCCAATCACGACTGTCATTCAAAGTTCTTTAAGCAAAATCTCTCCCCAAGCTTCGGTGATGTGGTGTCTGAAGTTGAAAGTTTTGATATCAAGCTTCGCTCTTACAATGTTTCTGACTCAGTCACACCACACCTCGCGTTTCATACTCAACAAAGTGGCTATGGAAATCAGTCAAGAGGAGGATATCGTGGTCGAGGAAGATCTTCTGGACAAAACAGAGGACGTGGTGGTTATTCTTCTCGTGGCAGAGGCTTCTCCCAACATCAGTCCAACCCCCAAGCCTCTGGAGAGAGACCAGTCTGTCAGATTTGTGGTCGAACTGGGCATAGTGCGTCTGACTGCTGGAACCGTTTTGACCACAACTATCAAAGACCAGATGTAGCTCAAGTGTTCTCCTCTCTGCAAGTGTCAGATGGAAACGTTTGGGTCACTGATTCAGGGGCAACAGCTCATGTCACATCATCTGCTACTAACCTGCAATCTGCGACGACATACCATGGTAATGACACAATTCAGGTTGGCGATGGAACCTTTCTGCCAATAACTCATGTTGGTTCTACCACCATTGCTACCACTACAGGTAAACTTTCATTAAATGAAGTACTTGTCTGTCCAGATATGCAAAAATCTCTTATTTCTGTGTCTAAACTGTGTGATGATCTACCTTGTGGAGTATGGTTTGATTCTAATAAGGTGTGTGTTGTTGACATACCCACTCAGAAGGTGGTAGCAAAGGGTCCTCGAAGTAGTGGGTTATATGTGTTGGGGAATCAAGACTTTGTTGCTCTGTTCTCTAATCGTCAGTGCACAGCCTCTGAAGATATATGGCATCATAGACTTGGGCACTCAAATCATCAGATTCTCCAACAACTCAAAAACAGCAAGGAGATTATTTTGAATAAGAGCAGCATCACCTCCATTTGTGAGCCTTGCCAGATGGGGAAGAACAGTAGGCTTCAGTTTTTTTCTTCGGATTCTCAAGTTTTCAGTCCCCTAGATCGAATCCATTGTGATCTTTGGGGACCATCACCAGTTGTATCAAACCAAGGATTTAAATACTATGCTGTGTTTGTTGATGATTTCTCTCGCTTCACATGGTTCTATCCGTTGAAAGCAAAGTCTGATTTCCTTGAAACCTTCAAAGTTTTTCACACAATGGTTGAGAATCAGTTCAAGACTAAAATCAAGGTTTTTCAAAGTGATGGAGGTGGTGAATTTACCAGCAATCGTTTAAAGCAACATTTGTTAGAGCATGGAGTCATTCATAGAATCTCTTGCCCCTACACTCCTCAGCAAAATGGGATTGCTGAGAGGAAACATCGACATCTTGTTGAACTAGGTTTGTCGATGATGTTTCATAGTCATGTTCCTCTCCACCACTGGGTTGAAGCTTTCTTCACAGCGAGCTTCATCTCTAACCTGCTTCCCTCTGCAACTTTGAAAAACTGCAGTCCCTACGAGTTGCTGTTTAATCGAAAGCCAAACTACAACATGCTAAGGGTGTTTGGCTCGGCTTGCTATCCATGTCTAAGACCAATGGCTAGTCATAAGTTTGATCCAAGGTCTCTACAATGTGTATTTCTGGGGTATCATACACAATACAAAGGATATAGGTGTTTGTATCCTCCAACGGGAAAAGTCTACATATCAAGACATGTCGTATTTGATGAAAGTTGTTTCCCATTTACCAGTCAATACAAGTCCCTGATTCCATCATATCAAACTCCTCTGCTTCAAGCTTGGCAAGCACCTTCAGTGACTCCAACTCCAAGCTCCTCTGCAGAACTATCAACACCTCTGGTCTACCCTTTCAATGTGTCTCGACAGACAACTGAGCAACAAGTGGAGGATCCAACTTCAAATGAGACAGTTGAACATGACAATGGTCATACTCTCAGTGAAAATGACAGCTCTGCAGATGATGAAACAGATAATTCTGATTCAGAAGGTGAACAACAAGCTGAGCAACAAGAACAGCAAGAAAACCAAGTTATTGACAACAACGCTCATCCCATGACTACTCGAGCAAAAGCTGGGATTCACAAACCTAACACTAGGTATGTTCTCCTCACATCGAGATTTGCTCCTAAAGAACCTAAGAATATTGCAGAAGCTCTACAACATCCTGGCTGGAATGATGCAGCTCACGATGAGATCAGTATCATTCACATGTTACACACTTGGGATTTAGTTGAGCCTACAGAAGAAATGAATATCTTGGGATGCAAGTGGGTCTTTAAAACCAAACTCAAGCCAGATGGGTCTGTCGACAAACTTAAAGCTCGTCTTGTTGCCAAGGGCTTTGATCAAGAAGAAGGGTTGGATTATCTCGAAACGTTTAGCCCCGTTGTTCGAACTGCAACCATACGTATGGTTCTTGATGTTGCAACAGCGAAAGACTGGGTTATCAAACAACTCGATGTCTCAAATGCTTTCCTTCATGGAGAATTAAAGGAACCAGTCTTCATGCTACAGCCTCCTGGCTTCGTCGACAAACACAGACCATCACATGTCTGCAGACTCACAAAAGCACTCTACGGCCTTAAACAAGCACCGAGAGCCTGGTTTGACACTTTTAGCAAATACTTAATTGAGTTTGGTTTCACCTGCAACAAATCAGATCCTTCTTTATTCACTTATCATAAGAATGGCAAATCATTGGTGCTACTGATGTATGTGGATGACATGCTTCTTACAGGCAATGATCAAAAGCTCTTAGACGATTTGCTCATCTCTCTGAACAAACGGTTCTCGATGAAGGATCTAGGCGCTCCAAGCTATTTTCTTGGGATTGAAATTCAAAAATGCACATCAGGCTACTTTCTGCATCAGACAGCATATGCATCTGACATTCTTCATCAAGCTGCAATGTCAAATTGCAATCCCATGCCAACTCCTCTTCCACAAAACCTGGACAAGCTGAACCCGGAACTCTTCTCTGAACCAACATATTTCAGAAGTCTAGCTGGAAAGCTCCAATATCTCACAATAACCAGACCTGACATACAATTTGCAGTCAACTTTATATGCTAAAGGATGCACGAGCCAACAGTTTCTGACTTTGGCCTTCTCAAGCGAATCCTCAGATACATCAAGGGAACTCTAAACATGGGATTGTATCTAAGAAAAAGCTCTGACTTGTCTCTCTCGGCTTACTGTGATAGTGATCATGCCGGCTGCAAGAAGACAAGACGGTCCACAACAGGATTCTGTATACTCCTTGGTCCTAATTTGATTAGTTGGTCAGCAAGGAGACAAGAAACAGTTTCAAATTCGTCAACAGAGGCAGAATACAGAGCTCTAACGGCTACTGCTCACGAGATCACCTGGCTTACATTTCTTCTTCGTGACTTGAAAGTCTCACAACAGTTTCCAACTCTGCTCCAATGCGACAATCTTTCTGCAGTGTACTTAAGTGCGAATCCAGCTCTACACAAACGGTCGAAACACTTTGACACTGATTTTCATTATATCAGGGAGCAAGTGGCGCTAGGACACATCGAGACACAACATGTACCAGCTCAACTCCAACTGGCCGATATTTTTACAAAGTCATTACCAAAGAAGGGGTTTGAGGATCTCAGAACCAAACTTGGTGTGGTTGCTTCACCCACCCAAAGTTTGAGGGGGAATATAAGTGATGAAGGTGAGCTGGTCCACAAATCAGTCCAACAAGGAGGAGGCCCATTGAAGTCCAGTCAACACTCTCAAGTGAAGACAAAGTTGACTGTACCTGCAACTTCTCCTCTCCTCTACAACAAGTTTGATATCTTGCAAGATAAGGATGATGACTAGTAATCTACAGCTGTCATAGTGACTCACACTGTTCTAGATTGTTCCTTATGCCTCTATATAAGTCATTGTAATCCAAGAGTGTAAAAATAATCTGAGTTTATAATAAAAGTAACAGAGTTTTCTCAAAGTCTTGTTTCTTTATCAATATTGTTTGTGAGATGAGCTCGCTTATCTCGGGGCTACAAGGCAAGCCACCTGAAGAACACCCTAACGGTTACCCTTTTCTTGCAGGAAGGTATATATATATATATAGTACATATAAACATATATAATGCACTAGACTATATAATAGGCTTGTTGTTATTTTCTCATGGATTTGTTCATTTGGTGTTAGCAACAATGTGGTCGCTTGTGCAAAACACTTTGTTGGAGATGGTGGTACAGAAAAGGGCTTAAGCGAAGGAAACACCATTGCGTCATATGAAGCATTGGAGAAAATGCATGTTGCTCTCTATCTGAACTGTATTGCTCAAGGAGTCTCTACCGTTATGGCTTCTTTTTCCAGTTGGAATGGAAGTAGACTCCACTCTGACTATTTTCTTCTAACGGAAGTTCTCAAACAGAAACTCGGTTTCAAGGTTGATTGACTATGAAAAGAAATCTAAATAAGCTAGAGGTGTATGCATTGAGCTCGTTTGATTCACTTTGAATCTTTTTTGTTATCAGGGATTTCTAGTTTCCGACTGGGATGGTTTGGAGACGATTAGTGAGCCACAAGGTTCAGATTATCGTAATTGCGTCAAACTCGGGATTAATGCTGGAATCGACATGGTAATGAATTTATTTTCCAACTGTCTTGAATGATTAACAAAGATTGTTAAACCATTGTTATTGTTATTGCAGGTGATGGTACCTTTCAAGTACGAACAGTTCATACAGGACATGACAGATCTGGTGGAGTCAGGGGAAATACCAATGGCTCGGGTTGATGATGCTGTTGAAAGAATACTCAGAGTGAAGTTTGTTGCTGGTCTCTTCGAACATCCTCTCGCGGACCGATCTTTGTTGGGAACTGTTGGCTGCAAGGTGAGGTCTCTATAGCTGAGGCCACTATTGTAAAATGTTTGATTGCATGATTGATTGACTCTGTTTATCACAACTGCAGGAACATAGAGAAGTGGCTCGTGAAGCAGTTAGAAAGTCTTTAGTTTTGCTGAAGAATGGTACAAATGCTGATGCACCTTTCTTGCCATTAGACCGCAATGCCAAGAGGATTCTAGTGGTTGGAATGCACGCAAATGATATTGGGAATCAGTGTGGAGGATGGACAAAGATTAAATCTGGTCAAAGCGGCAGTATTACAATTGGTAGCGCCAAAAACTGATATTGGAAAAGTTGTTTTTTAAATACTTACTTACATATATATATATATTTTTTTGTTTTTAAATGTAGGTACAACACTTTTGGATGCTATAAAAGCAACAGTTGGAGACAAAACCGATGTGATCTACGAGGAAACTCCAACAAAGGAAACCTTATCCTCTAGTGAAGGATTCTCCTACGCCATTGTTGCAGTAGGGGAACCGCCCTACGCAGAAATGAAAGGGGATGACTCGGAGCTCACAATACCTTTCAACGGTAACAACATTATAACCGCGGTTGCCGAGAAAATCCCTACTCTAGTGATTTTGTTCTCAGGAAGGCCAATGGTTTTGGAGCCAACGGTTCTTGACAAGACTGAGGCTTTGGTCGCTGCTTGGTTCCCTGGAACTGAAGGGCAAGGGATTGCTGATGTCATTTTCGGAGATTGTGACTTCGAAGGGAAGTTACCAGTGAGCTGGTTCAAACGCGTTGACCAGTTACCGCTCAACGCTGATGCTGATTCATATGACCCATTGTTTCCTCTTGGTTTTGGACTCACTTGCAACTCAGGACAGAATTTGTAACCGGTTTAACTTCACCTGTCTGATTGAGAGGCTCGGGTAATAAAAGTGTATGATTAAAAATGTATGTACTGTACTTATCTATAATTAGTTCAACCAATTTGTAACTAACCCGCACGTTTTAATTAAGTTGATCAAATGGGTAATTTGTTTTTACTCAAACCATTTATTTGAGTAGTTGAGTCGAGTGTGACTGACAAATCAGTGTGCCACGTCTCGTATTCTCCAACTTGGCTGTAGAGATAAAAAGAAGTAGCTGAACTTAAAATTGTGACTTGTGAGAAGAAGACACACAGGAAGGAGAAGAAGACCGAGAATATGGTAGTCAAGGAGGAGTCTTCATGCGTTTGCAAGAACCGAGACGCGCCAGTGGAGGCGCGTGTAAAGGACCTTCTCTCTCGCATGACTCTGCCGGAGAAGATCGGTCAAATGACTCAGATTGAACGCAGGGTTGCTTCTCCTGCCGCCATTACAGATTCTTTCATCGGTACAAACAATCCTCACAGTCTTCTTGTTTGACTTTGATTCTTGATTCTTGATTCTTGAAAAAATGAATTTTTGGTTTTTTTTTTTTTTTTTGGATAGTCAGAAGATAAATTTATGGATTTGGTGTTACAGGAAGTGTACTAAACGCCGGTGGGAGTGCGCCGTTCGAGGATGCTAAGTCGTCAGATTGGGCTGATATGATCGACGGTTTTCAGCGTTCGGCGTTAGCGTCGCGTTTGGGAATTCCAATCATCTACGGCACAGACGCTGTCCATGGCAACAACAATGTCTACGGCGCCACTGTCTTCCCCCACAACATTGGCCTCGGAGCCACCAGGTTTTTTTCTTTAACACGATTAACAACATAAGCAAACTAAAAATTCCAAACAGGGGAGAGAGAATGAGAGATGGCTGCGTTTGACATTTTGGACTGTGATCTGTAATGGTGGTATTGGTTTTGGTTGATTTGTTCTGTTTTTGTCTTTTTTATGAAACTTGACCGAACCTATTCACCTATTTAAATTCTGATTAGCTTTCAATTAGCTTTTGATTACAAGGTAGTAGTAGTAGTAGTAGTATTGCAGTAGTTGTGATTAGTATCCTCAAGATTAGGTGCTTCTATTGCAGCCATGCTGTGTTTGACTGTTAGTTATATGATGATAACACTTGTAGTTGTTGTGGTACTTCTGTAGAGATGCAGATTTGGTCAGAAGAATTGGAGCTGCAACTGCACTTGAAGTAAGGGCTAGTGGTGCTCACTGGGCGTTTGCTCCCTGTGTGGCTGTAAGTCTCTTTTATATATGTAAAAAAACTAACAACTGAAATTGAACATAGTGGTTTGTAATTTTTTTTGAATGAAATGTTGTCATTTTGTCTTTCTAACAGGTCTTGAGAGATGCGAGATGGGGACGAGGCTATGAGAGTTATGGAGAAGATACTGGACTTGTCTGCGAGATGACTTCGCTTGTCTCGGGCCTACAAGGCGTGCCACCAGAAGACCACCCAAATGGTTACCCTTTTGTTGCAGGAAGGTATATATCAAATCAATCACTACACTGTGGTTTGTCTTTAGTCTTTAGTAGATTTGATGTCATGTCTCTTGGATTTGTTCACTGGGTTATAGAAACAATGTCGTCGCCTGCGCCAAACACTTTGTTGGAGATGGTGGTACCGACAAGGGCATAAATGAAGGGAACACCATAGCGTCATATGAAGACTTAGAGAAGATACATATTCCTCCATATCTGAAGTGTCTTGCTCAGGGAGTCTCCACAGTTATGGCGTCTTACTCCAGTTGGAATGGAACTAGACTCCACGCTGACCGTTTTCTCTTGACAGAAGTTCTCAAGGAAAAACTCGGTTTCAAGGTTTGTGCAAAACTTATTTGAGTACCAAATAAAAATAGATATAAGCTAGAAGTGTATGCATTAAGCTAGTTTTCTTGTTTATGTCACCAGGGATTTCTAGTTTCAGACTGGGAAGGGTTGGACCGGCTTAGTGAGCCTCAGGGATCAAACTACCGCAACTGCATTAAAACTGCGGTCAATGCTGGCATTGACATGGTAGATTCTGAATCCCTTATGCGAAATATCCCAGCTTAGCATCATCTTGAATGATTGAAGGAGTGAAGATTATATAATCAAATGTTATTGCAGGTGATGGTACCATTCAAGTACGAACAATTCATTAAGGACATGAAAGATCTGGTTGAGTCAGGGGAAATACCGATGGCTCGGGTCGATGATGCTGTTGAAAGAATACTCAGAGTGAAATTTGTTGCTGGTCTCTTCGAACATCCTCTCACTGATCGATCTTTGTTGCCTACTGTTGGCTGCAAGGTTAGCTCTCTTGTATTTAATGTCATTAGACCAGAGTGCTGTCTTTATTCTAAGATTTATCCATGTGTGCAGGAACATAGAGAATTGGCGCAGGAAGCAGTTAGGAAGTCGTTAGTTCTGTTAAAGAATGGCAAAAATGCTGATAACCCGTTTCTGCCACTAGACCGCAAAGCCAAGAGGATTCTAGTCACTGGAAGTCACGCAGATGATCTTGGTTATCAGTGTGGAGGATGGACAAAGACATGGTTTGGTCTAAGCGGCAGGATCACTATCGGTAACTAATTGGACCTTATTTAGCAGAGCCTACAAGATGCTGCTGAAAAGTTAATCAACATGAATCTATGTCTGTCTGAAATGTAGGAACAACGCTTTTGGATGCCATAAAAGCAGTAGTTGGAGAGGAAACCGAAGTTATCTACGAGAAAAATCCATCAAAGGAGACCTTAGCGTCGAGTGAAGGATTCTCTCACGCCATTGTTGCAGTCGGGGAACCACCTTATGCAGAGACAATGGGGGATGACTCTGAACTCACAATACATTTTAATGGTAGCGACATTGTCACCGCAGTCGCAGAGAAAATTCCGACACTGGTGGTCGTGATCTCAGGACGACCTGTGGTTTTGGAGCAGGTAGTTCTTGAAAAGATTGAGGCTCTGGTTGCTGCTTGGTTACCTGGAACAGAAGGGCAAGGGATGGCTGACGTTATTTTTGGAGATTATGAATTTAAGGGGAAATTACCTGTGAGCTGGTTCAAACGAGTTGAGCATTTGCCACTAGATGCTCATGCCAATTCGTACGACCCATTGTTTCCTTTTGGTTTCAGTCTCAATTCAAAACCGGTCTCTGATTGATGTACCAGAACACTGGCGAGGTATCTTATGATATATTACACGCAATGTACTTGAAAACAATGTATTGTTGATGTGGGAATAAGTAAGAGAAGAAAAATAAGTAATCTTAACAGTATGACTATGAACAGGATTGCAATAGAATCTTAGTTCATTTATCTATAGACCAAAGTATCAAATACATTAGTTGCTAATTACAACAGAGTAGTTCAAGAGTTAACACAAAATGTCAGATCAAACTAATTCTTCAGCCTACTCTTCCCGGATTTGCTAGTCTTATGGCTCCTTGCCGGAGTCGTATAGAATCTAAACAAATTATTCTCAAGTTTCTCTCGGCCGGACGTACCAATATCTGCGTTTGTCTGGTGTAGATGATGATTTTGTTTATCCTCAATACCATTAACCAATCCATCAAACGAGCTCCTTCCAACCTCAACACTGTTAATAGATCCATGAAACAGACCATCACAAGAGCTTCTTCCACCTTCAAACCCACTGAAAATATTAGCACTACCACTAAACACACCATCACAAGACTTTCTCGCGCTTACACTGTAGCTTTTCAAAAGCTTCTCACTAACACCACCATTGGTTTCACCTTTACCTACTCTCCTAAGCTTTAACAAAGACTCAGCCAAAGAACCCTCAACCGCATTCCCTTCAAGTTTCAAACTTTGCTCGGTTTTGATATCCTTCTTCTTAGTCTCGTTTTTCCTCTGTATCAGTCCCCAAATGTTCCATCCCTTTGGCCATTTCTTTCTATGTTTCTTTAACTCTACACCATCCTGCTTCTTCCCCTCACCAGCACCAGCACCAATACAAATCTTTCCTTTAGAAACTAAGTCTTTACTCCCCGGTTTAACGTTTTTGATCGAATACCAATCAGAATCCCTAAGTTCCTTCTCTGTAACTAATAACTTAGCACCATGAAACAAACCAACAGTTTCAGGTGATACCTTAGCATTCGAAACACCTCTCAATTCATCAACTTCAAGCAATCCTTGTCTTCGATCAAAGCTTCTTCTTCTACGAGAATCCGAGTAATAGTTCTTAGTTTGAACTGTCCCACCAGGACTCTTCTCCTCCTCCTCTTCCTCTTCTTCAACAACAACACATTTATTAGCTTTAGCATCTTCTGCCACAGTAGACAATGTCGTCAACTTGTGATACGATTTCTCAATCAAGCAACCGTCCCATGAAGCTTTAGGTTTCTCAAACGAGATCCTACCTCCATCAAAAGACAATCTAGGATCTACATCACAAGAGTGACGACCAAATCTAGAATCTGATTCTTCATCTTTTCTCTTCTCCTTGTGATGATGATGATTCAATGAAAATATCTTAAGCTTCCTGCTCAAAACCGATGCTGCATTGTTCTTCTTGATTTGGTTTCCCCAATCAAGATCTATAAACTCCTTCATCGTCTTGTTCTCTACACCTTCTTCTTCTTCGACAATCTTCCTCGGCTTGCCTTCATCAAAACCTTTGATATCTTCTCCATCGTAGTAATCTTCTTCTATCAAATCCGGAACCAGAGGTTTCCGAATCGAACTATCTAACCGTTCTTCGTCATCATCGACGAACAGATCGTGTAGTGAGCTTGCGCTTGACCTAGCGTCACACGATCTCCGTCGCGGCTGCGTTGAAACGGATACTGATGCGTTGCGAACGGAGTGTGATCGAATACGACGGAGCTCTGGAGTCTGAACGGCGGCGGGGTGAGAAGAAGACTGAGCTTCTATAGTGACGAGACGTTCACGGAGGCAGGAAGCGCAGAAACCGGCGGTTGGTTTAGCGGATGGGTGACGGTGGCATGAGGAAGAGGAACGACGGCGATTGTTTTGCTTGACGTTAGCCATGTCTGAAGAATGATTTGCTTGCGTGCGGCGGTGACTTAAGAGAGTGTGTGTGTGAGAGTGAAGTTTGATGGGTCTACACTCTACACTACTTTTAGTTAGGATCTCGATGATAGTATTGTTTTTAGGGTCATTTATGGTAATATTCACTTCCTTAAACCTTTTTTTGTTAATTTTGTATGACTTCTCAAACAATTATACTACTACTATTTATCAAATAACTCCAATTGCAAATCAATAGGTCAACTTTTTCTATTTGATTGAATAGGTTTATCTTCATTTAAACTTTTTTTTGTTTTAGTAATTTAAATTAATTTATTACAAAAAAATTTAAAGGAATCTATCGAGAATACGACTACAAGTCTACAATTTTAAAAGTGACCAACACGACTAAAACATAGAGATTCGGATCTACGACAAGTTCCCAAGAGAAGAGTCTGTGTTCTTCCAAAAAACATTAGTAAGTCCCGAAGCCAAACACTGTTTATGATATTACTAATTTTATACCTTTTCCTTTTTGTCGACATCTACAGATTTATTGTGATTGTTCTCATTTTCTGATAAAGATTGGAATCTTCCACGTGTTTACTACAGATAAAAACAGTGTGAATGACAATTATTTTTATTTATTTTCCCAAGCATAATGAGAGTAAGATAGTAGTAAAAACTAAAATAAGGAATTACATTCTTTGTTCAATCGCCATTATAGTACTTTTGTTTATTTTTTTGTGACATGACTGAATTAAATTGGAACCTATGAAACCTAATCTACAAATATGAGATTAGAAAGAACACAAATCGAGAAGTGAACAAGAAAGAAAACGAAACCACACAAGAGATTTAACAAGTTTGGGTTTTGATGTGAAGCCCTACGTCTCGTCGGTATTGGTATACCGGAATCTACTATACTCAGCTCAAACTCGAACTTATACTTCGTCGGTTACTATCGCTCAGAACTCTCTCTACAACTTCTCTCTCTACAATATGAAATCGATACAGAGAAAAGAACAAGACGATAGACTTTAATCGTCTAACAACGAGAGGAGCGAGCGTGTCAACGCTTTAGCGGATAATTGAGACTTAACCAGCCCCAATCGAACCAACCGGTTCACAAGCTAAACCAGCTTCCAGAAAATTCTCAGTTTCAAATAGAGTGTCACACTTGATTAATTCCACATTAATCTCTTGATCTTTAGACTATAACCTTCAGAACCCCAACAAAAAAAATGTTGAAAAAATTGTTGAATTTTGGCTTGACTTCCAATTTATTTTCAAACATTTCTATCACAAAAAATATACTTAACTATAAAGGACTTGAACAGAAAGCTTTTGATTAATTTGTTTAACTAAGGTGTCGACTGGTTCTCCCGCTACCTCCCGCAAACGCTGTGTTTGCTGGTGGTAGCGGTTGCTACCGATTGGTGTCAATCACACAAACCACTTCCAATCGCTCCCAGCCGCTTCCAATCACTCCCAACCACTGAATTCCAAAAGCTGCTTCCCGCAAGCGTTTGCGGTTGCGAGCGTTTGCGTTTGGAATTTTTTTTTTTTTTTTTTTTAACTTGAAACAAATCAATGATAATGAAATATTTTTTATATATATCTTTTACCTAACTATTTATTCATTAAGGATGGGAGAAAATGAACTATAGATACAATTGAGAATATTAAAAAATAAACAATTGGAAGAAAATAAGATTTTAATTAAAAATAACCCGGAAAACTTGATGTAAATTTAATGGCACATTGCACATAAGTTCAAAAAAATCTAAATAAATATAACATTTCATCAAAAATTTAAGAAAATAAGATTATTTGTGAAAAATATAAAAACAAATCACGAGTGACTTTTCTCAACTCTCGTTTGATCATTACTTCCGATGCAAATACTGCTCCACATAACTTATTGAGTGTGTGAGATTTAAGAAAAGAAGATCTACGATGTAAAACATATGTTTAGTCATTTATCAAATTACTTGATTAAAGTTTTGGTAAAAAATCAAATGCATAAAGTAATAAGTATTTCACTATTTTATTTGTTTTTTAAAAACTATTTTAGTATTTTTAATTATAAATCAAGTTTAATAAAGTTTTTGATATTTTAAAATATTTATATAATTATATATCACATTTATTTATGTTCCAACAGTTATTACACTCGCTGGTCAACCAGTCGTAAACCTCCCGCAAACGCATCAATTTTAAACCGCTAAATCAGTCGTTCAAAATGCTTGAAACCGTAATCTCCCGCTTCCGTAATCTCCCGCAATCACAACCGCAACCGCAGCGTCTAACCCTAAAAGATAGAATACTCGGAAATTCTGAACAAAGATATCTGGGAAAAATTAAACTTCACTAATACACTTTTATATCATGCTAATTATAAAGCCCAAAACATATGGGCCTACTAAATGCTAATGAGCCCAAAACTATACGGATGTGTCACGCGATTTGGTACCACCGAGAGAGCATCTTCGTCTTCGTCTTCGTCTTCTTCTTCACTCCCCGGACTAATCACTAAGCAGCTCCGATTGGTGAAAATGTGTTACTCTCTCTCTATACAATCTTCAATAGACTTCCGTAACCGCAACGCTCTAAAAATCCATGGAGATCGAGCAATCTTGACTTCGAGCTTACCTACACTGAAGCTTCCGTCGTTGCCGGAGCGATATCGCCGGAAAAAGTTGTTACTCTGCTCCGGGAGAGGCGTAGGCGCTTTGAGATTCGACGGAAATACTCCCGTGGAGCTATGTGGTATTATTCCGCGTCATCGATTAAGAGTCTCTTGCAGCGATGCTCGCCGTACGCCGGAAGAGACGGCGGCGGAGGTGATTGCGCAACCTGATTTTTCGGAATTTATAACGTCGGAGAGAGTGAAGGTTGTTGCGATGCTTGCGCTTGCTCTGGCGCTATGCAATGCGGATCGTGTTGTGATGTCCGTTGCCATTGTTCCTCTTTCGCTTTCTCGTGGATGGAGCAAATCGTTTTCCGGTATCGTTCAGGTCAACTCTTTCAAGATTTTTTGATTGTTTGGGGAAATTGTAGTATTAGTTCGTTTTGCTGTACTCTCATTGTTCTCATATGTCTTATACTTTCTTGAATGTTTCTTTTTGGTAGTCATCGTTTCTATGGGGATACTTAATTTCACCAATAGCTGGGGGAACTTTGGTGGACCGTTATGGCGGTAAGGTAGTCATGGCGTGGGGTGTTGCTTTGTGGTCGTTGGCTACTTTCCTTACCCCTTGGGCAGCTGATACTTCTTTATGGGCACTGCTTGCTACAAGAGCTATGGTTGGGGTTGCTGAAGGAGTGGCTCTTCCTTGTATGAACAACATGGTTGCGAGGTAGTGATGTTTTGTTTCTCAGTACTGTTTCCAAATGTGATAGAGGCACACTCATGCTTTTGAAACGAACAGACACTGGTTACTGAGATTATTGGGTTCTTAGTGATGGTACTTTTGATGTAGATGGTTTCCCCCAACCGAACGTTCTAGAGCTGTTGGCATTGCAATGGCGGGGTTTCAGCTTGGGAATGTTGTAGGACTCATGTTGTCTCCTATTCTTATGTCTCAAGGCGGTATATATGGCCCTTTTGTAATATTTGGGTTATCGGGGTTCCTATGGTTGCTTGTGTGGCTCTCTGCGACGTCGAGTGTGCCAGATCGACATCCTCAGATTACAAAGTCTGAACTTGAGTATATAAAGCAAAAGCAGCAAACATCTACTAGGGTGAACAAACAATACATTACAGGTGGAATACCTCCTTTTGGACGCCTTCTCTCGAAGATGCCGACTTGGGCTGTTATAGTTGCAAATTCCATGCATAGCTGGGTATGTATAAAGATTCCTCTCAATTCAACTCTTTCGATCTTGTTACTATGAGGATTTCTTGTGGAAGTGAAATTGTTAGCACCAACTGCTGTGACTTACAGTTAATGTCAGGTGTTTTCCTATTTATTGGAATGCATTTAACTGACCTAATGACTTATTTCCAGGGTTTCTTTGTGATTCTTTCATGGATGCCCATATACTTCAATTCAGTAAGGCCCTATCACACCAACAAGTTCTAAATAGAATCTTGTTCTTATTAGTCTTCGTAAGAAACTTAAGAGAATATCGTGCCGCAGGTATATCATGTGAACCTCAAACAAGCTGCTTGGTTTAGTGCCGTCCCATGGAGTATGATGGCTTTCACAGGATACATTGCTGGTTTTTGGTCGGACTTGTTGATACGTCGTGGTACTAGCATCACCTTAACGCGAAAAATCATGCAGGTTTGTGATTCCTGTGTCACAGGATTCATTCAGTCAAGAGGTCCCTGGGACTGAAGAGTTCTGTGTACATATCAGAATGGTGTTGAAGTTTGCATTCAGCTTTCTTTTCTTTTGCTGACTGGGTGATATCATTTCTTGTTTTGGCAGTCTATCGGTTTCATTGGTCCTGGAATTGCTCTTATTGGTCTAACAACAGCAAAACAACCTTTAGTAGCATCAGCCTGGCTTAGTCTAGCTGTTGGGCTAAAATCATTCAGCCATTTGGGGTTTCTTATTAACCTTCAGGTACCCAAGCGTGTGAGTCATACTTAACCCAATACAAATTTTGAGTATCTTTAACATTATTTTCCTCTTGTTTCAGGAAATTGCTCCAGAGTATTCCGGTGTTCTACATGGTACGCTTACTAATTCTCCTTTAATAGACGCTGGTTTCCAGAGTTCCTATTGGTTCTCTATTATCGCCGATAGCTACTTTGTACCTCTAAGAAGGAATTGGCCTTAGAAAATATTTTGACTGTTGTTATTCACCATTTATATTGTTATAGGAATGTGTCTTACTGCTGGAACATTGGCTGCAATAGTTGGTACAGTTGGAACTGGTTTCTTTGTAGAAAAATTGGGCTCCTTCCAAGGATTTATCCTTCTTACAGCAGTATTATATCTCCTTTCCGCTCTCTTTTACAACATATATGCAACTGGAGAAAGAGTCGATTTTGACACAACAGGTCTGTCCCTTCTCGTATTTTCTTGAGTTATATGCTGTTTGCTTTTTGGTGTTCAGTTTCGTTCATTTTTGTAATGATTTTATTGTTCCAATAATTTGCATCATTCTAATGGTCTTCTTTGCAGCTTGAAGGAGGAAAATTCCACACATAAGAGATGGATCATCAGCCAGGAGAGAAGTTGCAAATCTAAATAGAATCAAGCTACTTCTCTTTAAGTACGTACATATAGGGAACAAGATCTATCGGCCTTGTATAGAAGTTAGAAAAAATGTCCACATTATTCTTCTCCTCCTTGATAAACAAATGAAAAAATGTAGCAAGTTTTCCAATGTTGAGTATTGAGTGTAATGAACGCCTGTGAGAAGATAATGAAAACAATGTTGAGTTAACTGATGACTTGTTTTTGTTAATTATACGTTGAATGTTAAACCTCGAAGAAATTAGAAACTGAATCTGAAAGGGCACGGAAGCAGAGGAAAAGTGAAGTTTCAGCAAGTGCAGATCCGTGATTTGGTACCTTGAGGTGTGCGCACTTGTCTCTACTTCGTGATTTACATACATACACACGTGTTCGTGTAGCTCTTTCCCACTTTAGTCCTCTCATTACCGTATTGATACGTAACGTAAGCAATCGAGCCACTACGTTTGGCTTTTTTACTCAGATTGGTTCTATATTTTGAATTTCTTCCGTTTGCCAAAATGTTGAAACTTGAAAAATTTCAGAACCTTCCTTCTTGATTCTTTTCTTTTCTCTTTCTCATTATTCCATCAAATTCCTTAAAGGTCACTTATTTTCTTTGAATGAATGTCTACATTAGGTCATCATCAAACAGCATTTCTTTCTGATACATGCTCTGGTTTAGGTGTCTTTGGTTTATTGGTTTAATGATATACGTTATGGTTTAATGGTTTTGGTTTTAGTATAGGGTTTGAGAGTCTTTTCTCTTTTAACATTAGATTAAGGTTTTGGTGATTTTCCTTTTCTAATTATGCTAAGTCGGCTTGTACGAGTGTCTTATATAAAGACCTCTTATGATCAATAAGAATTCATCTTCCAAACAATTAACCTAATTCTCGAGAAAGAAGCTTGGGTTAAGGGGAAGTTAAGCTTTCAATTCTCTTTGTTCTCTTTGTTCTTGAGCTATAAATTACGGGGGGCTACTACTAGAGCTAGGTCAAGGGCTTTGGCTCATAACACTTTCTAATTAAGTTCTTAGAAAAATGATCAATGGTCCCCAATCCCAATACAAGGGGTGTTCTTTTATACGAAAATAATATGAAGGGTCTCTCTAACTAAAAAACAAAGAGATGTGGGGGCTCCTAGTAGATATTTTCACCAAAAAAATCACAAAGCTCTTCTGAGCTTCCTCTGACACATAAAAACTTCACTTCACTCTCTTTTCTTGTGATCCTCACACTTTCAATCCTTCCTGAAAATCAAAAATCAAAAATCAAATCGCCAAAACGAAAAAAACAGAGAATCAAATATTAAAAAAAAAAAAAAAACAAAAATTAACGTTTCTGAAAAAATATCTCACGCTTCTTTTTTAGTATATACTGATTCTCCATGGTATCTTTTCTGCTTCAAATAAGCTCTCTCAAGTGTCTCTTCATCTCTTCCCCAAATTACAGTTTCAAAATTTGGTAAATTGCTCGCTAATCTCGATTTTGTTTATTTACTTCGGCAATAATTTCTGAATAACAGTGGCTGTTGTTTCAGTTTCAGGGAGATAAGCGATGGCGAACACGAATGGAAAAGCTGCGACTAGTTTGCCGGAGAAAATCTCGGCGAAGGCGAATCCGGAGGCGAACGAAGCTACGGAGATCGCTGGGAATATCCTCTACCACGCCAAGTACAGTCCACATTTCTCTCCTTTGAAGTTCGGGCCTGAGCAAGCTCTTTACGCTACTGCTGAGAGTCTTCGCGATCGTCTCATCCAGGTAATCAGTAAAGTAGATTTTAGTGTTTTAATTTATGGTTTCTCGTGGTTAGATTCAACTGAATTTACAGTTGTAGAGTTAATCTTGATCTTTCAAAGTTGATCTGAAACTATGAATGTGTTAATTGTGTTTTATGTGAGAGTGATATTAACTTGGGGAAGTGTGAATTGTTTTGCAGCTGTGGAATGAGACTTATGTTCATTTTAACAAAGTTGATCCAAAGCAAACATACTACTTGTCAATGGAGTATCTCCAAGGTCGTGCTTTGACAAATGCTATTGGGAATTTGAACCTTCAAGGTCCATATGCTGATGCACTGCGTAAGCTCGGTTATGAGCTTGAGGAGATAGCCGAGCAGGTATAATTTTCTTTCTGATCTTTTCCCATTGGGATTTTTTTTTGAGCTTTTATGTTATGAAATCGTAGGAGAAAGATGCAGCTCTGGGGAATGGTGGGCTGGGGAGACTTGCCTCTTGCTTCTTGGATTCGATGGCCACCCTAAATTTGCCTGCTTGGGGTTATGGGTTGAGGTACAGACATGGGCTGTTCAAGCAACTTATCTCACAGAAAGGTCAAGAAGAGATTCCAGAGGACTGGCTTGAGGTGACGTTTATCAATGTGGTGATTTGAACAGATGATTTTGAGACTGTAACTCATCCTGTTTTAGTGGGAATTTGCAGAAGTTCAGCCCATGGGAAATTGTGAGGCACGACGTTGTATTCCCTGTCAGATTTTTCGGCACTGTGGAGATAAATCCAGATGGATCGTAAGTATTAATGTTGGAACTTAAATGACTAAACATATGTCTGTACTTGAAATTTCTGTGGATGTATACACTAGGAGATTTGCTATGTGTTCTCTGAATTTTCACCGAGCTTAATCTAAAGCATTTTAATGGATCAATTGACTATTTTGCAGACGGAAATGGGTAGGCGGCGATGTTGTACAAGCTCTTGCTTATGACGTGCCAATCCCGGGATATAACACAAAGAACACAATCAGTCTCCGTCTCTGGGAAGCAAAAGCTAGAGCGGAGGATCTTGATCTTTTTCAGTTCAATGAAGGAGAATATGAATTGGCTGCGCAGCTACATTCTAGAGCTCAACAGGTTATCTTTTACCTACTGCTTTATCTTCTTTTGCCTTGTGGCTTTCTGTTTCACTCTAACAATGAATGTATATATATGCAGATTTGCACTGTGTTATATCCAGGAGATGCTACCGAGAATGGGAAGTTACTACGTTTAAAACAACAGTTCTTTCTCTGCAGTGCTTCGCTTCAGGTTTGTCAATTTGGTTGTAGGTTCCTTTCATTTTCTTCATTATTCTTAAGCCATAATGTATTGGATCAACTTAGGACTCTCTGATGGATGTCATCACGGACTGAAAACGATAAATTGTGGGCAAATATAAATTCAATAAAAATTTCATGTTGGCATATTAATTGGAACAAGAATTCCAAAATGACTACTACTTTCAAGTGATTCATAATTTTATTAATATTTCCTCTTCACAATATGGGAACCTATGGCAGGATATTATATCAAGATTTCATGAGAGGAGCACGACCGAAGGCAGCCGGAAATGGTCAGACTTTCCAAGTAAAGTTGCTGTTCAAATGAATGACACACACCCAACTCTTGCAATCCCTGAGCTCATGCGATTGCTAATGGATGAAAATGGACTTGGATGGGATGAAGCTTGGGATGTGACATCAAGGTACTACATTTGTGCATGAAACCAATCATTATTTCCGACAAAGCTTTTCCATTTTTCTGTTTGGACTTACTTGTAAAGGTTTGCAGGACCGTTGCTTACACCAATCACACTGTCCTTCCCGAAGCGTTGGAGAAATGGTCACAATCTTTGATGTGGAAGCTTCTTCCTCGTCATATGGAAATAATAACAGAGATTGATAAGAGGGTATTTTGCTGATCATTCTAAGGGGTTGTTTCTGTCGTCTCTTACAATAATAGAGTATTACCATTCTGCAGTTTGTGAAAACCATTCGCGATACACGAGTTGATCTCGAAGACAAGATTTCAAGTTTGAGCATCTTAGATAACAATCCACAAAAGCCTGTGGTGAGAATGGCTAACTTATGTGTTGTATCCTCGCATACAGTAAGTCTCCCCTCAGTCAAATTTCTATTATATTAATTCTAATCCCATTTAGTCTTCTTGGTTTGAAGTGCTAATTATGAGAGGCTTTCTGCAGGTGAATGGCGTTGCTCAGTTACACAGTGATATCTTGAAGGCTGAGTTATTCGCAGACTATGTCTCTATATGGCCAAACAAGTTTCAAAACAAGACTAATGGCATCACACCTCGGAGGTGGCTACGTTTTTGCAGCCCTGAGCTCAGTGATATAATCACAAAGTGGTTGAAGACTGACAAATGGATCACTGATCTTGACCTACTTACTGGTCTACGGCAGGTCTGATTTTTATTTATTTGAGAACCAGAGTTGCGATGGGTTTTTATGTTGCCATGCTGATGTTATCTCTTCTTCTGCTAGTTTGCGGACAATGAAGAACTCCAATCTGAATGGGCTGCGGCCAAGTCAGCCAATAAGACACGTTTGGCTCAGTATATAGAGCGTGTAACAGGTGTGAGTATTGATCCAACAAGCTTATTTGACATACAAGTTAAGCGTATCCACGAATACAAGAGGCAGCTGATGAACATTCTTGGAGTAATTTACAGATTCAAAAAGTTAAAGGTATAGTTGGCGGCTTACCCATCTATCTGGTTTTGCCTTATGATTCCTAGTAGTTTATCTATGTTTTTACCTTTGCGTGAAAAGTTATGGTAGACCTAATGCTATATAAACAAGTAAAAATTAGTTGGATACTTCAGTGTACTCCTTTTCCCTTCGTAAAATTTTCAAAAGTTTTATGAGCTTTCTACATGATGGTTCTAGCCGAAACTCATAAAGCTTGTTTGGCAGCTTTTTATGCTATAACCAAAAGAAAATGTCCATAAACCATCGCTTGTTTAGGTCATGCATGTATTTCTTGTCTGACATTCTTTTCTGCGGCCGAATGTTACAGGAGATGAAGCCTGAGGAAAGGAAGAAAACAGTTCCTCGTACTGTCATGATTGGGGTAAAGCATTTGCAACCTATACAAATGCAAAACGGATAGTGAAACTAGTGAATGATGTGGGCGATGTTGTTAACAGCGATCCAGAGGTCAACGAATACCTAAAGGTAATATTGCCCGAGTCTTCTTAAAATGTTATATGTGTAACTTATAGATGGCTAAACACAATGCTTGCTTGATTGCGTGATAGTGATGTTTGCCTGAGTTTGTTGCTGATCTGTCAATGTCAAATATTACAGATGTTTGCATCTCTCAAGATAAATTTTGTTTCTTTTGGTTTAAGTCTAATGCTAGTCAAGCCTCCTTCTGAGAGCAAAGCTTTCTTATTGTTGCTACTTTGATACAAATGCAATGAATTACTTTTCCCCTTTTATTTTCCTGAATATTGAAGAATTTTAAAATGGTTTTCCGACTATGCCTCTCTAGGTGGTATTTGTTCCAAACTACAATGTCACTGTAGCGGAGATGCTTATACCCGGAAGTGAGCTATCTCAACACATCAGCACAGCAGGCATGGAAGCGAGTGGTACCAGCAATATGAAATTCGCTCTTAATGGTTGCCTTATCATAGGTACCCTTGATGGGGCTAATGTTGAGATAAGAGAGGAGGTTGGCGAAGAAAATTTCTTTCTTTTTGGTGCAACAGCCGATCAGGTCCCTCGACTGCGTAAAGAAAGAGAAGACGGACTGGTATGTCACTTTCCTTTTCTCCCTTGCATAATTTTTGTCTATGTGGAAGAAATGCGAGCCACCATACAGTGAAGAGCCTAATAATGAAATCACTATATGCTTCTGTACTGTCTCTAACATGAACTGTTTATGTGCATGTTGAAACTATCAGTTCAAACCAGATCCTCGGTTTGAAGAGGCGAAGCAGTTTGTCAAAAGTGGAGTGTTTGGGAGCTATGATTATGGTCCGCTCCTCGATTCTCTTGAGGGTAACACAGGTTTTGGACGTGGTGATTACTTCCTGGTTGGGTATGATTTCCCCAGTTACATGGACGCTCAGGCCAAAGTTGATGAAGCTTATAAGTAAGTCCATCTCTTAAACTCAACTTGTCCATTTTCATAGGTTTTCTTTTTACAGAAACTGAATCGAAATGAATAAGTAAATTCTTTAATGTGACAATGTTTCCATAATGTGTTGTGACAGGGACCGGAAGGGGTGGCTGAAGATGTCGATATTGAGCACAGCCGGTTCAGGAAAGTTCAGCAGTGACCGTACGATAGCTCAGTATGCCAAAGAGATTTGGAACATTGAGGCTTGTCCTGTTCCCTAAGTCCCGGTTACGTTCGCACATTCCCTACCTTCCTTACCAAGATATCTCCATATCCACACACAGCTCCAAAGTCGATATTATCATATATATAAGAACTCATCAGAATATAATCAAAATGAAATAAATGGTGAACCTTTTCGTATGTGTAGTCCATGATGTTTGGTATATTCTAATTTTGCTCAATGAAAAGGTTATGTAAAATACTACTATTTGAATGAAATTTCAAATTTGGTTTTTGTGTTTTCTTTTCTCATTTTAAATTTTCTTTTTGTATTCTGGTTTTTCACTTTCGTAAACCCTAACTTGAGTTTCATTCTTCTTGACTATTGTTTAATTTGTAAGTTGACTCAGTTCTATATACATATATGTAAAAACTGACTGATACTTAACTGAATAACTAGGATCAAAAAGCTGAACTCAGACAGACTGAAATATAACTTTAATGTATGTATATGAATGATCAAATACTATGTTGATCTCAAACACAGATTTGATTAAACTAGATTAGTACTCCACTACTCCTAGAGCACGGATTGAACTTTATTTTATATAGAAATTTTGAATAATTATTTATATTTTAAAATTTTGATATGTTATAATAGTTTTAAATCATCTCCTCATATAATTTTGACATTCTATATTTAACCCATCGTTTGAAGATCATAATTCATTCCATCATATAACTTACTACATTTAGAACATGTAAAATTAATACAATGTCAAAATTGATTATATGACCAGAGCAAAATTAGGAGAAATATAACATAAAGTGATATTGTTGGAAGAAGGTTTATCCAAAAGTATACATATTATTTTAAATTTACATTAAGGATATATAAAATTGAAAATATATCTGGGAGTGGTATTGGTTTAAGATTTAAATAGAGTTTTAAAGATTTTAAATGTTATGTAGAATTTGTTGTTATTAGATCAAGATTTTGTTAAACTCTGTTAAAGTTTAGTGTTATTAGTTTGTGATTTGTAAAAAGTCATTTAAAATCATAACAAATATGGGTTATTGGATTCAGACTTTTATAAAGTCATTAAAATTTTTGTGTTATTCAATTAAAACAAAAGAATCTAGGATTGTTAATGAGTTCAATTATTGTGTTATTGGTTCATGATTTTAGACACTTTCTTTACAAAATAAAGTCATAGAAAGTATCATAAAAATACAGGGATTTTTTGGAGGAATTTACAAGATTTTAGAAAACTAATCAACAAAAACCTCTCTAACAATTTTTAACAATCTTTCACTTATTCATTTTAAAGATTTTGTTGAACTCTTCAAAAATATTCATAAATCTCGAACCAATACCACCCCAAGATTAAATCACCGGCAAAACACGTTGATGGATATTTTTATTATTATTATTATTTTTTTTTTTGAGCAAATAGATATTTTTATTCATATGGCAAAGATTTAACTAACAAATAAAAAGTGAACTTTGGCATACGGGGTAAAAATAAGGGAAAAAATAACTAGTTTGTTAGCAAGTCGGCCTAAATCAGAGCCCATAATAAGATAAATAAAGACAGCACACATTCCTGAATTTTAGCAGTAAAACGACACGACGTTCCATAGCAGCAGAACTCAACCGGAGAGAAATCTAAATTGTTGTTCCTTCACCGGATTCGCCCCAGACCGATCGCTGACAAAGTTTCTTACTTCGGAAACGAGAGACGGCGAAGAAAGGGAAAGCGAAGAAGTTAACGATAGAGAGAGAGAGGGACAGCACAATGAGCAGAGTCCAAGCAGGCAACGAACTCGCCTTCCGTGTCGGCTTCTCCGGTCATGGTGGTCACCTCCGCGTTGAGCCTCTGTACACGGCGGAGAGAGACGACGCCGTGAACTCACTTCCCGATTTCGTTTCCGTGAGTTTTCTGATTATAGAGTGGCAAGAACTTGATCACGTCTTCAAAATTGGGTTCGCTTAGGCACTGATATTTATCTTTTTATGCAATTTGATGCGTTTGGTATGCTCAATTAGTTCGTTCTGCTACTACCTATGCGTTTCTGTGTTCTTGAATATCATATGTTCTTTGTTTCTGTCTTGTAGTTAGCTAAGTCTTATTGTGAATTTTACTGAGTGTTTCCATCAACAATCCTAATGGATACAATTGATCTTTAGAAATTCTTGTTCAGTTGTAGTTATCGTGACATGAAATATGTATCTAATGGTGGATGCTCTTACATGTTTAGAATTGCACGCTGATGATGTATTTTAAAGTATTAGGAGACAAAGTATTGGTTCTTTGAATAGCTTTATGGCTTTGGTAATGCTTATGTTATGTTTGCGTATATGCGTGTTTCTCAGCCTCCTGCGTTTGCCAAGGAAACAAAAGAATCAATAAAGAAACATATCGAGGAGAAATATCTCCTACCGAGACTGGAACCGGATCAGTTTTCTGCTGAAAAAGCTGAGAATCAGTGGGATTTTGATTGGTTTTCCAGGGTGAAGGTGCCACTTCAACCCTCTTTGCCAAGGTCCGTGGTGGTTCCCACTTGGGAGTTGCCATTCAGGCGTCAAAAAGATGATACTGAGAACAGAGCATGGGAGCCAAAATCAGTGGAGGTAAAATGAATTATCTTAAATAAATCAGTTCATTTAGACAGTAATTTGACCTGCTATTAGCTTTCTGTTTCTGACTCTTATTGGAGAAATGGATTGTCATATTATCTTAGGTGGATTTATCAGAACAAATGTACGGAGATCAAGATTCTGGATATTTTCCACGAATGGTTGGACCTCCGAAGGATTTTCTGAGAGGAAGTGTCAATAATCGCCCTTTCCGTCCAGGTGGCTTGGAGGATTCGCAGTCTTCAGAGAGAGTCCTTCCAGAGGGTGTCTCTAGTGGCCAATGGGTACAGGAATTGCTCAATGGGGGTCCTGTTCAAACCGTTCCTCCTAGTTTTAAGCAGAGTTTAGATCTTGGAGATCTGATGGTATGTTATCCTATAATATCACTGTCTAAATTGTGTACATTAATAAATTCATTGATTCATTGTTAATTGATTCTTCCTGTTTTCTTTTTATACTTGAAAGCCATATCCCCAAACATGGAACGTTTATGAGGATCAGAGTTCACATGGCAATGCTTCAGATGTAAAGTCGGTCTGTAGTTCAATTTCACTGGTGTACATAAAATTAGTTTATATTTGGTTGTGGCAATAACTCTTTTTACTGTCCGTGCATTGTGTATACCTCCAGAGTACGTTGTCTATTCAGTTTGATGATCTGTTGAAGAAGGCATGGGAAGAAGATGCTTTCTCCGAACTTGAGAGAGATGGTTATTTAATCATTCATATCTATAGTTGTCTGTATAGATAGTCTTCACATATATTTGATTTGTTTTTCTGATAATCAATACTGTCATGTAGATCATACAGCTGAATCTGAGTCTCTAAAGGCAGAAGCTGAACCTGAAGCCAACAAGGGAATAGAGACTGACGCCACTGTGCTGGATGAGATTTTGTCATCAGCAAAAACAGCAATATTGACGGAAGAGGCAATTACTGGGAACAGTAATAAACAACTACGGAAAGAGGTAAGAATGTGGATTCTGCATTTTAAGATTTCATTTTCCCTTCTCATAAACGTGATTTTGGGTGCGTTCTTCTTCTAGGGATGGGCCACTAAAGGAGATAGCCAAGACATTGCCGACCGGTTTTATGACCTTGTTCCTGACATGGCGATTGAATTCCCTTTCGAATTAGACAACTTTCAGAAGGAGGTATTTCCCTTGACAATTTAAATCTGCGTACGTTTGAGAAATGTGCTTGGTTGTCTTTTATATGTGGATTTTCGGTAAATAACGAAGTGTCTTATGCCTACAGGCTATCTGTTGTTTAGAGAAGGGGGAGTCTGTTTTTGTAGCAGCTCATACATCAGCGGGAAAGACAGTTGTTGCAGAATATGCATTCGCTTTAGCCACCAAGGTAGATATTTATGAAAAACATCTTTGCATTCGTATTTTAGATTCTTTGTTCTGTTCGCTGATCATTATTTTCCGTGTTCAGCACTGTACACGAGCTGTTTATACTGCTCCAATTAAAACCATCAGCAACCAAAAATACAGAGATTTTTGTGGGAAGTTTGATGTAGGACTTCTCACAGGCGATGTTAGCATAAGGCCAGAGGCATCTTGTCTGATCATGACTACTGAAATATTAAGGTCAATGCTTTATCGTGGTGCTGATATCATACGTGATATAGAATGGGTAAAAGAGCTTTTTGATGTTTTACTTTCTTATGTGTTTAATAGTGTGCTCTTATCGCTCCATATCTAAGCAGCCTTTGTAGCTCTGTGTGAAACTTCAATCACGTGTCCTTGTAACTGTTCCTATGACTGGCAGGTTATATTTGATGAAGTTCATTATGTCAATGACGTAGAGAGAGGGGTTGTTTGGGAAGAAGTTATCATCATGTTGCCAAGGCATATAAATTTTGTCCTCCTTTCTGCAACGGTACTACTTAATGCTTTTATGTGCATGCGTTTAGAAAATCTTAGTTCTTTCAGGTGTTGTTGTGTTTCCTTTGCATCTAATCTTTGGTTATGAGTTTGAAAGGAATAGGTGATTTTTTTTTGTTTTTGGTCGCGATCCTAATGAAGTAACCCTCCTGTTTCTAGCATTTATGGAGATATATATGGCTTCATGGTTCAGTCATTATTTTCCATTCTTTTTTCCCCATATGCCTCTGAACTTATAACATGAATAATTTCTTATAGGTGCCAAATACATTTGAATTTGCTGATTGGATTGGCCGAACAAAACAAAAAGAGATACGTGTTACTGGGTGAGATTTAATATATCCTGGTTAAAGTATTGTTCATTTAATTCAATGGTTGATATTGAAGTTTTGATTTCTTAATTATATGGGTTTTACTTTTAGCACCACAAAAAGACCAGTTCCCCTAGAGCACTGCCTATTTTATTCTGGAGAACTCTACAAAGTTTGTGAGAATGAAGTTTTTATTCCTAAAGGGATAAAGGATGCGAAAGATTCACAAAAGAAAAGAATTCAAATGCAGTTAGTGTCGCTCCTAAACAGCTTACAGGATCTTCAGCTCATCAAGATGGGAACAAATCTCAGAAACATGAAGCTCATTCTCGTGGCAAGCAGAATAAACACTCAAGTGCAAAAGATTTGGGAAAATCCTCTTATAGTGGTAACAGTCAGAACAATGGGGCTTTTAGAAGATCAGCAGCTTCAAATTGGTTACTGCTTATCAACAAGCTCTCAAAAAAGTCCCTATTACCTGTATGTTAGATGTCGCTTCTCGTTTCTTATATATAATCTTATTGTCTGTCTTGTCAATTCTGGTCATTATGTCAACCCTTTTATTTTCATTTCCCATTAGGTGGTTGTCTTCTGTTTCTCGAAGAATTATTGTGATAGATGTGCTGACGCTTTGACTGGGACTGACCTCAGTAGTTGTTCTGAGAAAAGTGAAATCCGTGTCTTTTGCGATAAAGCTTTTTCAAGATTGAAAGGGTCTGATAGGAATTTACCTCAGGTTGGCTATCTTAAAATTTCCTGGTTTCCAACATTATAAATTCAAAGAGTTGCATTGATTTCATACTCATGAACTGTGGGGGAACACATTTTAAAGGTCCTCAGAGTCCAAAGCTTACTTCATAGAGGAATAGGTGTTCATCATGCTGGGCTGCTTCCAATAGTAAAGGAAGTTGTTGAAATGCTTTTTTGCCGTGGTGTTATTAAGGTATGCTTAAAATTTTAGGCTTTATTCTTGTGCTATTATCTGAGCCTACACGATAAATACAATGCTCAAGTTAATAGTTTTTCGTGCTTCTGGTTACTGCCTTGTGGACATTATTGTCATCATTTCTTCAGGTAATCTTTTAAATCTTTCTGCAGGTGCTATTTTCAACGGAGACATTTGCCATGGGGGTTAACGCTCCAGCCAGAACGGTGAGGCTAATTTGATATTGTTTCGGATTTTAATACAGTGCTACAATGTTTATTGCGGGTGGGGATCAAAAGGTCTATGATTGTTGAGAATCTCCAGGGTTTACGTATTCTTTTAAAAATGTGGGTATCCTGATAAGCACATACTCTATGAAGTTTACCTATAACTTACTTTTCCATGATATACGCTACAGGTCGTTTTTGATGCTTTGAGAAAGTTTGATGGCAAGGAATTTAGACAATTGCTTCCTGGAGAGTACACTCAAATGGCAGGGCGTGCTGGCAGAAGAGGACTTGACAAAACTGGCACAGTTGTTGTCATGTGTCGCGATGAAGTTCCAGATGAGAGTGATCTGAGGCGTGTAATTGTTGGAAGCGCAACAAGACTAGAATCTCAGTTCCGACTAACCTACATAATGATCCTCCATCTTTTACGTGTTGAAGAATTGAAGGTATCTCAAATGTCTGGACCATTGATCTGCCATGTGTTTTTTCTTGGTGTTTTCTGACTCGCTAATTTTCAAATGGTTGTTATTGTAAGGTGGAGGACATGCTGAAAAGAAGTTTTGCTGAATTCCATGCCCAGAAGAAATTGCCCGAGAAACAGCAGCTTCTCATGCTAAAACGTGCTCTACCAATCAAAAATATCGAGTAAGGCCAAACCTACTTAATCTTCGTACTCAAGAGTGATTGCGCGGCTTTTTGTACTCTATGTAGAATTGTAAAAATCCATTGATTCTGTTGTGTTGTTTATGTTACCTCTGCATTCAACTTCACCGTAGAATTAACCTATTGATTTATTTGTCCAGATGTATTAAATGTGAATCGGCAATTGAAGATTACTATGACTTGTATATGGAAGCAAACGAATGTAACAGCAAGATGTCAGAAGCAGTAATGCAGTCTCCTAATGCCCAGAACTTTCTTGTACAAGGAAGAGTAGTGGTCATGAAAGCTGAAACGGTGAGCACCCAGTCTCCACCTGTCTGTCTTTTCTCTGGTTCATTAGTCGGTTGCTAATGTGTGTAATTGTACAGGGCATAGACAATTTACTCGGAGTCGTTCTGAAGGGACCTTCCAACACTAATAGACAATATATTATTTTGGTAATAAAATCTGAAATACTGCCACCAGAGAAAAATATGGTCAGCATTGGCAAGAAGAGCTCAGATCCCTCTCAAGGTTATTTTATTGCGCCCAAGTCAAAACGTGGTTTTGAAGAAGAATTTTATACGAAGTCGAGCTCTCGTAAAGGTTCCGTTGTGATCAAGATAGAGCTCCCGTACCATGGAGTCGCTGCTGGTGTAGGTTACGAGGTTAAAGGGTTTGATAACAAAGAATTCTTGTGCATATGCGATAGCAAGATAAAGATTGATCAGTTTCGTCTACTCGAGGATGGGAACAAGGCAGCTTTTTCTCAGACGGTTCAACAGCTTTTGGATCTGAAATCAAATGGAAACAAGTATCCTCCTGCTCTAGACCCAATAAAAGGTTCTTTAACTAAATTATAGCCCTATTTCTGTTTTCCCTGCTGCAAAATCATTTCTCCCTTAAAATTTCATTTCATAATTTCATTTCAGATTTGAAGCTGAAAGATGCTGAGCTTGTGGAGACGTACTATAAATGGACCAGCCTGTTGCAAAAGATGTCCGCGAATAAGTGCCACGGTTGTGTCAAACTGGAAGAGCACATGAAGTTAGCTAGGGAGATTAAGAAGCATAAGAACGATCTCAAAGATCTAGAATTTCAAATGTCTGATGAAGCCCTATTACAGATGCCTGCGTTTCAGGGCCGGGTACATTCAAATGAGAAAGTCCAAATGCCATCTTTGTTTACTCTTTATGTATGATAATTTAGAGTAACATGTAGAGCTCTAATCTCTTCTTGCAGATCGATGTTCTCAAGGAAATTGGGTGTATAGATGAAGACCTCGTCGTTCAAATTAAAGGCCGTGTCGCTTGCGAGATGAATTCTGGGGAAGAGTTGATATGCACAGTGTGTCTGTTTGAGAATCAATTCGAAGAATTAGAACCAGAAGAAGCAGTGGCTATAATGTCTGCCTTTGTCTTCCAACAGAAAAACACTTCAGCGCCTTCACTTACTCCTAAGCTAGCTAAAGCTAAACAAAGGTTTGTTACGACCACTCTTTCCCTTCTCATAACTACGAACAGTATTTTTGATCTGATTTGATCTATCTAATCTAATCATTGACCCTCTTTTGCATAGACTCTATGACACAGCAATCAGACTTGGTGAACTTCAAGCTCAGTACAACTTACAAATAGACCCTGAAGAATATGCCCAGGAGAATCTCAAATTTGGTCTGGTTGAAGTTGTCTATGAATGGGCAAAGGTTTGTTACTAGAAAGCACGGTAATTTATACATTTCACACTTCACATCTTTTAAACATATTGTATGCTTGATTTTTGCAGGGGACTCCATTCGCAGAGATATGTGAACTGACTGATGTCCCTGAAGGTCTGATAGTTCGGACCATTGTGAGATTGGACGAGACATGCCGTGAGTTCAAGAACGCTGCCGCCATTATGGGTAACTCGGCATTACACAAGAAAATGGATTTGGCTTCAAATGCTATAAAACGTGACATTGTCTTTGCGGCTAGTCTGTATGTGACTGGAGTGTAAGATTTGTTTATCAAACTGACCAGAGATGCTTGTCACATAACCTGAAATTCAAATTCCTATTAACACATTAACAATTTCGATATACTGTCTGACAAAGTCTAAAACTTAATGTAGTTTCTTGACCCAATATAGTGGTTGTTTGTTACGACTTACGACTATTGCATTTTCTTAGAATGGTAAAACTCATTTCCCCAATTGGAATGTGTATATTAAAAACCAGTCGGTTCCAAAGTCGGACTGAGACTACAAAAAATGGGTTTCAGATACAGATACACTCGTAAAGAAAAACGAAACTACGAAACATGATCTCTCGTGAAGATAGCCATAAGCTTAGGCACTAGCTTGTTGTGCTTCATCACGTATCTGTTCAAGAATATCTGATCAGTACACACCAAGACAGATGAAATCGGAGGGTTTTCACTTCCGATCAATCCCTTTGACATGAGAGCTTTGATTACATTACACCTCGGCACAATCCTCTTCTCCAGGCTGTATCCAAGTACCGCAGGGAGCAAAACCAAAGCCTCTAGTGGCCAATTCATCTTCTTCACCAAAACCTCAAACTTCTTCTTCATCATCTCTGCAGAATACGCAGTGCAGTTAGGATATCGCATAACCATCAACTTGAACTCATCTCTACTGAACCCTAAGTCTAGAAACGTTTGAATAGAGTCCAAAATCTTCTTCTCTGAAGCTCGTATGCATTGTGGACGAGTCTTCAACACCAAAAGGACCTCTTCCTTCACCAGACCACACTTCTTCAGTGTTTCAAACGTCTAAATAATCTTATTCTCGGAGAACTTCAAAAAGAAAGGCCACTTCTTGAAAATTGCCCATATCTCCACTTCACTTAAGCCTAACCTTTTATAGACATTGACTTTCTCTTGTATGGTTTTATCGCTCATCTCGTATACTACACGCAAAGCTTCCACAAATTTTGCTTTGGCTGGATCAAAACCCATATCAACAACTTTCTTGAGTGTTCCTTCAAACTTGTCTTTACCATAAACAGGTTGAGAACTAGAGATGAGCAATGAAAACAACAACTTGTGTGGCACTCCCAATTCTTTCAAAACCAATATATTTCGCATTTTGTTCCGTCTCTTACCCTCTGCCAAAGAATGACATAACAAATCTACACACTTGGAAGAACTCTCACCACCTTGCATAATACCCTTGACGAAATCATAGTACAAGCTGACAGACTTTTCACCTTTCTTTCCCAAGATAGCCGGAACTTTGGTAACAATCTCTGTTAGCTCAGAGCTTGAAGCTCCTCTTGACTGCAGAATCTGGAGCTTATGACGAAGTGATTTCTCAGCATCAGCTACAAGCAATTCAGGGTAATACCTAACAATCGTGGAGATGTGAGAATCTTTAAACCCATGACTTCTAAGTAGCTTCAGAACTGAATCCGCATTAGCCTTGTCCTCGAAGTTGACCTTCCTTGAGATTGATTCAGCGAGTCTTTTCGTTAAACCCAATGATTCTACCAGATAAGAGACTGTAAAAGTAGAACTTCCTTGAGGACTCACATCCTCAGCTATTGCAGAGGAGAACGAGTTGGTAAAAGCAAATGCATTTTGCACGATGCTCACCGTCAAAACTCTTAAATTACGCCATTTCTGCAACTCGACAGACCTTCTTCCATGGAGAATCAGAGAAAACATAACAAAGACAATACAATAACCAGTGAATCGATTAGTGTTCGATTATTCAAGAAAAAAAATGAAATTAGGGTTTATGAGGTCTAAAAAAAGAAAAAAAAAAAAAAAAAGAGTTTATGAGGAAGAAGAACAATTACTGGGCCTAGTGGGCCGAAAAGCATGAATTGGTTAAAAGCCCATTAAGTTTTTTTTTTTTTTTTTAGGGTGGAGGGAAATTTTGGCGCCACCGCACTCACTCACTCACTCCATTTATGGCGGAACTACGACGCCTCTTCCTCATCACCACCACAACCACAACCACAACCACAACAACGCGACCTCAATTGAAATTAGGGTTTCTCTGCAACTCTTTAAACAAACGCTTCACCACACTTCGCTTCCCAGTTTCAACAATGGCCTGTGTCGAGACGAAAATCAACAACGGTTCCGATGCCGTCAACGAACCGTCACCTAAAATCCAAAAGCTCGATGGAAACGGAATCCATCATGGAGATTCTTCTTCAGCACCATTCTTCAAAGTGAAGAAAATCTCAGAGAAAGCTGTTTTACCAACAAGAGGCTCATCTCTCTCCGCTGGATACGATCTCTCAAGCGCGGTGGATTCGAAAGTTCCGGCGAGAGGTAAAGCGCTTATCCCGACGGATCTCAGCATCGCTGTACCCGAAGGAACTTACGCGAGGATCGCTCCGAGATCTGGTTTGGCTTGGAAACATTCGATTGATGTTGGAGCTGGTGTGATTGATGCTGATTACAGAGGACCTGTTGGTGTGATTTTGTTCAATCACTCTGATGTTGAGTTCGATGTGAAGTTGGGTGATCGAATCGCTCAGTTGATTATTGAGAAGATTGTGACTCCTGATGTTGTGGAGGTTGAAGATTTGGATGATACTGTTCGTGGTGAAGGTGGTTTTGGTTCTACCGGCGTCTGAAGAAGCGTATGTGTCTTAGTTTTTCATTTTAGGGTCATTTCGTCGAACAGTTTTTGTGGGCGTTATTGTAATATCTATCTCTTTGCTTCCATCTTTTTAAGAATATCTTTATCAAATCTTAAAAACCTTTGTTTATTCAAAACAAAACGAATCAATTTCAAGAAAAAGAAGAAGAGATGGCTTCACAAAAACCAAGCCAACTCAATGAAAAGTAAGACGGAGACAGTTGATTATAAACAAAAACATAACCACTGGCTCTTTTTTCCTATACACAAAAAAAAAAATGAGAGTCAGTCACAGAGTTGGCTTTCAAGCAAATTTAGGCTTAGGCAAGGCTGAGCCTAAGGTGCTGGTACTACTGCTGCTGCCGCCACCGCTGTGGTGATGATGGATTGATCCCAATTTATGAATCCAGAATTTAGGACCTTTCTTTAGTTCTGGACAGATCTGGCTCGGTAAAAGAGTGAGTCTTCCTTGGCTTGTCAGAGACTTCTTAAACTGTTCCAACACTTTGACAATCTGCCAGAATTCTGGTCTCTTGTTTGTTTGCAACGACCAACATAGCTCGATCAGCTCTTTCATAGCCGTTGGACAATCCTTCGGTATCACCGGCCTAATATTCTGGCCAATATCAAACACAAATTCCAAATGGTTTTAGAACAAACTCAGTCATCAGATTATTGTCTTCTGTTCTATAATCAAATCCTACTAATCTAGGCAAAGTTCGTGTAAAATCAACAGCAAGGCCATAGCTTTCTATCTATGCAAGCAGATGTAGAATGAATTTACCTTGTGCATGACTGCGAAAGCAGCTTGGACAGGAGTCATCTCCTCATATGGAACAGCTCCAGCTACCATTTCCCATAAAATAAGTCCAAAACTATAAACATCACACTTCCTTCCATGTGGTATCCGTCTTATCACTTCAGGTGCCATCCACCTATAAGTCCCAGTGTTATCACCCAATACATCACAGTACTCCTCCTCGCACGCTATGCCAAAGTCAGCGATCTTCAAGTGAAAGTCGTTTTCGATCAACACGTTCTCTGGTTTAAGATCCCGATGAACTATCTCTCTTGAGTGAATATACTCCATTCCTCTCGCAATATCTAGACCGAACTCAATTAGCTGTTGCAAAGGAAGAGATCTCTGCTCAAGCTTGTGCAGATATGATCTTAATGACCCTCGAGGTACATACTCCGTGATGATACAGTTTCCAGTACTGACTCCCACAAACTGCATCAGGACATCATCAATCAGAAGAAAATAATCACACACCAAAGGCATCATTCATATTTCATACAACCAAACTGACATAATATAAAATAAAGATAAATCACCTTAACGACGTTCGGATGGCTTAATCGAGACAAAAGTGTGGCTTCCATTGTAAACTGTTTCTCTAAACGAGCTGCCAAGAACCTGTCGTCGCTATTTTCAGGCGCTGTGATAATCTTGAGAGCAACAGCTTTACCTTCATATTTTCCATGGTAAAGCTGGCTATATACCCCGTGCGTAAACCTGTCCCCATAAGAAACCTTAGACGCATCAATGAGGTACTCTTCAAGCACTCCTGCAGAACTAACTTTAGAGCCTCTGTAGTCAACAGACTTTGAAGACCTCTTGTCTATCTTGCTCTTTGCCCTGTCTTGAATTTTAAGCGTACTAAGATCCCTAATAGGACCAGAGTGTGACAGAGGCCGTAGATTAAACGATTTGCTCTCAAAGGTATCCTTGGCCTTAATACCCTTATCTGAAACCATTCTTATAGGATGTGGAGTAGAAAACCTCTTAATATCAGACTTGGCTTCCTGAAAAGAATGAGGAAGAGGCATATGAGGGGAAGGAGAAACAGACCTCTTCTTATTAGTGAGTGGATTCCTCTGTATCTCAGTAGCACCACCAACAAGTGATTTCAAATCAGAAGGTGAACTCAGAGGCATTCTTTTCAATCCAGAAGTCGTCCTATCTGGATTTGATTCTAAGCTTATCATACGATAACAAACTGTATGAGAGAAATTAGCTCTCCTAATCCAAGAAGTAGCCTCTCCATCCATGGTTACTAGCTAGAAAGCTCTCAAAAACACTTTTTAAAACTTCTATTCAAGCAAACCCTTGAAGACGAATGAGATGAGTACTAGTAGTAATCTCCAACAACAATCTTGTCTTCACAGAAACGAGAGGTCCTTCAGATTCATTACCATATACCTTCCTCAACCATTAAATCCACACCTAACTAAAATTACCCCAAAACCCAGAGTGTTCAACACATCATCACCCCAAAAAAAAAAAAAAAAAAAAAAGTCGCCGGAAATAAATTGTGAATTGATTGCACCAACAACTATATTATGCCTTCTTCCTATCATAGAAATCAAACAACAAGTATATATTAAGAAAACGATTTGTTTCATTGATGAATCAGAAAAACAAAAACAATAAAAAATTGAGAACGTACCTGAAACACGAATTTTTTTTTTAAAGAAAGAACAGAAACTATGATTCGTGAAGCTAATGGGAATCAGAGAATCACCGGTGAATAGAACTTCGTGAAAAGAGAGAAATCAAACGGAGAAAAAATGAAAGCTTTCAATGGTAACCAACAACAAGGACGAGGAAGTTTCGAATTCGAGACTTTTTTTTTTGTTTGTTTGTTTGTTGTTTGCTCTCTCAAGACGGGGCTTTTGGGGGAGAGAGATTTTTCTACGAAAAGTTTCAATAATCAAAAACGGGGAAAGACAAATTCTTCAGATTGTTTTTTTGGTCAAAGACTCAAAAAGAAGAAAGACACGGAAGAACTTTAAAGCGATGTCGTTTTCGAGATATCTGTCAATGTCAGTAATATGCTTTCTAAATTCTGTTTAGATTTTTTTGTTGACTTTATATGGTCTGACGTGACAAATCTATAACGACAAATGTGTAAGCAAAGAAGCGTCTGTAGTCCAACGGTTAGGATAATTGCCTTCCAAGCAATAGACCCGGGTTCGACTCCCGGCAGACGCAATTTTTTTTTTTTTTTTAAGCTTATGAAATTGCCTTAACGTTAACAAGGCCGAAAGATCTGAAATTTAGTTTTTTTTGCGGCCCATATTGGGATACAAGATCCCCAATAACTCAGTGGTAAGGCAATGGACAAAGCTTATAGGAGAGAGAATAACACAAACCAGTGATAACCAAATTGGACAATTTTTTTTTTTTTTTTTGTTTGACGATTACCAAATTTCACAATTTTCTTCATACAATTTCTGAATTTCATGTGTCAAACTTTTTTATTTAAACCTTTAATTTTTGTTCTATTTAAAAAAAAAAAAAAAAAAAAACATGTCGAGTGATGGAGCATTACACTTTCTCTGACACAGTTTGGATAACAAACGCAACCTTTTCTTTTCTTCTTCTTTTTGCATGAGGCTAGAGACTAAGAGGGATCCCAGACCACGTGCCCTTTCTCATCTTTCTTCACTCTCTCACGTGTTTACCTTAAAAAAGAACTTTCCCCGAGAAAACTAAATTTGCTTCAACTGAGAAAATCCAAGTTGAAGTTTGATAACTCCAAGAACGTCGTCGTTTTCCATCAACTCCAAGTCCAACGACTCCCTTTGCCTCCTCCTCCTTTCTTCTTCTTCTTCTTCTTCTTCTTCTCTCGCGAATAAGATTCTTCAAGATTGACCAGGTGAGAAATCAACTATATCTGTGTGTCTCTGCTTCAAATTCGGGTTTTCACAAAACAATGGCACATGAACCCAGTAGCCCCAGTCCTGGGTTCGATTATATCTCTGATTTGGGTAATAAGTGCGTCTCTGATGGAATCACTACTGGGTTTGGGTTTATTCAAGAAAGTAACAACGGTAGTGAACAGTTAAGTTTAGATAGAAACAATCCAAATCTTGGAATTAAAGGTAGTGATATGGTGGTGGATAGTGAAGAAGATGGGGAAAAGTTGAAGTTTTTGTGTAGCTACAATGGAAAGATAATGCCTAGACCAAGCGATGGGGTGTTACGATACGTTGGTGGTCAGACAAGGATCGTTACTGTTAAAAGAAATGTGAGATTTGATGAGTTTGAGCAGAAGATGATCGAGGTTTATGGTCAGCCTGTTGTTGTTATTAAGTACCAGCTTCCTGATGAGGAACTTGATGCTTTGGTCTCTGTTTCTTGTAATGAGGATATTGATAATATGATGGAAGAGTTTGATAAGTTGGTAGAGAGATCTTCAGATGGGTCTTCTGTTAAGTTGAGAGTGTTTTTGTTTGATGCTGCTTCCTTTGATGATACTTTTGAAGTAGCCGAGTATGGAGATGGAGTTGACATTCGGCAGAGATTTGTAGAGGCTGTGAATGGTGTTGTTGCGAGTAAGGAAAGTGTAGCTAGTGGTGGTTCTAATCCGAATTCTGATTTTAGTGGCGTCGATGTTGTTGATAGCTTGGGCCTTGGTCAGAGTGATGTTGTTGCAACCCAGACCTCGTGTACCTTTTCACCTCATACTTATGTGAATACTGCACCAAGACTTGTTCCTCCTGATCCTCGTTCGTCTGCTTATGTTTTACCAATGACTGTTCCAGCTGATCCGTTTCATTCTTCTCAGCTCGAGACTGTTTCAGAGAAAGCAATTGCTGGTCAGCAACCAATAACTACGCCATCTGAACATCGTTCACCGTCCTTAGAAGTCTTGAGACAACCAGATTCTGTTCATTCACCTAACCAGTTTCTGCCAAGTACTACCTCTTTGTTCTCCCAACAACCTTTTCAAGGAAGTACTTTGAATGTCCCATCCCACCTGTTCCTTCCTGCTGCTCACATGACAATGGCTCCCTTGAATGCTCAGATTGGTGCCGCACCAGTTTTGATTAACCCGGCAATGCAAACGCAAGAAACCCTGTTGGGGAACTTTCCTGCTGAAAGAAATGTGGGGATTCAAAAGTTAGTTCCGCTTGCTACAGACCCAAGATACTCTGCATATCAAGGTATGGTTTCTCCTGGTATACCAACTAGCGGTTATGGTGGGACTCAGGTTCCACCATCTGACCATATTGTTCTCCCCGATGGAATCTTGCATCAACAAGTAGTCATGCCTGAAAGTTTTCAAAGGGTAGATGATTGTCAAATGTGCCAGACTTCTTTGCCTCATATGCATTCTGATCCCATTATACGGGAGAGAAATGATGGCTCTACAATGTTTGTACCTTATGTGAGCTCATCTTACCCTGCTTCTCGTCCAGATGATATCGTCAGAATCCAACACCCGAATAAGTTTACGGGTCAACAAAGCTTCCTCAATCATCCTAATCATCAAGAAAGAGAAACTTTACATACAACCAATGTTGCGAGTGCTCAGGTCGAGACAATTGAACCTCTACTCAATGAGATTGTGAGAGATGTTCCGATAAAAGTTCAAGTATCTAGACAGCAGCAAAATCCTTCAGACCCTTCAGTAGCATATGGCCAATACCAACTAAGCGGATTGATGGATAATGTTAACATGCATGCTCCTGAAGCATATACCAATCGTCAGAATTTCGTCTCACCAGTTGAAAAGTTTGGAAGAGAAGATATTATGGGTACCAATTCTCAACAAACGGAAAGGAAGAATATGTTCTTACATGACACCTCTGTTCAATCTTTAGTAAGTCCAAACATTGGTCTCACGGACTCAAATGAGACACTAACAAGAGTAGTTCTTCCAGGCTATGAATCTCAGCCTAAGACATCATGTGCGCCAACACAGTCACCCTTATTAGGTAATCCTGGTTTTTATATAGAATCATTGGTTGGAGGTCAGCAGTTCGGTTCTCTGGAAGCACAGTCCTGCAACCCCGTCTATGGGGCTGTTGAACCTGCCTTTGATGCTGCCAATTTACCATCGTCCTTATCATCACATCCTGATGCTGCCAATTTACCATCGTCCTTATCATCGCATCCTGATGCTGCCAATTTACCATCATCCTTGTCATCTAGTGTTGGTGGTGCAGACGTCAAAGAATCATCAACGTCATTTTTTAGCAACCAGGTCCCATGGAAATTGCAAACTGACTCAAAGGAGCCTAACCTACTTAGTTCTGCGAAAGGTGGTTTTCTTGTTATACATGACTCCATTTCTACTTTTTTAAGTCGTTATCCTTGAGGTAATCTGTTGATTGGTCTTTGCTTCTCTCTGCAAGTCTCGGAGGAGGAGCACATCAAACAAGAACTTCGGAATGTTGCTGAAGGAGTGGCTGCTTCTGTTTTACAGTCAAGTACACCTTCATATCATAAACCTCCAATCAAAGTGGATGAGTATGCTTCTGATAAAGGTGAATTTTCGCGTAATGATGAAATAAAACACCAGTCCACACACTTCAAGGTCTGTTGCTTACTGTTCATGATTTTGTCATTCCTTTCTTTAGATTTCATATTGCTTCGGAAGTGATGAAATTGATATTATTATTTCTCAGGATATCAGGAACCAGCTTGTCGAAAGATTGTATTTAGGATATTCTGGTTCTGATTCTCTGGATCAGTTGCAGGTTTGGAACCTTATACTTAATTTACTTACGTTCATGATTAAAGACAGCAACCTTGAGGAATTGTGAGATCATGTTATATTATGATTGTATGATAGATTATTAAGGACAGCGATCTTGAGGAGTTGCGAGAACTAGGATCTGGCACATTTGGGACAGTTTATCATGGGAAATGGCGAGGCACTGATGTTGCAATCAAACGGATCAATGATCGATGCTTTGCTGGCAAACCATCTGAGCAAGAACGAATGGTTCTCAGTACAGCTGATGGTGCATTAGAAAAAACACATGTTTGGACATATGTTGAATAGTTCATAATGATGTCTTATCTTATCTACAATTATCAGATCGATAACTTTTGGAACGAGGCACAGAACCTAGCTGGCTTGCATCATCCTAACGTCGTTGCTTTTTATGGGGTTGTACTGGATTCACCTGGAGGTTCTGTGGCAACGGTTACAGAGTATATGGTTAATGGTTCTTTACGAAATGCGTTGCAAAAGAATGTGAGGTATCGTATGTATACAGTCCTCAGAGCTATGTTGACACATAGGTTCATGATTAGAAGAATGCCCTTAATTGTTACGGTTTATTTTTCAGGAATCTTGATAGGCGCAAGCGCCTGCTGATCGCGATGGACATTGCTTTTGGGATGGAGTATTTACATGGAAAGAATATAGTACACTTTGATCTTAAAAGTGACAACTTACTCGTCAATCTCAGAGATCCTCATCGCCCAATTTGCAAGGTAAATTGACTCGAGTTTTTATTTTCTGTCTCTTAAAATAGTTTTGTCTATCTGCATCGAACGCTAACATAAGATCCCTGATCAGAAGGGACAATGGTGAGGAATCAAGTAATGGTATAAGATTTAGCATTAGTTCTGAGTAGAGTTTACACTCTGGTGTCAGAGGAAAACATATAAGAAATTATTCCACTTGGTTGTAGTTGCTATCCTTCCCTTAAAGTTGTTGATAGAAGTTTGGGATCATTACAGGTTGGGGATTTGGGTCTCTCGAAGGTGAAATGTCAGACATTAATATCGGGTGGTGTCCGGGGAACACTCCCATGGATGGCACCAGAACTTCTAAATGGGATCAGTAGCCTTGTTTCTGAGAAGGTTTGTGAACTAATCAACTCATATCAGCTTGGTTACAGTACTTGTCTCTATAATGTATTTTCCTCTCTAGCGGATGCCTTGGCCTTAATCTGGACACTACAGGTCGATGTGTTTTCATTTGGAATTGTGCTCTGGGAACTTTTCACCGGTGAAGAACCTTACACCGACTTGCACTACGGGGCGATCATAGGTGAAACCTTTTCTACATAATTCTTGTTTACGGGCCGGTTTGCTTTGTTTCTATTTTTGGATTTCTGATTTTGCTTAACCAAAATTTATGTATTAGGTGGTATAGTTAGTAATACACTACGACCGCCAATTCCTGACTTCTGTGACATGGACTGGAAATTGCTGATGGAGAGATGTTGGTCTGCGGAACCATCAGAGAGGCCAAGCTTCACTGTGATCGTGAACGAACTACGGTCCATGGGTACAAGAAAGCTTCCTTCCAAAGAACAAGTCTCAACACAAGGACCACAATCTTAAATATCATATGAATTGAACCATTTTTAAATCTATAACCACACAAGATTTTCACACGCAAATAGATAATGCTTCATATGTAAAAAAAAAAACTAAGTATTGCATACTATTGCAAATGATAAGCATGTTCGTCTTGCATACTTTTTTGCTGCATCCACATATAAAACATGTCGCCTTAGAATCTATGCTATATAATAATGGTAAGGCATTTGGGCACGAAAAGTATCTTATAGCATCGATGGAAACTTGGTATGTGTATGTGCTATTCGTGTCTCCATTTTCTCTATTATTATTACACTATTTCGTGTCTATTGGCTGATTTAGTTTTTAAATGGATCCTAGACTACCAAAATATGAGAGAGTTCTTTTTGCTAACTTTTCCTCACATTGCATTCGACTTTTTTTTTTTTTTTTGGTGACACATCTTCTCCTTAATTTTGATTTTGTTTCTTTAAATAAAAGCAAAAACTGTATATAACAACAAAAATAAATATTCAACAAAATTAATATATAAATATGTTTTTCTAGAATAACATTATTTATTTTAAATAAAAATTTACAATTTTAAATCTTAAAAAAAAACACATTTTGTGTTGTACCACATGTCATAATATGTTAGTGTGATATGAAATAATTCAAAAACTCAAGTATATTAAAACAAAATATAGTTAAATTAATCATAATTTTACACAAAATATAATAGGATTCAACCAATGGAGAACGTACATTTTTAAAATTATAACATAAGATATATATATATATATATCTATCACAATATATATCTATCACAATATATAGATTAATATAACGTAGCAAAACTTTATTTGAAAACATAAAATGTAAAAAAGTATATAAAATTTTTTTTTTTGTCGGCAAACGAACTTGTATTAAAGCCCACATCGGGCAATTTAAAGTACAATAGGCCCAATAGATGTTGCAATACACTAAAGATAGAAATTGAAAATTATCAAAACACGTGTAAGCAACGTGTCTATCTCCAAGCAGATATGTGTTTCTTCAAGTCTTCACCGACTTAGTTCCGGTCACCGGAATCCTTTAACACCGGTCAGTTTTCACCATCTTCACACAGCTTCTACGGATCGAGCCTTCTATTGTACCAATAGCCTCTTGCTAATAATCACCGAAAGAAATTAGTTGTGTTTTTCTTTGTTTACCGGATTGAAACCTCGTTGACTGAAAAGAAGTATTCTCCGGAGAACTATCAAAACACGACCTGAACTCCAAATCTTCATACTCCAATTCCGTCAAACTGCATCATCTTGAGACTAATCGACCAACGAGGATCATCACTCATAACTTTTCCATCTATGGAAGAGTGATCGATTGGACGAAAATTCAAGGGCGTAGTACCCAAAGAACCAACAATCTCTCGGATTTTAACACTCCTTTAGTAAAAGTGTTACCATGAAGAACAAGCAAAAGGCATCAAAAACCGACAAAAGATCGGAGTTTATACCGACAAGATATCGGAAACTAAAGTCCGGAAAGTACCGGAAAACTATAAAACAAACCTAAACCGACAGGCAGTCGGAGAACTCCGTTTTATTCGAAGGAAACGAAAAAACTTTGTTTCTCTCTCTGAAAGATCTGGAGAGAGTTAAGAGAGAGAAACGGAAAATTCAAACGGAAAACCGTATATAAAATAAAGTTAAATCTTAGTTATATTGATTTTTAAAATTTTCGGTAGAAAGAAACGTTCCAGTTTTAAATTTCGAAAAAGAAAAAAAAAAATCATGCCAATATCAAATTAAAAAAGAAATAATAACCCGTTAAGTCTTTCTATATAAAACCACTCCTCTTCTCACTCACTTCACTCTTCTTAACATTTTCCGAAAAAACCCTAAATCCCGCTCCTTCCTCCAGGGTTTCGATTCTCGAAATAGTCTCGGACCCTTTTCAATCAATCTCTATTCCGCTTCCTTCTTGCGAAAATGCGTGAGATCCTTCACATCCAAGGTGGTCAATGCGATAACCAGATCGGTGCCAAGTTCTGGGAAGTGGTTTGCGCCGAGCACGGCATAGATCCAACCGGTAGGTACACCGGAGACTCAGATCTACAACTTGAGCGTATCAATGTTTACTACAACGAAGCTAGTTGCGGTAGATTCGTTCCTCGTGCTGTGCTTATGGATTTGGAGCCTGGAACCATGGATAGTCTCAGATCTGGACCGTATGGTCAGACTAGGGATGTTAAAACGGGCTTAATGTTAAAGGGTTGGCCCGGCTCGTTTGAATATTTCAGACCCGTAGCCCTATTCTTTTATTAGCAAAATTTTCGAGCTCATTCAGGACCGAGCATGTAAAATTTCGAGCTGGCCCTGTTCTCTAAATATTTGTTTCAAGACGTTGTCGTTTTAGTGGGTTTTTTTTTTTTTTTTTTTTCTCAGTTCTCTTCTTCTAGCCATAGAAGACGATTAAGACTCGAGGCTAAGACGATTCTCTGTTCAAGTTTCACAATCTCTTCAAGGGTTAATCCGATTGTTCTTCCTTTTGAAGGGTTAATCCTAAATCCTTCATCTGGTATGATGTTTTTTTGATTTTTTGATTCAGTGATTTATCTAGAACGATCTTGTTTTTTTTAGGATGATGATCGAGACTCGAGTATCTTTTCAATCTATGTTACTTTTAATTGCGTTTGTATGTTTTACTGGATTTTGCGTTTGTATGTTCAATATATTTGTGGATTTTGCGTTTGTATGTTTGATTTCAAGTTATTCCTTTTAGGGTCATTGATAATTGGGGGTTTCTTTTTTTGTGTTCCTGTAGCTGCTTTACTGCTTCAGCCTTCAGGGTTCGGTTCAGATTTACAGCAAGAAAGTTGAATACTTGTATAATTTGGTTCTACGTACGTTGGAGTTTATATCGAAGCAAATGTTTGTCCTTTTTCTATATACTTGTATACTTGTTTTATGCCAAGTTAATGTATACTTGTACGTTGGAGTTGAATACTTGTATAGTTGTATACCTGTTTTATGCCAAGTTAATGTCCAATGATAATCGAATAGGATAAAAAAAATGAATACTTGTTTTAGATAGTCCAAGCACCAAGCATCTCAGGGTTGAGGGCTAACTTCTATTTCATCTTTTCTGTGTGTGTGTGGGTTCTTTTGTGTTCACGTGAATTTATACCATGGGTTACACTTAGAAAAAGAATTAGTTTCTTCTTTAGCCACTGTTTATTTTCTGCTTCTTTAGCCACTCACTGTTTCTGTAATTATCTATTGTTTCTGTATTTTCTGCTTCTTTAGCCACTGTTTCTGTAATTATCCACTGTTTCTTTAGCCATTGTTTCTGTATTTTCTTTAGCCACTGTTTCTGTATTTCTGTAATAAACTCCATTATCCACTGTTTCTGTATTTTCTGTTTCTTTAGCCACTGTTTATTTTCTGCTTCTTTAGCCACTGTTTATTTTCTGCTTTTTTATTGTGGTTGTGATTTTGAGCTCTAATTGATAATTTTCAATTTGATGCAGTATGGATACGCAGTCATTAGAAAGAATTGCAATACTAAATGCTGAAAATGATTACATGGAGATGGAGATGAATGAAGAAGGTCAAGCAAGTGTGATCCCCGAGCAAGGTCAAACAAGTATGACTCAGGGACAGAGTCAAGCACAAAGCATGACTCAACCAACACAAACACCTAGGCCACGTGTAAAACGTCGGAGAAGGACTCCACGTGTTCAACCGGTACGTCCAAAACGTCTAAGAGCTAAATGTTGGAAAGATTTTACTTCTGTAGGAATAGAGGAAGATGGTAGAGAAAGGGCTAGATGTCACCATTGTGGTATTAAGTTAGTAGTAGATACTAAGACATTAGGAACATCAACATTGAATCGCCATCTTGAAATCTGTCCTAGTAAACCTCCATCTGTTGATAGGCCTAAGTATGATCACAAAGTTGATAGAGAGATGACTTCGGAAATCATCATATATCATGATTTGCCTTTTAAATATGTTGAATATGAGAAGGTTAGGGCTAGGGATAAATTTCTTAATCCGGACTGTGAACCTATATGTAGACAAACTGCTGGAGCTGATGTGTATAAGAGATATGAGATAGAAAAATCAAAATTGATAGAGTTTTTCTCAAAGTACCAAGGCAGAGTGTCTTTAACAGCGGATTTATGGTCTGCTCGTTATACAGTCATGGGTTATATTTGTGTTACTGCACATTACATTGATGATAGCTGGAGGTTAGTCAATAAGATTTTGGCTTTTTGTCATTTCAAACCTCCACACAATGGTGAAGAAATTGCTAAGAAAATATATGATTGCTTAAAGACGTGGGGTTTAGAAAAGAAGGTTTTTTCTATCACTCTAGATAATGCTAAAGCCAATGATAGTATGTTGAAGATTATTAAGCATCGTCTTGGTAATGGGCTGTTGTGTGAGGGAAAGTTTTTGCATGTGAGATGTTCAGCGCATATTTTGAATTTGATAGTGAAAGCAGGATTGGATGTAGTCAGTAGTCTTTTGGAGAATATTAGAAATAGTGTGAAATTTGTAAAAGGGTATGAGTCAAGGAAAGAATCATTTGCAACATGCGTTGAGAGCTTAGGAATCAAAGGTGGAGCTGGGTTATCTTTGGATGTTGCAACTCGTTGGAACTCAACATATGAGATGTTAGTTAGAGCTTTAAAGTTCAGAAAAGCTTTTGGTATTTTGAATCTGTATGAGAGAGACTACAATTCATTACCATCAGAGGAAGAATGGGATCGAGGTGAGAAAATATGTGACATGTTAAAACCATTTCATACCATCACCATATACTTTTCAGGAGTGAAGTATCCAACAGCCAATGTTTATTTCATTCAAGTGTGGAAAATTGAGTTGTTGCTGAAGAAATATTCTATTTGTGATGATGTTTATAAGAGAGCAATGGCTCAAATGATGCGAAAGAAGTTTGCAAAGTATTGGGATCAATACAGTATCATTCTTGCTATGGGAGCAGCTTTGGATCCGAGATTGAAGTTGCAAATACTTGAGTCAGCTTATGACAAGGTCGATTCAAGCACTTCCGAGGAAAAAGTTGAAATTGTTAGGAAAAATCTGGTTATGCTTTATGAAGAATATAATACTAAAGATGCAAGTCTTTCAAAGTCATCAACAACACCTACTCCAGATGAGCTTCTCTCTGAATCACCACTTGAGGATGATTTGAATGATGTAAGTATCTTTCTGTCTTTCTAATCTCTCTTTCTAATGTCTTTCTAAGCTTATCTCTAACATCTTTTTAACTATTTTGTTTCTATTTCATATCATAGGATCTGTTTGATCTTGAAAGTGGCCTCAAGTCTAGTTCAGGAAACCCCAAATCAAATTTGGAAATCTATTTGGATGAACCTAGACTAGAGATGAAGACTTTTACAGACATGGAAGTGTTAAGCTTTTGGAAAGATAATCAACATCGATATGGTGATTTAGCCTCCATGGCATCTGATATTCTCAGCATTCCAATCACCACTGTAGCATCGGAGTCATCTTTCAGTGTTGGAGGTAGAGTGCTGAATCCTTACAGAAACCGACTTCTTCCCACAAATGTTCAAGCATTAATTTGCACTAGAAACTGGTTGCGTGGATTTGCTGAGTTTGAAGGTAAATTTCAATGTTTTAAATTGTTCTCAAGTCATCTTTGCGAGAATGTTTTAAATTGTTTGACTAACTTATATGATATTTAGGAGACGTAGAAGATTATTTTGATGATGAAGATAATAATGATACAAAAATAGCAGGAGGTGGAGAGTCTAACACATGATGAGGTTGGCGATTCTTTGTTCAGTTTAAAAGTTAGTATTTTGATGATTATCTTTGTTCAGTTTTTCATTTGAACTCAACTCGATACTTGGACTTTACTAAACCTTGTCGCTTTGTCTCTTACTCTCTTTGTTTAGCTTAATCAATTCAGAGGCAAATGGAAGAATTTGAAGTGGACTTTGTCGCTAAACCTTGAAGCAGACCTTTGTCTCTTTACTAAACCTTGTCGCTTTGTCTCTTATTTTACTATGTTTGGTGAGGATATACTGAGATCAAAACTGAGTTTATTTTACTATTTCACTATTTTACTATGTTTGGCTTTTAAATAATCATTGATAAACAGACTGTGGTTTGTTGTGGTTTGTTTTGATTTGAAGTATATTTGAGTTTTGAATTTTTAGAAATGTTATATTTGAGTTTTGAAAAGAAAAAAAAAAAGTTACAGGCTGCGCTAGATAGGTTCACCTTTAATATTAATTTTACAATGCTCTTTACATATTCGGTTTTTGGCTGGGTTATACAGGGCCAGGGCTGCACAGGGCTTAAAAACCCTTTTTAACATCCCTAGGTCAGACCTTCCGCCCTGATAACTTTGTTTTTCGGTCAGTCTGGTGCTGGTAACAACTGGGCGAAAGGACATTACACTGAAGGAGCTGAGCTAATTGATTCGGTACTCGATGTTGTTCGTAAGGAAGCTGAGAACTGTGACTGCTTGCAAGGTAAAAATTTCGCTAGATCTGTTTGATTTTGCTTTCGTTGAAGTGTTTTTGGTGTTACTGGGACTACTCTGAACTGTGGGATTTTTTGTTTGTTTGTTTGTAGGGTTTCAGGTTTGTCATTCACTAGGAGGAGGAACTGGATCTGGTATGGGAACACTTTTGATTTCAAAGATCCGTGAAGAGTACCCAGATCGAATGATGCTTACTTTCTCAGTGTTCCCTTCGCCTAAGGTTTCTGACACCGTTGTTGAGCCTTACAAGTTACAACGCTACTTTTTCTGTTCATCAGCTTGTTGAGAATGCTGATGAGTGCATGGTTCTCGACAATGAGGCTTTGTACGATATTTGCTTCAGGACTCTGAAACTCACGACTCCTAGCTGTAAGTACTTCTATGATTCATGGTCGCATTGATAGATGCCTTCTGTTGTATGGTTGACATGCATTGTCTAGATGGTGAATATGATTTGGTCACTGTTTTGCATCAGAAATGTTATGTTTCGGTTTTCAGTGGTTTGCTCTTGCCTATATGCCTCAAGTGTTTTGTGTTATTGATTCTGTTTAATGTTCCCTGGTTAACTGCGTCTATGTCATCACCACATACAAATCCTTATACTGCTATTCTCGAATCTTCTTGGTGTTATACTTTCTTGTTAAGTGTCATGTGTATATATCCGGTACTTCTTATAACATAAGGAATTTGCAAAATGCAGTGATTATATAGAAAAGCTTGATTGTCAAACTGCTTTTATGATTGTCAAAGTGTACTGTCTGCTTTCTTATATACTTGTTTTCTGTTATGCTCTTGTTTTAATATGCTTGTGGTGATAAGTGTCTATATGGCTAGAGGGACACTCACTAACATCTTCATTCTCTCTCTGCAGTTGGTGACTTGAACCATTTGATCTCTGCTACAATGTCTGGTGTCACATGCTGTTTGAGATTCCCTGGTCAGCTCAACTCTGACCTCCGTAAGCTTGCTGTGAATCTTATCCCATTCCCTCGTCTTCACTTCTTCATGGTGGGTTTTGCTCCTCTCACCTCAAGAGGTTCTCAGCAGTACCGTTCCCTCACAGTCCCTGAGCTCACCCAGCAAATGTGGGATTCCAAGAACATGATGTGTGCTGCTGACCCAAGACACGGACGCTACCTCACAGCCTCTGCTATGTTCCGTGGCAAGATGAGCACAAAAGAAGTTGACGAGCAGATGCTGAACGTGCAGAACAAGAACTCTTCCTACTTTGTTGAGTGGATCCCAAACAATGTCAAATCAACAGTCTGTGACATCCCACCTACTGGTCTAAAGAAGGCTTCCACTTTCATTGGCAACTCAACCTCGATTCAAGAGATGTTCAGGCGTGTGAGTGAGCAGTTCACAGCTATGTTCAGGAGGAAGGCTTTCTTGCATTGGTACACAGGTGAAGGAATGGACGAGATGGAGTTCACAGAAGCTGAGAGCAACATGAACGACCTTGTTTCAGAGTACCAGCAATACCAAGACGCAACTGCAGATGAAGAAGGCGAGTACGAGGATGAGGAAGAAGGAGAATACCAACAGGAGGAGTACTGAGTAAGTGTACCACCTTTAACCAAACCAATTTAGTCATTTTCTTATCTTTTTTTTTTTTTTTCTTCTTCTTTTAAAAATGAATACCTCAACTACCAGTTGCAGGTTTTTAGTGCTTGTATTGACAACTCTGGATCCTTTTAGTTTTATGGTGTGTTGTTTGTGTACTTTTTGTTCTTAAATTTGGTTCGGTCTTCCTATTTTCCTCTTTCGTTTGAATCTTCTATTAATCAATGTCTAGCCATGTTTGTTTGTTTTATTCTCTCTCTTTTTTTTTTTTTTAAAGATTTATAAACCAAAATTATGATTAAAATACCCGGAAATAAACTAGGGTAATACTAAGGGCTATATTAATCTGTACCCCTAGTAGAATAAAAAATTAAATTTCTAACCTTTCTTATTTGTTTATTAGTTCTCTCTTTTCTTCCTTTTTTTTTAACCATATTTATCCCTCTATCTTTATATTAACTACCAAAATGCCACTGAACAAAAAACGATTTTAGATTTAGAATACCGGTGCCAGTGACACTGTTCATCCGGCAACATTATTCATAAACCGTTCAGTAACACTGTTCAACGACACAGTTCATCAGAGAATAGCATAAAATATTTTTTGATTTTAGTGTCTAATTATTTATTTAGCAAGCTAAATATTTTGATATCACGATAACTTTACACATTATGTATCAAATGCATACTTATCGATATAAAATTATGAATCAAAGTTTTCTATTATTAAAAATATGTATATATTAATTTAAATAAAAAAGAACGAGTCTTTCTCTTACATAATTAACATGATAACAATTATAGTAACATGTTATTTAGAATGATAACGTGCTAACATATTAAATATCGGGATAAAATTTGTATTAACATGGTAAAATAGTTGATATATGTATTACATTTATATTAACATATAACTTATATAATATTAACCCATAAATAATTAAAAACAAGGTTATATGTATGAGGAAATCATTTATACATGTTTATTTTATATGTTTAACATGATAAATATTGTAATAACAAATTATGAAGAATATTAGAAAGGTAAACGATTAATAATGTGTTAAGTTTATTAGTGACATACTAAGTTATATTTCATTTTTTACCACCAAAATAAAATTCATCTTCACCACCTATAAAATCATCACTAAAATATGAAGAATATTAACAAGCTAAATAGTTTGATATCACCTAACTATGAAGAATGTTAGCAAGCTAAATAGTTTGATACGAAAATGAATCACCACCAAATTATGAAGATGAATCACCTCCAACAAAAATTCATCGTCACCACCGAATTATGAAGAATGTTAGCAAGCTAAATAGTTTGATATCATGATAACTTTACACATTATATATTAAATGTATACTTATCAATATAAAATAATGAATCAAAATTTTCTATTATTAAAATCTGTATATATTAATTTAAATTAAAAAGAACTAGTATTTCTCTTACATAATTAACATGATAACAATCATAGTAACATGTTATTTAGAATGATAACGTGCTAACATATTAAATATCAGGATACTATTTGTATTAACACACTAAAATAGTTGATATATGGGTTACATTTATATTAACATATAACTTATATAATGTTAACCCATAAATAATTGAAAACAAGGTTATATGTATGAGAGAAATTATTTATACATATTTATTTTATATGTTTAACACGATAAAAATTGTATATCCTATAGTATTTGTGTGAATAACTATTTGATTAACTTGTTAACAATTATAATATCATAAGTTATGCATGGTATCAGGTAAGTTATATATTAATTTGTTTGTATAATTTGTTCCTTATGTCGAACCCTCAAAACCATCACCGGCCGCCACCGTCTACAATGTCACCGTGTAATCATCAACGCCACTGTATATTATAACCACCGTAACTGTCAATTTTCAGATTATTTTATCATATACAATAACCCCAATTTGGATGTAAGAAAAAATAATGGTCATCTCTTCTTCTCCGAACATACCATCACCAATATAATCACCACCACCGTAGAAAAATAATATCTGTGTCACCGTCACCGTCACCGTCACCGTCACCGTTAAGAACCCAATTATCCAAAATATGAATCAACACCGTTTACAATTACCACTAACCCTATGCTCCGCCTAAAAATAATATTACCACTAATTGCTCTGATCTCGTCTGAAAATTCCACTTTTTATTTTATTTTGTTATGTTGTGTTCTGAACTTTTGGATGGAATTAAACGTTTGATCGGAGATAGCGAAGAAGAGAGACAAAAGAATAAGACTTTTTAGAGTAACTTTCTCATCTTTATTACTGTTGAAACAGTAGTCATTCTGCCCACCTAATTTTTCAATCTTCCATGGGTACAGATTGCAATTTCTCTAATACTAATCAGTACCCTCCAAAGATTGAATAATTAAATCTGTAGCCTTATTTATTTTTTAATTAGTTCTCTTTCTTCTGACTCAATTAATGCCAGAATTACCCTTTGCTATATATATTTGTTAACAAAAATAGTAACTGAGATAATAGCTTAGATCCAACTAGAAAAAATTAACATTGTTCATTCGTCGTTGATAATACTATTATCATCAAATAAACCAAATTATATCACGATAACTTTAAAACTATATGGTAAACTCATATTTAACTTGTTATTATACACTTGATAACAGCTAACTTATATATTAACTTATTGGTTACTTTGATAATTTAGTTATTACAGTTAACTTATACATTATCATACAAGTTATTATAAAAAATTATTGATTTAATTTTGGGTTTTATATATATTTTTATAAATCTATAATTTTTTATGATAAATATGTATGATAATGTATAAATTAACTATAATAACTAAATTATCAAAGTAACCAATAAGTTAATATATAAGTTAGCTGTTATCAAGTGTATAATAACAAGTTAAATATGAGTTTACCATATAGTTTTAAAGTTATCGTGATATAATTTGGTTTATTTGATGATAATAGTGTTATCAACGACGAATGAACAATGTTAATTTTTTCTGTTGGATCTAAACTTTTATCTCGTTATTATTTTTGTTAGCAAGTATGTTACAACAGAGGGTAATTCTGGCATTAATTGAGTCAGAGGAAAGAGAACTAATTAAAAAATAAACAAAGGTACAGATTTAATTATTTAGTTATTGGAGGCTACAGATTAATATCACCCAATAAACTATAGAAAAGAAAATTACCAACTTTAATTAGGTTAAGGTTAATTAGGGTTTGCTCGGCCAACTAAAGGTTTTAATATTTTAAGCTTCCACATCTTATAAAAGACTATGAACTTTTTCATATTTTGATTATTTTCTCTGACGGCACAACGACGCTGATCTATCCGATGATACCGATTTACATTCCTCTTGAACTTCAGATTAATACACTCTTAAGATTACCTGTGAAGTCTTTACTGAGATTTCGATGCGTCTCCAAGCTTTGGTCCTCTATCATCACCAGCCAAGATTTTAGAAACCGGCAATTAAACTTTGCTGCTTCCTCAGCTCCTCGTCTCCTCATCACTTTCGCCAAGGTTTACGGAAAAGAGCTCCTGTTATTCTCGTTACCTTACCCAACCGCATCTTCCTCTTCACCTTCTTCATGTTGTGTACCATACAAAGATTTGAGCATACTCAAACTCCATGGGAGAAAGGTGTACAATGCGGCTCGTGGCTTGATATGCGTTGGAACTACACGGAGGGTGGCGATATGTAACCCGACCACTTGGAAGCTCCATGTTTTTCCCCCAATCATATTCAAAAAAATTCCTCGTGATGGTGAACCGCCTTCCATCTATTTTTTAGGGTACGATCCTGTTGGAGATCAATACAAAGTGCTCGCTGTTGATAGATCGCGTTCGAGATTAAAGCACAAGGTTGTGGTATTGGGAGGAGAAAAAGTTAATTGGAGAGCGGCTCCATGTGTTGCATGTCCTCATGTTGCTAAAACATGGCCACTGTATATGAACGGAACACTCTACTACGGGGCTATCAGGACGGACCTAAATGATATTTCTGTAATTGTTAGTTTCGATGTTAGGAATGAAACGTTCAGGAGCATCTACATACCTGTGGTTTATGAGCTTACGTGGCATACATATAAAACTCTGATCAACTACAATGGAAAAGTTAGTGTTGTCGAGCATCCTCGTGAGGGTAGGTTTCGAATGTGGATTTTGGAAGATGTTGAGAAAGAGGAATGGTCCATGAACACTTTTCATATGCCCGAATCTGTTGCTGGCCTTGACTTCGACATTGTTGGTACTTTTCATACCGGTGATATTTGTCTAATTCCAAAACAATTCTCTGAGCCGTTTTGTCTAGTCTTCTACAATTTGAAGACGAATAGCACGAGAAATTTTATGATTGAAGGACTCAATCAAGAATTGTATGGTCCCGAGCTTAAGAAGGCCATTGAATATAATGTGAGTGTTTCGGTTCATTTTGAGAGCTTCATGTTATTAAAAGCCTGATTCAATTTACGACTTTTTTTTAAACAATATATGTTTATTTATTTGCTTTTTTCATCCCCTTTATAATAAAAGGGAAGTACACAACATTGTTTTGGTAGACTTTATAATTTTAATAAATGGTTACAAATAGGTTATACATAAGTTATAAATTAAATTCATATGTTAATTATAACAAATAAAATCTTAATTGTAACCAAAAATCTTAAACAGGATATTCCAAATTTATAGTTCATGGATATTCCAAACTTTATTTTCGGAAGATCACATGTATATGGGTCCAAATATCTAGAATCACAATATTACAAATTTATTATCCACAGATTTTATTGATAAACCACACCAATAAAAAAGTTATTAAAGAGATAAAATTTTATTTTCAATCATAAAAAATATCAAATCTCGCTAATTTAACAAAATATTAATAGTGATCTTTGGGATCATATTCAGAAATTAAAAATTAAACTTTAATACTATATTAAGACCCGTGCTAGAACACGGGTTGAAATTTCTTTTATTTATATTATAATTTTAGAATAAAATATAATTTATATGATTGATTTTAAAAGTTTTTAAGGTCCTAATCTAGCATTAATCGTGATCTTCAGGATCGTATTTTATTCTAAAATTATAATATAAATAAAAAGAATTTTAATCCGTGCTAGAATCATTAACAATATATAACTTACCAGATATGTGTATTTTTTTAAGCCATCATATTTAGCATATGATTTTATTGCATAATATTTTATCAAAAAAAATTTTTAAACACAATCACATAAATGATATGTTATAAAAAAAATGACAATATAAATAAAAAGAATTTTAACCCGTGCTCTAGCACGGGTCCTAATCTAGTTATTCTTATTATTAAACTTTGTTTTTGGGAAGCCCCATGATTTAAAGATTCCATGGTCGACTAGATCTTTTCGGTTCTCCTGAAAATAACAGAATTAATATTGAAGGAAGTTCCAAAAGTGGCGTATATATCAAGTCATAGATTCATAGCAAGATGGTTTCTTCTTCTGTTATTTACAACTAGTGTAGTGTTGAAGAAATAGATGTGAACGAAGGTGCAAATTAATTATGTTCTTCTTACTTAATGACTGCAAATTAAATAGACAATTTCTTGCTACTTAATTTACAAAATTATTTATAATTAAAATATTAAAATTATAAATTGTATTTGTTGGTTAAATTGTATTTGTTATTTACTAGAATATTGCATAAAAGCTTCCTTATTACAAAAGTAACACACAATTGTTTGTAATTACTAGAATAAACTCTGTACCTATACTACCCCTGAAACTAGTGTTGGAAAAAAACGTAATTACGGCTAATGCCATTAGTAAAAAAAAAAACATTGGAAATTGGGACTAAGTCTACCGATACTTTGATGGTAGATTTATACAGGTGGACTGATTAAAGGTGTACGTCAGATATTTTTGGTACACTTAGTTGTAGTTTTGGTACACTTATCGGACAACGTAGATGATAGACTTAGTTGTAGTGTTGGTACACTTATCGGTCCACGTAGATGAAATTGACAGATATATGATTTCGGTAGATTAAGTTGCCCTTTGATGATAGACTTATGTTTTTAGTGGGTATAGCGATAAATGTAAAAGGGTGGGAAGATATTTATGGTAGACTAATGGCATGTTGCGACAGATTTATGCGACAGCCTTCGCTCGTTACAGATATTTTTGGTATACTTTGTTTGTTTTTTGAAATAGTTTTTGTAGTGTTGTGGTAGGCTTCATGTCCGTGGTAGATTTAGTAAGTAAGATTGACAGCTGTAAAGTCTTACCAGAATAACACAAATTTGTTTGAGCTGGCAAAGACAGTCTAGCGTTGCGATAGACTTATTGGAGGAAGATCTAAACAGGTTTTCTGTTCTTCCCTAAATCTTTCCTCTGGGTTCATCCATGGAAGAGCAAGATATTGTTTCGGAAATCTATATAACTCACTTTTTATAGGTTTTTAATTTAGAAATCAGATGTTGAGACAAAAATCTATAATAGTTGAGTAAAAACCCCACAAGTGAAACCAAAAAAATAGACATAAGTCGTGAAAAAATAAAGTGAGGCAGGGGAAATTAGGTTTTCAGTCGTATGTTAGAGGTAGAAGACGAGGATATTATGGTAATTTCGGGTTCATTAAACCTAAAATCAAACGTGTACGTACATATAAACGTGTACGTACATATGAACTTATACATACATAATGTTCTTGAGATTAGTGTACGTCCATAACGTTCTTTTGCTTAGTGTAGGTCCATAAATCCGTTTTAATAAACAATTGTAATTTTGTAGTCATCTTCAACATATCTTCTTCTACAACCCTAGCTAATATTGTCGTTGTTGTTCACCGGAAATGGAACAAGTAAGAGATGTTACTAGAAAAAGTAAGAGATGTTACTAGAACAACCTATGTAATTCGTAATTGTTTATTTATTTATTATATTTTCGAGAGGTAATGAACAATAACCACACAAAATTATATTTTAACAATAGAGGGTAATATTTAGATAACATAAATATATAATACTCAGTTCAACTAGGTACAACTAAATATATATTTAGATTTGCATTTATATTTAAAATATGAAAATGATAATTAAGGTTTATACGAACTTCTTTACATATTGAACTATTAAAGAACTATATTAATCACTTTCTAATACATACTATCATTTTCACATAAAACACTCTTTATAGTATAAGGAAGGCTTAGTAAGTGATCACCTCAAATGAAGCAAAAGAGGTGAAACCCAAGTTTTTATGAACATTGTGTTATGAAAACCTTGTATATGCTAATTAATACTGATAAATCTTGTGGTCAACTGCTAATTAATAATTTATATTATAGTCCAACTGAAAATACGAAAAAAATGCAAAAGTTCAACTATGGATATGAGAGTACAACTGGACAAATAAATGCCTTGAATCCTAACATGAAACAACTCACTGATGTAATGAAGTTTATAAATTTGCTTCTGAGCTTTTGAAAGGTTAAATCAACCATCTTCTGCACGTTCTTGTTCGTTTCTTTTGTACATTCCATGAGAAAGCTACTTTCAGATTAGAATAATACCAGTGAAAACTGTGCCCGTACACTTTGCTTGTTCCTGGCTCATCTTAACAAAACGAATACAGCTACTTTTTTATTTTTATTTTGTTCAAGGAAAAGAGAAGAAAAATGATAGTTAAACAACGAGAGTATTTTAAAGTTATATATACACATATTGCATCTTCTTTTAAAAAAGCATTGTTCCAGTCAAAATTAGGCTGGTGTAAGCTCCAATGACCCAGAACCAGTAACTAGAGGTCTTCTTTGTCTCTGAACTTGTTTCATGGCTCGGTGATGCTTCGTTGAGTTGATTGAACAGATCTATGAAGAGACAGAGAACATGTGGCTGGGAAATTAGAGGTCACCGTCAGGGATCTCCATAGTTTCTTCATTCTCTAGAAAGCTCAGAACTTGCTCAAATGCCTGGTGACGAGTGATTTGTTTTGTTGAATATGTTTTGAACATATTAATGATGAAGTAACAGAGAAAGGACCTGACTTACCTCAATGGCGATTTCAGTTGGTGTGAGATCTGAGACATCTTTATAGCCACGTTTGGCTGCAATATCTGATGATTGGAGTACAAAGATGAAAATCCAAATTACTAGCAGAAGTTACATGAGTGTATATAGCAGAAGACTGAACAAAAGCTATATTAGAAGATGGATGGAGGAGCTATACTTTCTAACGACACTCTGGCATTTGCATTTGTGTATGCTTCACTGCGCTCACCCCAAATAGTTGAAAGACGTTTCAAAGCCTACATGTAAATCACATAACCAAGGAGAAAAGAAAAAAAGATGAGTGCTTTGTCATGAATCCAAAAGATATGATTGTACAACAGTCAAATCAGTACCACTGTGTATGCATCTCCTGATTCATCATGTAACAATGGTCGTGAATTAGTTCCAACGGCAGCAATTCTATGGGCTAAGGCTTCTAGAGGCACATCTAACCAAATGCTGATTCCTTTATGCATATACTTCCTGATATTACCATTCATTACCAAATATATCTAAAAGGCTTTAGTTTCATATGTTTTTTACTTTGGACAGGATGAAGGGAACATACCAGTTAATGGGTCTTATAACTGCACCTCCACCGGTGGAAACAACAACTTGATACATCGAAGAGAGTTTCTTTAGTGCATCGGTCTACAAAGACAGTATTAAATTAAGCTCGCAATACATTACAATAAATCACACTTAACAAAGAGTAGACCAAGAAGAAAAGCTTGAAACAAGAACCGCAAAACTAACCTCCTTTCCTCTAAAGAAACTCTCTCCATGATGCTCAATTATCTCTGCCACAATCCATTCATCGCCTCCTCAATCAAAGTGTCGCTGACACATCCATAAAACTTATAGAAGATTACACATCTAGAATATCAAACCTCTCATTCATAACTAACTCCAAATCAGAGAACAAAATTTCCAGGAGACTTCAATTGAGGCTTTTAAACATACATATAAAGCTTTTTATTCAGTAGCATATACATACCAATCAAGGAAGGAATAACCAAGAGCTTTGGACATTAACTTTCCCACGGTTGTTTTCCCAGAACCCATCATCCCTGTGTTCATCAGGTGAATCATCAAATTACAAACAAGTTTAAAAAGTAATCATATAAGCCATCTCTAAGGCCAGGAAGAGAAAATTAACCAACCTGCCATTAAATAAGAAGCTTTGGTCAGTCAATCAACAATAGGACACTAATAAATGCAAACTGCAGAACAAGACTATGACACATTAAATAGAAGACTCACCAAACCATTGCGCAAATTGCAGAAACTTTACAAAAAAATACCACACTGGTTTTTACTGTAAACAGTAATGCCAGGTTCTCAGTATCATCTCAATTTAGAAACTTTGATTCCATATATACTCAATGAATTCGACTGATGTAGGCAGAACTCACAAAGTTCTCATTTCTAGGTTCACAGACTTACTTTGGCACAATAAATCGGTAGTGATCCATACAACACCATGTTACGGGTTGAAGAAACTTGAGCCGCCCATATTGATAGCAACGAGCGCCAGTACAGAATTGATTACACTGAACCACAACAATGCTAATCTTGAAATTAGAAAGCTTAAAAGTTTTAGAACAAGCAACCATAGAAACAAAATCATCATAAGACAGAGCCTCAAGAAACAGTAGGAAAACAAACAACTAATAACCCACAGATATATGTTTCATAAACTAAACAGCTTAAGCATGTTTGATGGTACCTTCACTATCGCCCATCTCTCAACGCAAAAACCTGTAATGTAGTTAAACGTTTATTGAAAACAACAACAGCCACAATAATGTACTATCTATACCATTCAATATACTAACCTATCTTGTGATTACAAGAAAAGAGAACTTCTTTATCTCCAAACTTGTGCGACAACAACAAAAATTAAAAAATTTGGACCACAAACGAAGAAACCAAACAAAGTTCAGCACTTTCCCCAAAATACCAAAGCAGTAACACTAGTGATAAATCAATAATGTTTTAACTTTCAACCCAATCAACCTATAGAGAATCACAAAAAAAAACCCATAAACTTTGCAATAGAAATGAGAATGTGTTGAGTTGTTTCTATCCCAAACTAAATAACCCAACCAAAAATCCAAACTTTAGATCTCTATCTCCGACAACTTCTAGATCAAATCCCAAAAACCCTAACATGAGAACGAAATTGAAACTGATTTTCGGGAGAACTACTCGAATCTAAGAAAATTGAAGAGGCTTCCTTGCAAATCGGGATTTTGTGAGAGCGACAGATAACAAGACTCCACTGTGTTGAGTATTCAAAAATTCAACTTGGCAACACAACAAACAGGTCTAGCTAAAAACCAAAGAGCCAAATTTACATATATAAAGTCGTTGATTTGTTGTTTGTAGTACTCAATGGAATCAACCCTTTTACCCCATAGACCAAGAAAACCTAACTGAAAAAACCAAAGCCGATCATCGCAATCAACTAGCTATTTATTTTAGTTCTGACAGATTTGCTCAATTCTATTCAGGAATCAGCACAAAGCCACAAACCCTAAGTGATATATAACAAAGCTATTCTCCCAAATTTCACAACACAATCGTCTCTTCAATTTCGCTTGATATCAATGGAATCGAAACGCACAGAATGAATCGGAGAAAAAAAAAAGAGACTCACATGGAAAAACTCAAGCTGGTCTTCAAGGTTCTCAAGAGCGGTTCGAATAGCGTTAAGAAACTTTGCCTCACACATCGTGGAGTCGTTATCGTCAATGGTGAATCGTTTGATGAAAACATAACCCGGTTGCTTATCATCTCCGCCGTGATTATGAGTCGTCTTCCTCTTCTCCGATCAATTCGAAGGTTTAACGGATTTGAGGAAGTGAGAAGGCAAAATCAAGTGAATCTCATCGCTAATTTTGTCATGTAGATCCCAGATTTTCTCAAGAACAGCTTCGATTTCTTCGATCTCCATTTCTCCCATTTCATTGACACACACACAAACAAAAAAGAGGGAAACAAAAAAACAAAAATAAAGCAAAAGAACAAACAAAAAAAGCAAAAAAGTAGATCATCGCAATCATCTCGAAAAGCTAGAAGAAATGGTGTGGTTTGTGGAGAGAATTACTTTGCAAGTAGGATTTTTTGTTAGGGTTTTCACGAAGATCTGAATCTTTTTGAGGTTACGGCTGCACCAAAGTTAATCGAAATTTGATGATTTTTAATTATTTTTTTCTAATTATAAATGGCATAAAACGTAATAAAACACACAACTTAGGTATAGAAGTAATTTGCAAACTTTTATGTGTTATTTGAGTAAGTCGAAAATCTCAACGTGTTAGTCTAGTAATAAACCTACTTTTATGTAATATTCTAGGTAATTTCCCAGTATGTTATAACTATATAATAATTGTTAAATAACCATATAAGACTGCAATAAAAATTATTTTTTATATAACATTTATTTAACTTTAATTACATATGTCTATTCTCTGATACTGACAGTGTTAACAAAATAATGAAATGATATTTTACCCGTGTAACACTGAATTACTGATATTTTTTAATTTATATAAATATCAATAAAACCTGTCCCGCCTCATAACCCCGTCCGAAGATATTTTAACTCACACTATAGCATCTTAACTTTTAATATTTATTGTGTATCTACGATATAATATTTATCATATTTAACTTTTTAAAAGTTTTAAATATTTTTCATATTTAACCTATTAAAAATCTTAAAAATAAAGAACCGGAATAAACCAAATAAAAGTTTTTAAAGTTTGAATGCCTGATAAATCAAGGGTCTACTCATTTGTATCCAAAATCATTTTGGCAATTGAGAATATCATTAATGTCATAATTATTTCAATGTAATTTTTTGGAAATTTTGTCTAGATTATTAGCAAAAGAGTATATTTTCGCGGGTCCTATAAAATTTTGGACATCGTTTTGTCTTCAACCTAAATAAATAGAGGCCCTTAAATTATAAATTATCAAGAGATCCATAAAATACTAAGAGGTCCATATAAAATTGCTAGAGGGACAGAATTAATTGCGTTTGTAGCATTAATTGCAAAAACTTTACTTATTAGTATTTTTGAGCAAAAACTGCTGCAAAAATACTAGTATAAATAATGGTTCTCTTAAGTTATAAAACATGCCTTTTTTTTTTGGTCAACAACACATGCCTTTTTGTGAAGCAATTATATGAGCAATCCATGCATTATCTTAAGTTTTAATTCTTCTTCTATTTGTCTCCTTGTTGAAAGGTCAGCTAATTAAATCGGATTAAATTAATCAGAACAAAACTAAACCAACTCTACCGGTAACAGAACCGGTTGATCAAATGTTAGTCTCGAATCTTTAAGATAGAATATTTGGAGAATAGTTTTTAACCATTTTTGCTTCTAAAAGAAATCTATTACTCCCTCGAAATCGAATCATTTACTTTCCTAAGAAAAAAGGCGTGAACCTTGCCCGTTCTCGTGGTACGTATACTGGCTACTAATATTACTTGTTTATTGTTTGACCGTTACTATATTGGCATTGCTAAGCTGAAGATATTGTCTATTTATTAATTGTTTTGTCAACGAAGGTGCCTAGTTTTTTTCTTTTCAATCTTGTTATTTTTCGTAATTTCTTAATAGCGAGAAGGCCTACCCGAGACGGCCTATTTATAAAACTTTTTGCGATATCAGTTCTGTGAAAGAGTTCTACATGTAATTGGATAGTGCATGGACTATTCTTATAATTGCATCACTTGTTCTTTTGTTTTGGACGGCTCTTTATTCTTCATGCTATACTTTTCCTTTTGAATTTCATAAAATTAGATTACAAAACAAAGAAAAAAAAAGGTTTAAACTTCATAAAATCAGATTACAAAACAAAGAAACATATGTAAGGTTTTAGATCCACACCGATTGAAATCAATCCGACCGACTGTACGAATCAAATAGATGACTTGACAAAAGCTACATATGATCAATTTATTATGTCACATACAATAGAGTACACAGTATATTCTTGAAAAATGTATTTTTTTTTTTTTTTTTTATCAATGAAAGTTCACATTCTCACTGGCAGAGACGCAGAGTTTATAACTTCAAACCAATGGGGGTGGTTACACATGGGAGTACGTACTTTTAATGGACAGCATTTGTTATCATAAATTTGTGGTTCAAAATTTCTTATCTATATATGCAATTTTTTTTGGTCAACTATTAACCACAATAATACATGAAATTAAAAGTGACATCTTCAAAATTTGAATGGAATTCTATGTCGTTTTCTTAAAATTCCAAAAACTTTACTCAAATTATCATGAACCTGTGGAATTAATTGTGTGATTCTATTTGTAACCTAAGAACATGGATTGAAAATACTTAACGTCCACTAATATTAGATCCACTTAACCAAAATGAAATATTAATTTTTTTTTCTTTGTTTTTTTAAGCCAACCATGCACACACAAAAGGAAAAGTTCTTTATAAGAAAGAAAAAAAAAATTGTTAGCAAACGCAGCCTGACGACGGCGGAAGAAGCTCGGCGGTTTTCCGGTCATCCGAGGGTTTTTTGAAAGCGGTGCTTCCAAAGAAGAAGAAACCCACGGCGTATCCGGCGATAGCAACGATGAAAACGCCTGCGTTAAAGGACATAACAGCGAGCATCACCAAATATGACAGGCCAGTCTTGAGTGTATACACGGCTGTCTGAGAGAGCCCAGCGGCGCGGCTGGTGGAGCTATCCGCACGGAGGAAAGGAGAATGGGCGAGCCACTCGGCAATCACAGCGAGAAAGAAGACAACGACGAGACAAAGAGCATACATGCCGGAGCTAGTCCCGGGCCAACCGGAGAAGAGAACCTCCGTGTTCTTGCCCCAAAAGAAGGTCATGTGCATCATCATCATGTGTGGTTTGGTATGGTTCGACATCGATGATGATGATGGTGATGGTGGTGGCATATGCATATTATCGTGATCCATGATTACTAAAATGGTATATAGGTTTATGATGGATTCTGTTCATAGACAAAAGTTTTAAGAGAGAATAGGTTCGTATTTATTGTGTTTTCTTAAATGTACATGTGTAATGTGTTGTACTGTAGTACAAGTACATCATGGTTTGACTTGTTAATTTTTATTTGTGTAGTACAAACATTCGTTATATTAGAAAATCCCCTAAATAGATTTTCAAAGAAAGAAAACAAAGTCCTTTAAATATAGTATTTACCTTATTTTCATGATACAAAATCATATTGTACCTCTTCTTATTAATTATTATGAATTAATTTGATGATAAAATTATTACTTTGGATAGTAACTTAGTTTTCAAAATAAAATTCAAATAGGTCTATGACATTAATTTTTTTTTTTGTGGCAATTGGTTGAGGAAAATTGTTGAAATAATTGCTGACTCATTAAATTTCTGGTTTAGAACTTCTCAAAGTAAAACCTCTATAAATTAATAATGTTGGGACCATGACACTTTATTAATTTATAGTGATATTAATTTATCTATAAATTAATATTTATTATTTTATAGTGTAAATTAATAATTATTACTTTATAGATATAATTTTTAATTGTTTAAATTCATAAAAATTATTAGCTGAGAAAACTTTAACAAAAGAAGATTAGACTTTCGGATGTTATAAATTTTATGATTTTATAATTGAATTTGTAATTTATAGAAAACATTATTGACTATAAATTACAAATATTATAAACAATATCAATTCTACACATAACATACATAAATTTAAATTTATGGATAATAATACTAATTGTCGTATTTTAATAGCCTATAAAACTATCAAAATGAAAATAATGCATATCTAGAAATTTGAAAACTTTTTAAAAAATTAGCTATTTTTATGACATGTTAGATAATATTTTATACCAATATAGTTTAAAAATACAACATAACAATTGTTTATATATGAGGTCTTGGAAAAAATCAAAATTGTAAAGCATACATTTATATCATTATATATATGTATATATATATATATATATGAAATTACATGATTATTAATTTATGATATTATTGGGACCATATTTTACAAGAGAATTTCAGAAAAATTATTATCTTATTATCTTATCGAGTTTTGCTATTTTTTACATTGGCCCAACTTGGGACCAGCAAAATTTATTATTTTATAGTGTTTATTAATTTACAGAGTATTAATTTATAGAGATTTTACTGTAGTCCAATAATATTCATAACTGCACTAGAGAGAAAAGTTACCACAGAAGGTCTTACTTTTTTTTTTTTGTGCAACCAGAACGTCTTACTTATATGTCAAATAAATAGTTTAATAAAAGAATAACTGAATATACAGTTAGGTAATAGGATTAAATTTTTGTAAAATAACATTTAAAGTGATGTAAGTCTAGTTTCAATAGATTACAGTAATCACATTTTGTTTTTTTTTTTTGTTTTTTTTTGTCAATAGTTTAATCACATTAATTAGTTTTTTCAACGAAATAGACTGGAACAAACTAAAACTAAGCTAACTTCGGTTGAGTTTTACAAAAACCAAACTGAATCGAACACAAACCGGAACTGAACTAAACCTAGAATCCCCACCCATATTTAAAATAGAAATGCATCATTTTTTATGATTAACAAATTTTTATAACTCTAAATGAATAATAATACTAATAATAATAATAAAATGAAGTTTACAATCTATCGTCAACAAATATAACAAATACATAGAAAACCTATAAAATGAATATTCACAGAGTTTGAATTAGTAAGAAAGAAAGAGTATTTGGTAATGGTTTCCGAGTCCATTCACCCGGAAATGAAATTAGAGGACAAAAATCATCTAAGAAAGGTTATTGATCCGAACCATATGATGGGTTATGTTGTCATTTTCTCAAATCAGAATAGATCTTTCCTAAATGATGAATTTAGAAAATAGTGTTCGACGACGTATACAAAGCCTACAAAGGAGTGGGGCTAGACTGTTTGGTGGGGCTGGAAGTGGTGGTGTATGAATGTTTTTGGTGAAACAGGTAAATGCAGGGATAGAGTCCAATTCCTGAAAAATCTATCTCGAGAGGTGGTGAATGCTAATCGGTCGTGTGCAGAAGGGAGAGGGTTATGTTGTCATTTTCTCAAATCAGAATAGATCTTTCCTAAATGATGAATTTAGAAAATAGTGTTCGACGACGTATACAAAGCCTACAAAGAAGTGGGGCTAGACTGTTTGGTGGGGGTGGAAGTGGTGGTATATGAATGTTTTTGGTGAAACAGGTAAATGCAGGGATAGAGTCCAATTCCTGAAAGATCTATCTCAAGAGGTGGTGAATGCTAATCGGTCGTGTGCAGAAGGGAGAGTGAGGATAGCTAGAGTGGAGCGCATGGTTTGTTGGCGATTCTCGGAACCAGGTTGGTTGAAAGTAAACACGGATGGCGCTTCTCGTGGGAATCATGGTCCAGCTACTGCAGGAGGTGTCCTGTGTAATGCAGCAGGTGCTTGGAGGGGTGGATTTGCGCTTAATATTGGACGGTGTTCGGCTCCCTTAGCTGAATTGTGGGGTGTGTATTATGGTTTGTACTTGGCTTGGGAGCAGCGAGCGGATCGGGTAGAATTGGAGCTGGATTCAGAGATAGTGGTGGGGTTTCTTAAGACAGGGATAAGCAGGTATCATCCGCTGTCTTTCCTGGTACGGATGTGCCATGGCTTTATATCAAAAGACTGGAATATCCAGATTTCTCATGTGTATAGGGAAGCTAACTGTCCTGCCGATGGGTTAGCAAGCTATACGTTTTCTCTTCCTTTAGGTTGTCATAATTTTGTTTCAGCTCGGGGTTGTATTATTCCTCTATTGGACGATGATCTTCGTGGTCTCTCACGGTCTCGGAGAGTTTGTTTGTAATTTTTCTATTTTAAGTTCTAAATAAATCAGGGGGGGTGTTGCCACCCGGTCTTCTACCAAAAAAAAAAAGCCTACAAAGGAGAAGAGTAATTAATTTGACTCATACTACGACGTATTGATACAAAGCCTAAAAAGGTTTTGTTTTGTACCTTTTGTTTCACGTTGCCCATCATTACCTGTCCGTCGTTTTCCTTACCGGAGACGACACGCAATACTTAGCTTCGACGCTACACACATTTTCCCACACTCTCCCTCAAACTCAAAGTAACATGAGTGTTAACCTTTCTTTAGTCATTAATAATTAAATTCCTATTTCTCTCAAAATTGTGTACCATTCCATTAATCATCTTGTATAGCTAAAACAATTCAAAGTTAATGGCAATTTCCACCGGCGCCGTAGAGTTTCTCCGGAGACGGCTCCTCCCAACGACGCTTATCCACGTCACGGCTTTAGACGGGATCGTTAACGTTAATTCCCTCTTCTCGCTTGCTCTTTTCCTCGGTCTCACCACAAGTGGAAACATCACTCTCCCGGTTTCATCCTCCTCCTCGGCTGAGAGCCAACATCTCCGCCGATGTATCGTCACAAAAGGAAACGCATCAGCGGAGAGGTTAGTCTCAAGCCATGTTTACTCCTTCAGCTTCTTCCTCTTTTCAAGCCTCATCGCTATGTCTCTCAAGCAAGCAATCAGGACAACAACAACAACAACAACAAGGAACGGGAACGTTGTGGTGGAGGAGGAGGAGACGCGTGTGTTAAAAGCAGGAGAAGGCCGTGTGAACTTGGCTGCTTTGAGGGTTGGGATCGTTGCTTCGTGTGTTGCGTCGGTTTTGGGATGTGGATTCTTGACAATGGCGTTAGTGGATCTTGTTCAGATCAAGCTTGGACCTTTGGAATGTAAGAGAAGCTTTCATGCACTCGCAGCTATTGTTCCTCTTGTTGTGCTTGTTCCTTCCGCACTTGTTATCTATGTGTTTCTTGTTCTCTATGCATTTATTTATTAACCCTTAAATTAATTTTAGGGTTTTTGTACAATCTCGTGCTCTTTATAGATTTGAGTTTCAGATTTGATCAGTTCTGTAGCAAGAGAGAATCCTCTGTTATTTTACTAATGTTTCAAAATTCTAATGTTTTATGAAGTACAAAGATCTAATCTTTTATTTAACATTAGACAGAGTGACAAGCATGACATCATTGAAACAGTTTCTTTAGAACAAACATAAGGATAAAATGATTAAGTTGTTCTGTTTCAACTTTATGCACTTAGCTTCTAGTAATATAGTGAACCTGCGAAAGTTGCGATATAGGGGAAAATGTTAGAAGGAAAACAAACAAAGACATGAATTTTGTAACAAAATCATTTGGTTGTGGAATATATAATACCTTGCCACCAGTCTCCTCTTGAGGCGTCCGGCGAGTTGGTATCACTGTTGTCTCTGTCCTGATCCTTGTTAATCTGATTGATTCAACGTTTTGCAAAGTTAGAGATTATTTTGTCGCTTCTTTGAACCAATCAAACATCAAAGTGACATGAATCATGTAGGAACGGATGGATTATAACTCACTGGAGGGTAAGTATAGTTCTGTGTGGATTGAAAGTAAACCTCTTGACCACCGTAGTAAAGAGATGAACTTAGATTGCAGGATGAAGATTCTTTAGGTTTTTCTGTGAAGAAACCACCAAAACCAACGAGATAATGTATTCATTAGACCACCCGGATTGGAATTGTTATCTTGGCAAAAGAAAAGTGAATCTCAATGCAAAATGGAGTTTTTCTCAGCCGTCTTTTGGCATGAGATTGCTAAATTTGCAATCTTGTTTATTATGGATGAAGAAAACAGAGTAATTTAGAGTTTCTTCTGATGTCATCTGTAAGAATGGTATGGTTTTTGCTTAGTTTCAAGAAATGAGAAGCATTTTGAATCAATCTTGATTGTGTTCTTCATGTTCTTGATTGACTCAGTACCAAACCAAATGAAGCAACTTGAGCCATTTTTGAAAGCAAGAATGACAAGTTTTCCAAATGAATCAGAACACTGTCTAACAAAACTTAGCTTATTATTAATTGTTTCAAGAAGGGAGACAAGTTTTTTGAGGTCTTATAGGAAAAAAAAAACAGTTGGAGAAAGGCCTTTCCACTGACCTAGGGATCCATGTTTGGAGCTTAGGATGTTTCTTGCTGTTCCCTGAAAACTCGAAAAAAAGGGAAAAGGTTAAATGAACTTCAAGAATCAATCAGAAAGAGTAATCTATAAGAAGAGAGGATGGTAATAGAACCTTGGAGGGAGGAGGGAAAATGGAGTTGAAGTTGGCAGAGGAAGTAGATTCCTTGGGGCCAAAGAGTTGAGCGGTGAAGGAAGAAGACGATGATGATCCAACTCGTCCTTTACCCTCCATTATTACTAAGACAAATGTGTTATTACTAATCACTTAGAAGGAAATGAAAAGAGATGATGATGAATGATGTAGAAGAAGATAGTGTGATGAGGTATTGAGGTGTATAGCCACAACAGGATCATGGGTGTATATATAGGCAAATATACAATGCTACAATGATAATATAAGAAGTCAAAGAACAAAAACTTAAACCTTTTACCGCTTTTAGACTTAGTCCCCCACCACTATGTTGGTTTAGAAAATATTTACATTTTCTGTATGTTTCCAACCTTTGTTGATCACAAAGAGCCAAACACAATTGTACTTGAGCTTATTTAGTCCACTGGTGTCTTAATTGTTTTCAAAAAGAAGATTTGGCGGAAGATCTTAACATCATTTTCATAGATTTCACCAGTAATGTCACATTAATAAAGAATGGTCAAATATCTTTGATCCCAAACTAAAAATGTTCTTCTTGTCTCGTCAAGTGGATGATGCCATAATGTTTATATCAGTTCTTACTTTTTTAACAAGGTGAAGTTATGTAGTATAATATATTATTCAGATTATCCAGATATTATTGTAAATACTCAAATGGATTTGGTAATGTTCATGTATGACTAAAAAAAAGGTACTGAAAACAAAAACGTGAGCGGCAGGATTCGAACCTGTGCGGGCAAAGCCCACATGATTTCTAGTCATGCCCGATAACCACTCCGGCACGCCCACAAGGACAAGCATCATTTCAGAAATCAATAATAATAAACTTTTATTAAGTTGTTCATGAAGTTAGAATGATAAGAGAACCCTTCAACAACATGAGAGGCCAGATAAGATAAATGTGGAAAAAGTAGAAATGTTGTCAACTTAGAATCTTTACTATAAAGATGATGGATTCACAAAGTTGGGTCATTGACTAATATTATGAAGCATCAGAACAAGGAATAGAAGTCGCTACATAAAGAAAGATGATGGATTCAAAAGTTTGGTCTCTGCCTAATATTGTGAAGCATCATAACAAGGACTAGAAGTCGCTACATAACCTGGGTTCATCTAACTAAGTCTTTTGTCTTTTGATGTAACAATTTGTTACGCCACTTGATCAGATCTACTGATACTTCTTCAAGATCACACATACTGGATCTTGATCAAGAAAGACTTCCCATATTGATATTGTTCAGAGCCTGCACAATGCACACAAGTCACGGATCAATAACAGTCGCAAACATTTCTCGTTTACTCACTGGTGCAATTCAAGACTAATAGACTGATCTACAATATGATTTGATTTAACTACTTTAAATTGCCAAAAGACTAAAACTTCATAAGTGGAGAGAAACACTATTCAAAGAGAACAATTTGAGAAACACTGAGAAGTCTGAGATAGAAGAGTAGAGTTATGTGCATACACACCTCAGCATCTACCAAATATCTCTTCTGGTGGATCATACGCATGTTTCTCAGGGAACAATTCTTCGAAATCTTTCTTCACTTTGTTTCTAAGAAGCGGATGCGGTAGAAGCCCCTTCAACAGAACCCTAAACGGCAACTCTTCCGGCGGATCTGGAGACTTCAACATGTCCTCATACACATTCATGGCATCAGCGGGACATCCGTCTCTCAGAAATCCTCTGATAACCTCAGTATAAGTCTGAGAATCTGGAAAGAGGTTCTCTTTCTTCATCTTCTCCCACAACGCCATTGCTTCATCCATTCTTTTACTCTTTGCCAAGGATACTATAAGGTCCTTGTACATAAACACATCAGGTTGGTACCATTCCTGCTTCTGGATCACCCCAAACATCTGTAAAAATTGAAGAAGCCAGTCATCAACATTGAAAAACTTAAGCATACAACTACACTAAAGTCAGCTCTGTTCAGACATTTCGTCGAACAGTTCATGTGCACCTCCATGAAACTCTGTATTTTAAAAAAAACTGACTCCATTTTTGTAGAACAGAAACACAGAACATTGCAATCAAACTATAAAGAAACGTAAACACGATCGTAGTAATCAACACAGATCAAGCATTTCCCACAAAACATGGAATCAAACTAAATTTAAGCCGAAGCAAAAAAAAAAAAATAATTAAGCCATCAAGAAATTGTCAAGTAAAGAAGTCACCTTGATAGCTAACGCAGTCTCTTCTTGTCGTTCAAGCTCGCCAATAACAGCTAACATATCTAATTTCAACAATCTGAAAACATGGGTTTTTATAAACTTCTCAAGCTTCTCGTCGTCTTCTTTCAATCTCTTGAGACCCAGAATCACGAAAAGAGCTTCTTTGCCGATGAGTTTCTTCCCTCTCCAGAGAGGACCTCTTGGTCTCCCGTCGTGGAACCGAGAAACAAAGACAGTGAAAGGTTTCGGCGGAATCGGGTGAAGTAGCGTCTTGGGTTTTAGATTCGAGAATGAAATCCGATGAATTGATGGGTTTCTAGTTAGGTTTTGGAAGAAGATCGATGCGAAAGCTGGGATTTTTCGCGAGAAGACGCGAATTGCTATCATCTCTCTCTCTCTCTCGGGTCGTAAGACTCTCCAAGGTGTGAACTTTGAATCGTCGTCTCTCCTCTGTATCACTTAAAACCCATTCATTCACTTCTCTATATTTTAACCAATTAAAATGTGCCATGTCACAACATATTTAAGGGATTTATTTTTAAGAAAAATCTAAAACTAAAAAAATAAAAGAAACAAACAAAACTAATAAAAAACACAAAATCATTTTTTTTTTTTTAAATAAAATATAAAATTTGTTTCATAAAAAAAATAGTTTTTACATCAAGTGCAACATGGAATTAAATTTTTTGATAATAGATCTAAAGCTATGTTAAAAAAATCTGATGCATTATCGTGATCCCAACCATTTCTCCATATAGCCGGTGTGCTTCCCTCCAGGCGGAAGCGAGAGTAGTCTGTCTCGAACTTGTCGGTCTAGACTTTTGATGAGCTGAGTCGAGGGTACTGGCTGCTCTCCATGTCGACGTCGATTTCGCTCCTGCCAGAGTGAATAGACCGTGGACTGAAATGCGTAGCGGAGAAGGAACAGAGTTGCAGGCTCCAAAGATGTGTCAACTAGAAGTTGCAGAGAACTATCCCAGGCTGTAGAAAACTTGGTTTGTAGTAACTTAGAGACAAGTCCTGTCCAAACCACTGAGGAATAAGAGCATTCAAAGAACAAATGGCTGCGGCTTTCTTGAGTTGCAGAGCAGAAAGAGCAGGAGGCGTCAATGCGTGAGTTCCAGGAAAGCATGCAATCACCGGTTGTCAAGCGGTTGAGTGTTGCTAACCATGCTATAAAAGAAAACTTAGGAGTGCCTTGGGAGAACCAGATACCAGTTGCCCATGGCTGTCTGTCTCTAGTCATCCGTGTATGCTCCCAAGTCTCTTTTGTGTTGAATTTTGCTTTAAAAAGGTCTATTTTTCCTCGCCAAAGAACTACGTCTGCTGAGTCAGAGAGTCCTCTGTTCCGTATTGTCATTAAAGCTGCTTCAAACTGATTCAAGTGGTCAGCTCGATGATGGCGTTGGCGATGGTTTAGCGCTTCTGCAACAGTCGCATGAAGGCCAATCCCCATATCAATAGTGCCCCTAGGGCCTGCAATATCAAATAGACAGCCTAGTGGTGACCAATTATCATGCCAGAAAGAGATACTCTCACCATTTTTAACCTCATACCGAACGAAATTCGCCGCCAAGTCTCGATACTTAAGCAGCTTTCTCCACATCCAAGAACCAGATGGTGTGTTAGCGTTAATAGACCATAATGAACCTTTGTTGAATAGGTAAACTCGAATCCAATCCGCCCACAAGGATTTTGTCGTCAGCAGTCTCCAGATGAGTTTGAGACAACTAACTTTATTTGTTTCTTGTAAGGAACGCAACCCTAGTCCACCCTCTTCCTTGGGTGAGCAGACATCAGACCAGGCTACCTTGGCCTTTTTTGTATTAAGAGATGGACCCGACCACAAGAAAGCAGAGCACATACTGTCTATTTCCTTAGTGCAAGCTGTCGGCAAACAGAAAGCTGACATCCAAAAACTCGTTAAACTCTGTATGACTGAACTGATCAGCTGTAAACGCCCCGCAAAAGACAAATATCACCCAGTCCAGCTGCTGAATTTTTCTCTGATGCGTTCAAGAAGCGGTGTATAATCAGTAGTTGTCATGCGCTTTGTTAGGAGGGGCAGACCAAGGTAGCGAACCGGGAGTGTGCCTGACGCAAAGGGGAAAGATTGAAGGATCTCTGCTTGTTCAGTGGCCACGACTCCGGCCATGTACAGCGTAGATTTCTCTAAACTGATATTTAGTCCTGACACTTCTGCGAAGTGATGAAACGTCTGAAGAATGCCCTCAATAGACGTATTAGTTCCATCTGTAAATACCAATAAGTCGTCAGCAAAACACAAATGTGTAAGACTAATGTTCTTACAACGTGGGTGGTAGCCTATACGTCTCTCCGCAGCTTCTTTATCTAGCAAAGCAGACAAAACTTGCATGCACATCACAAATAGGTAAGGAGACAAAGAGCAGCCTTGTCTCAGACCTCTCGCACTGCGGAAAAGACCAGACAGTTCCTCATTAACTTGGACCGAGAAAGAAGCAGTAGTAACACAAAGCTCTATCCACTTGATAAATTGTTCCGGGAAAAACAGAGTGCGGAAGATAGTAAGCAAAAATGGCCATTGAACAGAGTCAAAGGCCTTGGAGATGTCAATCTTAATAGAGCTGCGAGGTGACACTGTGTCTTTATGATAGTTAGCAACAATCTCTGACGCCAAGAGTACATTCTCCATTAACAGCCTGTCCTTGACGAAAGCAGACTGATTTGGAGAGATAAAAGCAGGTAAGAGTCGCTTGAGTCTATTTGCAAGAAGCTTGGAGATCACCTTATATGTCACATTACAGCAGGAGATAGGCCTGTAGTCCTTCATCTCCGTCACTACTTTCTTCTTGGGAATAAGAGCTAGAATAGTGGTGTTGACTCCTTTAGGTAAGAAACCAAACTGGAAAAAAGACTAAACAGAGGTAACAAAATCTCTTTTGATAACTGGCCAAGTCGCCATTAGGAACTCCACAGTGTATCCATCAGGACCAGGACTCTTATCCTTGGGCATAGAGAATAGGACATCCCGTATTTCAACCTCCGTGACTTCTTTAACCAATATTGTCTGATCCTGTTCCGAGCACCGAAATGGTAACAGAGTTGCGAGCTCTGTTTCATCAATTGCTTGATAATTAGGTAACTTATATCCCAAAAATTCACGGAAAAACCGCTCCGCCTCCTGCTTAATTGTCTCCTGTGTGTCTGCTATGCTACCATCCAAACAACGGATCTCCTTTATCGCATTACGTGCTTCACGGGCTTTAGCTGCTCGGTGAAACACCTTATTATTTCCATCGCCCACCTTTAGCCAGTGTAGTTTAGATTTTTGTTTTAAAAACTTTTCCTCCAAACCTACTACAAACAACCAACGACTATAAGCAGCCCCTTCTTGCTTCATTGCCTGATCAGTTGGGCTCTGCAAAGTTTCAGTCTGACAAGTACAGAGATGTGCAAATGCCTCTATAGCTCTTTTCTGGAGGTTACCTAAGCGATCACGGCTTAACTGCTTTATATGCGATTTCAAAGCTTTTAACTTTTTTGAGAGCTTATACATTGCTGAAGTCGAGTGAAATAAACCCTCTGTACCATCCCAGAAATCCTTGACCATTGGTAAAAATTTATCATCCTCTGCCAAAACATTGCAGAATTTAAATGGTCGTCTCAGTCGAGGTGCCTCACCTCCAATTCGCATACGACATCTTAAATGATCAGAACAACCTCCTGCCTCAAAAACTCCATAGGACTGTGGATACTCAGCCAGCCAAACATCATTGACAAGAACTCTATCAAGCTTCTTACAGATCAGACCAAATTCACGCTTGTTACACCAAGTGTATAGCGGACCATGAGAGTGCAAATCACTAAAAGAGCAATGCTGCACAACCTCCTGAAAATCACGCATTCCTTGTGATATTATAGGTTGAGAATCAGAAAGTGAATGCTAATCCCCTTTCAGTATTTCATTAAAGTCACCAAAGACCATCCATGCTTTGTTACGAAACAAAGGAGAATCTTGATGGAATTTCAAATTCTCCCATTTTGCTTTCCTGTCTTCAACCCCATTAGCAGCATACACAAAGGAAACAAAGAACTCCGTTGCTGCACCTTCCAGCAGGACTGAGCATGTAATTAGTTGACTAGTGTAACACGGTGTTAGATGAACATCAGACTTCCAAACCACCCATATCCTTCCTCTTCGATTACAAGTGTAATTATTAATACAAGACCAATCCGGAAATACAGAAGCAAGTATATCCGCAGCCTTAGATTCCTTAACCCTTGTTTCCAAGAGACAACAAACTGAAAATTCCCTCTCTTTATCCAATCACGAACGACGGAATGTTTAGACATTTTGTTGAATCCACGAACATTCCAGAAAAAACTCGACATAAGCTATTGTTGGGGACCCGTCCTACTCTGAGGTTGAGTAGTAGGGTTAGTAACAAACTTATGAGCATTTTTTGAGGCACGTGGAATGGATTCTCGCATGGTAACCGTGGGTTTTACTCCTCGTCCGTTCTTGCCCACCCCAGGCACAACAGTGTGCGCTGGTGATGGTAAATCAGAGACAAGGGAACTATCCGAGTGAGGGGGATTGACCTTCTCGTTAGAGACATCCTCCTCCACCTCTTTCTCCTCTTCGACCGCCTCATCAATTCCCTCACTCAGAACCGAGTAGGAGTTGGACAACAAATATCTATCCCTTGTTTGCAACAGAGATCTCTCTCCAGACTGCAATTTAGCCGGACTAGATGCAGCCTTGTGACCCTTTTTTGGTGGTGTTATCCACTCCTGTGCACCCTCTGGTTCCGTAATATCTGTCATAGGAGCCCCATCTCGAGGCATAATAGTCTCTGCAGACGGACTTGCAGGCACTTCTGTAGAAGAATGTATTGACCCCGCAGCTTCTGTACCCTCATCCACCAACTCCTTAAGAGAATCTTGTTGCCCAGCCAAAGCCACATTGTTCAGACAGTCAGCTTGCAAATGTCCCCATTTACGGCAGTGACTGCAGTGAGGAGGCAACCAAGGATACGAATATGTGACCACGGTATCCAACTCCCCCTCCTCTTCACCGGCCAAATGATATTCAACCGGTAACGTTTTTGTGAGATCCCCCTCCACCTTAATCTGTGCTTCCTCAAAACTAGAACAGGCCTCTGTTTTTGGATGCAAATATAGAGGAGTACCTACAAAACTTGCCAAGAACTGCAACCCCTTGTTAGTAAACATGGTGGATGGAACATTCTTCAAAACAACCCACAGCGGAATCAATTTTAGCGCTGGTTGTGCTTCCTCGGTGAAAGGCGTCCATTTAGAGAGGATCATGGGAATACCACCAATGTTCCACATCCCTCGGTTTAATATTCTATGCCTGATACCCTCGTTTCGGACCCGAAACTTCACAGTGTTGTCATTAACCACAATGACATCGATAAGTGAAGATTTGTCACCTAACCTCCAAATCTTATTCACAATCATATGGATTTTCCCCACATGGGATGCTTTTTCACTGAGAAATTTATCAATAACAAAATCCTCCCACAATGGTTTCGCATCAACGAAAACATCCCTTGGTACTACCACACGCTGCTTCCCTTCAATCTATGTAACTACAAACTTATGTTTCGTGAGAGTATTTTTCTTCGCCGCCGTTAGCCATGACTTTGGTTCACTCAACCCCTTTGAAACAGTGGTCGTGACATCTTCCTGTGATGACACAACCTTGGCAGAACTGCCTTGACTCCCCTCAACATCCATAATCAGTGCACCGGACTCAGTAACCGGAGGCGGCGGATCCGCCAGATCCATTAGACTTGACTACCAAGCAAAAACCCCAATCGCTTTTCAAATCGCCCTCCACGTCAGCTCTCCACACGTGATTGTTAACTCAACGTTTATCATGAAACTAATCCACACTTCAAAGCTATAGAAAGTCTCTTTGAAGAAGGTATCCCGCTTCCCAAGGATGCTGGCCTTTTACCTATGATCCCAAGACAACACAAAATCATTACATTGCGTTAACGGCGTTTCCTCCTCTGAATCCAAATTAACTAAACCAACATCGTCCTCCTCTGAATACATACACACACAAAAGAGGATGGAGGTAGAGATTGTAGAAGTTCATGCTAATCGGCAGAGAAGGTAGTATGTATCAATGGCCATTATAATTGTTCGTCAAAAACCTAAAAAGAAAAGACTGCAACACCGTTAACGCAATGTAATGATTTTGTGTTTTTTATTAGTTTTGTTTGTTTCTTTTATTTTTTTAGTTTTAGGTTCTTCTTAAAAATAAATCCCTTAAATATGTTGTGACATGGTACATTTTAATTGGTTAAAATATAGAGAAGTGAATGAATGGGTTCACCTAGGAGCATAGATGTCATTATTAATCATAATTTTATAGAGACATATCAACTGACTCTGACACATTAGTTCGTAGCATATATAACGATAGGGCTTTTTGCAGAATGGACTCCATCAGACCATATCAACTGTGCCGACTCAAGTTTGTCAGCTTCGGGACCTTTGCCTGAAACCGTAACCGTGAAAGACCTCTTCTGGTACATAGACTTCAGAGACAAGGAATCTGGAACGACCTTGATTGTGAGTTTTGATCCTCCGAGTACTTTGGCTTTGTAGTTCGACTTTGATGTACCGACGTTTGTGACTGTTCTACGAAAAGTCAGGTTAAATGGTTCTGTTGCCGCGACTTTAGCCGTCATGGAAGGGTAGTTGAGGTTTCTTGGTAATGATTGGCTTTGTTCTTCACTGCAACTGCTGTTTACACCCGAAATTAGTCTTAAACTCTTTCCCGTGTAGTTCAAGCCACAAAGGAAGGTGATATGGTCGGATATAGTAAGTTCATAGACAAGTCCAGGGTGAACTGCGGCTATTGGACTGACATGGCCAGCTCCATAAGCAAACTCAGCCATATGATCGGCCGGAGAAGTAGATGTATTCATTGGCTGAGCTGCAAGAGACCCAAAATAAACAGAGTGTGATAAACCCGTTCTTGCAATACAAGAACGTTATGTTACCAAGATAAAATGAGCAGAGTATCTTTAAAAAAAAACAAGAGTGTGGGCCTTATTTTGCATACCCGTAGTCATGATGGCTGATTGGATCATGGAAGGAGACCAGCGTGGGTGAAACGTCTTCAGGTAGGCGGCTACACCAGCAATGTGCGGACAAGACATTGAAGTTCCGCTAATGATAGAGTAGTTTACACGTCTTGTGTCTGATTCGCTGGGTGGAGCAATAGGAGAATAAGCAGCAAGGATCTCTGTTCCTGGTGCTGTTATATCCGGCTGCAATTCAAATTCACATTCAATAAGACACAAGAGAGAGCAATACAAGTAAATTGATCTTCTATGGTTTCTATGTGTACCTTCAAGATATCAGCAATGAGAGTGTTTGGACCACGAGAAGAGTAGGATGCAGTGATGGGAGCTGTCTGGTTAAAGATCGTCTCACTTTTTAGAACCGTCGCTTTAGGGTTTCTGGCCAAAACAAGTCGAGCTTTAAGATGGATAATTTTGTAAGAATTAGATATAATAAAACAAAGAGAAGAAGTTTACTTTGTCAAGTTCATATAGGAGAGGACAGAGTTATAGTCCTCTTCCGAGAGAACAGAGACTGGAAAAGAGAAGATTAAGGCGTAATCTAATTTGCTGCTCTTAACAATGGACGCGACGGCTCCCTTAGATTGAACTTCATCTGAATTTTGAGCAGAGTTGCATAGCACAATTTTTCCTTTTACACGCTTAGTGTCTAAACAATGTGGTGTGCAGAACCTGAAACCGCAAAAACCATTTAAATCTACTATGTGAAGAGCAAAAATAAATATGAAGATAAGTGTCTTGGGATGGAAGTTACCCAGCGGTTGCAGCATCGCACCTACTTGAAGCTGATCCTCCGTACACCAGAGGGTACATTGTTCCGTTAAGTTCAAACGAGTTCACTGATTTCCCCTGTTTTTCAACAAGTATTAATGTTAAAAGAAAGGACAAGATATGTTTGTCTTTAAAACAAAAAAAAAAAAGAGTTTCTTGGTACTCACGACAACTGTCTTGCCATCTCCGAGAACAACTTTGGTGACAAACGCGCGGTTCGTATTACTAGCAGCAACGGTTAAGATCCATGGTGCAACGCTTCTGACCGATCCACGCCCTGGACCATCGTTCCCAGCGGAGTTCACTGTGAGGATTCCCTTGGCCATGGCATGGAAAGCTCCAATTGCGATTGGGTCCAACTCGAATCGAAAGATATCGTTCAGAGAGATGGAGATGCTGATGAGATCAACGTTGTCTGCTATCACATCATCAAATGCAGATAGAATTCTATCAGCTCTGCACCCTTGAATATCACATACGCTGTACACTGCAATTCTTGCGGCTGGAACGCCACCTCTGGCGGTTCCGTCTCCAAGTCCGTAAAAGCTCACATGCTTCACAGCGTTCCCAGCAGCAGTGGATGCCGTGTGTGATCCATGGCCATCGTTGTCCCTGGCTGACTCCATCCCATAGTACCGTGCTCCAATAAGCTTTGCTGTAACACAACAAACATTCATTTCTACTTAGAAATTGACATCTTTACGAAAGTTTATTGCTAGTTTCAACGATTTGACTGGATTCATATCATACCTGTTGCAAGAGAAATTTTTGCCGCCTTCACAAGCACCTCTCCATTTCTTAGGAGGAGGAGAAAAGCCTTTGTCGCCAAAGCTTTCCGATTCTGGCCAGATTCCAGTATCAATGACTCCAATGATTATATTGCTTTCGGTAAATGTTTTTCAAAGTCGTATAATCTATGTGAATGTGATGGCACTTACGTTCAACTTGGTCTCTTTCTGATTCGGTTAGCCAGGCCGAAAAACCGGTGAAACTCCTTTTATAGTTCGTCACGAAGCGATGCTCAACAGAGCTACACAAAATATAATATTTGTTCGGGTGAGTAAGAATAATGTTGTAGAAATCAAGTATCTTTTTCTTGTAGGCTTTTTATCTTAACACGAAAAATTAAAATATAAATACGTCTATATATAGATAAGTATTACAACATTTACAACATTTATAACCTTTTTCCGGTGACCTTTTGAAGGACACTCGTATGATGAGACAACGGTCGATAGTTAACGAGAGCAGGAAGTGCACCAAGGTATACTATGTACACCTGCAAGATCAACATCATCAACATCATTATCTCATAAGTCGTATATATGGAAGATTAACAAAATATCACGATGAGGGGGAACAACGTAACTTTAACACAAAAAAAAAAAAAAAAAAAAGATAAGGGGGAACTATTACCTGTTTTTCTTGGTCATTCTCTGCAGAGCAGAACTTCATAATCAAGAGAGAGAGACAAACCAAGAAAAAATAAGATTTAGACATATTCAATTTGTTAAATTTTAGAGAATGCAGAGGTTGTATCTTTTATAGGGAGAGATTTTGTTTTTGTTTTTATTTTATTTTTCTCTTTAAAATTTTGAAAACTACAACACGTCTACCTAGCTCACATTGTAATCAGTGAACTACAACATGTAGTTTTCACAATGCCACTACCAAAATCTTTAGACTACATCAATTCAACATTATTGTCTTGGATAAAGAAAAATATGTCATTATTGTCTTTGATAAAAAAGTTTTTTTTTCAAATCATTATTTTTTCATAGCATAAATATCTTTCCTAGATTTGTGGGAAGCTAAATCATGGAATGGGGAAATTGCAAAGTAAACCCATGTACTAAAAACTGTTAGAGGTTAAGATACACACAGACCAAAAAAAAGAAGCAGTTAAGAGTCAATAAGTTCGATCATTTGGTTAAAAATTATTGTTATCATTGATACCAAAAAAAAAAAAAATTATTGTTATCATTTTAAATATTTCTTAGAAAACTAAAGAAATATTTGTACATGTTATAAAAATGAAAGAAAATTGCCGAAAAAATCATCTTGCTCCTTCAACGCAAGTCGTTGACAAAAAAGAAAAGACAATGAAAGTCGATGTCAGGGAGAAAAAAAAAAGAACGTAAGTTAAATACAGTTACTAATCAATAGGAAAATACGCCAACTTAGTTCAACACAAAAAAAGTGGCCACGCTAATTTCTAGTTGCTTTAATTTGAACAGACCAAACTAAATGATTAGTAAATAAAAATATACTTCAAGTAAATAGAGGATGTGACGCTAGATAAAAGAATGATAAAAGGAGAGTGGTGGCAATATTGAAACCTCAGGCTTAATTGCAAAAAGCTAACCAATTGCATGCATGAAAGAATTCATAGTAAATCCTGAAAATTTTACATATAGAGCCAACGTGTGAGGCTTTTTTTAATTTTCACTTCCGGCCTTTTGATTTGAAATTTTTTTCATATAGGAAAGTTTTTAGTTCCAACATATGTTGGTGATATATAATATATAATCTGCAACATGACACTACATTATAGGATTGGGTAGATTTGTAATTAATTATGTACTTTAAACTTTTAAGGAGTTAATAACTAGAAATTTTTAATCTTAACATATGTATATTTTACGCCTTGATTGGAACAACTGTTAGTGAAACATTAGCATTATGCAGTATGAGCAGTATGTTGCATAAGCTGTATTCTATTACTCCCTCCGTTCTAATATAGTTGTCGTTCTAGGATTTAATTTTTGTTTCATATTAGTTGTCGTTTTAGATTTTCAATGCAGATGTTTGATGAATATTCCAATCTTATCCCTGCTGTTTTAAAGTTTCAACCAATGAAAAAATTATAAAATATATTAATGAAGGGCAAAACATAAAATTTAATAGTTTCTTTGATTTGTGTGCAAAAACCTTAAATGACAGTTAAACAAGAACGGAGGGAGTATTTATTAACAATGATATGTGATTGGTACATCTGTTAGCATTAAGACATAAAATTACAAAATTAGATATTTTAAATATACAAATATAGTAAACTTTAGGTCATTAATGAGGGTAAAATTATATTTTAATAACTTTAAACCATTATGCTTGGGAAATGCTTCATTTAGGAGCATTGGGCTGTAGAGCATTTAAAAGCCTTTTATGCTTTCTAAATAAAACGTGATTGGCTTTCTAAAATCTATATGCTCACTTATATACACTACCAACTGGATTGCTATTATTTTACTCTATACTGATGTTCACGTTATATATCCAATTGATATGTTTTTACATATGAAAACAAATAAATGAGTTTGCATACGAGAATGAATTATTGATTTGATTTCCTTTGATTTAAATTTTCGTATCCAAACTACAAGCATGTTTGTTTATATATAAAAGAATATACCAAAAAAATCAGTTAGCCATTATTGAAAATCGTTTAAGAAAAAAGAAAGAAATCAAATATTTATAGGTTTGACCACGATCTACCTTTATGATTTATCAAAATTATTTTTTGACTGTATTATATGCGACCATTTATACCACAAAAGAATTATATGAAATAATGTCAAATATAAATTATCTATTATAATATTTTATATAACTATTAATCTGATTTTTACTAAAATTTAAATGCATAAGTTCAACTGAGATAAATCTTTTGCTTCCAAATATTTTAGATTGTGTAGTAGAGATATCATGGGATAATAGGAAGTGTTTTGTCATATTAAGTTGATTTTCTTAAAAAAAAAAAAAAAGATGGCTAGAGTGATCACTGGAGATTATCAGAGACTTAGTCCCTTTTGATATTTAGAAAAAAAACTATAAATTGTTTCTAAAGGTTTTGGAAAATAAAATTGGATTAATATACTATCATAAAATCTCTACACAAAAAAAGAAAAAAAAAATACTATCATAAAATCTTTAAAAGGATAACTTTCCTACTTCAACCTAAGTCGTTGTCAAAAGAAAAAGAAAAAAGAAAAAAAAAATGAAAGTCGATGTCAGGGAAAAAATGAAAATACGCTTGTACTTTATTTCAACAAAAAAAAGAGGCCATGCTAAATAAAATACAGTATAATACAACTACAAGTCTACAAGTGTAAATAGAGGAAGTGACGCAAGATAAAAGAATGATAAACGAGAGTGGTGGCGATAGAACCTCAGTCTTACTTGCAAAAAAATTAACCAATTGGATGCATGAAAGAATTCATAATAAAATCCTGAAATTTTTACATATAGATAGATATAGCCAACGTGTGAGGCATTTTAAAATTTTTCACTTTGGACCTTTTAATTTGATTTTTTTTTTATATATTAAAGTTTTTTAGTTCCAACATATGTTGGTGATTTATAATTTTCAACATGACACTATATTATATGATTGGGTAGATTTCTAATTAATTACTAGGATTTACCCCGTAGTACACCACAGATCTATTTTTTTTTTATTTTTTTGTTTGTTTTATAAATCAATAATCCTGTGCATTTAAAAAAATGAAAAGTCAAATATTTATAACAAATAGATCAAAATTTAAGTTATATTTATGTGTTAGTTTTGTTTAGTGTAAGATTATATAATTGTATTTGACTGTTAATTATAGGATTTAACCCACGGTTTACCGCAAAATAATTTGTTCTCTACATTATCATAAATTAATCAAGTTAATATATCTAATATTGATAATGTTAGCAAAATAATGAAATGATAAATTATCTGTGTAACACCAAATTAATGATAATTAAATTTATATTCATATTGATCCAAATCGTTCGCACAATATAATTTCATTGCGTGTTATTTTAAATTTCAATTGTAAATATTAATTATATATTAAACGACCGACCCTTTTTTTTTTTTTAATACTGAATAATAAATAATATATATATAAATAAACTACAGCTAGTGGTCCCATACCCACTAGCCACCTAACCACATTCACAATCAACAGCGGAATACTCAATACCAATAACCAATAATAAACCAATAATATAACCAATACCATAGCATAAGCAATATCCAATAATCAATCATCAGAAAACATGAAACCAGCAACCTAACAATGTTTCTAATGACTCAACTCTAGCAACCTAACAATGCCAGGCAACATCCAATCGAGTCCTAGAACATCCTCCTCTTCATTCCCTGGATTCCACGATCACACTTTGCCTTTACCTGCACACCACAAACAACAATTGAGATGCGTAAGTATTATCATAAATACTTAGTGAGGCAATCTTCCCATCTACTGGGCTATACACACAAGCAATAAGATATCTACATGCCACAAACAACAATCAATAAAACAAACCAGGCAATATACAAAGCATGCAACATCCATCGTAACTGGAAGAGGGGTGTCGACCGACACCAGATGGTGTCGATCGACACTGACTATCTGGTGTCGACCGACACCAAAATGGTGTCGACCGACACCCTGCCCGACACTCCCGAAAACCCTAGTTTGTGTCGACCGACACCTCCACATGGCATCGATCGACACTCGCCAAAGTCCCGAGCCGTCCTCGCGTTGGTGTCGACCGACACCCTTGGGCACACAATTGGATAGTTGCCTTCATGCACCCACACCCTTGGTGTCGATCGACCGAGTTGGTGTCGATCAACTCTCTCAGAATCTCCTGCCTCAACTCCTCATCCTTGGGCACACAAACCCGACCGTGCACCAAGATAGTACCATTATCTGAGACCTGATACTCTGAACCCACATCCTTAGAGGCATTCACCAGCCCCAAATCTTTCTCCTGAGCTAACCGCACTCTACTTAGAAGATCTGATCTATCTACTGCTTCCAAACCCAACGGTTCCTGGGAAACATCACATAAGCTCAAAGCACTGATCTCCCCTACCAGAGACTCCAACTCATGCTCCTGAGCCGAAGCTACCCTCTTCCGACTCAGAGCATCTGCAACCGTGTTAGCCTTACCAGGATGATAGGCTATCTCCAAATCATAATCTGCCACAAGCTCCATCCACCGCCTCTGTCTCAAATTCAGCTCAGGCTGTGTGAATATATACTTCAGGCTCTTATGATCGTAAACACTGTACCTTTGCACCATAAAGATAAGATCTCCAAATCTTCGTGGCAAAAACTACAACACCCATCTCCAAATCATGAGTAGGATAGTTGCCTTCATGCACCCACAACTGCCGCAAAGCATAGGCAATCACCTTCCCATGCTGCATCAGAACACACCCCAAACCAACTCTAGATGCATCTGTATAAACCACATAGGGTTCTCCCCTGAGCAAAGCCAACACTGGCGCAGTAGTCAACATCTCCTTCAGGCTTGCAAAGCCTTCCTCACACTCTTCTGACCAGACAAAAGGAACATCCTTCCCTGTCAACTTAGTCATAGGACGTGCTCTGCTTGCAAACCCCGCACAAATCTCCTGTAGTAGCCTGCCAATCCAAGAAAACTCCCGATCTCTGTGGCATTCTATGGTCTAGGCCAATCCCGATAGCCTGAATCTTCTCTCGGATCTACTGAAACCCCTCAGCGAAACAATATGACCCAGAAAGCCCATCTCACGCTGCCAAAAACTGCACTTGCTCAACTTAGCAAACAACTTCTGCTCCCGCAACTTCTCCATAACTGCCCTCAAATGCACTGCATGCTCTTCAGGACTCTTAGAATAAAACAGAATATCGTCGATCAAAATGATGACAGATACATCCAGAAACTCCTGAAACACACTGTTCATCAATCTCATAAACGCTGCTGGTGCGTTAGTCAACCCGAAAGGCATAACCACAAACTCATAATGCCCATACCTCGTCCTGAAAGCAGTCTTCCTCACATCTGCCTCATCAATCGGTATCTGATGATAGCCCGACGCCAGATCTACCTTAGAGAACCAAGTAGCACCCCTCAACTGATCCAACAACTCATCAATCCTCGGGAGGGGGTACTTGTTCTTCACAGTAACCCGGTTCAAACCTCGGTAATCAATACACAACCGGAAAATCCCATCCTTCTTCTTAACAAACAACACCGGCGCTCCCCACGGTGATACACTAGGACGGATGAATCCCTTACTCAATAAATCCTCTAGCTGCTTCTTCAGCTCTGCCATCTCTGCTGGAGCCATCCTGTAAGGAGCCTTGGATAACGGCATCGTCCCTGGTTCCAGTTCAATGGTGAAAGGATCCGACCGAGATGGTGGTAATCCCTGCAAAGACTAAAAAACATCCTCAAACTCCTCCACTACAGGGATACCGCTCACCGTAGACTTCCCCACTGACTCTGGCATAGATATAGTAACCAAATAAGCCTCACGGCCCTTCTCGATCATCTTCCCAGCCTGAATGGCTGAGATCACGAGACTCCCCGAAGTCGGTCTAATACCCTGAAAAACACACTTCCCTCCTGCACGCTCAAACTCCACTCTACCCCGGTGTCAATCCAAATGCACCCTATGCCGATGCAACCAATCCATCCCGAGAATAACATCATACAGCTCCACTGGACTGATAAGCAAATCCGCTGGCCATGACTCCCCTGTGATCTGAATATCAATTCCTCTAGCCCGACCAATCACTCTCAGGAACTCGCCTCCCGCAACTCTGACAACTCCTACACGCTCTCCAGGATCCCCGCTGATCCCCGCAAACTCTCCACACTATGGAGTAATGAAGCTATGCGAAGCTCCAGAATCAAACATAACATGGGACTTAAACCCACCCACCAACAAGGTCCCTACACAAACCTCATGTGTTGAGAACCTAACACTTTATCACAGGAAACATAAAATCTGACCCTACTAAAATTCACAAAGATTAAGTACCAGAAATTATACCTGTGATCGCCCCGGCACTGGTCCCACCATTCTCTACTGTCGTGAAAACCCGAGGCCCCTGCTCAATCCGTGCCACCTGCTGACCTCCAGGCTGCACCTGCTTCAACGCTGCCACTGCTGCCGGCTGCAACTTGGGACAAAAAGGCCTGATGTGCCCTGTCTCCCTACAATGATAACATACCCGAGGTCCTGCCGTCGGAACACTCCTCTTGGGACAACTAGCAACCCTGTTATCCTTGCTCCCACAACCGAAGCAACCCGCACCACTTGGCTTCTGCGTAACCTCCCACTTCCTCTTGGTTCCCTGAGCATGCCTACCGCCCCTGCTAGAACCACCCTGCTGCTGAGCCTTACTCGGCTGAACTGCTGGAGCTACCGCCACTGACTGTGCCCAGATATCCTCCTCAATCTCTGCTGCAGTCTCAACCAGCTCTGCACGCGTAGCATAACTCCGCCCTCTACAGTGAACCCTCAAGTCATCCCGTAGAGCCCTCAAAAACCTCCTGATCTGAGCCTCCTCAGACTCCATAGCCCGACCCCCATAACATAGAAGTCGACTGAACTCCAAGTCCAGCTCCCGTACTGACCGCACCCCCTGAGATATCTGAAGGAACTGCACCTCCAACCGGTCCAATGCCTCTCTAGGAAAATACTTGCGGTTGAACTCCAAGACGAAGTCAGCCCAATTCATCTCCCTCTGCACCCTCCTAGCAACCACTGATCTCCACCACAACTCAGCATCACCACCCAAAAAGTAGACCCCTATGTCCACCCAAAACTCTACAGGACATCTCAGAGTATGGAAGTTACGTTCCACACTCGTCCTCCATGCATCCGCAGCGGTAGGACCTGTACCACCCAAAAACCTCTCAGTGAACAGACCCTTCATCTCCTTGAGCATAGACAAATAACGTCCATGCTCTCCCACATCCGCAACCACTGGCTGCCGCTCCTCTGCCATCCGCAACCAAAATGGTGTCGACCGACACCCTGCCCGACACTCCCGAAAACCCTAGTTTGTGTCGACCGACACCTCCACATGGCATCGACCGACACTCGCCAAAGTCTCGAGCCGTCCTCGCGTTGGTGTCGACCGACACCCCAACTGGTGTCGACCGACACCGATGCCGAGTAGCGATTTCCCTCCATCAGAAACTCCAAATCTCGCCCCCAATCTTCTCCAATCCGCTCCATGCACTCCCAGAAGCCAAACCCAGCCAAAACAGCGACAAAATACAATAGAGAACTCAAAGAAACAACCACATAAGCACCAAATCACATAAAATCTAGAGATCTTAGCTTAGATAAGCCATGGTCATGCACTCACCTCTTACAAGAAGATTCTGACCAACAAGAACGAATTCCCTCACTCCTAGCAAGCTTCTAGCTCCTTCCCAGCCTTAGATCTCCCAAGAACAGCAAGGAATCTCACCAATCTCTCTCAAAAGCTCAAGAACTACTCTCTCTTTTGTTTTTCTCTGAAAACGGTGGAAAACACAAAACAACACGACCTTAGGTCGTTTTCTTTCTCTAAAAACTCGATTTTAGGGATTTCCCAAACCAACCACGCAAACCGGACAATTAAAATTGAACCGACCAAACCGGCTACCACTAGTGTCGTTCGACACTCCCCCTGTGGTGTCGATCGACACCCTTACCAAAATTCCAAGAAAATAGTTTGCGGGTGTTACAGTGAGGCCGTCCTCCCATCTACTAGGTTATACACACAAGCATTTGAGACTCTCATGTTTAAGCAAACAAACAAACACACAACAATACATCAAACCAGGAAAACAAGTCTCGGATAAGACTAGTGTCGACCGACGCTACATCAGTGTCGGTCGATGCTTCACGACATGGTGTCGACCGATGCTAAATGGTGTCGATTGACGCTTCACAACATGGTGTCGACCGATGCTACACGGTGTCGATCGACGCTTCACGACATGGTTTCGACTGATGCTACACGGTGTGGATCGATGCTTCTTCTGCAGACACGAACTGCACGAACGTGAATATAGATCCCCCGTTTCAATGCATCTCGAAACCGTCTCAAACTCACCCAAACACCCCGGGAACTTATGGTAAACACGAAAACAACGAACCCAAGCAAGTAAACACCACAAGCAACAAGGAAACACCGAAAAAAAAGAGATCTCATGATTAGATCAACCATGGTCAAGCACTCACCTCTTTTACAGGAAGATTGGGTTGAGAAACGGTGGAAACAACACCTTAGGAACCTTCTCCTTCGTTCCCAGCAACAACTCTTTCTTCTCCAGCCACAGATCCTTTCAAAAACGCCAAGAACAGACCCAGAAACTCACAATACCACTCTCCAATGCTTTCTCTCCTTTTCTCTCTTTTCTCACTTAATGGCGCCAAACAAAACTCTCTAAACCCTTAATTCGTCGCTCCTTCACTTATAAATGCGATTTAGGGATTTCTAATTGAACCAAACCGAACCAAACAGCAATTAAAACAAACCCGACCAAACCGTAACACATGGTGTCGATCGATACACCAAGGGTGTCGATCGATACTCACACCAAAAATACAATATTTGGTTTGTGGATGTTACAATTCTCCCCCACCAATAAGGATTCGTCCTCGAATCCCGCAGCACCGTCCATCCGTCAAGGACCTCCGTGCCACCGTTAACACGGCCCGCACATCCTCCGATCGGACTAAACACTGTCAGCCAAGGTTTCCCGTGAAACTTTCGCAACAGCCCGCACACCCCCGACTGAACCATGAGGTCTCCCTCTAGCCAATATACTCACATCAAAGACACTATTTGCTCACAACTCAGTGCTTCCCCTGTCCGTGGTCGCAACCAACGAATCATGCCGGCTCGCTATCAGGCCAACCCCCTTAAGCTACGACATCCAGGAAGTCACTCACACTCCCCCCGCTCTCAGGTCGCTACCTTCGAGTCATACCGGCTCACCGCTAGGCCATAGCCTACAGCTACGGTATCCAGGGAGTCTCACATGCCCACTCCCCCCGCTCTCGGGTCGCAACCCTCGAGACATACCGGCTCACAGCTACGGTATCCAGGGAGTCTCAAATATCCCGCTCTAGGGTCGTCACCCTAAAGCGCGCTCTCGGATCGTCATCCGAAGCAACATACCACTTCCACTCTCTGGCCACAAAGTCCATCGAGCTATCAATATCACATGAGTTGGGCCCACACGATCTTGAGCAAATAAGTCTGATTTCATGGAGTATCTCCTAGCTAGATCTACCTCAACACTTCCCACAAGAATTCCCCTTTTAGAAACTTTCTAAATATGGAAACTTTCTTTTGTGGAAACTTTCTACTTATGGAAACTTCCAAAAATAGAAACCCGAGCTATTTTCTCTTTTTCCCATGACAACAACAGTCAAACATAAAGAAAAATACTCATTTTTATTAATCTCAAAAATACTCATTTCGTTACAACCTCAACGAAAATACATAACGAAAGAAAGAAACCAAAAGCTAAAACTAAGCGCCGGAATGGACACCCGGTCCTCCTTTTGGCTGCGTCGCAACCTCCATCATCTGCCTCCTCTTAGGACAGAAAGGCCTGATATGCCCCTCCTCCCCACAATGATAACACACTCGATGGTACTCCTGCGAGTCACCTCCCTTGGGACCGCTTGCCAACATGTGATCCGTGCTTCCGCGCCCATAGCATCCTTGGCCACCTTGGTTTGCCACTGTCGTTTTTTCCCGCTTCCTTTTTCGCCTTTGCTCCAACTGCCTATCCTTGCTTGGAATGCTCTGCTCAAATGTCTCCTCTGAGCGAGCCGCTGGACTGACTACCACTAACTGTGACCTCAAGTCATCCTCTATCCCAGCTGCAACTTCAACCAGCTCCGCCCTCGTAGCATAGCTCCTCACTCTGCACCTAGTCCTCAGATCATCCCGCAAAGCCAACAAGAACCTCCGCACCTGAGCCGACTCTGGCTCCCATGCCCGGCCTGCATACCCCACAAGCAGACTGAACTCTGCATCCAGCTCCCGCACTGTGCGGTCCCCCTGAGTCAACCCCAAGACCGTGCCTCCATGCGATCAAGAGCTTCCTGTGGAAAATACTTGGAGTTAAACACCCTCACAAAATCTCCCCAAGTCATATCCCGCTGCACCCTCCGTGTTGTCACCGACCTCCACCACACTCGTGCATCAACTGACAAGTAGTGCACTGCCAAATCTACCCTAAGCTGGTCAAGAAACCGAAGCGACTGGAAAATATCCTCCATCCGCTCTCTCCACTCATCCGCTACACTCGGATCCATACCTCCGGAGAAAGACCCCGCTCCCACTCGGTTCAGCTGCTCCATCATCTGCACATACTGAGCATCCACTACCTCGGCCCCCGGCTGCACACCTGCCTGCAAACCCACCACAGGCTGCACCGCTGGAACCTGCCCACCTACCACTGGCGGTACCACTGGAACCTGCCCCCCAACAACTGGCGGCACTACTGGAACCTGCCCACCAACCACTAGCGACACTACTGGAACCTGCCCACCAACCACTGGCGGCACTGCTGCTGGAAGCCGCGCCAAAACCTGAGCTAGCAAGTCCATCAAGACATCCTCCCTTACTGGAGCACCCTCCGCTGCAACCCTCACACCCGGGGCAACACCGTGACCGACACCGGGCCCATCCGCCCTGCCGTCACCCAAACCAGCCTGGTCTCCAGACACACTAGGATGAACCTGTGACTCTGCTACCTCCTCACTGGCCATGCTCTGGGTCACACTCTCACTGGTCTCGGGAACCTGACCTCTCCCCCGACCACAATCACGACCACGACCACGACCACGACCACGACCACGCCCGCGACCAACAGCACCCTCTCTAGCCATCTGCATTACCCAGAATAGAAGGCTAAGCACACAATTCAAAACCGCACATAAAGTACACATCTTACTGTGGAATCTCATTGAAGGCTCGAAGAGGATGATACTAGGACTCCATACCACAAACAAATTGACTAACTATGCATATTCAATCTCTTCGCACAACATCATGCATCAATCAACAGGAAAATAATTCCACCAATCAAATTTTTAAACCGCTCTAAACCATTCTCTTAACCATCCTAGAACCGTAAGGGCTCTGATACCAAAATGAAACATCCTGACCCCCTTTTTTTTTTTTTAATAATATACAATATACAATTAAGCATCCCATACTAATTAATTAAACCAACCAATAGTAAACAAACATCCAATAACATGCACAGCAGAAACATACCAATGATACAGAACCCATACAATAACATTTCTAATCATTCTATCCAGCAACCTAACATAACACTAACCAAGGTTCCAACAACATAACCAATAAATCCAATAACACACAAACGAGACCCTAGATCATCCTCCTCCTTATCGCCATGATTCCACGTCACATATCTGCACACCACAAACAACAATTGAGATGCATAAGTATTATCATAAATACTTAGTGAGGCCGTCCTCCCATCTACTAGGGTATACACACAAGCATTTGAGACTCTCATGTTTAAGCAAACAAACAAACACACAACAATACATCAAACCAGGAAAACAAGTCTCGGATAAGACTAGTGTCGACCGATGCTACATCAGTGTCGATCGATGCTTCACAACATGGTGTCGACCGATGCTACACGGTGTCGATCGATGCTTCATGACATGGTGTCGACCGATGCTACACGGTGTCGACCGATGCTTCTTTTGCAGACACGAACTGCATGAACGCAAACGTCGATCCCCCGTTTCAATTCATCTCGAAACCGTCTCAAACTCACCCAAACACCTCGAGAACCTATGGTAAACACGAAAACAATGAACCCAAGCAAGCAAACACCACAAGCAACAAGGAAACACCCAAACAAAAGAGATCTCATGCTTAGATCAACCATGGTCAAGCACTCACCTCTTTTACAGGAAGATTGGGTTGAGAAACGGTGGAAACAACACCTTAGGAACCTTCTCCTTCGTTCCCAGCAACAGCTGTTCCTTCTCCAGCCACAGATCCTTCCAAAAAGCCAAGAAAAGACCCAGAAACTCACAGAACCACTCTCCAATGCTTTCTCTCCTTTTCTCTCTTTTCTCACTTAACGGCGACAAACAAAACTCTCTAAACCCTTAATTCGTTGCTCCTTCACTTATAAATGCGATTTAGGGATTTCTAATTGAACCAAACCAAACCAAACAGCAATTAAAACAAACCCGACCAAACCGTAATACATGGTGTCCATCGATACACCAAGGGTGTCGATCGACACTCACACCAAAAATACAATATTTGGTTCGCGGATGTTACAGTTATGATTACAAAATAAAACATAAGAGGTATGAATTTGATTTTTAAACCACACAAAATACATGTTGCAATAAATAGTAACATTTTATCAATATTTTATTTACCATTAAACCTCTTACACAATCAAAGATTTCACGGGTGAAACATATTTTATACGAAAAATGCAGCTTTGAATAAATAAATAAAAAGCTTTAGTTACATATTATGTTTGACACAAACAGTTAATGACTCTAGGATAATAATTTTACTATAATAATTTTCTTTAAATCGATTTATCCCGCACATAGTGCGGGTTGTTACCTAGTATTATTAATTAGTCATCATATTGGTTATGATAGTAATTTTTTAAAAAACGTTGTAGATTTTTGGTTTGATTTAAAACAAAAATCTGAAGTAACCGAAAACAAATTTTTTATGATAGATATTTAATGAAAAATATAAATTTGAAAGAACTGTGAAAAATAAACCTGTAAGATATTATATGTAACTTGCCATATATTATGAAAGTTCGTGGTGTTTTTATAAATATGTATATCATGAAAAATAAATCTGCCATTAATTATAAATCTGTCGAAACAATCGTTAGCAAAAGGGCAATTGTCATGGATACCATCATTTTTAGTTTTTGGGTCAAAATACCACCAGACCCAATAATTTCCATATCTAACATTTCTAATTAAACATCTGACAAAAATATCCTCACATTTCTCAAACCTTCATTTGCGTCTCCTCTCTCTTGAGACGAAAAGACTAATCATCGGACTCTCGTCGCCGGCATATCTCGCCGTTTCAGTAATACCTTCCTTCGAGTCGCAGTTTCGAGAATACCTTGATCGAGATCACCTTACCACCAAAAAATGCTCTATATACAGATCGAGATCTAGCCTTGTTTTTCCTCGCCGTCAGTGCTTTTGTTGAATCTCGTCTCCGTGGATCTTCTTGTTTAATCAATCTTCACCACGCGACACTTTATCATTGGTTTATTGCCATTTATAAGTAAGCTTCAGATCCATTTTAATGAATTGTTCTCGATTGTGTGATTTACGGTTTGATTTTGTGAAATTTGAAACGATTGTGTTTGTGTGTGTGTGATATTTTCGTAGATTCTTGTGATTTTGGTGTAATTTGAAATGACTGTGAGTGATATTTGAAACGATTGTGTGTGAAACAAAAACCTAAACAATTTTGGGTGAAAATTTTAGTAAATTCTTATGATTTGGGTGTAATTTAAAATGATTGTTTGTGATATTTGAAACAATTGTGTGTGAAACAAAAACCTAAACAATTTGGGTGAAAAATTTAGTAGATTCTTATGATTTTCTAGTAAAAAAATATTCTAAACTGTGGGTTACAATGTGGATGATAGTTTTGTTGAGTACAATGGAATGATAATTTTGGGGATGATAGTCATGTCCAAGAGCGAGTTCAAAGGGGATGATAGTTCTCACGTTTTGTTGAGTACAATGGCGATGCTAGGTTTTTAAAATTCATGAAAGAATCTATATAATTTAGGATCAATTTCCTGACACGATATGCATTTCTTCTCTTTCTTTTATATGTTGCAGGATATGGGTGATTCTTTCCCTATAGAAATCAAACTTCCTGAACTTTGTTTCAACATTGGAGAGGAATCGAGATCAGACGTGATGATAAACCAGTTTGTAAACAATGATGGCATCACAAAAGTGAAAAGCATCCTCTCGGTTGCAGAGTATGAGAGGATCAAGAATTCCTTCCTAGGACCAATTTTGAAGGTTATCAACAGAGGACTGATGATGTCAGGGAAAATGGTGCACTGTTTTCTGAGCAGGAGTTTAAAGGTATCAAAGAAAAATGAGCTATGGATGCATTTTGGAGGACAACCTATGAGATTCTCAATAAGAGAATTCCATATGGTCACTAGATTGAAATGCACTAAATGGGGAGGTGATGAAGATCAACGGTAGAATCGTTATAACTGGGCTAACACCGAAGATGCTCACACATATGAAGATCTTTTGGATATTCTACAAGAAACTGATCCAGAGGAAGCAGATGAAAGGTTGTCTCTTGCGATGCTGATCCTTATAGAATGCATCTTCCTTCAGAGGTACAAAGGTAACATGCTTCCTGCAAAAACCTTAAGAGGGCGCAACATCTGGATGTTTTGGCTAATTATCCGTGGGGAAAAGATGCATATAATCTTCTGATTAAATCAGTAAAGAAGAATGTCGAATTAAATTTGAGGAAGAATAAATATTACATACATGGATATCCGTTGGCATTGCACTTGTGGATCCTTGAGTTTGTTCCCATGTTAAAGTATGCTTTCAGTACATTGAGTGTAATTGAGCGACCAACAGCATACCTGTGTTAAAAATACACACATACAGTTAATCCATCGATTGCTCAAGTGGAGAACATTGAAGCATCAAACCATGTAAGTTATATTCTCTTTAATTTTAAGAAGGACTAATAGTAATTTAGGACCGTCTAACTAAACAGAAATTGTTTGTGTGCAGCTCAAGGTTATTCACATCTTACCATCGATACCTGATAATGCAGAAGATACAGTCTTCTTGGAAGACACTCCTGATCAAGATTTGAGTATGTTAACAGAAGTAGTGAACAAGGGATACAAATTGACAATTGACGACTGGGGGAAAAAAGCATTGGATGTTGGTGCAGTGATGGAAGATATTGCTAAGAAATCTTTCCAGTTCCGTAACAAGGAGAGACTAAAGCCATCCTCTTCTGGAGAGTCACTAATGGAGAAACTAGACAAGCTGTACAATATTGTTACAGATGGATTCAAAGATATCAATTGTAGGCTATCAAAAATAGAAGAGAGTCTGGGAAGATATAAACCTACCAATACAGACGATCAGGTAAAATAAATTTTCTCTTTAAGAAATTTTTTTCATGAATGTAACTTCTAACTGTTTTCATTTTGTGTTGTAGGATCTACACCAAGATAGTGGAATGCCTACATTTCCTAGTTCTCCAATTTCAAACCCTCCATTCCCCAGTTCTCCATGCGCTGAGCAAAATACGGAGCATGTGACTCAGGTTCCTGACTCTCAGATTCTTATAGAGGTAAAGAATTGGTATCTTACTTGTAAATTAAATTTTAGGGAAAGTAGTCTTGATTATGCACTAATGCTTCCTAAAACGATTTGTACTTGCAGAGTGGTGATGGGATCCGTCCGACTAACAATTCTCCCACTGAACAATATACATCTGAGACTCAGATTCCTAAGGAGGTAAGAATCTGTTTCTTATTTGTAGTTTGAATATTAGGGAAAGTATTCTTAATTATGCACTAAAGCTTCCTAAAAACATTTATATTTGCAGTGTGGTGATGGGATCCGACCATCTAACATGTCTACCACTAAACAAAAAACAGTGCATGTGGCTCTGACTTCTGAGACTCAGATTCCTAAGGAGGTATGAATTGGTTTGGTACTTGTATTTTGAATGATAGGGGAAGTATTCTTAATCAATGTATTAAAAGCTTCTAATGTTTTTTTTTTCAAATACAATTGCTGCAAGAAGTTGAAGTTAGGTATGAGAACAAAATGAGAAAAGGAAGAGTGAATGCAATTCTTGAAAACGGAATCAGTGTTTTGATGGACAAATCAAAGAAAGAAGAATTTTTTGGAAAAGAACAAATTCGGTTCTTCGATAGAGAGAATGAAAGTGAACCAAATACAGAAGTTTTAACTACTGAGGTAAATGAAATGATTCTTAGAACTTTTTAAAAATATTCTAACACATTATATTGACAAGTGAAATAATTCATATCCAGTTCTTTACTCCAAGGGAAAACCAAACGGAGGAGTTAACCCAAACGGAGGAGTTAACCGAAAAGCTCCATACCATCACTGAGGAGATGACCCAGAAGCTCGATTCAGCTGTTGATGTAAGATTTATTATACAATTTTTTCATGTGATTTAATTTTGTAGGAAAGTCTTCTTAAGCTAAAAAATGTTCTAAAACGTGTTTTGCTTGTAGGGTGATGAGGAGAACCTTCCTCAGGAAGGTGATGATGAAGAGAACCTTCCTCAGGAAGGTGATGGTGAAGTGAACCTTCCTCAGGAAGGTGATGATGAAGTGAACCTTCCTTAGGAAGGTGATGACGAAGAAGATGACAATCAAAGTCATCATGCGGATGAAGGTGAGAATCTAAATGATGGTCTTGATAAAGAAGAAGATCATGTACCAGAAGGAGTGAGCCCAAATGATGGTGATGATGAAAAAGAAGACAAACAGAATCCACAAGACGAGGGACCATCATTTGATCTTAAATGTTTTAGTTCACCTGAGGTATGTCAATTTAATTTAGTTCTTGTTTGTTTTGTATATATCATTGCTGATTTTTGTAAAAAGTACAAAGAGGACATTCATAAACACGTTTCTTTGTTACATCTTGATTTTAGGAAAAAAAGAGAAAGCTGGATAAGAAAGATAAAATTGTTATTCCAAGAAAGAAGCAAAGAGTTGATGGTGATGGTGAGAAGCAAAAAGATGATGGTGAAGGTGAGAAGCATGTTCCAAGGCGAAGCAATCGGCTCTATAAAGCACCAAGAAACCCTGCCACATCTGCTATTCATCCAATGTTCAACCCTTTCCTGTCTCCATCTTTCAATGACATTGAAGAATTGAATTCTTGGAAGAGCTCAAATATCATAACAGGGTTAGTGTGATGTTTTAACAATTCTTGTCAACTTTAAAAATTACGTTTTTATCCAAGTATAAGAGAATGTTTTTTGATAATTCCAGGGTAATAACGGATATAGAACCATTAACCTCACATTGGATACATTTGCTAGGAAGACCAGAGAAGAAATTGCAAGAAATGGTACTGCTCACAAATTTTGTTTCAGTTTCTTTTGTGTTGGGTGGATTCATGAATCCTATCCTGAATGTCAGATTATCAAATATTATCGTGTCTATCCCTATTATAGTAAAAGAGAAGTACAACTTACACTTCAGACAAAAATGCCCCTGACGCCAACAACCAGAACAACTGCATAAAGGGTTAAATGTGACTTTAGTATTTGTTGAGTCGGGTTTAATTTCAAAACAAACCCAAAATTCGATAGTTGGATATATCTCGACAAATTTTGGGTTTTTAACGGGTTTTTAATGGGTTTCATTATGTTTAATGGGCTACAACCATCTAAAAAAACATTGGCCGAGATATGGTTATTTTCCAGATACTTATTTACCGCACTATCACGTAAAATAAGCCAATCATTACGCTAATTAATCTCATCAATATACTAAAAAGAATCTAAATACTAATTTACCTCCCTATCACGAAAACTAAGCCAATAATTACGTTAATCAATCTCATCAATATACTAAAAAGATAGCAATCTTTGTAGCAAATTTGGAAAACAACCAAAATCGCTTTCTTAGATTCCCTAATTCGAATATACTGAAAATCGACCATTAAGGTATATCTATAAACAATATCAGTATTGTCATTAATTGGATATCTGAAGAATATACCCTAAAATATACAAATAATATTTTACCTAATTCTTGATACGCAAACTCTACCTATAAATATGATTGTACAAAGGTTCAATCACCATACCTTTTTTTAGCTTCATCCCTCTCCCTATTAGCAAACCTTCTCCAACAATCACTCCTATCAAAGATTTACTGTCCATCAAACCATTCAAAACAAGGTGAACTTTTCCTATATTGGTGACTCCTCTGTCATAATTGGTACATGATACATGTCGTAACTATAAGCTTTGTATAAACGTTGCTACAATGTTTCGTTTTTTGGTTTTTGTGTAACTCATTAGCTGTGTATAAACGTTGCTACTTGGTTTCGGATTTTGTGTAACTCATAAGCTTTGTATAAACAATTACTTATTTCATTTCTATGCCAACATATACTGTATTCCAGCTCAATTTATTGTATCTATTACATATATACAGCATAGATATATATATATATATATAATCTAACTATAATAAAACTTGTGCAACATCGTATATTTCTTTAACAAGGGCAATGGTTGCTCTGTTAGTGTTTTTATATCAACGTAACCAAGTTTCTTGAATTCAGTTTTCACTTGGAGTCTCACATTTACTCTAGAAAAAATCTGCTTATTTGCTTATTTCATCGCCAGTATAGTTTGCTTATTTTGTACTTAGCACAAACTTCATCTTAGCCAAGAAAACTATTCCAATACCAATATGACTAAAAAGGAAAAGAAAAAAAAAAGATATTAAAGATCCACTACTTAAGGCGTGGTTTGATCTAAACCTTAATTGTGAATCAAAAGCCAATCAAAAGCCAAATCAATTCGGAATTCAAAAGCAAAAGGGAAAGCAATTCGGAATTCGGGATTGGTAATGTATAGACCTATAAAATCAAAACAATATAAACAAAAGCAAATTCAAAATCAAAATCAACTTACCAACTTAATTGAAATTATTGACCGGTTCAAAAACTCATGGGTCGAAACTGAATCGTACGGTTGACAATTTTTTAACCCCATAAACACACCGAATTGCTTCGACTAATTGCAGCTTCTCCCCTTTTCAGATTTAACAGTTTTCTCAAAAAGATTTTGTGGAGAAGTAATGAATTTAATTATACCCTGTAATTCGAGAGGCAAAACTCATGAAGTATCTAAGGGCTCTAAGGTTGATCGATTCGAATATGGAGATGAATCAATATATGTTTTCTTGGGTAGAAGAAATGAAGAAAGAAACGATTCATTTTTCAGATATCAAGACAGAGTTTTAAAAAAAAATCTTACAATAAAGGCCAACAAAGCCCAAAATCAAATCGAAATTCTCCAAAAAGTTAAACCGAGACCCAATTGTTTTAAGTGTAGCAATTAAAAATATAACCCCATTTCTGTTACTAAAAAATTATAACAAATTTTGCAAAACCACAATTAAAAGTCATAAACTACAAATTAATTATATACTATGATCAGCACATTGGCGGAATACATTCCCCATGTATATGATGAATAGAAAAACAAATACATATTATTATTGAGTCTGTTCGTTTCGTCGCCGCAAGAATCTGTGGCTGCATCAGCCGCAGCTATCGTTGTTCGTTTGATTGCTGCAGGTACATGCGGCATGACGCTGCGGTAAACGTAGCTTCTGATTTTGAATGTCGATTAAATGCGGCGATTAAAAAGTTGTGTTTGCCGCTGCCGCAGCTGCTAGCGTCAACGAAACGAACAGACCCATTATGTACATATTAGTACTAATAAACACAAACTTTTAAATAACATTCGACTACTCATGTTTTGACAACCCTATCTTAAGTAAATTATTATTTCATTCTATTTATATCCTGTCTGATTATATATTTCACTCACCTTTGTTCATTTTAATAAAATCAAATATTTTGCAAAAAAATAGTGTACAAAATCTCAAATATTGACAAAGAAAAAATTGCTATATTTTAATCGATTTTTAACAACAGTAGCAAATATGACTAACAGAAACAGTATAATAAAAAAATACTATAACATCTTATTTATTTTTATCCGCTTTAACAACCCAAAATATTCTCCCGCGCTGTAGCGCGGGTCCGATCCTAGTTTCTCCTAATACACTAAAAGTCTTTTTTCTTTTTTTTTTTTTTTTTTTTTTTAATGTAGCATATTGATGCAGCTTTGGGATTATTTTGGTTGAGAAGAAACAAGGATCCCATTTATTTTCACAACAAGAGACTTCCGAAATCAAGCTTTGTGAGGCCAGACTTCTTTTCAAAATTGAAAGCTGGATACTTCAGTTTCAAGGAGGATAACTTTAAATCACAACATTTGTTTCCAAAAGAAGTCACTGATATTGTGAGTGGGAAGTTGCCTTCGGTTTGTCTTCCTACTGAGAACTGAAAGGATCTCGAGGGAGTTTATGGTATTGCCTATAACTCTAAATACAAACAGTTCATTGGTAAGAAATAAGCTTCAAGTCCAGGAAGATTACTGTTTTTGATTGTCAAACTCATGAGAGTAAAGGTGACTTGGTGGAAACTCATGTTAAGCCAATTGTAGGTAAGAACTTATTTGATTATGATGTGAATCTTATGCTTATGATATATTACTGATAACTATTTGTGTGTATTGCAGAGATGATACCTTATCTCTTAGGCACTGAAAGAAACAAAGGAACAATTGATCTGTCTCCATTTAAAGTCTTATGCCCTAAGAAGTTCTTTCGTCGCATTAAGAGTGATGCAAACTGTGGATTATTCATCCTTAAAATGGTGGAATGCCACTCAATGGGCGTAGAAGAGATGATGAGTAAGCTTCAAGAAGAGGTTTCAGAAGATAAAAGAGCCAAGTTATGCTTTGATATCTATCATGATATCATTCTTAAGAAGATTGAGATGTTTAGAGGTTGATTTTTTGTTTTCAGATGGTAGACTTTTCTTTGGATTTATAAATTTACAATGAATTTATTGGAATCATATGTTATGTGTTTTGGGATTATTTTTTAAATGTTAAAGATACTTAGTAATGGTGTGTTTTGTGAAACTTTTCTGATTTTGGATGGTATTTGTACAGATTAGGGAAAGAATGAAAGTTATTTAGGAAGGGTTATAGAAAATCAGGATGGCTTTCCTCAAAAAAATAAAAAATAAGGATTGCATTCCTCAAATGCACATCTAGGAGGTTCAAACCCACAACATTGAGAATTTAGAAGTGGGAGAGTAACCAGTAGGCCAAAGCCTGTTATTCAGGAATATGTTATACGCTTTAATATATAAGGTCAAACATTTAGGATGACATTTAGGAAGGGATTACCAAAAATAAGGATGGCATTCCTCAAATGCGCATCCAGGAGGTTCAAACCGGCGATATCGAGAATTTACAAGTGGGAGAGTAACCAGTAGGCCAAAGCCTGTTATTCGGGAATATGTTATAAGCTTTAATAGATATGGTCAAACGTTTTGGATGACATTTAGGAAGGGATTACAAAAAATAAGGATGACATTCCTCAAATGCGCATCCAGGAGGTTCGAACCCGCTACATCGAGAATTTACAAGTGGGAGAGTAACCAGTAGGCCAAAGCCTATAATTCGGGAATATGTTATAAGCTTTAATATATATCGTCAAACATTTAAGAATGGATTACAAAAAATAAAGATGGCATTCCTCAAATGCGCATCCAGGAGGTTCGAACCCGCGTCATCAAGAATTTACAAGTGGGAGAGTAACCAGTAGGCCAAAGCCTATTATTCGGGAATTAGTAATAAGCTTTAATATATATGGTCAAACATTTAGGAAGGGATTACAAAAAATAAGGATGACATTCCTCAAATGCGCATCCAGGAGGTTCGAACCGGCGACATCGAGAATTTACAAGTGGGAGAGTAACCAGTAGGCTAAAGCCTGTTATTCGAGTATATGTTATAAGCTTTAATATATATGATGAAATATATAGGCTATTTATTTTTGGAAGGCTATTTTGTTATTTAGGATAGCAATATCTAATAGTGTAGGTATGTAATTTAAGAAATAATGATGCAGAAATGCATTCCCAACCTATAAAAACACACAAAAACACACAAAAACAAGAATGTGTGTTAAAGAAACTGAAAGCTTTCATAAATAACAATATAAAGGTAAGACAAATTATATCTGCTAAAAAACTTAATTATATATAGGAAGGAGTTTCTGAAATTCAGGATGACATTCCTTTACAGTATAAAAGTATGTTGTCTGAATGTTTCACATAACATAATGGCTACCCAATCAAATGAAAACTATAAATTGAAATTAAAGAATAGAATACTGTAAAGTATGAAACACATCATCCTAGTTGTATCATCCTCTACAACACCTACAAAAAAAATGAATGAAAAATGTTAAAATACATATCCCAAAAATGTTACTGATTCAACATATAGCTTTGTTGTGTGAAAGTTATCACTAACCGATAATCATATGGGAAGTCGGCATGTACTCTTATTGTGTCCTGCTGTGCCACATCTACTGCACTTGTGACTCTGAGACAATGAACCTGGCACCCCAAATTCTCCAACAAATCGCTTTCTTTTTTTTGGTGGTCTCCCATTGTTTGGCTTACTAAATGGAGGTGCACAAAAGAATTCTTCTATAGAATCAGGGAAAATCCAATCTTTTATATCTCCATTTGGGTGTATGCTTTCAGCATATACTTTAGCCCATGTCTCAAGTAGCAAACATGAACAAACTTATTTTCATCCCTATTTAAACGCTTCACAGCAGCAATGGCGTGAATGCACGGAATTTTGTCGATGTCAAAAACACAGCAACTGCAATGCATGTTCTTCAAGTGAACAATAAACTTGTTAATGTTGTCCTTCACCTCAAACTCGTCTTCATCAACTTGGAAAATGTCAAGTTTCATTGCATCATAGAACCTTGATACCAACTTCTTCACTACTTGCAGCGTGACAAGCTTGTCATGTTTAGCAGCCTTTTCACGTCTCTCATGAAACCACAAAGTCAAAGTTAACCTGATTGTCTCAAGAAGAGAAAGAACTGGCAACTCTCGTGGTTCTTTCAACATCGAATTAAATGATTCTGCAATGTTTGTTGTCATAATATTGTAACAATTTGAAGGAGCATAGAAATGAGCCCACTTTCTGAAATCGGCCTTTTGTAAATACTCAGCCAACTTAGGATTTGCATCTTGAATCTGGATGAATATTTTAGCAAACTCTTCACGAGTATAAGCAATGGCAGCAGATTCAACAAGTGGCAAATATGATTGACCATTGAAACTTACTTTGATGTTGTTTCCAAGGTGGTATTTGCAGATTCCATGATGTGATGCTGGATACAACTCTGTAAGTGCTTTTGCAATGGACGATGCACGATCAGAGACAAACACCAAATCTGGGGCATCAGGTATGATAGTACGAAGACACCTAAAAACCAATTCCAAGATTTATCATTTTCTGAATCAACAATAGCAAAGCCTATCGGGTATAGGCGATGATCCCCATCTTGTGCTGTAGCTACTAATAAAGTTCCTTTAAGTTTCCCCTTCAAGAAGGTACCATCTATTGCAATCACTCTTCTCAGCAAATCAAAACCTCTTATCGATGGACCGAATGCAATGAACACATATTTGAATTTAGTACCAGAATCCATCTCAAGATAAACAACTGATATTGGATTTCTTTCCTTAGCCATGAACAACCATTTTGCTATGTTGTGGTAACTGTCCTCAGGAGTTCCTCTAACCAAAATCTGAGCTGCCTCTTTTGCTCTCCAAGCTTTTGTATTTTATATGAACACCATGATCTAATCTAACTCTCTCAATTATCTGTTTTGGCTTGAGTCCAGCCTTCTTTTCTGCAAAATGACTGCAAATAAAAGAACCAAGCAGTTTTGCAGTGGCTTGCCTATGGTTCGCATTCCTGTACGTTGTATCAAAATTGTGTTCTCCCATATACTTAATCACTACAAAGAAATCAGATGACTTGAGCTTCGTTGCATGCATCTTCCAATTGCAACTAGGATCGACACAACCCAATATCAATCTCGTTCTGTCTGACCACAAAGATCTGAACTCAAACTTGAACTCAAGTGCAAACAGCCGCATCTTCATCATCAACTCTGCTTTGTTTTTGAAATATTTCCCCTCATGTATATAATCAGTCCCTTGAGTGTGATGTGAAAAACCTCTAGGAATACCATCATAAATCACTATTTCAGCAGTTGAACAGGTATCAGTATGTGATTCAGAAACTGTGGCGCCACTTCCACTTGGTTCATGAAACTCCTACATATAAAATGTAACAATTAGGGAATATCTGATAAAGACTTTAGGATGACTTTCCTAACATATAGATATCAGACTTCATTTCACCATATCCTTCTTAATGCACAAAGAAAGATTCTAATATATATGACTCTATTCTTTACAGCAAGCACCTATTACAAAAAACACATATGTATTCTATGATTTGTAAGAAATTGTTTTTTGAGTAAAAAAATAGAGCCAACTTTACCTTGGTTGTTAGATAACGAACTGATGCAACATATATATCACTATTCGAAAACTGAAAACCTTGAATGCATCGGTTGTTCTCGAAAGTAGCTGACAGAGTATTACTTTCTACATTCCCAGAATCAATAGGCAGCTACATAAAAAAACAAAAAAAAAACATCAAATATAAGAAAGACATACTAATGCAGTAAGAAAACTACAGTGTATTTACTTACAGTTACACATAAATGATTAAACTCAGGGTCATCTTGAAACTTCCTGAAAAACGTCTGTACTTGACGATCATTTCGCAAATACATTGGTGGAGAATCTTCTACCATCAAATTCATCCTTGAAGAAAGCCTATAGCTAAGTTTGATATCATTCAATAAACAATCAAGTCCAAAATCTTCAATTACCATCTCAGCTAAAACCTTATATGTGATATTCTCATCTACTTCACTAAGAGATCCTCCTTTTTTAGAATCAATTGCAAAATCCCATACTCCTCTATCGTTTTGTTTCCACTCCCCACAAATAGAGTATAACTCAATCATAGTCACTAATCAAGTTAGAGATCACCTTGCGATTGAGACTAGATCTCAATATGAATCGAGAGGAACCACTACCAAATTCAACTTGCGAATCGAGAGGAACCACTACCAAATTAAGCAGGATCGATCACTAAACTGACATCGGAGCTAGACAAAGTTGACAGATATCGCCGGAAATGATGGGACACAACGACGGAGCTAATCGTTACCGGAAGATCTCGTCGGAAAAGTTGGTGCCATAGTATCTCGTCGAAGAAATAATTGGAGTTTATAAAATCTTAACACAATTTGTGTTTATAAAATGCAAGGGTAAAAGAGTCATTATGTTTATTAATGAATGGTATTGATGGAAAAATAAGGAATGTGTGATATTTGATAAAAAAAACTATTTGAATGGCATTTTAGGGCATTTCTCTTAGCAAAATCTGTCGTTCAAAATAATTCTGTCACAAAAAATTTGTCATGCAAAAATAAATATGTTGTGCAAAAAAATCTGTCTTATATAAACAAATCTGTCATCACTTGAAACAACCCGACCCGTTTTTTTTAATAACAATATATAATTAAGCATCCCATACTACTTAATTAAACATACCAAACCACAATTCATCATTAAACTAGCAACAACCAACAACATGCACAACAGAAATTTATAACATTAATCAACTCAAATACACAACATCAATACAATAACTTTATTAACCCATCTATCCAACAACATAGCATAATTGTAACCATATTTCCAATAACATAACCATCAACACATAAATGAGACCCTAGATCATCTTCCTCCTCATCGCCATGATTCCACGTCACATACCTTCACACCACAAATAACAATTGAGATGCATAAGTATTATCACAAATACTTAGTGAGACAATTCTCCCATCTACTGGGCTATACAATCAAACAACTGAGATTCAAATGTTAATCAACAAAAACAACACAAAAAACCAGGAAAACAAGCGTCAGACAAGTTGGTGTCGACCGACACGGATACCTACTTGGTGTCGACCGACACCCACCTGGTGTCGATCGACACCGACTCTGCAGACACGTTCTGCTTGAAGTTGATCATCGAATCTCCAATTCTAACCACTTCCAGTCCGTCCCAAAACTCTCCCAAAGGCCACATGAGACTAAAGGAAACCTATAGCATCCAACACAAACAAGAAAAACACCACAACAGCACAAAACAAACAAAACACAAGAGATCTCAGGCTTAGATCAACCATGGTCATGCACTCACCTCCTTTGCAGAAAGTTCTGACCCAACAACGACAAATCCAACCCTTAGAAGGCTTCTCCTTTATTCCTAGCACAATATCTTCACTCCACAGCAACAGATCTCTCAATCCAAGCCAAGAACCACCACAATCTCTCAAGAACACTCTCTCTTCTCTCTAACAATCCAAGCCAAGAACCACCACAATCCTTTATTCCTAGCACAAGATCTTCACTCCACATCAACAGATCTCTCAATCCAAGCCAAGAACCACCACCACAGCGACAAAACGACTTCCCAAAATCCTTTAGGTTGACTTCTCACATATATACCTCGGTTTGGAATTTCCCTTAAACAAAACCACACCAATTCAACGATTTAAAACGATTTGGTCGACCCAGAAATAGCTGGTGTCGATCGACACTACCCATGGTGTCGATCGACACCCATCCTAAAAATCCCTAATTTGGTTCACGGATGTTACAATTCTCCCCAACCAACAATGATTCGTCCTTGAATCCCGCAACACCGTCCATCCGCTAAGGACCTCCGTGCAACCATCCCCACGGCCGCACATCCTTTGACTGGACTGAACACCGTACTCGTCCGCAAAACTCATTCAACCACCGTTGCAACGGTTCACACCATCCAACCATCCGGTCTGCCGCAACCGGGACACCCTTGGTCAAAATCATCTTAACCCTACTGGTCAACACAACTCAGACCCCACTGGTAGGCCCAAACCAGACTCTCCAAACCATCACAATTCTGCCCCCCGGCCAGCATAAACCTGACCCTCCTGGTCAACACACAGAAACTCTGAGATTGAACCCCCATCAACCCCGAGTTCCGCATCCGATCACAACAGAAAATCTGAGATTGAACCCTCATCAATCTCTTAAATCTACAATCGATCACACTGCTTATTGCCACGTCCTTGACACTTTTGCCTCCAACTCATCCGCTCTTAGGTCACAACCTTTAAGCCATACCAATCTCACTCTCAGACCCTCCGTCTTTGAGCAGTACCGTCTCACCCTCAGGTCGCCACTCTCGAGATCTCGGTACCAGGAGAACCCCCATCTTCTCTGCCACCCTGAGCACCGCAGTTCCTTGAGCTATCGATATCTAGAGAACCCCCGTCCCCTCAGGAGAACTCCCATCTCCTCATGAGTTGTTCATGACCCCCGCCCTTATAGCAAACAATCATAACGTCTATAAGCATTTCTCCAACCGAGACCACCCCTCCGCGTAGAACATCTCAATGTCCTACCAACACCATATTCTCTCCCAAAATATCACCACTGCCATGGCCACCCCCATACCTCACTCCAAACATCTCAAACACTTTGGTGTTCACACACACCCTTTCCAAAAATAGACATGTTATAACTATTTATAAAACTTTATATTTTTAAAACTTTCTATTTATGGAAACTTTCCATTTATAGAACTCTCAAGCGATTTCCTTTTTCACAAGATCGACAAATTACAAATCCAAAGAACTCCATTTTTATTAAAACCTCAAATGCAATAACGTTTACAACTCAAAACAAAAATTCATAAACGAAAGAAAGAGAACCAAAAGCTAAACTAAACTTCAGGTTGGGCACCCGGTCCTCCTTTCGGCTGCACCACAACCTCCATCATCTGCCTCCACTTAGGATAGAAAGGCCTGATATGCCCCTCATCCCCACAATGATAACACGATCGACGATATAGCTACAGGTCACCTTTCTTGAGACAGTCTGCCAACCTGTGATCCCTGCCTCCACAACTGAAACACCCTCGCCCACCTTGCCGCATACCTGACATGTCTTCTGGCTTCCTCTTCTGTCCCTGCGCCGGCTTGCTGCCTTTGACAGTAAGATCTTCTCGAGCGTCTCCTCTGTCTGAACTATTGGGCTAACCACTACGACCTGCTCCCTCAGGTCTTCCTCGATCTCAGCTGCGGTCTCCACTAGCTCTGCCCTCGTGGCGTAACTCCTTCCTCTGCAATGGACCCTACAGTCCTCACGAAGCGCCCTCATGAACATCCTGATCTGAGCGTCCTCGGACTCCATCGCCCGACCACCATATATTAGAAGCCGATTGAACTCCAAGTCCAGCTCCCACACCGACCGTGTCCCCTGGGATAAATATAGGAACTGCACCTCCAACCGGTATAATGCCTCTCTAGGAAAATACTTGCGGTTGAACTCCTCCACGAAGTCAGCCCAAGACATCTCCCTCTGCACCCTCCTAGCTGCCACTGATCTCCACCACAACTGAGCATAACCGATCAGGTTGTGGACCCCTATGTCCACCCAAAACTCCTGAGGACATCTAAGATAGTGGAAGCTACGTTCCACTCTCGTCCTCCACGCATCAGCAACGGTAGGGTCAGTGTAATGACCCTCACCAAGAGTAGAAATCTCAAAAATAAAAGATCAAGGAAATGGCCCGGAATGGACCCAAGAGAGAAGGGGAAAGAGAATAAAGAAGAAGGACCCAAGGAAGTCCGAGGAAAAATTTCTAAGTTGGGGTATGGCCGAGCCAAGAGAAAGTGACCGGAAGTACGGTCAAGGCCCTAGGAAAATTGTCGAGGCTCGAGGAAGTTACCGAGTGCTCGAGGAAAATTGTCGAGGCTCGAGGAAGTTACCGAGTGCTCGAGAAAAATTGTCGAGGCTCGAGGAAGTTACCGAGTGCTCGAGAAAAATGTCGAGAACTCGAAGAATTTGCCTAAAGGCCCGGGGAATTGTCGAAATGGGTAGACGAAGATACCCGAGACATATTGAGGAGAGTATGGCCGATTAGAGTACCCAAACAATCGAGAGAAATATCGATGATAGTCGGGAGTCATCGATGGCGACCAGGGATGATGGTCGAACGGTACCCGGAAAGTCCGAGACTACCGGAGGGGTTGTCGATGATATTGGACAAAGGATCCAATATTTTTGGAAAATTATCCTTTCCTTAAAATTATTGACCAATGAGAAGTAAGGAAAGTGGGAGGATTATTTTATTTAAGAAGAAGTTAGTGGAAGGATTAAAAAATTAAGGGGATTAAGGAAGATAGTGGGAGATTAACTTAATCCAGCTGATTAAGAGAGATGGAGGAGTCCCATTGGCTAGAAGCTAAGGCTAAACCTTGATTAAGAAGGCATGCACTAATAGAAGGCCTCACATGCACTAATAAGGGAATTTTCATGCACTAATACAAGGAGATTAGTGGGATTAATGGCGAGCTCCCATTGGAGGTGGGAATCACGCAGCCCATGCAAGGATGGTGGGTGACACTTGTTGAAAAATAATGAGGAGAAAGCTTGGAAGTTTTGCCTATAAATATAAGGCAAACCACCTCATTTTGTGTGTTTAGCACAAAAACACTCAAAAATTCCTAAGTTCCTTCGAGAGAAAAAGAAGGAGAGGTCATCGAGAGAGAAAGAGATCATCGACATTGTGTCGAAGTGATCATTGAGAAGGAGGTCGAGAGCGATCGGGAAAAAGGTCGGAAAAGAAGTGTTGGTGCTAAGGGGTTGGTCGCGGATTAAGGTGATCAAGAGATGAGGCTGTCTGATCGGGTGGTGCAATGAAGTCCGGAAATCGTTGACGCGTTAAGGTGAGTCTGTGGTAAGCATGTAGAGTCGCTTTTTGTTGTTGTGGTTAAAGGGTGTTGCATGCATGCGAACATGAGTTGAATTGCACGGTGAATAAGGGAGATTCACATGATGTGCGATTAAAGAGGAAAATGGGTGAATTTTAAAGTGAAACTCTTAAAGGACGGTTTAAGAGTTACATGCATGATCGATCCGTGAGGGATTTGAAAGTATTAAGCTTTGCTTAAAATCAGGTTCATGCATGAGTTAGTAAGTGAGCGGATTGCATGTTGATGCATTAAAAATTTGGTTGAAATTGATCGCATGCATGAGTTGGTTATAAGGGATGTAAGTGGTTAAAGCGACTGAATCTACATGCGTAAAGTGGATTTGGATGGTATAAGCATGAAGGGTGCATGCGTGTAGAATAATCTTAAGAAGCATGATCCGTTTTCTTGCTTTTGTTGATTATTCTATGATTGGTTTTCTTGCATGATATAGAGCGGGGATGCTTGGTATATCATGGCTTGAGTTAATGATGGTATGTGTGATGATAGCCTAGTCTCTTGAATTTGTTTCTTGAGTCTAGCTAGAAGAGTATCGATCTGCTGTTCAAATGTTCTTTTGTGTCACGCGTGAGTTCCCGATGAACACTCTCGCGGGGATACCGTCACGGCTGGCTAGCTACCGGCGTGACTGCTGCATGACGATGTGGCTTTATTGTGTGGGCTCATGTTGGTGACCTGGGTGGTCTCGGCATGGAGCGAGTGTTGGAATGGAACAGAGTATCGAAGGGCCCTAGGTGTAAAGAGTCTAGAATATTCAAGTGTTCCTTGTCTATGTCTGGTCGTCTTTACATGTTGCGTGTTGTTTTGTGATGTCTAAGAGTCTTTGGGTTAGACGTCTTAGTAAATTGGTTGTGGGGAGTACGAGTTTAAGATTCAAGTGATTTTCTTTTGAGTTCCCATAAGATGTTTCCGCCTAAGGTGGCGAGTTGAAACGTTTGAGTTAGGTCGTGAGGATCTAATCTCTTTGCATGGTTGTTGGTTGTGAGCTGAAAGCTTCCGCTATAGCTTTTGTTGCGTTGCTTTGATGTTATTGCTAGCTTTGCGGCTTGCTAGCTTTCTTTGGTTGCCGGGGTAGTCGGCTTGGGAAGAGTAGTATCCTGTTCAGGATAGAAGGGGTACCGGACTCACTGAGTAATCCTAGATTACTCATGACTCTTTGTTTTTGGTTGCAGGATAACCTAAGTGAGTCTAGACCCGGAGCAAACGTTAGGGTACCGGATAGGGTTTTCTTGTGTACCTTGCAAAACCCTATATTTTCTTAAAAATATAAGTGTAAAGTTTTCCGACTATCTATATATATTACTTTGATAATTTATTTTCAAGGATAAAATATTTTATTAAAGTGATATATTCGGTTTTCAGGAAAGTATGGCAAGTTGCAAATGGTACTCGGCCTTGTCCGGGCCAACACAACGCACCAGGCTGCGAGGGTTGAAAAGCCTAAGTAACCTCGGTCGCGGGCGGGATTGTGCTAGGGAGGACCGGTCGGGAAGTCTGCAGCTTCCGTCCCTCGGCCGGATCACCCCGGCGCAGTTCTGCAAGTGGCGTCCCGTGGCTGTCCGATGGCCTTCGTGGTCATAGAACGGTTCGGGGGCATTACAACGGTGGTATCAGAGCGGTGTTTTCGAACCCGCGAGCACTTGTGCATTTCAATGATTTATCGAGTAATGAGTCGCAAGAGCATGAAATTTTATCCGGTCGTTTGCTTGTCTAGTCTAAGTGAAACCTTAGAATGATTTAAGCATCTAACCTTGTTTCTTGTGGGTTTTAGATGTATTCAGGTGATTCAGGTTGCGGAGACGGTTCAGGGAGTGAGGGGCCGAGACATGAGGATTGTGGGCATCACAACGGGTATTTGTCGACGGAATCGGAAAGCAGTCAAGGGCCGAGTGATTCGGGTGACTGTGATGAGGACGGGGTGTTCGATGCGGACGACACCAACTGGTCGACCGAGACCGATCCGTCCGAGTGCTTGGATGAGATGGGAGAGATGGAAGCTGATCGAGATGATCAGACTATTGTGTTGGAAATTGGGGAGCCGAGCCGTCTTCAAGTTCGAATGGACGCGCAAGGCAAGTTTGAAACCCTGCCTGTTGGGGATCATGGAGAGGCGGAGGTGGAGTTAGCCGATAGGCTACAGAAACTACTATTGGATCTTGTGGAGGATCAGGGCGATGATATCAGTCCCGAAAACTATATGAGGGAATATCCGGAATCGATCGATAAAATCTTAAATTTCTTAACGGACGTGTATGTGCCGGAGGAAGGAGATGGTGTTACTAGTGCGGGTGCGATACCCGAGACCGGAAGCCTTAGTGAAGTGCGATCTGTGGAGGATAAGTCCGAGACGGATTCGAGAATCGTACTTACGTTAGACGGGATGTACTCACCGGAGCCAGCAAATGAGAATGATGGGGAAGTCATTGTACCGGAAGCCAAGGGTGAAAAGAATCCGACTGATGGAAATCTTAAGACCCAAAAGCCGATCGAGGAAGTAGAAGTGATCGACCTGGTGTCGAGTGATGAAGAAGGGATTCCAACTTTCATAGTGGAACCGAGAAGAGACCGAGACCGGGAAATTGAGACCCGTACGGAGTTATGGGTGAATGCGAGCACCAGAGCTATGTCGGGCAAGTTGTGCGAGAACGAGGGGAATCGAGCCAAGTTGCACGAGACCGAGGAGAGCCGGATCTCCTAATGCCAAACCAAGTGGTGCCGGACCCAGTGGAATCAAACCAGATTGTGCTAAGGCGCAATAGCCCCATTAGGGCCGTACCGTTACAAATGGTCCTGCCGGGACAAGAAGAAGAGCAAGAAGAGGAACCAATTGACGGAGATTTGGAAATGCTCGCTAAGAAGTACGAGCTGAGAAGGCAGAACCGAGAGCAACTAAGGATGGAAATCGGGGAAAGTAGTTCGAGTTTGAAAAGAACAAGGGAGTACTACCTAGAGTTGCATGCAAAAGGGGAACTGGAGATGCACTCCGTAACGTTTCAACCGAGAGGCAGGCTGCGGGTACGAGCCACTGCCAGGAAGAGGGTTGTTTACCCAAATCAGGTCCACATGAGGAACACGCCCTATTGTGAGTTGTGTGAAGGCATTGGGCATTGGACCAGACATTGTTGGAGGCCGGCGTTGAGACGCATATGTGACCCGTCGAACGAGGATTGTGAATGGTGCGGAGAGCGGGGGCATTTTGCCTATCGCTGCCCAAATCCGGATCGCATGAGATATTGGAGGAGATGTGAGGCGTGTGGAGAGCCGGGACATCCGAACAACCATTGCTGGAGGGCGAGACCTCAGCATTTTCCGGATCCGGAGTTTATGGTGTGTACCGTGTGTGGGGGAAGAGGACATTATGTCCATGAGTGTCCGTACCGAATGGTGCGAGAAAGAATAAGTCCGAACAGTCAAATGGAAGGGACGGGAGAGAACCCGTCAGGCTGAGATGGCTGGAGTGGTGTAAGTCCCACGGAGCAAGTTGGAACTTCGTTGTTTGCTGCCTCTACCTCAACCGTGTCTCCTGCCGAACCGCCACCTGAAGAGTCGGATAGGGAATGGGTGTGCACGTGCGAGGCGTGTACTAGGCTCTGAAACCAGTAGGATGCTGGGGTGTAAGGGAAGTTTTTGGGTGTAAGTGAAAGGGTTGGATGATTTCTTTTTGGTATCTAGACCTAACCATGTTGTTGTTGTCTGGGATCCGAACCCTTAGTATATTCGGCTAGAATGGTGTAGAACTTGTGTAGCTTTTTCAATCGGTTTGTAAAAAGCACCTTATGTTCTCTAGCCGTGGTTATGGTGTTGTGATATATGGAACTCTTATGCTAATCCTTGCTTGTTTATCACATGCTTTGATTGTTGCTTGAGTTTCATAGGTTTGCGTAGTTAATATATTGCATGAGTAATTGCATGATTAACTTGCGCGCGATCAATGCGGATTCACATAAGACACCACTAAGCACGATCAGACAAGCGAAGCTCGAGAAAGAGCAAGAAAGAGTTCGATTAGGCCAGAGCAGCCAGTTTGAATCGACTATTGAGAGATAAAGAAGAGGAATGGTGAGAAAAGTTGCGGTGAACGTAAAGAAAGCTAAGAAGGAAAGAATGATCGACAGTGTCAAAATTAAAAGGCCAAAGTAAATTTGACCAAAGGAAAAGTGCATGGTCCAAGGAGTGGGACAAAGAGGGTGCAAGAAGATGAGATATGAAAGGAGAATGGTCTATAGATATACAAAGGGGGTGCAAGAAAATAATCGGCGACCAAGAAATAGCATTTCTATGCTAAATAGCATTTCTATGCTAAAAGATGAATTATGGGTGAGGTTATTCAACTAAATCTCAAGGTATGGGAGTTGAAGGAGAAGCTCGTGGCGGAGTTTAAAGTAACCAGAGAGGAGGTTACGTGGAGTGCAAAATAAAGTGGGGAGCGAAGCTAAAGAAAAAAAATTGGGGAAGTTGAGATCCCAAGGCGCGCGAAGCTAAAGAAACCGGAAGGGTTTAAATCTAAAGTAGCGCGAAGCTAAAGAAACCGGAAGGGTTTAAATCTAAAATGGCGTGAAGCTAAAGGAATCGGAAGAGTTTAAGTCCAAAGGAGCGCAAAGCTGAAATGATTGGGGAAATTAAAATTCTAAGAAAGTAAAGTTAAAAGAGATGGAGAAGATAGAGAAAAGGTGGTTGTCAAAGAAGCTGAAAGAGCCGGAGGAGCAAGACGATGATTAACAAGTCGGAGAGAATATGAGGTTGTACGAAAGACGTCAAAGTATTGGAGATAATCCAATGACAAGTTGGAAGAGAAAGGAGAAAGGTCAGGAACAAGCTGAAAAAAGAGAAGCATTAAGTTAAGGAGTTAAGTATCGAACAAGCCATAGTACAACGAGGCAGAAGCCTTATTATTTGAAGAACATATGGGTTAAGAAGAGCCAAATGTATGTTGGAGGTGAAGAAGTTTTCCAAGAAGAATCTGAGTGGTTAAGGAAACGGTGGAATTAATCACAAAGAAATGACACTTATGTCAAGGAGTATTGACAGTCGCCCAGAGGGATGGGGAAGGCGTGAGAATTCGGGGACAAATTCTTATAAGGGGGGGAGAATGTAATGACCCTCACCAAGAGTAGAAATCTCAAAAATAAAAGATCAAGGAAATGGCCCGGAATGGACCCAAGAGAGAAGGGGAAAGAGAATAAAGAAGAAGGACCCAAGGAAGTCCGAGGAAAAATTTCTAAGTTGGGGTATGGCCGAGCCAAGAGAAAGTGACCGGAAGTACGGTCAAGGCCCTAGGAAAATTGTCGAGGCTCGAGGAAGTTACCGAGTGCTCGAGAAAAATTGTCGAGGCTCGAGGAAGTTACCGAGTGCTCGAGAAAATTGCGAGAACTCGAAGAATTTGCCCAAAGGCCCGGGGAATTGTCGAGATGGGTAGACGAAGATACCCAAGACATATTGAGGAGAGTATGGCCGATTAGAGTACCCAAACAATCGAGAGAAATATCGATGATAGTCGGGAGTCATCGATGGCGACCAGGGATGATGGTCGAACGGTACCCGGAAAGTCCGAGACTACCGGAGGGTTGTCGATGATATTGGACAAAGGATCCAATATTTTTGGAAAATTATCCTTTCCTTCAAATTATTGACCAATGAGAAGTAAGGAAAGTGGGAGGATTATTTTATTTAAGAAGAAGTTAGTGGAAGGATTAAAAATTAAGGGGATTAAGGAAGATAGTGGGAGATTAACTTAATCCAGCTGATTAAGGAGATGGAGGAGTCCCATTGGCTAGAAGCTAAGGCTAAACCTTGATTAAGAAGGCATGCACTAATAGAAGGCCTCACATGCACTAATAAGGGAATTTTCATGCACTAATACAAGGAGATTAGTGGGATTAATGGCGAGCTCCCATTGGAGGTGGGAATCACGCAGCCCATGCAAGGATGGTGGGTGACACTTGTCGAAAAATAATGAGGAGAAAGCTTGGAAGTTTTGCCTATAAATATAAGGCAAACCACCTCATTTGTGTGTTTAGCACAAAAACACTCAAAAATTCCTAAGTTCCTTCGAGAGAAAAAGAAGGAGAGATCATCGAGAGAGAAAGAGATCATCGACATTGTGTCGAAGTGATCATTGAGAAGGAGGTCGAGAGCGATCGGGAAAAAGGTCAGAAGAGAAGTGTTGGTGCTAAGGGGTTGGTCGCGGATTAAGGTGATCAAGAGAAGAGGCTGTCTGATCGGGTGGTGCAGTGAAGTCCGGAAATCGTTGACGCGTTAAGGTGAGTCTGTGGTAAGCACGTAGAGTCTCTTTTTGTTGTTGTGGTTAAAGGGTGTTGCATGCATGCGAACATGAGTTGAATTGCACGGTGAATAAGGGAGATTCACATGATGTGCGATTAAAGAGGAAAATGGATGAATTTTAAAGTGAAACTCTTAAAGGACGGTTTAAGAGTTACATGCATGATCGATCCGTGAGGGATTTGAAAGTATTAAGCTTTGCTTAAAATCAGGTTCATGCATGAGTTAGTAAGTGAGCGGATTGCATGTTGATGCATTAAAAATTTGGTTGAAATTGATCGCATGCATGAGTTGGTTATAAGGGATGTAAGTGGTTAGAGCGACTGAATCTACATGCGTAAAGTGGATTTGGATGGTATAAGCATGAAGGGTGCATGCGTGTAGAATAATCTTAAGAAGCATGATCCGTTTTCTTGCTTTTTGTTGATTATTCTATGATTGGTTTTCTTGCATGATATAGAGCGGGGATGATTGGTATATCATGGCTTGAGTTAATGATGGTATGTGTGATGATAGCCTAGTCTCTTGAATTTGTTTCTTGAGTCTAGCTAGAAGAGTATCGATCTGCTGTTCCAATGTTCTTTTGTGTCACGCGTGAGTTCCCGATGAACACTCTCGCGGGGATACCGTCACGGCTGGCTAGCTACCGGCGTGACTGCTGCATGACGATGTGGCTTGATTGTGTGGGCTCATGTTGGTGACCTGGGTGGTCTCGGCATGGAGCGAGTGTTGGAATGGAACAGAGTATCGAAAGGGCCCTAGGTGTAAAGAGTCTAGAATATTCAAGTGTTCCTTGTCTATGTCTGGTCGTCTTTACATGTTGCGTGTTGTTTTGGGATGTCTAAGAGTCTTTGGGTTAGACGTCTTAGTAAATTGGTTGTGGGGGAGTACGAGTTTAAGATTCAAGTGATTTTCTTTTGAGTTCCCATAAGATGTTTCCGCCTAAGGTGGCGAGTTGAAACGTTTGAGTTAGGTCGTGAGGATCTAATCTCTTTTGCATGGTTGTTGGTTGTGAGCTGAAAGCTTCCGCTATAGCTTTTGTTGCGTTGCTTTGATGTTATTGCTAGCTTTGCGGCTTGCTAGCTTTCTTTGGTTGCTGGGGTAGTCGGCTTGGGAAGAGTAGTATCCTGTTCAGGATAGAAGGGGTACCCGGACTCACTGAGTAATCCTAGATTACTCATGACTCTTTGTTTTTGGTTGCAGGATAACCTAAGTGAGTCTAGACCCGGAGCAAACGTTAGGGTACCGGATAGGGTTTTCTTGTGTACCTTGCAAAACCCTATATTTTCTTAAAAATATAAGTGTAAAGTTTTCCGACTATCTATATATATTACTTTGATAATTTATTTTCAAGGATAAAATATTTTATTAAAGTGATATATTCGGTTTTCAGGAAAGTATGGCAAGTTGCAAATGGTACTCGGCCTTGTCCGGGCCAACACAACGCACCAGGCTGCGAGGGTTGAAAAGCCTAAGTAACCTCGGTCGCGGGCGGGATTGTGCTAGGGAGGACCGGTCGGGAAGTCTGCAGCTTCCGTCCCTCGGCCGGATCACCCCGGCGCAGTTCTGCAAGTGGCGTCCCGTGGCTGTCCGATGGCCTTCGTGGTCATAGAACGGTTTGGGGGCGTTACAGTCAGTACCACATGAAAACCGCTCTGTACCGATGTTACCCATCTCCCTCAGCATACTGACAAAACGAGAATGAGCTCCCACATCCGCAGCCACTGGCTGCTGCACCTCCACGGCCACTGGCGGTACTACCTGAGCCAGTGCCACTGCCGGCAACCGCTCCAGCACTCGCGCTAACAAATCCGTAAGATCAACTCCTCCTGCTGGGACTCCTACACTCGGAACCCTAGCATCTCCGGCCACTCGGACACCGACACCAACAACACCGACCCCTTCGGCGCCTACGGTCCTATAAGCACCACCACCGGCCACACTCGTGGATCCTTCCTTGGAGCCCTGCGACTCGCCAACGCCCTCAACTATCACACTCTGGTCCACGATATCACTAACCGCTGAGCCTCTGCCCCTACCACGGCCACGACCATGTCCGCGTCCACGATCAGCAACAGCATCACCTCTAACCATCTGAACTATCCAGAACAGAAGGCTAAGCACACAATTCAAAACCACACACAAAGGATCAATCGGTGACAGCTTGTCCTGTGGGAAGGTTGTTAAAGGGTGGGGACCAGGGTTCGAGGAACGCCTGGTGCACCAAAAACCTACTGTGGATTTGGATGAATAGTTCCATTTGCCCAGTGAGGGGTTAGGATCAATGCCCTGCAGGGCCAGCTTGGGGTCCGTTGGGGCGGCTAGCGGGTAGGTTAGTGGGGTCCACGGGACAGGTTGTCACATCAGTAATGTGCACGAACGACTTACTCGGACCAGCATCCGAGGTGTTGATCGAGGGTGGGATCGCGTAGCTCATCGGGTAGGGCATCAGGTAGTAGGAAGGAAATGGCGGAAGAGGCCCAGAATGATCACCGGTGTATCCACTCGCAGGGTGCATCGTGTATGGCATCGTGAATGGCATCTAGTACGGTGGAGGAAAAAGTCCAGCATAATCACCTGATTGGGTGCTCGATGGGTGCATCGGATAGTGCACCGTGTACCCCATCAGATTGGGTGTCGGGTAGGCGTCAGAATGGCTCTTCCTCGATTCTTCTGGTCGGGTAATGTCCTCCTCAGCTTGGGGCTCGTATGATGATGCTCTTTGAGGTTCATGAGGTGGCAGTCCTCGAGTTCCTCGTAGTGGTCCGCTTCTCCCCATCCATGTAGGTGCTTGTGCCGAGGTAGGAGCTGAGGCACAGCTTGCCTTGTCTTGCAACTCCATGTTCTGACCTCCCATTACCTTCACTGAACCGGCAAGATCCTTCACCTTCTTCACCAAGAACTTGTTCATCTTTTTCAACCACCCGATCCTTTTGTGAGCTTCTCTCACTCCAACCGGTTGCTTTTGAGCGCATGTATACTCCTCAAAATCAAACTCCTCCGAGCTATCTCCTTGTGTCTGCCCGGTTTCTTCTCTCTTCTCAGCCTTGGACTCCTCCTCCGGGTTGTACAACTCTTCCAACGGCGGTGCAAAGTCAATGTTGTGCCCTAACCGAACCTTGGTGCATACGACATTGGATAGAACCATTTGAGCAGCTCCTGCGGTTGGATGGACAAACTTGAACAATTTCATGTCATTAGGCCTCTCATGGGCCAAAAATCTCGCCAGCAAGAGGTAGTCCGTATCCAGCCACCTTGGTTCGTGGACAATTCTCTTTAAGGGCACATCGCATGCCACTAAGATTGGTGTGACTAGTCCCCCAATAGAGATCTCTCCGCCTCCTTCTCTCCTTTTCACAGCCCAAGATTTCAAGTACAGGAATTGATCGAGTAGCACGAACAACATACTAGTATCAGCTATGTCTCCTACTAGCGGTGTTCCATCCATAGCACTATCCAAAACTCCACACAATGCAACATCCAACAGCTGAAGCTCATGGTCGTTCACATTCCCTGTCTCTTTTCTAGCAAAAAGAGTGCATGCGAGGGACTTGTGAATATACCTCAAAACAGGGCTCCTTATTTGAGCAGATTTGGAGCTCGTGGACTTGTAGGGGTGCTTGTCTCCTATTGTCAGCCATAGGGACCTCATCTCTTCCTTGCTGACCTCCATACCTTCCCCACTACCAGCTTTGAAGCCATACAGCGTCTCCATCTCTTTGAAAGTCAGCCGGTATTCCGTGTTCCGAATGGAGAAGGTGATGAACCCGATCCCCCCATCGGGTAGTAGGGTCGGGTGATCCTCGAAATAGTGCAGCTTCAGGGTTGAAAGGAATTGGACCGTCTCCTCCTCATAAGCTTCTAGATGGGATCACATCATATTGCCCATGTGGCATATATCAAACAGAAATTCAACATCTCTAGCGATGCCCAATTGCTTCATGGTCTCACGGTGAGGGTATCGGGTACCAACAAAGCTCATCTTCCGGAAGACTTTGAACAATCTCGCCGGAGTGTCGACTTCTTTTTGCTTTAGCCTCCGCGAGGCTTGGCGGATTCTCTCTCTATGCTTCTCTTCTCTTTCCTCCTCCTCAGCGTGTTGATCTTCAACCACTGCTCTCTCGAACCACCTTCTCAGCCTTCTCCGAAGCTGGTCTCTTCCCCCTTGCAATTGCGGCCCTACTCCTTGATCGAGAGGTTTGGATCTCACCTTGTTCTTCTCCTCCAGCATCAGAATCGACCTCCATAGGGTCGGTAAGTGTCTTTTCGGACGTAGACAGGTCCCTACGTCGAGGAGAACGGCGGACAGCACTCGCCATTGGACTCGGTGAGCGAACTCGGGGGCTTACTCGATCGGTTACTGAAACATCAGGTCGGGTGGTGGATCGAGTTGTGCATCGGGTTGGGGAGGCTAAACGTCCACCCAACGGTCGGGAATGTGGAACGTTTCCTCTTCCTTGGGGTTGTTGAACTTTGGCGGCGTCTCCTCCGGTTGTAGCAGCGGCGTAGGTGGATATTCTCCCCTTCCTTTGGTAGGTTCTAGCGGTTGGCTCCATATCAATTCCTTGAGAAGGAAAAAGGAAAGCTGGTTTTTGGGATTAATAGGGTTAGTCTCCGAAGAAAATCGAGTAAGACTTGAGGTTGATAGAAAATATAAACTATGAAACACAAAAACTTTAGGGTTGAGAGAAACTTATCGGTGATGCTTGGGGAGAGAAGTCGAGACCCTTAAATAGGCTAGGGTTTGGTTGGTGGGCTTAGCCGAGAGTGGGCTTGGCTTGTGGAATTCGGACTCCACTCGCTACCCGAGCAGAGACACGATCAAGCGCGTCGAGTACGGTGTCGGGTTGACCCTCGGGTTTACCAATTTCCTCTTCCCAATTTTCCATTTTTTTTTAATTAAAATTGCAAAAATAGACAAAAATTTAATTAAAAGTAAATTATGTAAATAGACAAAAATTTAAAGATACCTTTGGGACTTCCTCCCAAGTGAGCTTGTTTAGAGTCACTAAGCTTGACTCTTCATGCTCCTTAAGCATGGGATCCATGTGGAAGAGGTTCTGGAATCCTCTCCACTGCAGTAGGCTGGTCCAGAAGATCTACCAGATTTTGTCCAGGTTCCATGGCAAATGTGGTGTTGACCTCTTCAAGATGTAGCATTTTTCTTTGTTTGGTCCTAGTGGAAAAAGCTTGACCATCTATGGTTAGCCTCTTAACCCATTTCTTCACATCAAACTCCATCTTGAAGTGCTCACCATGTTTTATCCTGATCTTGCCTAGTTTCACTTCGATCACCGCACCAACTGTTGCCAAAAATGGTCTTCCTAGAATCAGTGGATCATCCGGTTCCTTATCCATATCCAGGATCATGAAGTCGGTAGACACTTCCAGTCTCCCAATCCTTAGAGGCAGATTTTCTAAAATGCCAATCGGATGTCTTACTGTTCTATCAGCTAGAACCAGATACTGCTTACTTGGTTTGAAGTCGGTGAATCCCAGCTTGTTAGCAACTGAAAGCGGCATAACGCTGACCGAAGCTCCAAGATCACACAAACAGCTCTTGAAAATACGAAATCCTATTGAACACGGCAATGTGAAAGAGCCAGGATCTTCAAGTTTTTCCTCAATTCTTACCTTAGGATCCAAACAAATTCCACTTCTCAGAATTTCAAATCCGATCTCCTTGACAGCCTTCTTAACCTCATCCTCCAATCTAGCTGCTTCCTTTGCAGCTTCCTGCTGAAGCTCATGTGGGGGCAAAAGCTTAGGTGGTGGAGCTTTGCGCTTAGCCATTCGCTCTGCAAGCACCTCCAACTGGATGTCAAGTGCAGTATTGAACCTTTCCTCCAACTCCCCTCCTACCAGTGCAGGTGATTGAGTCTGATCTCCTTTCTCAACATCTACTCGATGCATCATCCGATCAACACCATCGTGTAGGTCATCGGGTTCCACTTCGGGTTGTTCTTCAGTTTGTGATTCTCGAACCAGTTCTCGATCATCAACTCGATCAGTCTCTTCGGGTGAAGGCTCGGGTTCATACTCGGATATATAGTATTTGGCCTCATTCTTCATTGAGTCATCCACATCCTCCCCATCTTGATCATCACTGTCCCACGTGAGGTAGTCCTCATAATCATCATCCAGGAAAATGGCTTGAGTAGTCGCATAATCCTTGGGGTTTTGAACAGCTTTACCCGGCAGTTGATTGATCTTTGGTGCGGGTTGGTTGTTGTGGTGGCCTTCCAGGTATCGAACCTTTGTGTTGAGTGATTCATACTTGGCATTGAGGTCATTGTATCCTGAGTCGATCTTGTTGCTCATTTCCGCGAACCGTTTCGTGATGTCCATAGAAGCTGTAGCCTGTTGCTGAATCATTTGCTGACAAAGACCTCGTAACTCGGCCTCTTGTGATTGGTTTGGTGGACCTTGGTGTTGTTGGAAACCAGGTGGTTGGTTGTAGGTCCCTTGGTAGTGTTGCTTAGGTGCATAGCCTTGGTTGTACTGGACAAAAGGCTTATGTTGGGTCTGGTTCCCTTGAACTGCAGATGGGTAGGTTTGGTCTTGAGGATTCGCAACATTCGGGTTCCGATAAGACGGATTCGGATTCGGCTTGAAGTTGTTGTACCCTCTGTTGTAACCTCCTTGGTTGTTGATGTAGTTAACATCCTCTAGCTGCATAGTCTCCCCATCTTGTTGTTGAAACTACTCTTCCTCTGATATAGCATGGACATGCTTCTGCTGGTTGAGGAGTTGATTGAGCTTGTCATTGATGGCTTTCATGTCCCTCTTGTACTTGGCATCTTCCTCTCCTGTAGATCGCACAGAGCGATCATATTCCTCATTGTAGTTGCCATCAGAATGAGCCTAGTTCTCAACTAGGTCCCAACCTTCATCAACATCCTTGTTGAGGAACTTACCATTGCTTGCAGTGTCCAGAAACATCCGTATCTTGGGTACCACTCCTCGGTAGAGTGTGCTCAGCAATGAAGCATTACTGAATCCGTCATGTGGACATCGAGTTGTGTACCCCTTGAAATGTTCCCAAGCATCATTGAACGTTTTGTTGTTCTTCTGTACAAAGCTAGAAATTTCATTTCGCAGCCTTGCGGTTTTGGAGTTTGAGAAGAATTTGGCCAGGAATGCCTTCTTGCACGCTTCCCAAGTGGTGATGGACTCCTTAGGGAGCGATTTGTCCCAGATGTGTGCTTTATCTCCCAAAGAGAATGGGAAAAGCCTGAGCTTGAAACCATCTTCATTGACTCCATTTATCTTAGTTAGGCTACAGAGCCTATCAAATTCATCCAGATGATCCAATGGATCCTCCATTGGCAGTCCATGAAACTGGTTGCTCTGTATCATCTGGATGAGACTACTCTTGATCTCAAAATTGTTGTTCTGCACAGCTGGTGGCACAATGCCATTCCTCTGAGTGTGAGTAGTTGGAGCATCTCCTGCTCCTATGTTGGTCCTTGCTTGAGGAGCTGGTGGACCGTTTTGATTATTCATCGTCTCCTTAATGGTTGCTAGTTCCGGTTGAACTTGTTGTTGTCTGAGTAGCCGAGGTCTGTCGATGTTGTCGATGAAAGGACTCAGGTTCTGACTACCTCTGAATCGTGTTTGCATGCACAGGCAAGTATCCGAGTGTGTACACAAGGATCAACTCAATCCGGGTGATCGAGTGACGGGTCGGGTGGGTGCTCGGGTTGTACCTGAGATTCAAAACAAACAAAGGCGAAAGCAAACAAGTTAGTATCCGAAACAAAATAAACAAACAAACTTGATCTAGCAAGTCATGAAATCCTAAACGTAGCAAAATTAAACAACCAAATGGCAACGGCGCCAAATTGATAGACTAGTTTTCACCAAGGGTATCAATTCCCTATGCAGTTGTAGTACAAAGGGTTATCAATCCAAATGGTTGTTATGCTAGCAGATAGGATGCAATCAGAATCAAGCAAGTCAAGCCAAGCAATAGGGGGGTTTGGTTCTAACAGTCCTAATATAAACAAAGTAAAAGAATATAAATAAGTAAACCACACGACCTAAGCACTCGATGCAAGCAATCTAGTACAGGGTCGAGTGGGGTGATCGAGTATGCAAGTGAACTATGAACAGCTCGAGGTATTACTCGATGCAGGTTATCGTATACCTGATCGGGTAAGTGGTCGAGTAAGTAAGGAAAATGCACGAAATGAAATACGAAAGTTCCTAAGGATGGGGGTAATCGAATCCTAAGTGTTCTAGACCAATTCGGATGCCTTACATGCCTCAAGCAATTATTTCCTAGACAATGAACCTCTAAAACCTTGTCACCACACTGTCTCACTAGTAACAATCAACCTTGAATATACTACCACACTGTCGCACTAGCAATATGAACAAGCAGGCATTAAGAACAATTCATTTTTGTCAGTATACTTAGACTTATCTGATTTTGTCACTCAAAGTTAAGTATACCTCTAGCATTGACCTTATCAAGCATTTTATATACTCCTTTCGGCCTGTAGCATTATAAATACCCTAGATCTAATCTCAACCTGTCGGTCTGTTGATCGCATTAAGAACATCAACCTAGAAGGAAATTTATATATCATAACAATCAACAAAAGCGTCCTAACCGATCAAGAACACCTAATCATCTATCCCATCCCTAGAATATTTGCTACACTACTCGGACATAGAAACGAATGATAAAGCCATAGAAATAAACGAAAATGACATTATTAAAATGATAGAGTAAAGTAGAAAAGAGTAGGGATAAAAGATCTATGAAAAACTACAAAATAAAAGTACAAAAACAAGAAAAATATGTTGAGTCGCTCAGTTCTCTCACAAAAGGTCTCGCTCTCTGGTTTGAGGGTCTACGGCGTGCTCGTTTGGGAGCTAGGGAAAGAAGGGGTTTATATATGGAAACCCATTTGACCTAGCTTTCCAGACCTGCCCGATGATCTACTCGATGGGGTAAACGAGGCTTGAGTCGGGTAACTCCTCGGGTGGATCTTTGGGTTGCTCTTCGCGCTCTTGGATCCTCTTTGATCGTGTTGGGGTTCGGACTTGTTCTTGTAGCTTGATGGCTCCTTCGGGTACATGCTCGAGTTGTCCTTGTTTTTCCCCATTTTTGGCTCTTTAGCACCTGTTTTCATCCAATATATGCAAATGCAGAAATGCAACACCCTAAATGCTCTAAAACTTGATTCCTACAGTAAATGGTCTAAAAATGCTAAGTTAGAGGTATGAACAATACAAAATATGGACAAAAAAGGATGCTAAAAACATGTAAATTAGAGTGTTATCAGTACTCGAGTATGCAAATGAGATATGAACAACTCGAGGTATTACTCGATGCAGGTTATCGTGTACCTGATCGGGTAAGTGATCGATTGATGAAGGAAAATGCAAGCAATAAAAATACGAAAGCTTCTAAGGATGGGGTAATCGAATCCTAAGCATTCTTGACCAATACAGATGCCTTACATGCCTCAAACAAATATTTCCTAGACAATGCATCTCTAAATCTTGTTACCACACTCTCGCACTAGAAACAATCAACCTTGAATCACTTCCCTACCCAACTCTCGTTGGAGAAGCATGACCAAGCAGGCATTAAAATACGATTCATTATTGTCAGTAAACCCCTTACTCATCTAATCTCTTAGGCTAAGTGAGTAAACCTCTAGAATTGGTTGATTCAAGCATCTCATCTACACCTCCCTGTGGTAAAACACCTTAGATCTAATCTCAACCTCTCGGTCTGTTGACATCATTAAGAACACTAACCTGGAAGGAAATCTATCAATCACATACAATCAAACTAAGGCATCCTAACCAATCAAGAACACAAAATCATCTATCTCATCCTTAGAAACTTTACTACACTACTCGGACATAATAACAAGAAACAAAACAACAAATAAGAATAAAAATTGCATTATAGTAAACAGTAGAGTAGAGTAGAAAGAATACATGATAGAAATCTAAAGAAATGATAAAAAGTTATGAATTAAAATGTAAAAACAAAAGGAAAAGTGTTTGAGTCGCTCAATTCACTCACAAAAGCTCTCGCTCTCTGGTTTGAGGGTCTGCGGTGTGCTTATCCTTTGACCTAGTTTCCCAGACCTGCCCGATGGTCTAGTCGATGGGGTACACGAGGGTGAAGTCGGGTTACTTCTCGGGTAGATCTTCCGGTGTTCTTCTTGCTCTTGGATCCTCCTCGATCGTGTTGGGGTTCAGACTTGTTCTTTTAGCTCGATGGATCCTTTTGGTACATGCTCGGGTTTGTCCTTGTTTTCCCCCATTTAGGCTCTTTAGCACCTATTTTCATCCAAAACATGCAAATGCAAAAATGCAACACCCTAAATGGCCTAAAAGTGAATTCCTACAGTTAATGACCTGAAAATGCTAAGTTAGAGGTATGAATAATGCAAAATATGGACAAAAAAGGATGCTAAAAAAAATGTAAATTAGAGAGTTATCAATCATCCTCCTCCTCATCGCCATGATTCCACGTCACATACGTGCACACCACAAACAACAATTGAGATGCGTAAGTATTATCACAAATACTTAGTGAGGCAATCTTGCCATCTACTAGGCTATACACACAAGCAACTGAGATTCAAATGTTAAGAAACACAAACAACACAACAAACCAGGAAAACAAGCATCAGACAAGTTGGTGTCGACCGACACCCACCTGGTGTCGATCGACACCGAATCCACAGACACATTCTGCTCGAAGCCGATCATCGAATTTCCGATTCTAACCACCACCAATCCGTCCCAAAACTCTCCCAAAGGCCCCAAGAGACTAAAGGAAACCTATAGCATCCAACACAAACAAGGAAAACACCGCAACAACACAAAACAGGCAAAACACAAGATATCCTAGGCTTAGATCAGCCATGGTCATGTACTCACCTCCTTTGCAGAAAGTTCTGACCCAACAACGATGAATCCAACTATTACAAGGCTTCTCCTTTGTTCCTAGCACAAGATCTTCACTCCACATCAACAGATCTCTCAATCCAAACCAAGAACCACCACAATCTCTCAAGAACACTCTCTCTTCTCTCTTTTCTCTCTAACGGAGACAAAACAACTTCCCCAAAATACTTTAGGTCGACATCTCACATATATATCCCGGTTTGGAATTCCCCTTAAACCAAACCACACAAATTCGACGATTTAAAATGATCTGGTCGAACCAGAAATAGCTGGTGTCGATCAACACCCATCCCCAAAATCCCCAATTTGGTTCACGGATGTTACACCATTAATCTGACAGAATTTTGAAAATATTTGATTTTTTTTTTATTTTTTAAATGCTGGGAGGGTAAATTTTATTTTCATTTGCAATACTGGAAGAGTTTATGCATCCAGCGGATATTCAGGATATTCTGATTTTGCCGCCAAGTAATCTTATAGACCGGATCGTCTGGTCTGGCATTATACCAAATCAAGAAAATACTCTGCCAAGTCGGGCTATTGGTTAGCACTAGAGTTAATTGATGAATTTGAGGTTGGGCCGACCTTTACGGCTCTCAAAGCCCAAGCTTGGAAGCTTAAGGTTCCACTGAAAATTCGACAATTTTTCTGGAAAATTGCTTCAGGAGCTTTACCCGTGATGGGTTAGCTCATTGGGGTGTACGGTGTGATACCCAGTGTAAAAGATGTGATGTAGTGATTGAGATAATTAATCATGCACGTTTTGAGTGTTCACGTTCGCACATGGTTTGGGACTTGTCTCCGGTCTCGACGATCACATCTGGTTTCCCTTATGATTCAGTGTATTCAAACATAGATTTTATTTTTGAGGGGGTTCATCTGCATCGGATGCTTCAGATATACAACACGTGCAACCTTGGATTTTATGGGTGCTTTGGAAGGACCAGAATAAAAAAGTTGTTGAGGGTACGGGAGGGTAGCGTGTAAATATTATTAATCACGCTTTTTGTGATAAGATTCTATGGGAAGAGGCGCAATACTCTTCAGCAGAGTCTTCGGATCTTTTGGCCCCCTTGGATCCCCGTGTTATATTGATGGTTCTTTGAAAATTTCGGATGCTTTAGTGGGTCTAGGTAGGTGGTGTGGTAATAGCAAGGATAAGACGGTGTTGTTAGGAGCAAGGAGCGTTCTACGTTGTCCTTCCCCACTTCACTCAGAGCTTCAAGGTTTAATTTGGGCTATGGAGTCTATTCTTGTTGGAGGAGCTGATTGTCAATGTTTTGAGATGTATTGTGCAGAGTTAGTCGCGATGGTGCAGACCCCTGAAGAGTGGCCGACATTTTCCAATCAATTTGATGACTTCATTTTGCTAAAATATTACTATCCATCCTTCGCCCAGACTAAGATCTCGCGTGCGTCAAATTTGAGGGTTGCTCGGTCTTCAAGTACTTTAGCTTTGGAAATTATTTTTTGTCAATTTTTTCTCACCGGTTTGGGAACCCATTCTAGGAGTTCTTTTCTAATTTATTGTGTGGTTGACCAAAAAAAATTAATAATATTGAGACCATATATTTTAGTAATTTATAATCATATTAATTTACATATGTATCTACACGTTAAATATTTAGTAATTAAAAATAGACTTGTCTAGTAAATATTTATACACTGTAAATCGTTTTCTTTATAAATGAAAATTTTAAGTTCACCAAAAAATTAAAACAAACTGCGTAGTAAATGGCATGATGTGTTATTGATGATTATTTTTATTACTCATAATGGTAAAACATAGAAAAATATATATTGTTTTTCTTTTTTAAAGATCAACCAATCTGAGGAGTTATTAAAACATTTCCATTGGTATCTATACCCACAAAGACTCTGTTGCAGCAAAAGTTGTCAATACGCCCGTCTCTTGCTCGAAGGACAAGCGCCAGACCAACATGGAGGATAGGGAGCCATCTCTTCTTATTTTTAATTTGTCACCGAATACACAACTTGATTTACTCTCTAATGATGTTCACGTTATATATATATATATATATATATATCCAATTTTTATGTTTTTAGATATGCAAACAAATAAATGTAGTCTGCATCCGATCAAGAATGAATAATTTTTTTAATTTCCTTCAGTTTTGAATTTTTGAATCCAAACTACAAGCTTATTTGTTTACATATAAAACCATATACCAAAAAGATCGTTGAGTCATTACAGAAAAGTATTTAAGAAAAAGAAAGAAATCAACTATTTCTTATTTGACCACGTAACATAACAATCTACCTTTATGATTTGTCAAAATTAATTTTTGACTATATTATTGGCAAATATTATACCATAATTTCTGTAACTCTTTTACCCATATTATTAATTTGTCATCATATTGGTTATTTTTGTAATTTAAAAAAAACGTTTATAGATTTTTGGTTAAATTCAAATAAATCTTTTTTTTTTTTTTTTTTTGATAACAGCATACAAAATTGATTCAAACAAGCCAATTAGAAGGTAAATTGTTTACATAGGTAACTAGATGCGGAACTGTACGAACACGTCGCGCGAGGGTATCCGCTTTACCATTATGAGATTGCGGGACATAGACTAGGGAGAAAGAAGCAAACTCTTCTCTATCAGCCTGTATGTCCCCCAAATAGAGTGTAAAAGCTGGCCACTCGGAGGGCGAAGACACCATCTTCACTAAGTCGGAGCAGTCGGTGAGGAAGACGACAGATTGATTATCCGCTCCAATCATACATCGCATAGCCCAAATAAGGGCCTCAATCTCTGTATGAAGAGGAGAAAGACTACGGCGAATATTGGCAGCACCCATAGTGGGTGTATCACCTCAAGGCGACGTGCAAAACCATCCTCGTCCCGCAAATACATCTGTTGCTTTCCAAGAGCCATCCACATAACAAGTATAACTTGAAGAAAAGTTCAGACCTCCAAAACCCCCCCTTGCACAGGGAGCAGTCACCCGAGTAGGTTCCGGTACTGAGACCACCTCATGTATCTGAGCCAGAGCCCACGCTTTTGCCTCATCCTCTGCTAACCGCAGAATGGCTAGAGGATTGGAGTCCAGGTTACTAAAGAGTTTGTCATTCCTGGCCTTCCAGATATACCACAAAATCCATGGAAAAAATTCCTGACTTTGAATATTGGAAAACCGCCAGAAAAGGTAGTCCATATTTGTGAAAATTGATGCCGAAGGGAAAACACCTGGAGACGTCGGGAAGAGCGAGAGGGCCCAAACCTGACAGGCTGGGGGACATTCAAATAAATCTTCACTAACCTAAAACAAATCTGTTACGATAAATTTTTAATGCAAAATATAAATATGAAATAACTGTAAAAATAAATTTGTCAGATATTATATCAAGCTTGCCATATATTATGAAAGTTCATGGTGACTTTATAAATATGTATATCGTGAAAAATAAATCTGCCACTAACTATAAATTTGTCGTAACTATCGTTAACAAAATATGTCGTCCAAAATAATTGTGTCACAACAAATTTGTCATGAAAAAATAAATATGTTGTGTAAAAAAATCTGTCTTTACCTTCTGAATTGTTATTTGTAAACTCTTATCCTCCTGTTTGGGCAACCAATCGTGGAGTTCACTTTTAATTTAATTATTAATGTTTGGTTGAAAAAAAAAAAAAAAAAAAATCTGTCTTAGACAAACAAATCTGTCACCATTAAACTGACAGACTTTTGAAATTTTTTTTTAAAAAATGCTGGGAGGGTAAATTTGATTTTCATTTGCCTATACTGGAAGAGTTTATGGATCCGGTGGATATTCAGAATATTATGAGTTTGGCGCCAAGTAAATCTTATAGACCGGATCATCTGGTCTGGCATTATACGAAATCCGGATAATACTCTGTCAAGTCGGGCTATCAGTTAGCACTAGAGTTAATTAATAAATTAGAGGTTGGGCCGACCTGTACGGCTCTCAAAGCCCAAGCTTGGAAGCTTAAGGTTCCACTGAAAGCTCAACACTTTTCTGGAAAATTGCTTCAAGAGCTTTACCCTTGATGGACTGGTTAGCTCATCGGGGTTTACGGTGTGATACCAAGTTTAAAATATGTGATGTAGGGATTGAGATAATTAATCATGCACTTTTTGATTGTTCACGCTCGCACATGATTTGGGATTTGTCTCCGGTCTCGGCGATCACAGATGGTTTCCCTTATGATTAAGTGTATTCAAACTTAGATTTTATTTTCCAGGGGGTTCATCTCCATCGGATGCTTCAGATATACAACACTTGCTACCTTAGATTTTATGGGTGCTTTGGAAGCACTGGAATAAAAAAGTTTTTGAGGGTACGAGAGCGTAGCCTGTAGATATTATTAATCACGCTCTTTGTGAAAAGATTCTATGGGAAGAGGCGCAGTCCTATTCAGCAGAGTCTTTGGATCTTTTCGCTCCCTTGGAACCCCGTGATCTTTACCCACATTGTGAGATTGACGATTCTTCGAAAATTTTGGATGCTTTAGTGGGTCTAGGCTGGTGGTATGGTAATAGCAAGGATAAGACGGTGTTGTTAGGAGCAAGGACCGTTCGACGTTGTCCTTCCCCACTTCACTTAGAGCTTCAAGGTTTAATTTGGGCTATGGAGTCTATTCTTGTTGGAGGAGCTGATTGTCAATGTTTTGAGATGAATTGTGCAGAGTTAGTCGCGGTGGTGCAGACCCCTAATGGGTAGCCGGCGTTTTCCAATCAATTTGATGATTTCATCTTGCTCAAATATTACTATCCATCCTTCACCCCAACCAAGATCTCGCGTGCGTCAAATTTGAGGGTTGCTCGGTCTTCAAAAACTTTAGCTTTGAAAATTATTTTTTGTAAATTTTTTCCCTCCGGTATGGAAACTCAATCTAGGAGTTCTTTTCTAATTTATTGTGTGGTTGACCAAAAAAAAATTAATAATATTGAGACCATATATTTTAGTAATTTATAATCATATTAATTTACATATGTATCTACACGTTAAATATTTAGTAATTAAAAATAGACTTGTCTAGTAAATATTTATGCACTGTAAATCGTTTTCTTTATAAATGAAAATTTTAAGTTCACCAAAAATTAAAACAAATTGCATAGTAAATGGCGTGATGTGTTATTGATGATTATTTTTATTACTCATAATGGTAAAACATAGAAAAATATATATTGTTCTTTTTTAAAAGATCAACCAATCTGAGGAGTTATGAAAACATTTCCATTGGTATCTATACCCACAAAGACTCTGTTGCAGCAAAAATTGTCAATACGCCCGTCTCTTGCTCGAAGGACAATCGCTAACACATTTGGATTTTCACTTTCAATCGTCATTTTTGCAATTTCCCCACTTTTTCCAACTAGTTCTGGCCACCTACACTTCTTTCCTGGAAAATTCTTTATTTAGAAATAGTAATAACATGTTATTGTTAAAAAACAAAATGAAATGAAAATGAGAATGGAAATAATACCACGAGCACAACACTCTGGATCTTCGCAAGCGCCAGACCAACATGGAGGATAGGGAGCCATCTCTTCTTATTTTTAATTTGTCAACTAATACACAGCTTGATTTACTCTCTAATGATGTTCACGTTATATATAAATACTAGAATACGACCCGTGCTAGAGCACGGGTTGAAATTCCTTCATTTAGTTTATTTTGGTAATTTTTATTTAAAATATCGTATATATAATTATTTTATTTGTTTTAAAAGGTTTTTTGTTGGATGGAAATACTATGACATGAAATCATATGTTGAATATGACTTATGAAAATAACATCTATTCCGTAAGTTATATTCTAGTATATCGAGATTTTGGCCTCTGGTAGAAAGCGGATTAAGTTGTGAGATAAAACAAAAATTGTTTGTTAATTTAATTTGATTTGTTTAGTGTTTAAAATTATATATTGTATTTTGATTGTTAATTCTATGACATAATCTATAGTATAGCGCATATTAATTTTAGGACCAAATATGTAACGTATATTTGTCAAGATCATCGTGACCGAGAAAACCTACCAAAAAACATTATTCCAAACTTAAATTTAATCTGAGAAATCATATTTTTGAAATGTTAACCCGTGCTCTAGCAAGAAATCATATTTCTTGAATTTTTTTCCATATTATTTACCCATGCTATAACAAATCAAATTAGAATGTTTATAATTTTTAACTTTTTGATCTATCATATATTTATGATATTCTTAAAAATATCAAATTAAACAATTTTTAAAGATTCTAAATTAAATTATTTTAAAAGTTTATTATTGTATATAAAACTCTACAATTCAACAAAAGAAATATATGAAATGAATTTAAATATTCAAATTTTGACCCGTTACTCAGTCAAAATTTTCTGATAAAGTTGGGTAAGATTTTATTTTTTTAGTATAGTCGGAAATCACTTGTAATCTACGGAAGAGTGATTAATTTCTATTAATTTCTGTGATTTGTTTTGTTTATATATGGTTAGTTAAATATTCTTTGAGATTTTATTTTATTCTTTGTAATATCCTTTTTAAGAGGATCATAATCCTAAATCTATATAACCTATCAAATAAATAATCCATATAATCTATCAAATAATTAATCTTAATTATAACCAATATTAATATTATATGGTCTATCAATTTGAAGTCGTGTACTTCCGTTTTATTAAATAGAGGATATTTTTAAACAATCATAGTTTTAAAAATATGTTTTCTCGGAAAATGTTTAAAATATGGATATTTTGTATATTTTTTCTTCTGATTAATGGGCCATATGTGGATTGAAAGATACTAAACAAACGATTTACAATGCCATAATTGGGCCTATGTTATCGTAGAAGCCTATTATGTATTACTATTGTTTATTATAATATATTATCTGATTAAAAAACCAAAGATATATTTGCTCCACGATTTATGGGATTTATGGATTTATTATTTATTATCTATATATGAATAGTTGTTAATATATGGTGAATGATTTATGATTAATGTATATCCTATATATAACCTATTCATATGCATTTGTAACCATTTTTGTGTACTTCCATTTTATTAAAAGGGAGATATCCAATTTTTATGATTTTAGATATGCAAACAAATAAATATAGTCTGCATACGATTTGTTTTGATTTCCTTCAGTTTTGGATTTTCGAATCCAAACTACAAGCTTATTTGTTTACATATAAAACCATATACCAAAAAGATTGTTGAGTCATTACAGAAAAGTATTTAAGAAAAAGAAAGAAATCAATTATTTCTTATTTGACCACGTAACATAACAATCTACCTTTATGATTTGTCAAAATTAATTTTTGACTATATTATTGGGAATTATTATACCATAATTTCTGTAACTCTTTTACCTATATTATTAATTAGTCATCATATTGGTTATTTTTGTAATTTAAAAAAAATATATAGATTTTTGGTTAAATTCAAATAAATCTTCACTAACCTAAAACAAATCTCTTACGATAGATTTTTAATGCAAAATATAAATCTGAAATAACTGTAAAAAATAAATTTGTCAGATATCATATCAAGCTTTCCATAAATTATGAAAGTTCATGGTGACTTTATAAATATGTATACCGTGAAAAATAAATCTCCCAGTAACTATAAATCTGTCGTAATTGTCGTTAACAAAATCTGTCGTCCAAAATAATTATGTCATAAAATATTTGTCATGCAAAAATAAATATGTTATGCAAAAATAATAATTATGTCATAAAAAATTTGCCATGCAAAAATAAATATGTTACCACTAAACTGACAGACTTTTATTTAAAAAAAAATGCTGGGAGGATAAATTTGATTTTCATTTGCTTAAGACTATACTAGAAGATTTTATGGATCCGGTGGCTATTTAGAATATTATGAGTTTGATGCCAAGTAAATCTTATAGAACGGATCGTCTGGTCTAGCATAATACCAAATTAGGAAAATACTCTGTCAAGTAGGACTATCGGTTAACACTAGAGTTAACTGATGAATTAGAGGTTGGGCCGACCTGTACGGCTCTCAAAGCCCAAGCTTGGAAGCTTAAGGTTCCACTGAAAGTTCAACACTTTTTCTGGAAAATTGCTTCAGGAGCTTTACCCGTGATGGACCGGTTAGTTCATCGGGGTTTACGGTGTGATACCCAGTGTAAAATATGTGATGTAGGGATTGAGATAATTAATCATGCACTTTTTGATTGTTCACGGTCGCACATGATTTGGGATTTGTCTCCGGTCTCGACGATCACAGATGGTTTCCCTAATGATTAAGTGTATTCAAACTTAGATTTTATTTTCAGGGGGTTCATCTATGTCGGATGCTTAAGATATACAATACCTGCTACCTTGGATTTTATGGGTGCTTTGGAAGGACTGGAATAAATAAGTTTTAAAGGGTACGGGAGCGTAGCCTGTAGATATTATTAATCACGCTCTTTGTGATAAGATTCTATGGGAAGAGGCGCAGTCCTATTCAGCAAAGTCTTCGGATCTTTTCGCTCCCTTGGAACCCCATGATCTTTTCCCATATTGTCAGATTGACGGTTCTTTGAAAATTTTGGATGCTTTAGTGGGTCTTGGCTGGTGGTGTGGTAATAGCGAGGATAAGACAGTGTTGTTATGCGCAAGGAGCGTTGGACGTTGTCCTTCCCCACTTCACTTAGAGCTTCAAGGTTTAATTTGGGCTATGGAGTCTATTCTTGTTGGAGGAGCTGATTGTCAATGTTTTGAGATGGATTGTGCAGAGTTAGTCGCGATGGTGCAGACCCCTGAAGTGTGGCCGGCGTTTTCCAATCAATTTGATGATTTCATCTTGCTCAAATATTACTATCCATCCTTCTCCCCGACCAAGATCCCGCGTGCATCAAATTTGAGGGTTGCTCGGTCTTCAAGATCTTTAGCTTTGGAAATTATTTTTTGTAATTTTTTCCCTCTGGTTTGGGAACCTAATCTAGGAGTTCTTTTCTAATTTATTATGTGGTTGACCAAAAAAAATTAATAATATTAAGACCATATATTTTAGAATAAATTACTAGAATGTTATCCAAAAGTTGGTTTATTACTCATATCTATAAATCTTTTAAAAATTACTAGAATGTTTAGTGCACTGGGTGTAATTACAATTTACCCCTTGGGTTTTGTTTTTCGAATTTGAGTAGAAAATTAAAAAAAAAAATACACATCAGCAAATTAAAATACACATCATTTTTTTTCCATATCACTAAACAGTTTTTTTTCAAAATCTATAATTAAATTTTTCTTGTTTATTGTTTATATTAAAAAGGGAAATCAAACAGTTACTACTGTTCATAACCCAAAAAAATAAACCCTGAAACCCTAGTTTCGGCTCATTGTATTCTAGAGAGACTCTTCATTACCCTAACTCTCACTTTTATCACTTCTTCTTCTTCTTCCTCAAAGCGCACAGAATCTTCGATCTAAGTTCTTAAAGTTGAAATCATGGTTGCGGCCGTTGATATAGATGTCCGGGCGGGTCAGTTAGGGATTAATTGGTCTGAGATTAATCTCGATTCAATCCAACTTCCTCCTGGAGACGATTTTGGGATCGCGAGGTGAGATTTTTTTCTCAATAGATCGCTGCGTCTTGGTTTATTGTAGAATATACGAACAACGGAACTGAATTTTTTGTTTTTTTTTGTTTTTTCTTTGGAATCTTTGGTGGATTGATAGTGATGATGAAGCAGTATACCACGAGGATCAGTCAGCATTTGATACTGGATTCGGTAACATAATCGTACTAGATCACCTCCCTGTTGTTCTCAGAGAGAAGTATGAGAAAATTGGAGGTGTTGTCAAGTTATTTTACTAACTACGAGTAGCTTAGGTGTCTCTATCTCTGTGTAGGCCTCTTATGTTTCAATAGGTTGTTATTGTTCGAACAAATTCGTAAAGACGCAGAAGAGACCTACAAGCTTAACCCTTCAGATGCCGATGTTAGTTTCCTCTCTTACGCTTCATGATTTCAGATTTCAGATTTAGTTTTGTTCTTGTCCGATTCATGTAATCAAAATCAAAATCAAGGGTTTTGATCTCTGCTTTGTGATTCAATGTTTGTGGGTTTCTTTCGCAGAACTTAAGATGGGGAGGAGCTTTACTGGAGTTAGCTCAGTTTCACAGTATCTCAGATGCAAAGCAAATGCTTCAAGGTGCTTTTCTTTTTGAGTTCCCTTAGGTTGCTTTCGACTCATATGTATGCTAATATGATTCAATATAGTCACTTAAACAAATCTGCTTAGGAATCTTGAGCTTGTAATCATGTTTCAAGAGCTTGTAATCATGTTCTTTAGTCCTTACTTCAATGTGTCGAATGGCGGATGTTTTAGGATTCTTTACACTTTCTAAAGATAGGTTTCGGCTAATTATGATTATAAGTGTTGTTCTGAAACTTGGAATTCCTGTCTGATCATCTACGGATTGCTTACCATTAGATTTTTGATTATTGTTTATGTGTGTGTGTGTGTAGATGCCATAACAAAGTTTGAAGAGGCTTTGTCGATTGAGCCAAAGAAAGATGAAGCGGTTTGGTGTATGGGAAGCTTGGTCCAATGGATACTCTTCCTTCTGGCTGTTTTGGCGAGAAGAAACCACACACTAAAAGCCAACCTGGTATAATGAAGTTCTTTAAGAAAGTCAATGCTCTTCCTAGTTCATCATCTTCTAATGAAGCTACTAATGCAATGCGCAAAGCTAACGACGAGACAGAAAATTTCCGACTTGGTTATGCTGATATTGTACATACACTGGCATTTCCATCAATTTCGACTGCTGATTTTCAGTTTGATCTTGAAAAGGCTTCTGATATCATTGTCGAGAAAGCAGAGGAGTTCTTGCCCAAAGTTGGGACTGCACGTCTTGTCTTGGTGGACTTGAGCCACGGGTCAAAGATTCTGTCTCTTGTCAAAGCTAAGGCTTCTCAGAAGAACATTGACTCAGAGAGATTCTTCACATTTGTCGGGGACAAAACTAAGCTTCGTTCTGAAGGTGGTCTACACTGCAATGTTATAGCAAATGCTACTAATTGGTAAGCACTAAGCCACTAAGCATCCATTAGTTTCTTGTTCTTCAGTAAAATACACCAACTTATTGAGTAAGGATACATCTTTCATTAGTAGCTAATTTTGTGAGCTATGTGCAGGCGACTTAAACATGGAGGTGGGGGTGTGAATGCAGCAATATTCAAAGCTGCTGGTCCCAATCTCGAGACTGCGACAAGAGTACTAGCAAACACTCTTCTTCCTGGAATAGTTGTGGTAGTTCCTCTTCCTTCTACTTGCCCTTTACACAATGCAGAAGGTATTACGCATGTTATACATGTGCTAGGACCAAACATGAACCCAAACCGACCAGACAACCTTAACAACGACTACACCAAGGGCTGCATTTAGATTTCTTTTGGTAGGAATTGTAATGTAAAACATTGATTTGTCTATTTTCAAAATTAAGGCTGATTTACGGCTGAGTTATTTACTTCATATGGCTGAGTTATAAATTACGGTTGAACTTGGTACGGCTGACTTATGAATATTATTAGTACGTATTATTAATTTTTTTCTGGATCTTCTGTCAGATTTCTAATAAATTATCTAATTAAAATGTCTCTCAATATTACTAAAAATATTGTTCAGGAATTCCGAACAATCTCTAATTATGTCTTTGCTCAGATCCACACATAATAAATACATAAAGTCAACTTTTCTCATAATCTATTATTCAAATTAATTAAAAATTTTGAATTCGAATTTTGATAAAAAGAAAAAAAAAAGTAATTCTCAAACAATTGAATGATATGGTTGAGTTATCGACATAAACGGCTGACTTATGAAATATTTGTAAATTAAAATTATTATAACACAAAATTAAAATATAAAATGTAAAAATAAATATTACAATCATTATAAGCAATAAAAAATAATAATTATAGACAAAGTGTGATTTTTACACATTCTGATCAAAATATGTAAAACATTCAAAACATGACATTTAGGGGTTATGGTTAGGGTTAGGGTTAGGGTTTGAGGTGTAGGGTTTCATATTTCTAACATTATGAGTTTTAATATAACAGTTTGGTTTTGTTTATATTTTGTTTAGCTTAAGGTGGTAATTTGGATATACTACTATGGTTAAAACTTTTGAAATTACTTTTTGGTTATTTCCGGTTATGTGTCGGTTAGATGAATATATATAACCGTAAATAACCAAAATGTTATCCAAATTAGGTCGATTAACTTAATATAACCAATAGCAAGCTGAATATAACCGTAACTAACCAAAAAATAATGGAAAAATAGTTTCCGGTTCGTTTCGGTTTGGTCGGTTATTTAGTCATTCTAATTTGAGGATTGGCTGAGTTATGATAACGTTATGGCTGAGTTATGCAACGGATATATTAATTTATTATATACCTTCTCGAGAATACAAAAAGCGTTGTTGGGAAGATGCAAACAATAATTATGTTTATTGTTAAGAACCACATGCGTAATAAATGAGATTTTAGCGATTTTTTTTATTTTTAAAAGAAAATCAAAATTTGAATTTGAATTTGAATTTAATTTTTTTTAATAAAAGTATTTCTCAAACAGTTGACTGATATGGCTGAGTTATCGACATAAACGGCTGACTTATGAAATATTTGTAAATTAGAATTATTATAACTCAAAAATTAAAATATAGAATGAAACAATGAATATTACAATCATTATAAGCAATAAAAAGTAATAATTATAGAAAAAAAATGATTTTTACACAGTTTGATCAAAATGTGTATAACATTCAAAACATGACATTTAGGGGTTAGGGTTAGGGTTAGGGTTAGGGTTAGGGTTTGAGGTTTGGAGTTCATATTTTTAACATTATGTGTTTTAATATAACAGTTTGGTTTTGGTTATATTATGTTTGGTTTAAGGTGGTAATTTGGATATACTAATATGATAACCATTTGAAAATTTAAATTTTTTTGAAATTACTTTTTGGTTATTTCTGGTTATGGGTCGGTTAGATGAATATATAACTCAGCCGCTTCATGAACTGAAAATATGTAACTCAGCCGTATCATTTGATAAGTCAGCCGTAACTGAAAAACATTCTAGTAATTAATCTTTTACCAATAAGTCAGCCGTCAAATGGCTGACTTGTCGATAAGTCAGCCTATGACGGCTGAGTTATAGTTTTTTTACCATAACTCAGCCGTAACTACATCTCATAAGTCGGCTGAGTTATAGTTTTTTAGTGTTTAAGATTGTATAATTGTTAATTATAAAATTTGATCAATTGTATACTGCAACAATTATTTAGTTTTATTTATACTAATGTTATATTTGTACCATATCGAATTTTTTATGGTAATAAAAATAGAATTTTTTACTGCTTTTTAGATTGAACACTTGAAAGAATTATTCTTACATTATTATATTTTTAAATTTTTAGTGTTTTTAAATTTAATCCGCAAGTTTAAAGTTATTTAGATTTAACCCGTAAAAGAATTATATCCATAAAAGTTATTATGCTGTATACTGCATATTAATTTATATTATAAGTACTCCAATTTATTAGATTTAATCTGTGAAATAATTATTTTTGCATTTTTTATCACCATATTAATAACCATTAAAGTTTTAATTGTTCATATAAAAAAGTATAGTTATTACTGAATATTAGAGTTTTTAAAAGAAGAAAATATTGTATAGATATTTTTGGCATATGTTATTAAGTGTAATAAATTTCTTAATATATAAATTGTTTTAGGAAATTATAAACCAATTTTGTAGAGACATTTTAGGAATCTAATTGATTCTGTTTGTATGTGCAATTTTTTAAGGATTAACTTTGTAAATAAATATAACTTAAAGGACACCAAATGTACTTCAATTTATAGAAACACCACGGATAATTATTTAGTTTATTATAAGAGAATTTGTTAAAAATGCCCCTTTTGATATACCCCTTTTCAAAAATACCATCTTTTCTGGCCATTTTTATTTTTGCCCTCTTTTAATTTTTAATGACCATTTTACCCTTACAAAATTTTCCCGCCAAAAAATTTCCGACATATTTTCCCGCCAAAAAATTTTCGAAAAAATTTTCCCGCCAAAAAAATTTTGATAAAAAATTTCGACAAAAAAATTTTCCCGCCAAATTTTTTTCCGCCAAAAAAAATTTACAAGGTTTTTAAAAGTTTTTATAAGGTTTCTACCTTATAAAAGCCTTATAAACACCTTGTAAAGGCTTATACAAGATTTTTTTAAGAGTTTTAAAAGATTTTTTAAACAATTTGTAAACGCTTTTACAAGATTTTTAAAGGTTTTAAAAGGTTTTAAAAGGTCTTAAAAGGTTTTTAAAAGGTTATCAAATGGTTTTTAAAAGATTTTTAAAAGGTTTTAAACACCTTGTAAACGCTTTTACAATGTTTTAAAAACCTTGTAAAAGTTTTTATAAGATTTTTAAAGGGTTTTAAAGGTTTTGAACACCTTGTAAATGCTTTAAAAATATTTTTAAAAGCGTTTACAAGGTGTTTAAAAACTTTTTAAAAGCATTTACAAGGTTTTTAAAAGCGTTTACAATGTGTTTAAAAACCTTTTAAAAACCTTGTAAACGCTTTTAAAAGTTTCTTAAAAGCGTTTACAATGTTTTTAAAAGATAAAAATTTCAATATTTTTGGCGGAAAAAATTTTTGATTTTGGCGGAAATTTTTTTTTTTGGCGGGAAAAAATAATTTTTTCGGGAAAAATTTTCAATTTTGGCGGGAAAAAAATTTTGGCGGGAAATTTTTTTGGCGGGAAAATATTTTCGATTTTGATGACTGTACATTCTTGCTGTCATTCAAAAAGGGTAATTTGGTCATTTTGTATATAAAGAGGGGTAGTTTTAAAAATGGTCAACATGAAGGGGTATTTTTAAAAAGGGGTATGGAAAAAGGGATATTTTTGATAATGCCCCTTATTATAATGTGAGAAGTCTGAGGAATCAATCTCTAAGTACATCAAATCAAGTAATGTAGATAACTAAATCTACATTTTACAATCTTATTATATAAAGTTGGGTTTTGAAAGTTAGCTATTAACAAGATTTTGACATGTGTCAAGTTATCAACTTTAGATTTTGACATGTGTAAGAATTAATATTTAACGAAATTTTGACATGTGTCAAGTTATCAACCTCAGATTTTGACATGTGTAAGAATTAATATTTAATAAAAGGAATTTGATTACAACAAAAATAAAATATTTTGTTTTAAAAAATATTAATTATACTAAATAAAAGTAGGAGCTATAAGCTTCTAAGGCTGTACACATAGGATTTTAAACATCTAATAAGGATTCGACATGTCATTAATTAACATTTTCTAAATTTCCAGAATTTTCTATATTAAGAATTATTTTAAACAACCTATCAGGGTTTGACATGTCATTCATTAACATTTTCTAAATTACCAGAATTTTAAATTTATGGGAATAAAATAACTATGTACAACGTCCCACATCGGCTAGAAGTTTGTTAGACAATGGTTCAGAACCAGTATAAATAAGATTAATATGCTTCCAACAACGAATGACCAGGAAAGCTTGAATTATCATGCGTCCAAGTTTAAAATTTTTATTCGATTTCATCCAGTTTTTTTATATGATCATATTAAAACTTTAAAAAGTTTCAAAAAAAATATTATGATATTTAAAAATTTTAAAAGTTTAAATATTATTGATATTGAAACTTTTAAAAGTTCTTAACTTTTAAAAACATTAAAATATTATAATTTTAAAATTTTAATACTTTAAAATATTATAAATATCAAAAATTTTTAAAAAGGTTCAAATATTATATTTCAAAACCTTTTAAAAGTTTAAAATATTATAAATTATAAATATTGAAATTTCTAAAAGTCTTAGCTTTAGAAAGGTTTCAAAATATTATAATTTATAAATTTTAAAAATTTCTTAGCTTTTAAAAGGTTTTAAGAGAATTATAATTTATAAATTTTAAAAGTTTAAAATATTATAAATATTGAAACTTTTAAAAGGTTCAAATATTAAAAATATTTAAACTTCACAGAATATTTTAAAATACTACAAATTACTTATCCTCCATAGAAATTTTAAAATAGTATATATATACTAATAAAAAGTTGAAGCTATAAACTCCTAAATGTGTCATTATAGGATTTAAAACAACCAATAAGAAAGGTGTCAATATAGGATTTAAAACAACCAGTAAGAATTAGATATTTAACTAATTAATATTTATGGAAATATAGTAGTAATTTATATTATTAAGATGTTTTAGAACAAAAAAAGTAAAAGTAAAATCTATATAAATAAAAGAAATATGTAGAAGGATTTTGGTTTTAGAGGTTTCAATATGTGTGGATTTAAAATCGAATAAGTATATGGATGAAATTATCAATAATTGGGTACATGTGTTGACTATTATGGTCTTTATGAATTGCACAAATTTTATGAAAAAATAAATGATTTTGGCCTTGGATTTTGATGGATTAATAAGTTGTGTGGTAGTATAAAAAAATGTTTTTCAGTGGAAGAATGTGAAGAAGTTGACAAAGAAGAAGAAGAGTATAACGAATAACTTGACGGTAAAAATGACGATGACAATTACCATAAAATTTGACCATGAAAATGACAAGAAAGAATATGAAAAAAAACATTGAATAAAAAACATGAAACATAGGTGGTAGCAATCAATTAAATATGAAAACGAGATAAATCCATGATTATAAAATTGTTTCGTTTCTCGGATGATCAAATAAATGGTTTAGGTTATGTAAGGTCGCCAGTTTGATCTGCCTCACCGAGACGTCGAGTTAGATTCATGATTTTTTTTTTTTTTTATCAGATCTGATTTATAACAGAACTTATTTTTATATTTTTGAAAATTGTGTATCTGAAATTTATTATTTCCTTAATAGTTAATACTAATTAAAATTTTTATAAAATAATATTTTATCTAAAGTCATTAATAATATAATTTTCATCAAAATATATCAAATAAACCCACGCGTAGCGTGGGTTCAAAACCTAGTAATATAAAAAGATAATTATCAAAACTTAAAGAATTTATAAAAAATACAATTTTTTCAATAATTATAAAATTTGAAATTATAATATTATTTACGTATTTTTAATATTTAAGTTATTAATTCTAGAAAAAAAATATAGAAAAATGATTAAAGAAAATATACAGTTAATTATTAATTCTAAATTATGTAAATACTCACTTCTATATAAACATAGATAATATCATATTTAAATAATTTGTTCAAAAACATTGTTTTCAATTTTGTTTAATTAGGAATTTTTTTTAAATGGAAAGGTAAATTTTTCTTATGTTTTTAAACCAAATTTTCTCCTACTTTCTCCTTTTCCAGTTGGGAATAGGTAAGAATAATATGGTGACCTAAAAAAGATTAATATATGCATATTCTTTTCCTAATTCTGTATTTTAAAATTTATTTTAGTATTTTTAGATTGTTTTATTTAATTTATATTTTCATCTTTGAATTATTTGGGATATATTACCATGCTTATAATTTTTTATTATTTCTTTAATTATGTCAAATTAAATTTCTTCTAATTTCTCAACCTTGATTGGTTGGTCATAAACCCTTCTTTTTTTTTCAAACATAATTGTTACCATTATTTTCACTCAATCCCAAATGGAATACGAGTAGAAGCTCATCAACCTAATGGATGGATAAAATAAGTTAATCAAACACAAGTTTACAACAAACATATATAGATAGATTGAAAAAACATAAATCGTTATTGATAGATCCATAGGATCTCAATGACTCTGATACCCTGGTTTGCGGAAAGTTTAAGAGAATTGATATGACCACATATGTCACCAAAATGCACTTATTTTTTTGGTCAAGGGTCCTCAGAGAACTTCATGATGGGTAACCTTCCTGGAAGTGATTGTCGGAACTATGCGAGTGAGGACAAACCACAAGAAAATATCATTTGTTGATTTGTAGGGTCGGTATACAAGTTTTTAAAGCCTCCCAGACGTAACAAACTTGCCATCAAATATGGGTGGGTCCAAATGCTGAGAATAGATGTAGGGCCCACTTAGAAAGGTTGACCATGGACTGGGAGTGGACATGGGCTCACTAAGCAAGGTGGCGGTTTATGCGTTACAGAGACAGATACTACATCATGGTGTGTCAAAGGCATTTACACGAATACAATGGGAAATTTAACAGTACTTACTATCAAAACATATTGTGACGTTAGAAAAAGGTTTTTACTTTCAATGGTTGTCGGAGCAAGCCATTTTGAGATAGCAAAAAGACGTGAACATTTTTCTCCACACAGGAGGAGGGCGAGCCAAGGTTGTCTCTATGGTGGAGAAGATTGGACACAAGGTTATCTCCTAAGAGAGGGAGGTGGAGGAGGTTGGACGCAAGATTATCTCCCAAAGGAGGAAGGCGGAGCCAAGGTTCTCTCCATGGTGGAGCAGATTGGACGCAATGTTCTCTCCATAAGGGATGAGGGCGGAGCTGAGATTTTCTCCATGGCGGTCATACATTATTGTGATGATACATCATTGATTACTATATTATATAATATATAAACACATTAATCCAACTATTTTACTTTCACTTCTGCATAGTTACTATCACGAATACATAGAAAATTTAACATTAGTTACTATCAAAAGATTTTGTAACGTTAGAAAAATGTTTTTACTTTATTTGGTTGTTGGAGCAAGCCATTTTGAGATAGCAAAAAGACGTGAACATGTTCTCTCCACATAGAAGGACGACACAGCCAGGTTCTCTCTATGGTGGAGAAGGTTGGGCACAAGATTATCTCCCCAAGGGAGGAAAGCGGAGCCAAGGTTCTCTCCATGGTGGAGGAGGTTGCATGCAAGGTTCTCTCCATAAGGGATGAGAGCGGAGCTGAGGTTTTCTCCATGGTGGTCATACATTATTTTGATGATATATCATTGATTAGTATATTATGTAATATACTTTTTATTCAAAATGTTTTTTTGAGCCAACAATTTTAGTAATTAAAAAACTATGCAGAAATAAAAGTAAAATAGTTGGCTTAATGTATTCATATAGATATTTTATAGGTGGTGATAAAGAATATATTTGTAACACAGAGTATATTTAGGTGTAAAAAAATACAGTTTTAATAGTAACATACATAAAAGATTTGTAAATAAATATAAATCAGTGTATTATAACAAAAATAAAATTTATAAATAACTAACAACAAATTTTAATATATATATTTTTTAAATTTAATTTAATTTATAAAACTTAAAACCCGCACATCGGGCGGGTCCTCATCTAGTAAAAATATGTAATGCAAAAATTTCTATAGAAAGTCTATACAAACAAAATATCTAAAGATAGTTTTGGTGATTTTATGGGATTAAAACTTTAATGGGTATAGCTGTTTTGGAAAAAACCGGAATGTATAGATATTGTTAAGATTTTATGGTAATAAATGTAACAAATGTTGGTCAATTTAAGAAAGTTTAGTATTTGTTTTTTGTTCCAACAGTATTTTATTTTCTCTGCAATGTTATTTATTGAATTTTTTTAGGGGTTAATGTTATAAATAAAAATTTAAATAAGCAAAACTTAAAGGGCATAAGACAAAATGTAGTTAAAAAATGTTAATATAGATTAGTGAAAAAGACACAGAGTATTTGGTTAATGGTTTCCGAGTCCATTCATCCGGAAATTAAATTAGAGAAGAAAAATCATTTAAGAACGATTATTGATCCAAGTTACATATATCTTTGGCCTAAGACAAGTTATATATACCATATGATGGGTTTTGTTGTCATTTTTCCAAATCAGAATAGATCTTCGTAAATGAGAAGATAGTGTTCGACGACGTATATATAATATCGATAGCGCCTACAAAGGAGAAGACAGAAGAGTAATAAATTTGACTCATACGGCGACGTATCGATACAAAGCCTAAAAGGGTTTTGTACCTTGTGGTTCAATTCACGTTGCCCATCATTACATGTCCGTCGTTTTCCTCAGCGGAGACGACACGCAATACTTAGCTTCGACGCTAACACACATTTTCCCACAGTCTCCCACAAAGTAACAAGTAAAAGCTAACCTTTCTCTTTATTAGTCATTAATTTTAATCTCTGTTTCTCTCAAAATTATGTACTATTATTCAATCTTGTATAGCTTAAACAATTCAAATTTAATGGCAATTTCCACCGGCGCCGTCGAGTTTCTCCGGAGACGGCTCCTCCCAACGACGCTTATCCACGTCACGGCTCTAGACGGGATCGTTAACGTTAATTCCCTCTTCTCGCTTGCTCTTTTCCTCGGCCTCACCAAAGTGGAAACATCACTTTCCCGGTTTCATCCTCCTCCGCGGCCGAGAGCAAACATCTCCGCAGGTGTATCGCCGCAAAAGGTAATGCATTAGCGGAGAGGTTAGTCTCAAGCCATGGTTACTCCTTCAGCTTCTTCCTCTTTTCCAGCCTCATCGCTATGTCTCTCAAGCAAGCAATCAGGACAACAACAACAACAACAACAAGGAACGGGAACGTTGTGGTGGAGGAGGAGGAGGCGCGTGTGCTAAAAGCAGGAGAAGGGCGTGTGAACTTGGCAGCTTTGAGGGTTGGGATCGTTGCTTCGTGCGTTGCGCCGGTGTTGGGATGTGGTTTCTTGACAATGGGGTTAGTGGATCTTGTTCAGCTCAAACTTGGACCTTTGGAGTGTAAGAGAAGCTTTCATGCACTTGCGGCTATTGTTCCTCTTGTTGTCCTTGTTCCTTCCGCACTTGTTATATATTTGTTTCTTGTTCTCTACGCATTTCTTTATTAACCTTTTTAATTTAGGGCTTCTACAATTTGGTGTGTTTGATAGATTTGAGTTTCATATGCAATCAGTTCTGTAGCCAGGAGAGAATCAGAGAATCCTCTGTTATTTTACTTAAGTTTCAGGATTCTAATCTTTTCTGAAGTACAAAGATCTAATCTTTTGTTTAACATTAGACAGAGAGACAAACATGACATCATTGAAACAGTTTCTTAAGAACAAACAAAGGATAAAAATTCATCTGTTTCAACGTTATGTTCTTCTTCTAGAGAGACGCCTCGTTGGGAAGAGTCTAATAATATAGTGAACCTAAGAAAATGGCGAGATGGGTGAAATGTTAGAAGGAAAACAAGCAAAGATAAGAATTTTGTAACAAAATCATTTGGTTGAGGAATATATAATACCTTGCCACCAGTCTCCTCTTGAGGCGTCCGGCGAGTTGGTATCATTTTTGTCTCTGTCCTGATCCTTGTTAATCTGATTGATTCAACGTTTTGCGAAGTCAGAGATTTTGTCGCTTCTTAAAAATAATCAAACATCAAAGTTGAATGCATGAATCATGTAGGAAAACGGATGGATGATAACTCACCGGAGGGTAAGTATAGTTCTGTGAGGATTGAGAGTAAACCTCTTGACCACCGTAGTAAAGAGATGAACTCAGATTGCAGGATGAAGATTCTTTAGGTTTTTCTGTGAAGAAACCACCAAAACCAACGAGATAATGTATTCATTATATTAGACCACTCGGATTGGAATTGTTATCTTGGCAAAAGAAAAGTGAATCTCAATGCAAAAATGGAGTTTTTCTCAGCCGTTTTTGGCATGAGATAGCTAAATTTGCAAGCTTGTTTATGATGGATGAAGAAAACAGAGTAATTTGGAGTTTCTTCTCATATCATCTGTAAGAATGGTATGGTTTTTGCTTAGTTTCAAGAAATGAGAAGCATTTTGAATCAATCTTGATTGTGTTCTTCATGTTCTTGATTGACTCAGTACCAAACCAAAGGAAGCAACTTGAGCCATTTTTCAAAGCAAGAATGACAAGTTTTCCAGATGAATCAGAACATTTTCTAGCAAAACTTAGCTGACCTAGGGAGAAAAGTTTTTTGAGGTTTTAAGGGAAAAAAAAAAGAGTTGGAGAAAGGCTTTTCACTGACCTAGGGACCCATGTTTGGAGCTTAGGATGTTTTTTGCTGTTCCCTGAAAACTCGAAAAAAAAAGAAGGAAAAGGGATAAATGAACTTCAAGAATCAATCAGAGAGAGTAACAGAAGGAACTACAAGAAGAGAGGATGGTAAAAGAACCTTGGAGGGAGGAGGGAAACTGGAATTGAAGTTGGCAGAGGAAGTAGGTTCCTTGGGGCCAAAGAGTAGTTGAGCGGTGAAGGAAGAAGACGATGATGATCCAACTCTTCCTTTACCCTCCATTATTACTAGGAGATATGTGTTATCAACTAATCACGTAGAAGGAAGTGAAAAGAGAAGATGATGAAGAATGTAGTATAATGAGGTGTGTAGCCACAACAAGATCATGGGTGTGTATATAGGCAAATAGACAATGCTACAATGATAATAAAAGAAGTCAAAAGAACAAAAACTTAAGCCTTTTTACCGATTTTAGACTTAGTCCCCACCACTATGCTGATATAGAAAAACATTACCATTTTCTGTAAGTTTCCAACCTTTGTTGATCACAAAGAGCCAAACAAAATTGTACTTGAGCTTATTTAGTCCACTGGTGTCTTAATTGTTTTCAAAAAGAAGATTTTGGCGGAAGATCTTAACATCAATTTCATAGATTTCACCAGTGGACTAAATAAGCTCAAGTACAATTTTGTTGCCATAATGTATAGAAACATTCTACATATTAACAACATAGCATCGTGAAATATATTATTAACTAGATTAGAAACCGCCCGATGTGCGGGTTTAGAATTTTTAGAATAAAATAAAATTTAACAAAGAATATAATGTAAGTATTTCTATTAAGTAAATACTATCTATAAAAGTAAATAGATACACCGAAGTGTCCAATGTAAATATCTGGTGTAAAAAATGCAACTCTGCAGTTGAAACTATTAATCACATTTTTTTTAAATGTCCTCACTCGTGGGAAGTTTATAATTTATCTCTAACTTTGGTCTCATCAGAGGGTTTTCCATATGAGTCAGTGTATTCAAATTTGGATTTGGTTTTCTGGAGGGATGTACAGGATGATCCTGATCAACTTCTTCAATTACCATGATTTTTATGGGCAATCTGGAATGCCATAAATAAATAAATGTTTTTAAGGTTTAGGGATCGAGACGAATGATATAATTGCTCAGGCTTTGGGCGATAAGTTAGCTTGGAAAGAGGCGCTATCTTTTGCGACAGTCATGTTGGCTCCATCTCCATCCTCGGATGTCCAGGTTTCTTCACCTTGTTGTCAAATTGATGGTTCTTGGAAAGCAACCAATGAGCATTCATGATTGGGCTGGTGGTGTTGCGTTGGTGAGGAGCGAACCTTATTGTTGGGGGTCAAGTGTCTAAGACGGAGCCTCTACCCCTGTATTCAGAGTTAGAAGCGTTGTTGTGGGCCATGGAGCGGATACGTGTTGAGTTACTCACTATGGTGCATTCCCTGAATATTGACCATCCTTCTTTAACTTGCTTGATGAGTTTAATTCGCTGGAGTTTTTTCCACTATTCTCAATCTCTTGGATCCCACATGCGACAAATTCGAAGGCGGATTGTCTTGCCCGTGCTTTGCATTCTCTTATTTCTGAATTTTCTTTTGTAAACCCCTTCTGATGTGAGCGCCGAGCGGCTAAGCGTCTGACAACACTCTAATTTACATGTTTTTAGCATCCTTTTTGTCTATATTTTGCATTGTTCATACCTCTAACTTAGCATTTTTAGGTCATTAACTGTAGGAATTCACTTTTAGACCATTTAGGGTGTTGCATTGTTGCATTTGCATGTTTTGGAAAATAGGTGCTAAAGAGCCTAAAATGGGGAAAAACAAGGACAAATCCGAGCATGTACCCGAAGGAGCCATCGAGCTGGAAGTACAAGTCCGAACCCCAACACGATCGAGGAGGATCCAAGAGCAAGAAGAACACCCAAAGATATACCCGAGGAGTAACCCGACTTTATCCTCGTCTACCCCATCGAGTAGACCATCGGGCAGGTCTGGGAAGCTAGGTCAAAGGGGTTTCCATATATAAATCCATCCTCTCCTAACTCGCAAACGAGCACGCCGCAGACCCTCAAACCAGAGAGCGAGAGCTTCTGTGAGAGAACTGAGCGACTCAAACACTTTTCCCTTTTGTTTTTAGATTTATCTCATAACTTTTTATCATTTTCTTTAGATTTCTATCATTTATTCTTTCTACTCTACTCTAGCGTTTATTATAATGCAATTTTCATTCTCATTTGTTGTTTTGTTTCTTGTTATTATGTCCGAGTAGTGTAGTAAAGTTTCTAGGGATGGGATAGATGATTTTGTGTTCTTGATCGGTTAGGATGCCTTAGTTTGATTGTGTGTATTTGATAGATTTCCTTCTAGGTTGGTGTTCTTAATGCTGTCAACAGACCGAGAGGTTGAGATTAGATCTAAGGTGTTTTACCACCGAGAGGTCTAGATGAGATGCTTGAATCAACCAATGCTAGAGGTTTACTCACTTAGCCTAAGAGATTAGATGAGTAAGGGGTTTACTGACAGTAATGAATCAGATCTTAATGTCTGCTTGGTCATGTTTCTCCAACGAGAGTTGGGTAGGGGAGTGATCAAGGTTGAATGTTTCTAGTGCGAGAGTGTGTTAACAAGGTTTTAGAGATTCATTGTCTAGGAAATATTTGCTTGAGGCATGTAAGGCATCTGTACTGGTCAAGAATACTTAGGATTCGATTATCCCGTCCTTAGTTTTCATATTTTAATTGCTTGCATTTTCTTTCATTACTCAATCCCTTACCCGATCAGGTACACGATAACCTGCATCGAGTAATACCTCGAGTTGTTCATATCCCATTTGCTTACTCGATCACCCCACCCGATCCTGTACTCGAATGCTTGCATCAAGTGCTTAGGTCGTGTGGTTCTTTGTTTACTTTCTTTTCTTTTATCACTTTAGGATTGTTAGCCTAAAACCCTATTTGCTTGGCTTGACTTGTACTGTTCTGATCATATCCTTCCTGCTAGTAATTAACAACCATTTGGATTGATAACCCTTTGTACTACAACTGCATAGGGAATTGATACCCTGGGTGAAAACCTGTCTATCAATTTGGCGCCGTTGCTTTTTGGTTGTGTTTATTTTGTTACGTTTAGGATTTCAGCACTTGCTAGATCAAGTTCTCAGGTACAACCCGAGCACCCACCTGACCCGTCACTCGATCACCTTTCGAGATGAGCCTCGTTTACACACTCGGACATCTACCTGTGCATGCAAACACGATCCAGAGATAGCCAGAACCTGAGTCCTTTCATTGATAACATCGACAAACCAAGGCTACTCAGACAGCAACAAGCTCAACAACCGCAACCACCAATCATTGAGGAGACAATGAACAATCAGAACGGTCCACCAGCTCCTCAAGCAAGGACCAACATAGGAGCAGGGGATGATCCATCTACTCACACTCAAAGGAATGGCATTGTGCGACCTGCTGTGCAGAACAACAATTTTGAGATCAAGAATAGTCTCATCGAAATGATACAGAGTAACAAGTTTCATGGATTGCCAATGGAGGACCCATTGGATCATCTGGATGAATTTGATCGGCTCTGTAGCCTCACCAAGATCAATGGAGTTAGAGAGGATGGATTCAAACTCAGGCTCTTCCCATTCTCTTTGGGAGACAAAGCACACATCTGGGAGAAATCACTCCCCAAGGAGTCCATCACCACTTGGGAAGCGTGCAAGAAGGCATTTCTAGCCAAATTCTTCTCCAATTCTAGAACCGCAAGGCTGAGAAATGACATTTTCAGTTTTGTTCAGAGAACAATGAGACGTTTAGTGAAGCTCGGGAACGTTTCAAGGGATACACTACCCGATGTCCACACCATGGCTTCAGCAATGCTTCATTGCTGAGTACACTTTACCGAGGAGTGGTCCCCAAGATACGGATGTTGCTGGACACCGCAAGTAATGGTAACTTCCTCAACAAGGATGTTGATGAAGGTTGGGACCTAGTGGAGAACTTGGCTCAATCTGATGGGAACTACAATGAGGAGTACGATCGCACTGTGCGATCTAAGGAGAGGAAGATGCCAAGTACAAGAGGGACATGAAAGCCCTCAATGACAAGCTTGATAAATTACTCAACCAGCAGCAGCATGTTCATGCAATATCAGAAGAAGAGCAGTTTCTACAACAATATGGGGAGACTATACAGATAGAGGATGTTAACTATATCAACAACCAGGGAGGTTACAACAAAGGGTACAACAACTTCAAGCCGAATCTGAATCTGTCATATCGGAATCCGAATGTTGGTGATCCTCAGGACCAAACTTACCCATCTGGAGTTCAAGGGAACCAGGTACAACAGAAGCCTTTTGTCCAGTACAATCAAGGATATGCACCTAAGCAGCAGTACTCTGGAAACTACAACCAACCACCTGGATTCCAACAGCATCAAGGCCAGCAGAACCAATCACAGGAGGCTGAGTTACGTGGCCTACTTCAGTAAATGATTCAGAATCAGGCTTCAGCAGCTATGGACAGCGCAAAAAGTTTTGCGGAGTTGGGCAACAAGATAGACTCAGGGTACAATGATTTGAATGCCAAGTAAGAATCGCTTAACACTAAGCTGAGGTACCTAGAGGGTCACCACAACAACCAACCAGCTCCAAAGATCAACCAACTCCCAGGTAAAGCTGTTTAGAACCCTAAGGATTATGCAACTGCCCAAACCATCTTCCATGATGATGACTATGAGGAATACCTCACTAGGGACAGTGATGATCAAGATGGGGAGGATATGGATCACCCAATAATAAATGAGGCCAAGTACTATATATCCGAGTATGAACCCGAGCCTTCACCCGAGGAGACTGATTGAGTTGATGATCGAGCACTGGTTCAAGAATCACAAATCGAAGAACCACCCGAAGCTGAACCCAATGACCTACCCGATGATGGTGATCGGATGATACATCGAGTAGATGTTGAGATGAAAGATCAACCTCAACCACCTATAGCAAAGGAAGGGGAGCTAGAGGAAAGGTTCAACGCTGCACTTGACATACAGTTGGAGGCGCTTGCAGAGCGTATGGCTAAGCGTAAAGCTCCACCTCCTAAGCTTTTGCCACCACACGAACTTCAAGAGGAATCTGCCAAGGAGGCAGCTCGGCTGGAAGAATGAGGTTAAGGAGGCTGTCAAGGAGATTGGGTTTGAGATTCTCAGGAGTGGAATGTGTTTAGATCCTGAGCTGCAAATCGAGGAAAAATTAGAAGATCCCGGCTCCTTTACTTTGTCGTGCTCGATAGGACTTCGGATCTTCAAGAATTGTTTGTGCGACTTGGAGCTTCAGTTAGCATTATGTCGCTGTCAGTAGCCAACAAGATGGGATTCACCAGTTTTAAACCAAGCAGTCTGTATTTGGTTCTAGCTGATAGAACAGTCAGACATCCGATTGGGATCCTGGAAAATCTGCCTCTCATGTTTGGAAGAATGGAAGTCCCTACTGACTTCATGATCCTTGACATCGATAAAGAACCAGACGATTCACTTATCCTAGGAAGACCATTCTTGGCAACAGTTGGTGTAGTGATCGAGGTAAAGCAAGGCAATATCAAAATAGAGCATGGTGAGCACTTCAAGATGGAGTTTGATGTGAAGAAGGGAATTAAGAGGCCAACAATTGATGGTCAAGCTTTTTCCACTAAGGCCAAGCAGAGGAAAGTCAAGCATCTTGAGGAGGTCAACACCACATTTGCCTTGGACCCTGGACAAAACCTGGAGAATCAGTTGAACCAGCCTGCTATTGTGGAGAGGATTCCAGAACCTCTTCCACCTGGATCCCATGCTTAAGGAGCATGAAGAGTCAAGCTTAGTGACTTTAAACAGGCTCACTTGGGAGGAAGTCCCAAAGGTATCTTTTGTTTTGTTTTAATTTTGATTTATTTGTTTTATCTTATTTTCTATTTTTGAATTTTCATTAAAAAAAAATGGAAAAGCAAAAGAGGAAATTGGGAAATTCGAGGCTCAACCCGACACCGTACTCAACGCGCTTGATCGTGTCCCTACTCGAATGGCGAGTGGAGTCCAAATTCCACAAGCCAAGCCCACTCTCGGTGAAGCCCACCAACCAAACCCTAGCTTATTTAAGGGTTTCGAAACCCTTCTCCCTCATTATCACCGATAAGTTGTCTCTCAACCCTAGTGTTTTTAGTTTCCATAGTTTCTATTCTCTATCAATCTCAAGTTTCTATTCAATTTTTTTTGGGAACTAACCGTATTAACTTCGAAGCTTAGCTTTTCTTCTCAAGGATTCGACAATGGAGCCAATCGCGAAAACCTACCAAAGGAAGGGAAGAAGATCAGCCTCTACCGCTGCTACAACCGGAGGTGATGCCGTCGAACCTCGAGAGTCCCAAGGGAGAGGAAACATTTTGCATTCCCAACCGTGGCTGAACGTTTTGCTTCCCCAACCCGATGCTCAACTCGATCCACCACCCGATCCGTTGCTCGAATAACCGATCGAGTAGACCACCAAGTTCGCTCACCAAGTCCAATGGCGAGTGCCGTTCGCCGATCTCCTCGACGTAGGGACCTGTCTGCATCCGAGAGGACTGTTACCGACCCCATGGAGGTCGATTCTGATGCTGGTGGAGAAGAGCAAGGGGAGATCCAAACCTCTCGATCAAGAAGCAGAGCTGCGGTTGCAATAGGGAAGGGACCAGCTTTAGAGAAGGCTGAAAGAGTAGCTGAGAGAGCAGCTGAGGAAGAGGATCTAGACTCAGAGGAGGAGAACTGTGAGAGAGAAGAGGAGCAGAGAGAGAGAACACGCCAAGCCTCGCGGAGGCTGATACAGAAGGAGGTGGAGACTCCGGTAAAACTCTTCAAGGTTTTCCGGAAGATGAGCTTCGTTGGTACCCGATACCCTCACCGTGAGACAATGAAGCAGTTGGGCATCGCTAGAGATGTCGAGTTCCTATTCGACATGTGCCACCTGGGCCATATGATGCGAGCTCACCTTGAAGCCTATGAGGAGGAGATGATCCATTTTCTCTCCAAACTTCGGTTGCATTACTTTGTGGACCACCCAACCCTACTACCCGATGGGGGGATCGGGTTCATCACCTTCTCCGTGAGGAACAAAGAGTACCGGCTCACTTTCAAGGAGATGAAGAAGCTGTATGGTTTCAAAGCTGGTAATGGAGAAGGAATGGAGGTTGCAAAGGAGGAAATGAGGTCCCTATGGCTGACAATAGGAGACAAGCTCCCCTACAAGTCCACAAGCTCCAAATCCGCTCAAATAAGGAGCCCTGTCTTGAGGTATTTTCACAAGTCCCTTGCATGCACTCTTTTTGCTAGAAAAGAGACTGGGAATGTGAATGATCATGAGCTCCAGCTGTTATACATTGCATTGTGTGGAGTTTTGGATAATGCTAGGGATGGTACACCACTAGTAGGAGATGTAGCGGATACTAGTATGGTGTTTGTACTGCTTGATCAATTCCTCTACCTCAAATCATGGGCCATTAAGAGAAGAGAAGGAGGCGGAGAGATCTCCATTGGAGGACTGATTACACCAATTTTGGTGGCTTGTGATGTGCCCTTGAAGGGAATAGTTCATGAACCGAGATGACTGGACGTAGACTACCTCGTGCTGGCGGGATTTTTGGCCTATGAAAGGCCTAATGATATGTTGTTTTTCAAGTTCGTAAATCCAACCGCCGGAGCTGCCCAAATGATCCTACCTAATGTCATATGCATCAAGGTTTTGCTGGGAGACAACATCGACTTCGCACCACCTCTGGAGGAGCTGTACAACCCGGAGGAAGAATCCGTAGCTGAGAAGAGAGAAACCGGACAGACAGGAGATAGCTCGGAAGATTTCGATTTTGAGGAGTATGTGTACTCTCAAAAGAAACCGGTTGGAGTGAGGGAAGCCCACAAGAGGATCGGATGGCTAAAGAGGATGAACAAGTTTTTGGTGAGGAAGGTAAAAGATCTTACCGGCTCGGTAAAGACCATGTGAGGTCAGATCAAGGAGCTGCAAGACAAGGCAAGCTGTGCCTCAGCCCCTACCTTGGCATACACACCAACTTGGATGGGGAGAAGCGGACCGTTAGGAGGAACTCGAGGACTGCCACCTCCAGAGCCTTACCAAACATCATCATACGAGCCCCAAGCAGAGGGAGATGTCACTTGACCTGAAGCATCGCGGAGAAGCCATTCAGACGCCTACCCGATGCCTAACCCGATGGGATACACGATGCCTTATCCGATGCACCCATCGAGCACCCAGTCGGGTGACTACTCAGGACTCTTCCCTCCGCCTTACCAGATGCCATTCACGATGCCGTATACGATGCACTCTGCGAGTGGCTACACGGGTGATCATTCTGGACCTCTTCCGCCGTACCCGTCATACTACCCGATGCCCTATCCGATGAGCTACGCGATCCCACCCTCGATCAACCTCTCGGATGCTAGTTCGAGTAAGTCGTCCGTGCGTATTTCTGAGCTCTCTGACGAGCAAACAGCGGCACCTGCTGAAGCCAGAGATGACCCTGGCTACACGTTGGCGAGTATGGAGGCTGCTGCAACCTCCTTCTTCACCAACCCATGAGGTACCAATTTCATCAGATCCTTGTATAACATTGCATTTAGTTTTTTTTTATTTTGTGTGATTCTTGGATTTTTTTTCTTACTTTTATTTACACAAGGGACTGTGTAATCAAAGTTTGGGGGAAGGTCCTAGAATGTATTTAACATTGTATTTTATTTTCTTAATTTTTTTATTTCAAATTTTTCCATGCTAGTTTTATTCATTTGAGTCTGCATCTATGTGCATTAAAAACCCAAAAAAAATTAAAAACAAAATTAAAAAAAGAGTGTTCATATAGTTGCATTTACATATTAGGATTGAGTCTAGTTTGTTTCATATAGGACTGTTGCATATGCATCTTAGGAGACAATGATTAAAACTACCTTGTTTAAAGTCAAACCTTAGGATTAAAGCTATAGCCCTTAATCACAGTTCATTGTTGCTAGATCAATCTTTGGAAAAAAATGAAAAATCTTTGCTTAGATCCTTGTATCGGTTGAATGCTTCCTCCTCTTGTTTGAGCATTGGAACATCTCTATATTATTGGATTTAATTTGAACTTTAATTGTCTTGCTTATGGAATTTGAATACTTGCTCATGGTAACTCTAAACTCGGGTTAGCACTCCATTTTTACCAATCTTTTCATTTAATCCGATTCATTTTTTCCTACCCATTAACCCAAACCTTTCTTTCAAACCTTGTTGTGAATTGTTGAGTGAGGCCTTTTTCATTATGCTATATGTTGTGAAACCTTGAGAGTATTGAGAACGACAAAGAACTGCCTCTTGATTTAGCTAAGTTAGAATTTGAACTAGCTAATAGATTCGGTTTTGAAAGATAGGTGGTTAGTACATTTATTTGGGGTTGGGTTGTGGAATATATAAAAAAAGGAAAGTAGAATCAATTAGGGCTCTAAGTCCCTAAGTAAAAAAAAAAAAAAAAAAAAAAAAGAGAAAAGATCTTGCTATAATCTCCTAGAAAGAAAGAAAAAAATATATATACATAGTATTAGGAGTTTAGCAAAGAAAGAAAATTAAAAAAAAAGGAAGAGCTAGGAGTTTAAAGTTTAAACCTTAGGGAGTAAAAAAAAAAGAGTTAAAATCAAGGATGTGGGTAGTTTAATTCTAGGGTGTTTGGTAAAAAAAAAAAGAGAGTGAATGAGAAAAAGGGTAGATCATTAAGAGTTAAGCTTTGTATGCCCAAATTTTTCTCAGTCTTAAATAGTTTTTACAACTGTCGCATTCCTTCTTTTGAGAGGAAACCACCCAAAGAATTTTTTTGAAACCACCTTACTAAAAGCCTTACCCTTGAAACTGATTGAGCTTGATTCACCTTTTATTTGCAAAAATTCGCCAAACACTTAATTGAATGTAAAAGAGATGTTCTTTATCTTTAGTTGGAGGTTGAACTAGATCGATGCATGGTAATAAGCATAGAAAAATATTTGTAAGTATGTTGATTGATCTTAGCACCATTAAACTATCGTTAAGGACTATAGCTTGAATTGTTCGCTTAGCATATTAAGGTTATGAGTCCCTGCTTTCAAACCGCACCCTCCTACTTCCTTGCAAGAGGACTAGCAAGATTTAAGTTTGGGGGTCTGATAACTCTCTAATTTACATGTTTTTAGCATTCTTTTTTGTCCATATTTTGCATTGTTTATACCTCTAACTTAGCATTTTTAGGTCATTAACTGTAGGAATTCACTTTTAGACCATTTAGGGTGTTGCATTTTTGCATTTGCATGTTTTGAACGAAAACAGGTGCTAAAGAGCCTAAAATGGGGAAAAACAAGGACAAATCCGAGTATGTACCCGAAGGAGCCATCGAGCTGGAAGAACAAGTCTAAACCCCAACACGATCGAGGAGGATCCAAGAGCAAGAAGAACACCCAAAGATCTACCCGAGGAGTAACCAGACTTCATCCTCGTGTACCCCATCGAGTAGACCATCGGGCAGGTCTGGGAAGCTAGGTCAAAGGGGTTTCCATATATAAACCCCTCCTCTCCTAACTTGCAAACGAGCACGCCGCAGAACCTCATACCAGAGAGCGAGAGCTTATGTGAGAGAACTGAGCGACTCAAACACTTTTCCCTTTTGTTTTTAGATTTATCTCATAACTTTTTATCATTTTCTTTAGATTTCTATCATGTATTCTTTCTACTCTACTCTAGCGTTTATTATAATGCAATTTTCATTCTCATTTGTTGTTTTGTTTCTTGTTATTATGTCCGAGTAGTGTAGTAAAGTTTCTAGGGATGGGATAGATGATTTTGTGTTCTTGATCGGTTAGGATGCCTTAGTTTGATTGTGTGTATTTGATAGATTTCCTTCTAGGTTGGTGTTCTTAATGCTGTCAACAGACCGAGAGGTTGAGATTAGATCTAAGGTGTTTTACCACCGAGAGGTCTAGATGAGATGCTTGAATCAACCAATGCTAGAGGTTTACTCACTTAGCCTAAGAGATTAGATGAGTAAGGGGTTTACTGACAGTAATGAATCAGATCTTAATGTCTGCTTGGTCATGTTTCTCCAACGAGAGTTGGGTAGGGGAGTGACCAAGGTTGAATGTTTCTAGTGCGAGAGTGTGTTAACAAGGTTTTAGAGATTCAATGTCTAGGAAATATTTGCTTGAGGAATGTAAGGCATCTGTACTGGTCAAGAATACTTAGGATTTAATTACCCTGTCCTTAGAAGCTTTCGTATTTTATTGCTTGCATTTTCTTTCATTACTCGATCCCTTACCCGATCAGGTACACGATAACCTGCATCGAGTAATACCTCGAGTTGTTCATATCCCATTTACTTACTCGATCACCCCACTCGATCCTGTACTCGAATGCTTGCATCGAGTGCTTAGGTCGTGTGGTTCTTTGTTTACTTTCTTTTCGTTTATCACTTTAGGATTGTTAGTCTTAAACCCTATTTGCTTGGCTTGACTTGTATTGTTCTGTTCATATCCTTCATTCTAGCAATTAACAACCATTTGGATTGATAACTCTTTGTACTATAACTGCATAGGGAATACCCTGGGTGAAAACCTGTCTATCAACGACTCGGACGGAGGTCGGAGTCGTGGGACGCTCAGGAAGACGGTGACTTTCCTCGGACCAAAAGAAACGCGGTGAAAGTAGGATGAGAATGGACAATGGAAACGAGATTCGAGGGCAAACGAACGAGTGGAACGTGGATTCGACTGAGCAGCTGTGTGATAGCAGTTGTTCGGACGGGTGGACGCAGAAACGGACGAAATGATCGGTGGGAATATAAGGTGGCTAGCAAATCAAGTAAGAAACTCAACCTTGGTTCTCTAGAGATAGATGGAGTCGAAGTGGAACACAACGAACGATTGAAATCAGACGCGGTGCGGAAGATGCGGTATGGATTGAACTGGCGGTTTGTACGAGTTATGGGGTAAAACGACCGACCTTTTTTTTTAATTACTAAATAACAAATATAATATAATAAATAAACTACAACTAGTGGTCTCATACCCACTAGCCACCTAACCACAATCACAACCAACAGCGGAATAACAACACCAATATCCAATAAATAATATCCAATAAATATAATAACCAATATTCGTAACATCAGCAATATCCAATAACCAAATAACAGAAATCATAGAACCAGCAACCTAGCAATGTTCTAATGACCCAACTCTACCAACCTAGCAATGCCAGAAAACATAAAACCGAGTCCCTAGAACATCCTCCTCTTCATTGCCTTGATTCCACGATTACACTTTGCCTTTACCTGCACCACAAACACATATTGCAATGCATGAGTATTTTATAAACACTCAGTAAGGCAATCCTCCCATCTACTGGGCTATACACACAAGCAAAAGAGTCATCTCTAACCAACAAACAACAATCAACAATCAACAATAACAAACCAGGACTCTGCATCGACCGACACCAACATGCATCGACCGACACCAGAAGGAGGTTGCGTCGACCGACGGAAGATCTGCGTCGACCGATGCAAGGTTAACTTGCATCGACCGATGCTCCCAATGCATTGACCGACGCATGCTCGACATAACACAAAAACCCTAGAGTTTACGCGCCGTCCTCGCATCTGCATCGACCGACGCACAAAGTGCATCGACCGATGCAATGCTGAGCATCATTTTCCTCCGAAGCTTCTCGCCGGATCTTTGTTCCTACAACCACAAAACTCGATCCCAAGCCACAAGAAAGCTTCCTAACGTCCAGAACAACGATCTAACAAGTTTAACAACACACAACAAGCAAATTAGAGAGTTCTCTAGCTTAGATAAGCCATGGTCCTGCACTTACCTTTGCTAAGACAAAACTGAACCTCAAACAAGCAAGAACACACTCCCAGGAAGCTCCCATAACGATCCCAGCTACAGATCTCAACAGGAACTGCCTCAAATCTCCCAAAAACCTCAAGAACGCTCAAGAACAGTTTTCTCTCTTTTCTTTCTCTCAAAATCGGCTACCCACGACTAACGAGACAAAAGAACGATTTCAGGGTTTTCCTTTCCCCTTTTCCCAAAACACGGCGTTTAACTTAAGTCAAAACGCAGAAACTTGAACCTGCATCGACCGATGCAACATCTGCATCGACCGATGCAATCCCCAAACCGGGATTTCGGTTCAGTGATGTTACAATTCTCCCCCACCAATCTAGATTCGTCCTCGAATCTCGAACAACCATCAGCCAAGGACTCCCGTGCAACCGTCTCCACGGACTGCACTCCTCCGACCGATCTACAGAAGGTCACCTCTAGGCGATAGACTCACGCTACAGACGTTATTTGCTCTCGACTTTTTGGACTTTCCTTTACTCATAGGCCTAAACCTTGAGTTTTCATTGGCTCCTCATCAGACCTAAGTCTGCTTGCCAATGTTGGCTCCTCATCGGGCCTAAACCCGCATGCCATAAAATATATAAGGAAAAATCCAAAACTCGTCTCTCGGGTTGCCACCCTACAGCGCGCCCCCGGATCGTCATCCGAAGTCGATATACCAATCGTATTCCCAAGCCACAAAGTGTCTGAATATGGCAGTACTAGGAGAACCTAAGTCCTCCAAGAGCCACAAGCAAACAATTCTGAACACGTCTGAGTCCTATCCCTATCAAGGTTTCCTTCCCGTGGCTCGCCTAAAACATCTCAATGTCCTACCAACCACATATCCCCTCACTGGAATACCTCATGACCACACAAGGATCATACATATGCCACAAGGGCCGCCACCAAGGCCAAACAAAATGTCCTAAAGAGGACGCCACCAAGGCCAAACAAAATGTCCTAAAGAGGACCGCCACCAAGGCAAAACAAATGTCCTAAACAAGACCGCCACCAAGGCCAAACAAATGTCCTAAAGAGGACCGTCACCAAGGCAAAACAAATGTCCTAGAGAGGACCGCCACCAAGGCCAAACAAATGTCCTAAAGAGGACCGCCACCAAGGCCACTCGTCCCGAAGGACCGTCACAAAGACCATCTGTCCCGAAGGACCGTCACAAAGACACTCTGGCTAAACAGCCCGCCACAAAGGCCACGCAATTGGCTAAGCAGCCCGCCACAAAGGCCACACACAGCTAAACACCCCGCCACAAAGGCCACACATGGCTAAACAGCCCGCCACAAAGGCCACACAATGTCTAAAAGACCACCACACCCGGCACACTGACTCAAAAGTCCGCCACTAATGCCACACACAAGCCCCTCCAAGGATCTCCACCGCTAAAATGGACAAATTCTAACTCCCGTAAAACTGTCCATATTTAGCACTTTCTATTCTTGGAAACTTTCCACTTTTGGAAACTTCTATTTCAGAAACTTTCCTCCAAAACCCTGCATCACGGAAAACTTTGTACCCCGAGCACCACCTCATCTTGTTACTGAGTTGCACAACCAACAACCCCAAGAGACCGAGTAAACAAGAGAGATGGGCTGGAATACTCCATTCCCGCTCCAGCCACGGATTACAGATGGGACCAGGCTAAACAAACTCAAGTCGCGGCTTGCTTCTCATACCACTTCTTGAACCTTGCCTTCATCTTTGCCTCAGGTTCCCAAGTCTGCTCCTCAACACCATCACAGTCCCACAGGACTCTCATCAAAGGAATCTTTTTCTTCTAAAGTTTCTTGATCCTCCTCCCAAGAACCCTCACTGGTCTCGCCTCCAAAGTCATGTTAGGCTGAAGATCCTCCGGAATCTTAGCCAACACCTGCTCACCCTCACGAAGACACTTCCGCAATATAGACACATGGAAAACCTTATGGAATGCACGCATAACCTCAGGTAACTCCAGTCTATATGCCACTGGTCCAACCCGCTCAATCATTCTGAATGGACCCATATACCTCGGACTCAACTTAGTCTCTGACAATGACCTGTTCGAACCCCGCAACATGGCCATCTTGAGGTACACTCTGTCTTCTACCTGAAACTCAAGATCTCTCCTCCTCCTATCAGCATAACTCCTCTGCCTATCCTGAGCCTCCTTCATGTTCATCTTGAGAACCCGAATCTTCTCTGAGGTCTCCTGAACAAAACTAGCACCAAACATGCTCTTGTCCCCCACCTGAGTCCAGCATAACGGTGTACGACATGGTCTCCCATACAAAGCCTCATAAGGAGCCATCTTAATACTCGCCTGATAACTGTTGTTGTAAGCAAACTCTACCAGGTTCAGGTGATCTGCCCAATGACCACCCCAATCTAACACACAAATCCTCAGCAAATCCTCCAGCGTCTGGATCGTCCTCTCAGACTGTCCATCTGTCTGGGGATGATAAGTTGTACTCATATGCACCGTAGTGTCCATCTCTGCCTAAAATGCCTTCCAGAACAACGAAGTGAACTTAGAATCCCTGTCAGACACAATGCTCGCTGGCACCCCATGCAATCTGACTATCTCCCTCACATACTTCTTAGCCAAGACCACTGCCCCATCAGTCTTCTTAATGGCCAGAAAATGTGGTGACTTAGTCAACCGGTCCACAATGACCCAAATAGCATCAAAGGTCCGTGACACTGGCAATCCTACCACAAAATCCATGGTGATCATATCCCACTTCCACTCAGGAATGGGTAAACTCTTCAGTAACCCGCCAGGAACCTGATGCTCAGCCTTCACTAGCTGACACACATTGCACCTCGAAACCCAACTGGCCACATCCTTCTTCATCCTGACCCAATGATAGTACCTCTTGAGATCACGGTACATCTTAGTCGCTCCTGGATGAATAGAAAACCTACTCGCATGAGCCTCTCTCAGGATCTCCTGTCTCAACTCCTCATCCTTGGGCACACAAACCCGACCATGCACCAAGATAGTACCATTATCTGAGACCTGATACTTGGAATCCACATCCTTTGAGGCATTCACCAGCCCCGAATCCTTCTCCTGAGCCAACCGCACCCTACTCAAAAGATCTGCTCTATCCACTGTTTCCAAACCCAACGGTTCCTGTGAAACAGCACACAAGCTCAAAGCACTGATCTCTCCTACCAGAGACTCCATCTCCTGCTCCTGAGCCGAAGCTATCCTCTTCCGACTCAGAGCATCTGCAACCGTGTTAGCCTTACCAGGGTGATAGGCTATCTCCAAATCATAATCCGCCACAAGCTCCATCCACCGCCTCTATCTCAAATTCAGCTCAACTAAGTGAATATATACTTCAGGCTCTTATGATTTGTAAACACCTGTACCTTTGCACCATAAAGATATGATCTCCAAATCTTCAGAGCAAAAATTACAGCAGCCATCTCCAAATCATGAGTAGGATAGTTGCCCTCATGCTTCCGCAACTGCCGCGAAGCATAGGCAATCACCTTCCCATGCTGCATCAACACACACCCCAAACAAACTCTAGATTCATCAGTATAAACCACATAGGGTTCTCCTTGCTCAGGCAAAGCCAACACTGGCGTAGTAGTAAACATCTCCTTAAGGCTTTCAAAGCCCTCCTCACACTCCTGTGACCACACAAAAGGGACATCCTTCCCTGTCAACTTAGTCATAGGGCGTGCTCTACTTGCAAAACCCTGCACAAACCTCCTGTAGTAACCTGCCAATCCAAGGAAACTCCTGATCTCTGTGGCATTTTGCGGTCTATGCCAATCCCTGATAGCCTTAATCTTCTCCGGATCCAGTGAGGAATATGGCTTTCAGGACGAGGTATGGGCACTATGAGTTTGTGGTGATGCCTTTCGGGTTGACTAACGCGCCAACATCATTTATGAGATTGATGAACAGCGTGTTTCAGGAGTTTCTGGATGTGTAAGTCATCATTTTCATCGATGATATCCTGGTTTATTCTAAGAGTCCTGAGGAGCATGCAATACATTTGAGGGCAGTTCTGGAGAAGCTGCGGGAGGAGAAGTTGTTTGCAAAGTTCAGCAAGTGTAGTTTCTGGCAGCGTGAGATGGGTTTTCTGGGTCACATTGTTTCTGCAGAGGGGGTTTCTTAATATCAGATAAAACCATCTCCAAACTTGGACCTTTCTCTTCCCACAGACACAATACCTTCACACGAATTTTCCATTCATATTTTGAAGAGTTCAAACGCGAAACATCATCGAAAAGGCTATACCTAACCATAGTTTTGTGTTTTTTTTTTTTCTTCCTTGATTTAGGTTGAAATCAAAAGAGTCGAATAGACGTATACATATATGCAATTTAATATATTCACAATTTACATTTTTTTTTCTAAAGTTATATTTTAAAATTTTTGTTTAGCAAATCATTTAACTAATCTGTATAGATCTCCAGACATTAATATCTTTACACTTTCCTTTATTTTAGAGATAAATAGTAATCTTCTTAATGTTTATCATTACGGCTTTTAATGCGTATTTACATTTTCTATTTTTACATAAATCGTGATAATACACTATATTCTATTCTGTTTTAAATATAGAATATCTCTTAAGATTATCCACCCTACTTTACATAATGTAAAATAACAACATTAGATTTTCCTAACAATAATCTTAAAAATATTGAACATAATAATTATCACATTTTAAAGAATATTAGCTATCAATATGACATTTCATTATTTTTTCCAAATTTAAATAATAATCAAGAACTTTAGTGACTGGTCGATTAGATATCATAATATTCATCATACTATTCTCTAAATATCATGCTTATCTTCTCCTCACGCCTGAATATGAGCTACGACACCAAGGATTTCTTCTTCCATATGCAGATTATTTACATTAATTTAACAATATTATTAAAAATTTTGAACATAATATTTAACACATTTTTTTTTCTTAATAATAGTTATGAATATAGCATTTCATTGTTTTATTTAGTTCTTACATAATCATCAAGAACCTTGGTATTCGGTCGTTGGTATTGTTTATAATTGTATTTCACGATTATTATATTTGATCGTCATTATTAAAGTACAATTTTTTTAATTATTAAAATAAATAATCCTTGAATTATTTTTATTTCATAAAATATTCATCCATCTAAAACAATATCCATAAAAATACGATTATAAGATCTCATAACATTCATCCTACTATTCTCTAAATTTCGTCCTTCTCCTCTCTTCACGTCTGAATTTTTGCAACGACACCAATCATTTCTACTTCCATACGCATTCTATTTTAAAAATAATAACAATGTCATATATTATATCTAATGGAATTTTATTGAGAATATTTTAGGATAATTACCGTGTAGTTTAAATGGAAAGGAAACGACTCTGATTTTTTGCGATCAATAGCTTCTCTGCAGATATTAACAAAAATAGGGTTACGATCAAAATTTACAAAAAAACGCTAGTAAAATGTTTCATTAAAATATTAGTAGCAGGATGACTTTTAAACACAAATTGTTTCTGTGTTAATACCAAATAAAAATATTAGTAACAAACGTTAGAAGATGTTTCAAACAAAGAATTAGGGTCAGATCCGCCTTTTAACATAAAATTACTACTGAACAATAGCCGAAAGACGTTGTATTGCTGACTCTGCATCTCTAATCTGTTGATTAATCACACTAAATGATGTTATATCCGAGAAAATAAGAGTAATTAATTTAAAACAATAACAAAATCATTTATTTAAAAATATACCATAAATGTTGGGATATTATTAGCACCATTCATAGTCTCTCTGCAATAATAATCAGTAACTACAAATGTCAATATGATTTTCTGAATCAAATATATATATATATATAACTAATTTTCCTTTAAAATGTAAAACAATACCTGTTTTTCACCATACGATCATTGGTAGATTCATCTAAACAATGTTTTAATTTAATTAAATCATTAGAAATATATTAATAAAAAGAATTTTAAATTCAACAACATACCTTTTAGCATGGATGAAGATGCAGGATTCAAATAAAAATGTTCGATAGTCCTCGCCACATCCACCTATTCATTTATATTTATTTATTAGAGCCACAAATACATGAATAAAATTTAATAACGATGATAGAATAGTTTACTATTTAATTTACCAAACATCTCTAATTAATATGATCATCTTCAGAAGCTTTCCTGCAACTATAAACATAAGCCTTTTTATTTAGCATCATCAAAGTATAAAGAATAAAGTTTAAAATATACAAAAATAAAATACCTAGATTTCTTGTGCGGGAACATAGATCTAAGATCACGACCATCTACTAACTCACCTGAAACATAAGAATTAGTATAATCGTTTTACAAAACTTTAAATAAATCAAGAAACCTATACAATATAATATAAGAAGTAATGAAACCATACACAAAGTTTTGGCAATGCTCGAACTTGCGTTCCAAACAAATACTACAGAAAGAGGATATGAATCATTAGAACACGAACACGAATACGAAGAACCATATAAATGATCATCAAGACTATAATACATATATAATTTCAAGAACATGAGAGAAAATTAGGGTTTTCTCTGTTTTAAAGATTTCGAATTATGGAGAATGATTAGGGTTGTACCTATTTATATATTAGTTAACAACCTATAATTTTAGGGTTTCGAATAGTTCGGTATATTTTGGTTGGGTTTTATATAAAGCCCATTAGTTTAGTTTTTAGCGTTTTAAAATTTATTAAATCACGTTTTGACAATTATATAGATTATATATTTATGAATATAGACTTTTATAATTTTCTAAATTAATTTGAAGAGTAAAAAGGTCCAGATTTGAATCTCATTAATGGCAAATTAGTAATCTTAAGTCTGAGGATGAATGTGGTGCGTTTCAGCAACCTAAATAGAGAACAAAAGCTTGTCCGGAAAATTTTCAGGGGTATTTTTCATTAAGGGTAAACGACGTAATTTTTTGTGAGAATGGCTGTGAGCTCTCTCGACTTCTCCTTTAATATATTAGATAGTAAAAATTAACAATCATAATTGGCGATAATGTATAGAGACAAGAACTAATTGTGACTAATCAGTTCGTAGCATAAAAAACAATGGGGATTCTCACAGAGTGAACACCAGTGGCGGATCCACGTTGTGGATTGTGGTGGCAACTACTATGAGGTTAAGGGTTCGACACCACTATGCCCCCACTAATATTTTATCCTGGGTCCGCCCCTGGTGAACACCATCAGACCATATCAAGTGTGCGGAAACAAACTTTTGATCAGCTTCGGGACCTTTGCCTGAAACAGTCACCGTGAAGGACTTCATAAACAAGACTTCTGGAAACACCTTGACTTTGAGTTTAGATCCCTCTACCTTTGCTTTGTAGGTGGCGTTACCCATACCAACGTTAGTGACTAATCTATGGAAAGTCAGTTTGAGCGGTTTTGAACATGTTATAAAAATGAAACAAAATTGCTGGAAAACATTGTTTTGCTCTTTCAACGCAAATCGTTCTCAAAAGAAAAAGCAAACGAAAAAAAAAAAAATACGAAAAAAAAAGAAAAGAAAATGAAAGAAGGTAAGTTAAATACAGTTACTAAACAATACGAAAATACGCCTACTTAGTTCAACCCAAACGATTTGTAAATACTACAAGTGTAAATAGAGGAAGTGACGCAAGCAAAAAGAATGATAAAATTAAGGAGAGTTGTGGTGACAGAAACCCCAACCTTACCAGCGAAAAAAACGAACCAATTGCATGGATGAAAATTAAGGAGAGTTGTGGTGTCAGGTTTCTTTTTGAATGTTCGAGGTATAAACAAATCTAATAAACATTCCGTTATAAAGAAATGGGTGGAGGAGCATAAGATGAAGTTTGGGTGTTTTGTTGAAACGCGAGCTCGGGAGAGAAATGTCCCGAGGTTAGTCGGGAAACTTTTGAATGATTGGTCTGTTATGACAAACTATGAGTATAGTAGGAGAGGACGTATTTGGATAGTTTGGGGGAATGATGTTGTGCTTACGCCTTTTTACAAGAGTGAACAGCTGATCACTTGTTCGATCAAACTGCCTACGATCAATGACGAATTCTTTTGCTCTTTTGTTTATGGTTTGAATACGGCGTCAGAGAGAACAGAGTTGTGGAAGGAACTTAGTGATCACGCAGATTCACCACTTATGTGTAATAAACCATGGATGCTAATGGGAGATTTCAATGAAACTTTAGATATATCAGAGCACTCTTGTCAGGCTCTTCAACCAGTGGTCACATCTGGGATGAGAGATTTTCAGCGTCTTGTGACGTACTGCTCGTTCACTGATATGGTGGCTCATGGCCCTCAGTATACATGGACGAATCGGCAGGATCAGAATATGATTTCCAAGAAGTTAGACCGCGTTCTAGTCAATGCTTGCTGGTTGCGGGTTTTCCCATCATCGTATAGTGTTTTTGAGGCAGGGGGATGCTCTGATCACTTGAGATGTCGGATTGAGTTTTCTGCAGGAATGGGGAACCTCGCGGTCCGTCGGAAGCCGTTTAAGTTTGTGAACGCTACTACTACTCTCCCTGAGTTTAAGCCTATGCTACGGGAAGCCTGGGAAGCCAGTGAATCTCTGCATTTATCCACATCTACTCTTCATCGTTTCACAAAAAAGTTAAAAGATTTAAAACCGGCCATGAAACATCTGGCTCGCTCTCGTATGGGGGACTTAGTAAAGAAGGCAAAGGAGACCTATCGAGACCTCTGCCGTAAGCAAGAGCAAACGCTTTTAACCCCAACAGCTAGTTCCCTGGCAGAGGAGAATGCGGTTTATGACAGGTGGGAGCGAGTGGCACGGCTGGAGGAGAATTATCTCAAACAGCGTTCCAAATTGCATTGGTTGCAGATTGGGGACCGGAATAACAAAACTTTTCATCAGGCTGTGCTTAAGCGACAAGCAAACAATTCTATAAGAGAGATCAAGCTCCCGGATGGGTCTGTCACTAAACAAGAAGCTGCAATCAAAACAGAGGCTGAGAGGTTTTTCCGTGAGTTTTTGCAGTTAGTTCCAGATGATTATGCGGAGGTTACTTCGGCAACAATTCAACGACTACTCTCTTTCCGCTGTTCTTCTGCAGATAAACTATTGCTCACACGCATGGTAACAGCTGAGGAGATCACGAAAGTGGTGTTTGCAATGCCAAGTGATAAGTCACCTGGGCCGGATGGTTACACAGCTGAGTTCTATAAAATGGCTTGGGACGTTGTGGGCAGCGAGTTTGTGCTGGCTGTGCAGTCTTTCTTTGAGAAAGGTTTTCTGCCCAAGGGTGTTAACTCCACCATCCTGGCTCTTATTCCCAAAAAATCAGATGCTACTGAGATGAAAGATTATCGCCCAATATCATGCTGCAATGTATTGTATAAGGTCATCTCGAAAATACTTGCTAATCGGCTGAAGTTAGTTCTCCCCAAGTTTATTGCAGGCAGTCAGTCAGCTTTTGTCAAGAACCGGTTGCTTATTGAGAATGTCTTGCTTGCTACAGAATTAGTAAAGGATTACCATAAAGACTCTGTTTCTGGGCGCTGTGCTATTAAAGTGGATATTTCAAAGGCCTTTGATTCAGTTCAGTGGACTTTCTTAAGGCGCACTCTTGAGGCTTTGGAGTTCCCTATCCCATTTATTCACTGGATAATGCTCTGTGTCACTACACCTTCTTTTTCTGTACAAGTTAATGGTGAATTAGCAGGTTATTTCAATAGTAAGCGGGGTTTACGGCAAGGTTGCTCTCTTTCGCCTTATCTGTTTGTTATAGTTATGGATGTGTTATCTAAGAAACTGGAGGAAGCTGCTGGATCACGTCTGTTCGGGTACCATCCTCGCTGCAAAAATTTAGGTCTTACTCATCTCAGCTTTGCTGATGATCTTTTGATTTTCTCTGATGGTACGGTGCGATCACTTGATGGTATTATGAAGGTTTTTGACGAGTTTGCGAGATGGTCCGGTTTGCGAATAAGCCTGGAAAAAACAACGATTTACTTTGCTGGTATCTCGGCTGCTGTTCAGCAAGAGGTAGAAGCTCGGTACTTGTTTGCGGTGGGTGCTCTACCGGTTCGCTACTTAGGCCTCCCCCTGGTCACTAAGCGGTTAACTTCAACTGATTACCTCCCATTGATCGAGCATATTAAGAAGAAAATTTGCTCATGGCAGGCACGATTCTTATCATATGCGGGACGGCTCAATCTTATCACCTCGGTATTATGGAGTGTATGCAATTTCTGGATGGCTGCTTTCCGTCTCCCACGAGAATGCATAAGGTCAGTGGAACAGCTCTGTTCAGCTTATTTGTGGTCTGGTGCGGATCTTACTACTAATAAGGCCAAAGTCGCTTGGGTGGATATCTGCAAACCAAAGGGTGAGGGTGGTTTGGGTTTGCGGTCTTTAAAAGAGGCGAATGATGTTAGTTGTTTGAAGCTTATTTGGCGCATTCTCTCTTGTGAGGACTCGTTGTGGGTTAAGTGGGTGCGACAGTCTCTCTTGAAAGGGGCATCTCTCTGGGCCGTGGAGGCTACGCAGTTGGGATCTTGGATGTGGAGAAAGATTTTGAAATATCGGGAAGTAGCTAAGCTCCATACAAAAAATACTGTCAGAGACGGGGCGAGAACATCTTTTTGGTTTGATGATTGGTCGGGAATGGGCCGCCTTGTCGAGCTAGGGGGAGACCGGGGACCTATTGATATGGGAATTAGTCGCACAGCAACGGTTGCTGACGCATGGAACCGCTGTCGAAGGAGTCACCGTACGGTACATTTCAATGCAATGGAGGATGCATTAGCGCATCACTCTGCATCACGTCAGTCTCAAGCGGATATTGTCCTTTGGAAAGGGAAAAATGATGTCTTCCGATCTCGGTTTTCCACCAAAGACACATGGAACAACATTAGAACGCATTCGGTCAGAGCAAACTGGTGTACAGGGGTTTGGTTCCGTCATGCTACTCCGAAATTTTCTTTTTGTGTTTGGTTGGCGGTTCAGAACAAACTCTCAACAGGGGACCGGTTACTGAAGTGGAACAGGGGAGCTGATGGCGCTTGCGTTTTCTGCCACAGTGTAGTTGAGACGAGGAACCACCTTTTCTTTTCCTGTGCTTTCACTGCTGCTATATGGGAAGATCTTGCTTTACCTATTTTCACAACACGCTACTCTATCGATTGGCAGCCTGTTATTGACTCTGTCTCGGATCGCTGGCCCGACAGTACCACAGCGTTTCTAGTAAGATATACTTTGCAGGTTGTTGTTTACACCATCTGGCAGGAACGGAATGCTCGTCGTCACGGCGCTAACCCCACCCCCCAGACTCAGCTTATACATCAGATCGATCGCCATGTACGTAATCAACTCCTCGCCATCCAGCTCGGTGGTGATATGCGATATGCGGATGGTTTGGCAATTTGGCTTGCTTCACGTTATTCAAACTAAATATTCCCCCCAGTTCTGCTTAATGTCAATATAAACGTTGCACTTGATGTACAAACGCTATTTTCTTTTTGAAATCTAATTTAACATTTGTTTTCAAAAAAAAAAAGAATTCATAATAAAATCCTGAAATTTTTATATCGCTTGAGTCGGGGAGATCTGATGTGCATTTAGTTTTCACTTTTCAGTTAGATATTGTGCTAATCTTATTATATAAAGTTGGATTATGAAAATTAGTCATTAACAAGATTTTGACATATGTCAAGTTATCAATTTCAGATTTTGACATGTATAAAAGATAATATTTAATAGAAGAAATTTGATTACAACAAAAATAAAATATTTTGTTTAAAAAATATTAATAATGTAAAAAAATAATTATCAAAAATTACAGAATTTATAAAAAAAAATATACAAAGTTTTTAAATAATTATAAAGAGATTTTATATATATATATATATATTAAAATTCGATAATAAGATAGATTGTTTCATATTTAAATAACTTATTAAAAAACATTGTTTTCAACTTTGTTTAATTGGGAAATTTTTGCAATGGGAAGGTAAATTTTTCTTATTTTTTTAAACCAAAATTTTCTCATACTTTCTCCTTTTTCAGTTTGGAATAGGTAAGATTAATATATGCATCTTTATTTCCTGATACTGTATTTTAAAATTTAGTATAGTATTTTTAGATTTTTTTATTTTATTTTTATTTTCATCCTTAAATTATTTGGGATTCATATATTACCGTGCTTATAATTTTCTTATTGTTATTTTTAGTTATATCAAAATAATGTTTTTCTAATTTCTCAACATTTATTGGTTGGTCATAACCCCTTCTTTTTTTCAAACATAATTGTTACCATTATTCATTCAATCCCAAAAGGAGATAACGAGTAGAAGTTCATCAACCTAATGGATGGATAAAATAGGCTAATCAAACACAAGTTTACAACAAACATAGATAGATAGATAGATTGAAAAAACATAAATCGTTGTTGATAGATCCGTAGGAGCTCAAAGAATGTGACACTTTCGTTTGCGGAAAGGTTAAAAAAACTTGATTTGGCCACATATGTCACCAAAATGCACTTATTTTTTGGTCAAGGGTCCTGAGAGAACTTCATGATGGGTGACCTTCCTGGAAGTAATTGTCGGAACTGTGCGAATGAGGACAAAACACAGAAAAATATTATTTGTTGATTTGTAGGATCGGTCACCAAATTTTTAAAGCCTCCCAGACGTAACAAACTGGCCATCAAATATGGGTGGGTTCAGGGGACGAGAATAGATGTATGGCCCACTTATGAAGGTGGGTCCATGAACTGTGAGTAGACATATGCTCATTAAGCAAGGTGGCGGTTGAGGCATTACCGAGACAGAGGTTACATCATGGTGTGTGAAAGACACTTCCACGAATACATTGAAAAATTTAACATTTGTTACTATCAAAAGATTTTGTGATGTTAGAAAAAGATAGGTTTTTACTTTCATTAGTTGTCGGAGTAAGCCATTTTTTTTTTTGCTAAACATGTAAATATCATATAAATGAAAGATAAGGTTTTACATAAGGTTGTATCGCCTTAAACATAGAGCAACCTTGGCAAAAAAATTAAAAACAAGGTTACAATAAGGTTGGGAAAAGATCAGTGTGAGAGTTATCAGATCCACAGCGGAAGTAATCGCTCCCAGAGCTTTCTGCTCCCTCGGGATGTGATGATGTCTCTGACTTCACGGTCTACGAAAGTGAAGATGAGCTGCGGTGGGAGTCTGGTTGAGTTATGCAGTATGTTGTTTCGTTGCCTCCAGATGTTGTAGACGACCACATGTGCAAGAAGCTTCCTTAAGAGAGAGGGGGCGATACTGGTAGACAATCTAGTCCATGATAGCAGCTCTGACCAAGATGAGAACAGTCGTTGACGAGGGCAGAGTCGTGAGAAAACCAGCTTCCATACCTGGGCAGAGAAATCACACACCAAAAATAGATGATCACGGGATTCGGAGGCTATGGAGCACAAGCAGCATGTGTCGGATTGAGTCAGGCCCCAGGTTAAAATGCGCTGTCTGGTGGGGAGTCTGTTAAGAGTGGCTATCCACATGTTAAAAGCCAAACGAGGTACAGCACCTCTGAACCAGACTGAGGTCACCCAATTTTTCTTATTTGCACTCGGTCTTAGAGCATCCCATGTTTTGGGTGTGGAGAAGCCTTGGCAGATCTTATCGTCCACGCACCAAATGTATTTATCATCCTCTGAGTGGCCATTTGGGATAGGTAATGTGAAGAGGTGATCAAGGATTGCCCTTGCCGGGTCTGATCTTGTGAGAGGAAGCTTCCACTCCTCGTCTGATATGGCGTCAGCGACTTTTGCCAGCAAAGGAACTCGCAGGGATCGATCTCCATGATTTACAATGCGTTTGATTAAAGGACCAAGAGAGGTCCAGTTGTCATACCAGAAAGATGCTCACCGACCATTTCCGACCCTGCATTTTATGAACTTCTCCGCAAGCGGTCTGAGAGATAGGAGAGTTTTCCAGAATGCAGAGTCAGTGTTCATACTTGTCACTGCCTAGAAAGTGGTGTTCCTGATATGATGTTGATGGTTCCACGCAGACCACAGAGAGTTTCCAGGTTTGAATAATGACCAGATGAGCCTGAGGTTTAAAGTTTTGTTCCATTCTGTTAATCTTCTGAGTCCAAGGCCTCCTTCAGTTTTTGGCAAACAAACTGTTTCCCATGCCACCTTTGCACCCTTTGCCTCGTCAATATTTCCAGACCATAGAAATTTTGCACATAAGCTCTCTATCTTTTGTATGCAGCCCTTTGGAAGAAGGAAGGTGGACATCCAAAAGTTGACTGATCCAAAAATGACTGTAGCAATTAGTTGGAGTCTACCCGCGAAAGACAGAGATTTGGTTGCCCAAGATCTGAATCTACTGGTGAGTTTCTCCAAGAAGGGTTCATATTACGCGATTTTGAGCTTACGGTGCATCAAGGGAAGACCCAAATACCTGATAGGTTGAGTACCGAGAGGGAAACCATAAGCTGCAATTTCATTGCACTCGTTATACCCAAACCTGCATGAAATAGCTGACTCTTGTCTTTGTTAACTTTTAGCCCAGACCAGGAAGCGAAGTCATCAAGAGTTTCACAGATACCATGGAGAGAAGAATGTCCACCGTCAAAGAATATCATGACGTCATCGGCGAATATTAAATGAGAGAAAGATGGATCCAGTGCCTTTGGGTGGTAATGGATATAACCTGCATCGTATCTAGACTGTAAAAGTTTTGAAAAAACCTCCATGGCCAGTACAAAGAGGTACTGTGAGAGGGGATCTCCCTGCCTTAAACCCTTGGAGCTTTTGAAAAAACCACCATTGCAGCCATTAACCGAGACAGTGAAGGTTGGAGTGCTTATGCATTGGTACACCCAGTCTATGAAACGTTGAGGAACTTGAATGGCTCGTAAAGCTGAGATGACAAATTCCCATCGCACAGAGTCAAAAGCTTTTTTTAAATCAACCTTAAGCATTCCTCTTGGAGAGATATTTCGCCAGTTGTAGCCATGAACTAGTTTGGTGGCAAGCAGGACATTTCCGGCCAGTGATCTTCCAGGGAGGAAAGCAGACTGAGACGGAGAGATCACATCCGCTAGGAGACATTGGAGTCTGGTAGTTAACAGCTTTGCAATGACCTTATTTAGCGTGTGTAGGCAAGAATTTGGCCTGAATTCTGAAGCTTTTATTGCGTTCTGCGTTTTGGGGATGAGAGCCAAGGTAGTAGCATTCCATTGTTTTAGCAAACAACCTGAGACAAAAAATTCTCTGATAGCTGCAGTTACTTCGGGGCCAACAACACTACATGCTTCTCTCAAGAACTCCACCGGATATCCATCTGGTCCACAAGCTTTGTTTAGAGGCAAGGAGAGGAAAGCGGTTCTAATGTCATCGTCTGTGAATGGCTTTTCCAGGGAACTTTTCTGAGATAGCAAAAAGACGTGAACATGTTCTCTCCACATAGGAGGAAGGCAGAGCCGAAGTTCTCTCTATGGTGGAGAATGTTGGACACAAGGTTATCTCCCGAAGGGAGGAAGGTGGAGGAGGTTGGATACAAGGTTATCTCCACAAGGGAAGAAGGCGGAACCAAGGTTCTCTTCATAAAGGATGAGGGCGGACCCAAGGTTTTCTCCATGGGGTCATACATTATTGTGATGATACATCATTAATTAGTATATTATATAATATATTTTTTATGCAAAATGTTTTTTGAACCAACAATTTTAATAATTAAAAAACTATGCAGAAGTGAAAGTAAAATAGTTTGCTTAATGTGTTCATATAGACATTTTCTAGGTGGTGATAAAGAATATATTTGTAACATAGAGTATATTTAGGTGTAGAAAAATACACTTTTAATAGTAACATAAGTAAAAGATTTGTAACTTATATAAATCCGTGTATTAATAACAAAAATAAATTTTATAAATAACGTACAAATTTTTTTAATATATTTTGTTAAATTTAATTTAATTTATAAAACTTTAAACCCGCACATCGGGCGGGTCCTCATCTAGTTAATATATATTTCTTTGTTTCGTGTTTTTGTAATACACAAAAAATTTTCTTATCACTTTTTCATTTTTTCATATTTTTCCGTAATTACTTTATACAGCAAAACCTCTATATATTAATAATATTAAGATCATAATATTTTACTAATTTGTAATTATATTAATTAATAATATTAAGATCATAATATTTTACTAATTTGTAATCATATTAATTAATAATATTAAGATCATAATATTTTACTAATTTTTTAGTAAATGACCATACTGTAAATCGTTCTTTTTATAAATGAAAATCTCAATTTGACCCGAAAAAAAATAAAAGAAGCTGCATAGTAAATGGTGTGATGTGTTATTGATGATTATTTTTATTACTGCTAATGGTAAAACATATATATATATATATATATATATATATATATATATATATATTTACAAAGATCAATCAATTTTGGGACTGTTTGAAACATTGTAGTTTATATCTAAAGACTAAAGCCACTTTTTTTTTTTTTTTTTTTTTTTTTTTTTTTAAAAAAAACCGTATTCTCTCTCAAACAATGGCGACTCTGAGTGCGATTCACTTCGCCTCCGAGATATCTGTAGGAGAGATACGATGGCAATTTCGATCCATGTTTTCGACCATTATTTCATTGTTGATGATGATTCCTCTGGGTTTTATCATCTGTCCACTTTTGTTCCTCGAGTTCTCTCGAGGCAACTGTTCCGTCTCTCAAAGTAGAGTTTGCTTTCTCCGGCGACAACATATTTGTCTCCGATGCCATATCGTCAAGGAGGAATTTGATTGCATAAAGAAAGATTTGGAGTTACAAGATAGTCTCAACCGTTTTTCCTCCAATTTGAAGTTTTTTCATCTTCCGGTGATTCCTTTGTTTCTTCACCAAGGTACACCGGGTGACTTCTATCTATTGACCACAGTTTCTAGCGGTTCGAATGCTCTTCTTTTAACCGATTTGCTGTGGAAAAAACGTCCATGGAAACCACCATGGAGAAAGAGACAAATGGGATACGGTGATGTTGTGATCTTAAACGTCTACATATCAAACGTTTTATCAACTTTGGGGAATGGCATGCTCGATTTATTAGATCAGGTTCATTCCATTAAGCATTGGCCACGGTGGTTATTATTTTTGGTGAAGGAATCAATGCTTTGGTTTATTCTTCGGAATACGTTTCATGAATTAAAGGGATGTTTGGTTAAGAAAATGCAAAAGCCGAAGTTGGTCTGGATAAAGTATATGTGGCGAGTATCTTGGAGTTTCATCAGATGGGTGATAGCCAAAGATCAAAATCTCTTCAGAGTATGGATGAATACGGCGAATATGTTTTCAATGTCATGGAGAAGACAAGTTTCAGGATCAAGTCTAACAACATTCAAGTTTGTGATAATGGTTGTATTTGACTTGTTTCAGTATTGTGTAAACTCTTTATGATAATATATAATTAATTTGCCGTTAAAAAAAAAAGACTAAAGCCACAAAGACCCTGTTGAAACATTGTCGTTTATATCTAAAGACTAAAGCCACAAAGACCCTGTTGCAGCAAAAGTTTGCAATCCGTCCGTCTCCTTCTCGTATGAGAATCGTTAACACATTTGAATTTTGTTTCTTTCAATCGTCAATTTCGCTACTTCTCCATTCTCTCCAATCAGTTCTGCCCACCTACACTTCTTTCCTGGAAAATTCTTTCTTTTAAAAATAAAATAGTAATAACATATCATTGTTAAAAAACAAATGAAATGAAAAAGTGAATAAAAGTAATACCACCAGCACAACACTCTGGATCTTCGCAAGCACCACACCAACATGTAGGATAAGGAGACATCTCTTCTTATTTTTCTCTGTCGACTAATACACAACTGGATTGCTATTATTTTACTCCCTACTGATGTTCATGTTGTATATCCAATTGTTATGTTTTTATATATGGAAACAAATAAATACAGTTTGCATACGAGAATGAATTTTCTTTAATTTGATTTCCTTTAATTTTGAATTTTCAAATCCAAACTACAAGCACATGTTTTATAATTTTTTATACATAAAAGCATATACCAAAAAAAAATCGTTCAGCCATTATTGAAAAATCGTTTAAAAGAAAGAAAGAAGTCAATTATTTCATAGGTTTGACCACGTTAACGATATATCTTTATGATTTATCAAACTTACTTTTTGACTGTATCATATGCGATCATTTATACCATAATTTCTGTAACTGTTCTACGCATATTATTAGTCACCATATGTATTTGTTAGAATTCTATAACTGATCTTGTTTAAATCAAACTTGGAAATTTGGAATGTAAGAGAAGCTTCCATGCTCTATTGCTCTTGCACAGTTGTGTTTGTTCTGTCCGCACTTGTTATCTATGGGTTTCTTGTTCTTTACGCATTTCGTCATTAAACCTTTTTTGGGGTTCTACGTTCGATCTCGTGTTTTAGATTGATTTGAGGAGAGAATCCTCATGTTATTTTACTTAATTTTCAGGATTCTTATGTTTTTTGAAGAACAAAATATTAAATATTTTGTTTAACATCCAACAAACTTGGGTTCACTCTTATGGGCGAGCTTCCTTATTCACCCTCTATTAGTTTAACAATGAAAATAGAGTATCATGTATAATACGTTTTTTAATAGTGAAGGATTTCAAATGCATAAACCACCCTAATTATCAAGAATTCAAGATGGTTGATACATTACATCATTATCCACTGTAATACTTTTTTCACAGACTCACAGTGAAGGATTTCAATTTAAAAATAGACTTGTCTAGTAATTATTTATAGACTGTAAATCATTTTCTTTATAAATGATATTTTAAATTGACCGAAAAATTAAACAAGCTGCATAGTAAATGGTGTGATGTGTTATTGATGATTATTTTTATTACTGATAATGGTACAATATATAGAAATATATATTGTTTTTTTTAAAAGATCAACCAATCTTAGGAGTTATTAAAACATTGCCATTGGTATCTATAACCACAAAGACCCTGTTGCAGCAAAAGTTGTCAATCCGCCCGTCTCTTGCTCGAATGACAATCGCTAACACATTTGGATTTTCTCTTTCGATTGTCATTTTCGCAATTTCCCCACTTTCTCCAACCACTTCTGGCCACCTACACTTTTTTCCTGTAAAATTCTTTTGTTTAGAAATAGTAATAACATGTTATTGTTAAAAACAAAATGAAATGATAATAAGAATGAAAATAATAATACCACCAGCACAGCACTCTGGATCTTCGCAAGCACCAGACCAACATGGAGGATAGGGAGCCATCTCTTCTTATTTTTCTATGTCAACTAATACACAACTGGATATACTCTCTATTGATGTTCACGTTATATAATATCCAATTTTTATGGGTTTAGATATGCAAACAAATAAATGTACTGTGCATACGATCGAGAATGAACAATTGTTTTGATTTCCTTCAATTTTGAATTTTTTATTCCAAACTACAAGCTTATTTGTTTACATATAAAACCATATGCCAAAAAGATTGTTTAGCCATTATTGAAAATTGTTTAAGAAAAAGTAAGAAATCAATTATTTCGTAGGTTTGACCACGTTAACGATCTACTGTTATGATTTATCAAAACTAATTTTTGACTGTACTATATGCGATGATTTCTGTACGTAACTGTTTCTACGCATATTATTAGTCAACATATTTGTTTGAATTCTATAACTGATCTTGTTTAGATCAAACTTGGACATTTAATTTGGGGGTTGTACGTACGGTCTCGTGTTTTCGATAGATTTGAGTTTCAGATTTGATCATTTCTGTAGCCAGGAGAGAATCCTCTGTTATTACTAAATTTTCAGGATTCTTATGTTTTTAAAGTACAAAAGATCGAATATTTTGTTAACATGGAATAATCTTGGGTTTTCTCTTATGGGTGAATCTTCTTATTCACATCTGTTAGCTTAATAATAAAAAATATAACAATATGTCATATAATATTATATTTTAAAATAAATCAAAATTAAAATTAAGTAAAACAAATGTATATATGTATATATATATATATATATTTAATAGTGAAGGATTTAAAATGCATAAAACACGCTGATCATCAAGAATTCAAGATGGTTGTGATCATTATCCAAATTGGATCAAAACTCAATTAGATCAAAACTCTCATATAACAATTTTGAGTTTTAGAACCATCAAGAAAATCCGATAAGATGTTCAGAATTTAGATCAGTTGTGATAGCCCGGTTTAAGGGACATTCGCAGAGGTTTAAAAGAATTGATTTGACCACCTATGTCACCAAAGTGCAATTATCTTTTCGGTTAAGGTTCTGAGAGAACTCTAGAGTTAAGCGTGCTTGAGCTGGAGTAGTCTCATGATGGGTGAACTTCCGGGAAGTGATTGTCGGAACTGTGCGAGTGAGGACAAAACACAGAGAAAAATCATATGGTGATTTGTAGGGACGGTAACAAGTCTTTAAAATCTCTCGGACGTAGCAAACCGGCCATTGGATAGAGATGGGCTCACGGACCTAGTGAGAGAACGTGAGACCCATTGAGGAATATGGACCTATAGACTACAATTGGACATAGGGCCCACTAAAAAGTGGCGGTCGGGACGTTACATGCATGGATCAATGAATCAGAAACCTCCTAAACAACAAACATATCATGAACACTAAAATTTAACAATCATAATTGGCGATAATGTTTAGAGACAAGAACTAATTCTGACTAATCAGTTCGTAGCATAAACAACAATGGGGCTTCTCACAGAGTGAACACCATCAGACCATATCAAGTGTGCGGACACAAACTTTTGATCAGCTTTGGGACCTTTGCCTGAAACAGTCACCGTGAAGGACTTCTTCGTGTGCAAGGACTTCATAAACAAGACTTCTGGAATTGCATGAAACCTCATCCTTACCAGCAAAAAAAACTAACCAATTGCATGCATGAAAGAATTCATAATAAAATCTTAAAATTTTTACATATAGATATAGCCAATGACGTGTGAGGCTTTTTAAAATTTTCACTTCTGTTTTTGCAACATGACACTACACTACATTATAGGATTGGGTAGATTTGTAATTAATTACGTTGTATAATCATTCTAGAGCAATGCCTCGTGACCCAAATTTGGCAACTAATTGCTAGATTAACACACTTTCCTATCCCATTACTATAATGACACAGCTTTTTTGTAGAAAGACTAAAAACCTACCAAATTATTTTTTTCAATTTTTTAAAAAATAAAAAATAAAAAGAAAGAACAAAAAAATATAATTTAAAAATATTATTGAAAGATATGATCAATGAAAAATGGTATGAAAACATGATTTAAAAATATAATGTTTAAAAATATATTTTTTAAATGAGAATTATAAAAATAAAAATATATAAAAATATGATTTGAAATAATAATTTAGAAATAATATTCAAAACTGTGATGTTTTGTTTTAAAATTTATACAAAAACAGTATAAGGTATAAAAATATTATTAAAATATGGTTTACAAAAATATAATATAATGTATAAAATTATGATGTTTTAAAAATGTTTAAGAAAAATATGATTTAAAAAAAGTGTATGAAATTATGATGTTTAAAAATATTATTCTATCTATATTTGATAAAAAAATATAATGTATAAATATGATTTTTAAAATATGATGTTAAACAAAAATTTAAATGGAAAATATCTTTAGTCAAGTGCACCACCTCTGCGATCGATCCCACTGGAGTTCAACTTCGATTGGTTCTACTGCTATTACCCGCCTAGCAGTTGTTAGCGGGCAGTTGCGTTTGTTAGTGGTTGGTACCATTCAAATAAATTGCTCCATACCTCTTCAACCCGCTTGAAATCGCTAGATTTCAAAAGCTCCTTCCCACAAGAGTTTGCAGTTGCGGGCGGTTGCGTTTGTTTTTAAAAAGGAAAGAAACTAGAAAAAAAAAAATCTATATGTTAAAATATATATTATCAAATCCTATATTCATGTTTTTCTCAAATAATCATTCTTTAATTGTAATTTTCCAATATTAATAATTATTTGTGTTTCAGTACAAGATTTATTTGTTTAATTAATATTTAAATATTTATTTTGTTTTTATCTTTAGTAATTATTTATGGTCCTTAACTATTAATCATGTTTTAAATTTTTGTACTTTTTCATAATATAGTTTTTGAAGAAATATAATCATAATTGGGGCCAAACCAAAATCGTTTGTATTCATTGAAGAAATATTATCATAATTATAAAAACAATCTAGAAGATTTAAGATATCAAGCATTTTTTTTGCTATTTAATTTGTTAAATTACTTGATACAATTTTTGGTGATAGACCAAATGCATAAAGTAATTAGTATTACACTATGAAATTTATTTGTTTTTTAATAATTATTCTAGTCCTTTTTATGATATTTCATATTAATCAATTTAATAAAGTTTTTGATGTTTTAAAACGTTTATATAATTATATATCACATTTATAACATTTTAACTGCTATTGTATCCGCTGGTCAACCATTCGTAAAACTTCTTCAAACGCACCCATTTTAAAACGTAATATCAGTCGTTCAAAACGCTTAATAATGCTTGAAATCACAATCGCCCGCTTCTGCAAACTCCCGCAATCGCAACCACAAACACTGCGTTTGAACCAGTCATGCCCTAAGTCGCATTACTCCATGTAGTACGAATTGGCTATGAATCGGGCCTTGTCGATTCAACGATGACCAAAAAAAAAGTTAAAATATCTATCGTAACATGACAGATTTTTAATGAAAAAGTTAACTGTAAAATAACTGTGAAAATATTGCTGGATATTATATCAAACTTGCTATATATTATGAAAGTTTCTATAGTGTCTTTATAAATAAGTCTGTCGTGCAAAATAATTCTGCCATTAATTATAAATCTATCGTAATCGCTACAAAACACTATCGTCCAAAATAAGTCTGTCATGCAAAAATAATCTGTTGTGCAAAAACAAATTTGTTGCACACAAACAAATATGTCAAAACAAGTCTGGCATACTTTTGAAAATATTTTGAGTCTGTCAGATTTTTGAAAATATTTTGAATTTAAAAAAAAATGCTATGAGGGTAAATTTGACTTTCTTTTTTTCTCTAAAAAAGCAAAAAGGGTATTTTAAGAAATAAAATAACTCATCTGACCCTTACATTTTATGAGTTAGTTTAATCTTTACAAATATTGATAGTACATACCAAATGAATTGATGTGTATTTAGTTTTTAGTTAGAAATTGTGCTAATTAACATATATTTCCTTGTTTCGTGTTTTTGTAATATACAAAAACCTTCTCATCACTTTTTTTATTTTTGCATATTTTTTCCTTAGTTACTTTAAGTTTATACAGTAAAACCTCTATGAATTAATAATATTGAGATCATAATATTTTACTAATTTGTAATCATATTAATTTATCTATACATGCTAAAAGATTAACTGTTAATAGCCACATTGAAGCTCAAAATATTCCTAGGTACAATAATTTAGCCATGAAATAGACACAATCTCGGGAGGAAGCAATTTGTAGCTATCTTGTGGCAATGTTGGGGCTAATTAGCCACAAAAATAATTTTGTGACTATCAGTTGCGATTTTCAACAACTAGCCACAACAATATTAATGGTCCAATAGCCAGGCGAAATGGACATATATCTCGCGGCTCATATAGCCATAAATTTTGTTTGAGGAGATTTATGGCCAGCGCCACAAAAGTTGTTGTAGCTATTTGTGGCTATATTGTTTTCCATAGTTGTCAAATCACATCATTCAACAAAAGATACTTAAAAAAAAACAATTAACCAAAAAATCGAATTGGTTATTCATGGTTATAATCACAAAAAGTTTTGTAGATATCTGTTGCTTGTATGCTTTTCAAAATTGTCATATCAATTTATTTATAGTACAAGATATTTTGATGAACCCAACAACAATTAGCCATGAAATATGAATTTAGCCACAGAGTACATGATGTTATTTGTGCAACAACTTCTCCCAATTGCGTTTATAGAACTACTTCCAAAAATGTTCACACGGCAATTTCAGGTACAAATTAAATTTAAATTAAATTATTTTATTTATCATAATTAATGTACATTAAATATTAGTTACAAATTTAAAAATAGAATGATCAACTAATCATTTTTTAATTTTTTTATAAAAAGGACAATTCTAATTTGACCAAAAAATAAATAAAAGAAACTATAGTAAATGGTGTGATGTTTTATTGATGATTATTTTTATTACTAATAATTGTAAAACATATAGAAATAAATTTTGTTTGTAAAAGATCAACCAATCACAGGAATTATTGAAACATTGTCGTTGATATCTTAAGTCACAAAGACCCTGTTGCAGCAAAAGTTTACAATCCGCCCGTCTACTGCTTGTATGAGAATCGCTAACAAATTGGGATTTTCTCTTTCGATTGTCATTTTTGCAATTTCCCCACTCTTTGCAACCAGTTCTGGCTATCTAAACTTTTTTTGTGGTGGACCCATGTTATGAATGGTGGTGGCAAGTGCCACCAGTAACTATTAAATATATTAATACACAACTGAAGTTAGTTAAGTGGCAAAATGACTTAAGATTCACCCAAAAATCTCTCTGAGATAAGGGGTTCGACTCCCATGTACGAAGAATTGCTCCCACTAATATTTTATGCTGGGTCAGCCCCTGTTAATCTTTCCTGATTTTTTTAAAAAAATAGTAATAACATATTATTGTTAAAAATAAAATCAAATGAAAATGAGAATGGAAGTAATACCACCAGCACAACACTCTGGATCTTCACAAGCGCCAGACCAACATGGAGGATAGGGAGCCATCTCTTCTTATTTTTCTTTGCCAACTATTAATACACAACTGAATTGCTATTATTTTACTCTCTATTGATGTTCACGTTAAATATCCAATTGTTATGTAACTTATATTTTTTTTATATGGAAACTAATAAATGTAGTTTGCATAAGAGAATGAATAATTGACTTGATTTCCTTTAATTTTAAATTTTCGAATCCAAACTACAACGTATTTGTTTACATATACCAAAAATGCGTTTAAGAAAAAGAAAGAAATAAATTATTTCATAGGTTGTTTGACCATGTTAAATATCTACATTTATGATTTATCAAAATTAATATTTGACTGTACTATATGCGATCATTTATACCATAACTACGTGCGGAGTTAATTTTTTAAAAAACTAAGTTTATAATTAAGTTTGGACTATTTTAAGTATATGCGGAGGTACATTTGTAAAAGTATTTCTTAAAAATGTTGATATAAATGCGGGGTTTTCGTAATATAGTCGAAAATTGGATTCAGTTTCTGTTTCATTTATTTTACGTATTTAACCTAGATGTATATATTTGGGACGGGATACTCGTCTTGTCTTGTATGCGTAAAAAAGTTTCATCTCATAACAGTCTCTTTTTTATATTTTCGACTATATTTATTATGATAGATTTAGATACCCGTATTCCCGGTTTATAAATTTTAATTTTATTAAATCAATGGAAATTATTCAGAGAAATAAAATTATTATGTAGAATTCTCCAAATATTTATAAAAAAAATACTCAAAAATCTCAAATGGATCCTTATATGTCCTATAGTCAAACAATTATCCAAATTAGTGAAAATTTGAGAAAGGAATATACCTACCAAAAATTTTAGATTATGTAATGTTATCTCAAAAGTGAAGACCTCTTTGTTTTTTCTTTTAGATTCTATGTCGTTAATGTTTTACTTAATATTAATACTAAACAGTTGAAAAAATAAAATAAAATTCTCTTTTTAAAAATTTAATTTAATTTTGATAATTATGTTATATGTGTATATATGTTACAAATTATTTTAAGATTTGAATAATATATATGAACACAAATCTCTGATAATTAGTTATTTACATAATTCCCAGTTATATTCATGTTCCTGTTTCAATAATTACATATTTTGATGGGTATTTGAATTATTAAAAATTAATCTTTTTTCTTTCATCGTATTAAATATTAATCAATTTAGTATTTGAATACTAAATATTACTCCCTCTAGAGTTTTTTTCTTGTTTCATAGAGACGGTCACTTTACATTTCTAATGTGATTTTTACATCAAATTTTCTAATTTTCTAATCAATTTTTTTTTTGAAACTTAATTAAATTCAAATCACAGACTATTCTTTTTACTGCACTATTTTATATTATTATTTAAAATATCTTTAAAATATACTTTTTAATATAAATAACATCTACGAAAAAATTGAATATGTTTATTAATAGCATTCCATGAAATGAAATGCGATCGATCCGCCGAGTTTCCCGTGAATTATCCATGAATCGATGACTCTTACTATCCTGCGCCATTGTAAAATATAAGATTTGATCAAAAATCAAATCGTACATCTTTTGGCTATATGTTTGATCGATGAGCCATGGATGATAGCTCTAAATTGTAATGTTATTGAAGATTAATATTGCTTAAGCTGAAGTGATTAAACGGATGGTTTTCTTTGATACCTGTGGAACATAATTTTATTTGAATTTGTGACCCAAAAAAAAAACTTATTAGAATTGGTCTACGTAGAATAGTGTGATATATTACTAAAAACGAAACATGAACCATAAAATAGTGTGATATTATATATATATATATGTACCCACAGTTCTTGCCATGACCACAATTGCTTGTACAACTCGTGTCTTGACAACTACAAAGAAGAATTACATTAAAGTCAAATTCCAAAACTAAAGTTATAAATCAATGAAAGCAAGAAAATAATTTTATGTACATTCATTTTGTGAAGATGTAATCAAAGTCGATCCTCATTCCTTCCATGTTTTTTTTTTTCTTCCATTCAATATGTAGCTAATCGTTAATATTTTTATATATCAACACCAAATTGTTAATATTTCAAATATTAAAAGTATTGTACACTATAATCAATAGATTGGTTCAATGAAATTGGGCTGAAGAGATCATCTTTCATCTGAAAGATCAAAAATCAGGGAGAGAGTACACATAACGTAACAACTATTATTAGATCATAAGAATCATCGTATAAGAAGCCGTAGCTTAACTCCGTAACCCATTAAAATTCTGACTCAAGACCACGACGATTCAGGTATGCTGTGTCGTCTGTATGACTGCACATAAACATTAGTCAACATTAGTCATTATTAACAAATACAAATAAAAAATATAATAATTATATAGAGAAAATTTTGTTTTTAGAATGCTATAGTAATAGTAAAGAAAATCGTTGAATTGTTTGGTGAATAGTGAATATTCATTCGACTACTATATTTATAGTAGAATTTAGATGGTTAGAATTTTTGAGATAATACATTGCATTCAAATCACAAAATATTTTTGAGATAATGAAGAATTTAAAATCCAAAGTTTATTTGCAAAACTAGATAAGGACCCGCCCGATGTGCGGGTTTAAAGTGTTGTAGATAAAATTAAATTTAATAAAAATATATTAAAATTTATTGTACAGTATTTATAAAAAAATTTGCTATATAACATACTGATTTATATCCTCCATATACATATACAAATTTTTTATGTATGTTACCATTAAAAGTGTATTTTTTACAACTGTATGTTACAAATATATTATTTACCACCACCTAGAAGATGTCTATATGAACATTTTGGCTCAAAAAGTGTTGGCTCAACAAATATTTTGAATAAAAAAGTGTGGGCTCAAAAAACATTTTGAATAAAAAAAATTACATCACAAAAGTGTATAACTAACCATGGAGAGAACATCGGTTTTGCCCTCGTTCCTTATGGATAGAACCTTGCGTCCAACCTCCTCCACCATGGAGGGAACCTTCGCTCCGCCTTCCTCCCTTGGGGAGATAACCTTGCGTCCAACCTCCCCCACTTTCCTTCCTTGGGGAGATAACATTGCGTTCAACCTCCTCCACAATCGAGAGAACCTCGGCTCTGCCCTCCTCCTGTGTGGAAAGAACATATTCATTTATTTTAGCTATCTCAAAGTGACTTGCTCCATCAACCAATGAAATTAAAGGCCCTTTTCCAACTTCACAAAATATTTGGATAGTAACTAATGTTAAATTTCTCAATGTATTTATGGAAGTTTCTTTGACACACTATGATGTAGCCCCTGTCTCCAAGCTCCTATGGATCTATCAACGATGATTTATATTTTTTCAATCTAACTATATTTGTTGTAAGTTTGTGTTTGATTAGCATATTTTATCCAACCATTAGGTTGATGACTTTCTCCTCTTTATCTCTTTTTGGGATTGAACGAATGGTAACAATTATGTTTGCACAAAAAAAAGGGTCAATGACCAACCAATCAAGGTCGAGAAATTAGGAGAAAATTAATTTGAGATAATTAAAAATAATAATAGAAAATTATAAGCACGGTATTATATGAATCTCAAATAATTCAAAGATGAAAATATAAATTAAATAAAACAATCTAAAACTTAAAATACAGTATTAGAAAAAGAAGATGCATATATTAATCTTCCTTTTTTTGGGTCAAAATGTTAATCTTACCTATTCCATACTGATTAAAGAGAAAGTATGAGTATATTTTAATTTTTTTAAAAATAAGGAAAATTTGTCTTCCCATTAAAAAGGTTTCACCAATTGAACAAAGTTAAAAGTAATATTTTTGAATAATTTATTTTGTTAGATGAATAATATGAGACGATCTATGTTTATATAGAAGTGATTATTTACATTTTTTAGAATTAATAATGTTCTGTATATTTTCCTTAATCCATTTTCTTGTTTTTTTTAGAATTAATAACTTAAAATTAAAATAAGTAAATAATTTTATAATTTTGAATATTATGAATTATATATATATAATCTCTTTATAATTATTAAAAACTGCTTAATTTTTGTAATTTTTGATAATTATCTTTTTTACATTATTAATATTATTTAAAACAATTTTTTTATTTTTTGTATCTTAAATTTCCTATTAAATATTAAATTTTACAAATGTCAAAATCTCATATTAGTAATTTGACACGTGTCACTATCTGGTGAGTTACTAACTTTAACAATCAATTTTTTTTTGCTTCCGTCTAATACTAACCATAATTAGTTAGTATGTTTTTTTTTTTGTCAAATTCGTATGATTTAGTTATGGAAGTTTTCGAAAATCAAAAATAAATGATGATTTGTTTTAAATTTTTTCTTGAATTATATTAAATTGGATTGTTATTTTCGGTAATATCTATCAACTGTTACTATTAGTTTAGGGGAGTTTTTTTTTTTTTTTAATTATGTAGGTAAATGGGTTTGTTTGGCAACATGGATATATGTTATGTTTTTATTTTTATTTTTTATCCCTAAGTATGCTCACCAATTAATAGTATAGATTTCTATAACTATTTTACACATATTAGTCACCATATTTGTTAGATCCATAACTGATCTTGTTTAGATCAAGCTTCTGAACAGTTGTACGTAAGATCTCTTGCTTTCGAGAGATTTGAGTTTCATATTCGATCAATTCTGTAATTAGGAGAGAATCCTCTGTTATTTTACTAAAGTTTCAGGATTCTTATGTTTTTTGAAGTAAAAAATCAAATATTCTGGTTAACATTGAACAATTCTATCTCACGTAATACTATATTTAAAAATAAATCGAATTAAAATAAAATAAAATAAAATAAAAACAAATATATACTTCTTTTTTAACAGTGAAGGATTTTGTTGATGTCCATTTCGGTCACAATTAGTATGTTTAGTTCGGTCAAACAGGGTCGAAGTTCTCTTCTATTATATTGATGTCGAGACACAAAAGACGGGTTACAACACGACTTAAACGAGTTACAAACGAAAATAATAGACGAGCTGATAGCTCGTCGATTCTCCGAGCTAAGCTTAAGACCGTTGACTTTTGCTTGGACGAGCTGGGCTCTTGTACTTGCTGTACGAATTCTCCTGCTTTTTCCCCGATCCCTATAATGCGGGCCGTACGCCTGTATTTATAGGGAATTGTGTCGGTTCGTCCACATAAAAGACCATAACACCCTCCCTTTCTTTGGAGGTTTATTATGGGCTTTTCCTGGGCCAGGCCTCTTGTTTGGGGTGTGGATCCACCCCCAACAGTAGTCCCCCCCCCTCCGCCTTTAGTTCGTAGTCTTTAAGCGGAGAATAATAGTGAGAAGACGAAAGGACGCTTCTCTGAGTGGGTACTTCTCTGATTGGGTAAATGAAGAGTCGCGCGTGAAAGAACGGTTTCCGATGCCCAGGGTCGAATCGTTGTGTGCGGTGCTCGACGCGCGTGAAATCCGGAAGTCGTATCGTCACCGAGCGCGTGCGGTAATGATGACGCTTCCAGATCCTTCCTTCTTCCCCTATAAATATCACTTTTCCACTTATCTCATTATCTTCTTCTCGCGTTTTTGGTGCTGTCTTCGTTCAGGTATTCTCCCTTCCTCCTATCTCGTCATTATTTTGCTTTTAGTGTGTCACGCTTTCGTTATGGATTCTCCTCGATCCTCGTCGTCTAATTTTTCCACCGCGAGTCACCTTCGACGAGCTACAACTTCTGAATCTCGGGAAGTTGAACACTAACCCGAAGATCTTGATTCCGGCTTCATTTCAGCGTCCCTGGGATGCTCCTTCCGGTTTCATTTGCCTCTCGGAAATGTACTTCACCGAATGTGGGCTTACTTTCCCTCTTCCGTCCTTTTTGATGACATATTTCGCTCGTCGAGAGGCGGCCATTTCGCAATTTGCCCTAGCGACCTTTCGAAATGCCATCGGTCTTTCGATCATGGCCGAGGCTGCGGGAGTCACGCTCACTTGTGATCATTTGGAAGAGCTGACATGTTTGAATCCGACGAATCGGAATAAAGCTCCTGGGCTCTATTATCTGGCGTCGGGAAAGAAGACGACGCTCGTCGAGGGTGCCAAAGGCAAAACGTATAATTGGAAAGGCTCGTACTTCTTTCTAGAAGTTGCGGCGAGAGTTATGGAGGATCCTTCCATCCCTTGGTTTTCTGGGTGGAACCCTTCACCCGGTAGCCGACCATTCTTCCTTAGTTATTTTTGTTTTGCGGAGTCCCTTGGTTTTTCTTAACACTTTTTCCTTTTCCTTTGTAGTCGTTATTCCAAGGTGTCTCCTTCCGTACCCTTCTCTGTTTCAAGCTGAGATCAACGCGATTAAGCTCCTCTGTCCTTACGTTTGGCCGGGTACCGAAGGTAAAGAAGGTCGTTCAAGAAAGTCAGCCTCTAGCCGAAGACAAAGAGGTATGCTTTAATTCCGTATGTATACATATACATGCTTCGAGCTTTGTTCTGACGCCGTCTCTCCTCTTTCCTTTTTTTTTTTTTTTTAGCCGAGAACATGAGAAAGTTGAACTTGAACGTCCTAACGCATCCGCTCGCTACCGCCGAGCTCCAGAGCCGTCACCCCGTTCTGTTCCCCGTCAGGATACTCGTCCAGGTGCCAATCCTCAAGGCTCTGGTTCGTCGAAAAGGGGTCCCCCTTCCCCTCGTCATGCTGTGGACGACCCTTCGAGGACGCGTCCAAGATCTCTTCCGCCGAACCGCCACATTGGTCCTGAGGAGACTCTTCCAAGGAGGAAGGTAGATGGGACTTCTGGTCGTATCGCCGAGGTGCCTAAGAATGTGCAGAAAAGGAAAGATGGTCTTGAACAAGAGCAGTATCCCCCACCAAAGAAGTCTAAGTCGATCGATTTTAGCTGGAATTTCGCTCATTCCTCCGGGGCTCGTCCTTTTCCGGATGACTCGCCGTCGTGTGCTGACTTATTTCGGAAGATCCACTTCGGTGAGGGTCGTCTTCCTGCTGTTGAGAAGATGAAAGAGGCCGACGCGGTCACCGACGTTGCTCAAGCGTCCTTTGAGGTTTGTCGGTTAAACCAACTTGCCCTTTATTTTCTTCATCTCTTTGGACGGTTTTGGTGATATTATTTCTTTCTTCTTTTTTTTTGACAGTTTATTGCACGTATCAATCGTATGACCTCTCGTTATGAACGTCGGGTTCGGGAGTTGGAACGTTCGGGGGCGTCGAACGAGAGGATCGAGCGCCTCGAAGCTCAACTGGGGGAGGCGGTGCAGTCCAACCAGAGGCTTAGCGACCTCGTTGCCAAGCTCGAACATCACCGGAGTGGGCTGATCAAGGACCGGGACTCTCTTTCGACGAAGCTAGAGGAATCCGAAGTGCCTACAATGGTCTGAAGCTCACCCTTAACTCGGAGACGAGGAGGCTTAGGGATCGGCGTGACGAGTATGGTCATCACGAGCGAATCAACGCTTTTCACGAGGTGGCTGGTCGCGTGCAGAGGCTTTTCTCGAAGCACAAAAGCCACGCCGAGGCTGTTGAAGCGTCGCGGGAGAAATTCCTGGAATACAACCAAGCCGTTGGGAACGTTCAGATGCTTGAAACACTCGTCGCAAAGGGTCAGATCTCTTTACTTGATGAGGGGATCAAGGACAAGGTTGTAGCCGTGATGAACCAACTGAAGGGTGAGGTGGAAGAGTTTGATCTGCCGGACATTACCGAGGCTGACTTCGGCTTGTCCCATGTTTTTGCTGGGCCTCTCCCCCAATTCCGACTTGGGTTGCTTCCCCAATCAGCGGGAATACCGAGGGTCATACTGACGAAGGTGGGGACGAAAGGTCGGAGAGTGGGGAAATCGGTGGTGAAGAACAGGACGAGCAGGGGCAGGTTGACGATCGTCCTTTTGATGGAGTTGAGGTGCAAGTCGCCGACCACCCTTCTGATGGGACCGAGGAGCAAGTTACGGGCCGTCCTGTCGAAGGATCACCACGTCCTTCAACTCCTGGGCGCGAATCTCCGGTTACTGGCCAAGTTGCGTGATCGCTCTGTTGTTGCCGTGTTGAGGGGTCGGCTCCCTCGTACTATCTTTCTTTTGCCGCGTTTTGGGGTCGGCTCCCACGTATGTTAATGCGCCGTGCATAGGGGTCGGCTCCCTCGAAAAACTTTATTCGTACCCTTGGGGCATTAATTGAGGGTCTCATTTAATGCCTTATTTTTCGAAACGTTGCTTACTGGTGTCATTAAATGCATTATCTGTTTTGAAACTTGCACCTGTTGGGACTTGTGCCTTTCGTTCTATAAATAGCCTTTGTGTTTTCCTTTCTTCAGTCCTGTCTTGTTGAGTTTGTTGTTTTGTTTTTTTTTTGCAGGAAGGAAGAAGTTATTCTGATGCCGGTGACGACTAGATCAGCATGGTTGCGCAGGGCGCGGGCACAGCTCGGCGTTAGATCTGACGAGGTGATTCAGTCGGAACTCGACTATTATAATGCTCGCATCCAACGGCTAAGGGCTTACATCATTGCCACCCGTCGTTCGTTCGAATGTTACTACGACTTCTGTCGTGTTGACGGGGTTGTGGAATGTCTTGAACCGCTGATCGACGACGGGCTTTTCTTCCCGAAGTGGCGATGGGATTGTTTGGTGGAAGAGCGCACCCGGCTCGAAGATTTATGTGCGGAAGTGGTAGTTCCCACACTTGAGCAGGGCGACCTTGATACCCTTGGTCGGAGGCCGTTTGAGGAACGGGAGGAGATCGAAGCCTGTCGTGATCGTATCGACGTGCTTCGCCGTTACGTGACGCAGTTGGAGAGCACAAATCATTACTTTAGCGAAAGTAGTCGCGTCGAAGGGATCTGCGCGTATCTCGAGGACATGGTTGGACGAGGCATGGCTGTTCCGATGAAGCTACTGAAGGATGTGAAAGAATCATGCCGCTATTGGCAGACAACAATTGGCGGGTTGGAATTTAACGAGCCTTCCAATGCCGATCTAGGAATTGAATGACTTGTTTTCCTTTGTTGTAGCTCTTTCTCTTTTTTTTTTTGGTTTGTGACGTAATGGGGTCGACACCCACATCAGACTGTTGCATCCCCCCTTTTTTTAAATAAGTCAAATTTCATGCTACTTTTGAGAGTTATACTTTTACTCTTTTTTTTTTTTTTGAAAAAGTGCGACTCATGATGGTCGGCTTATCTCTTCTATGCGAGTTAGACTCGGCTTAATATAACCGAGGGCGACCGTTAATAGTCGGCTTATCCTTAGTGCGAGTTGTGACTCAGCTTAAAATAACCAGGGGCGACCGTTAATAGTCGGCTTACCCTTTTGTGCGAGTTGCGACTCGGCTTAAAAATACGTCGGAACGTCAGGTCATTACCGGGCCAGGATAACGACTGAAATAACTTACAAACGACGATTCATTCTTGTGAAAAAGAAATGTTATATTATGGGCGGCTGTGTCTCATAAAACTGGACTGCCTACGTACCCCCCGATCAGGAGGGATCAAGCCAATCGTAGTTCACATTTACATGCTTATTCAAACTATAGAAAGGACGAGCTGGATGTAACCGAGCTCGCTTGTTTTTTTTTTTTAGTAGTAGTAACGCTTGAGATGCATCGAATTCCAGGACCTCGGCACTGGTTCACCACCCATTGTTAAGAGCTCGTACATGCCTGGATGGACGACCTTGGATACTAAATATGGACCTTCCCAATTGGCTCCCATTTTTCCGGCGTCTGGTTCGGCAGTATTTTCAAAGACTTTACGGAGGACAAGATCCCCTTCATCAAAATGTCGATTTTGGACTTTCTTGTTGTAGTACTTGGCCGCGGCGAGCTGGTAGTTCTGAATTCGTAGGAGTGCCTTGTCTCGCTCTTCCTCTAACTCGTCGAGTCTATCTAAGAGCATCTGACTGTTGAGCGCGGAGTTTTGAACGAGCATTGTCCGCCGGAGGCTCGAACTGCCGACCTCAGCTGGTGCCATTGCTTCCATACCGTAGGCTAAGGAAAATGGGGTGTGGTTAGTGGACGTCCTTGGGGTTGTTCGGTAGGACCAAAGTACTCCATCAAGCTCGTCGGCCCAGGCACCCTTCTTGGCGTCTAGCCTTTTCTTAAGACCATCGAGTATGGTTTTGTTGGTAGCTTCGGCCTGGCCGTTGCCTTGTGGGTATCGCGGCGTCGACTTGCTTAGTTTGATCCGCCATCTTGCACTAAAATTTTCGAATAGCAGGGAGATGAACTGCGATCCGTTGTCAGTGACTATTTCATATGGGAGACCGTGGCGACAGATTACGTATTTCCAGACGAAGAGTTTGACGTCCCTAGCTTTGATATTTGCGTAAGACTCGGCCTCGACCCATTTGGTGAAATAATCGGTTAGGACGAGTATGTATCGCTTTTGTCTGGAAGTTGGTAGTGGGACGATGATGTCCATCGCCCAGCGCATGAAAGGGTAAGGAGCTATTCCGGCTCGTAGGAGTTCAGTCGGCTGATGAATAATGGGGACGTGTCGCTGGCATTTTTCACACTTGGCGACGAACTTCTCGCAATCAGATATCATAGTTGGCCAATAATGGCCGTGCTTCTTGATTCGTAGTGCTAAGGCTCGGCCACCTGAGTGATTTCCCCCAGCTCCTTCGTGTGTCTCCATCATTACGCGTTCAGTGTCGTCGCCGTGTATGCATAGCAAAAGGGCTCCTAACGCCGTCCATCGAAGCAAATGATCTTTCATCAAGGTGTAGTGGGCGGCTTTAGCCTTTAATCTCCGTTTAGCCCATTTGTCTGTTGGCACGTCGCCGTCGGCTAGGTATGCTCGGATTTCAACTCGCCAATCTGTCACGTCGCTACCTGACACAGGTTCGCATCCTCGGCGTGACCTCATCGTTCTATAAGTGGTCCTGATTTCGTTGGAGTGGTGGAGTGCGAGACAGGTCTCGGCGTATGTTTCACTTATGCTCGGTGTATTGATGCTTTCCACCGGGATAATTCGTCGAAGATCGGGATCCGATGTCGAGGCGAGTGCTGCCAAAGCGTCGGCCGGAGCGTTGTCTCCTCTGGGGATTTTGATGAGCTAAAATTCGTCAAAGCGTTTTGACAAAATTCTAACGACATCAACGTAGGCGGCCATAGGTTCACTTTTGGTGTCGTACTCGCCGCTGAACTGGTTGGCGACGAGCTGAGAGTCGTAAAAAGCTCGTATCCGCTTGATCTGCATTCCGTTAGCGAGCTTAAGCCCGGCGATGAGTGCTTCATACTCGGCGACGTTGTTGGTTGCTTGGAATCGGAGACAGAAGGATTGCTCCAAAATTTCTCCAGTCGGCGAAGTTAGTCGAATCCCTATCCCTGACCCAAGATGAGAGGATGCTCCGTCCACATGCAGGGTCCACCAATCATCTGACGGGTCAGTGGGTGTTGGTTCGGCTTCCCCAAACGGTAGCTCAATCAGAAAGTCGGCGAGTACTTGGGACTTTGCAGCTGGACGAGTTCGATACTCGATGTCGTACTCGCTAAGTTCGATTGCCCATTTCGTTAGTCGGCCTGTGCAGTATAGATCGTAAAGGTTGGTTGGACAGGACAGCGACAGTGTGCGACTGGAAATACGGTCGGAGCTTTCTTGCGGACGTGACGACTGCCAGGGCAACCTTCTCGACTGTCGGGTAGCGAGTTTCCGCGTCGTCGAGTGATTTGCTTATGTAAAAGATGGGTCGTTGCTCTCCTCGATTGTCTTTAACAAGTACACCACTGACGGCCGACTCCGAGACCGCAATATAAAGAAATAAGATTTCGCCGAGCTCCGGCTTTGCTAAGATCGGTGGGGTCGATAAATAGTTCTTTAACTCGTTGAACGCGCTATGACAGGCTTCGGTCCACTCGAACTTGCCCTTGGTTTTGAGAAGCTGGTAAAATGGTAAACACTTGTCGGTTGATCTGGATATAAAACGATTTAGAGCGGTGATTCGTCCAGTTAGTCGTTGAACCTCTCTGGTATTCTTTGGCAGTGGTAAATCGATGATTGCCTTAATTTGCTTTGGGTTCGCCTCGATGCCCAAGGAATTCGCCGGACTTGACTGCAAACGTGCTTTTGGCTGGGTTCAGCTTCATCCCATACTTCTTGAGGGTGTCAAAACACTGTCGGAGATGAGATATATGATCCTTTGAATGTTGAGATTTGACGAGCATGTCGTCGATATAAAACTCCATAGTCCGACCAAGTTGTTCGGCAAACATTTTATTGACTAGCCATTGGTACGTCGCTCCTGCATTTTTCAGGCCAAAGGGCATAACTTTATAACAGTAGGTCCCTCTATCTGTGATGAACGACGTTTTTTCCTGGTCGTCCTTGTGCATTAGAATCTGGTTATAACCATAGAAGGCGTCCATAAAAGTTAATAGTTCGTTGCCTGCGGTTGCCTCGACGAGTTGATCAATTCTTGGCAATGGGAAACTATCCTTCAGACAGGCTTTATTAAGATCGGTGAAATCGACGCAAACTCGCCACTTTCCATTCTTCTTTTTGACGACCACCGGGTTAGCTAACACTTCTGGGTATTTTACTTCTACAATTGACCCGGCGCCAAGAAGTTTATCAACTTCGTCGTTCACTGCTTGTGATCGTTCGGGACCTAATTTGCGCCGTTTTTGCTTGACCGGCTTATGCGTTGGGTCGGCGTTGAGTTCGTGGGTTGTGACACTTGGATCTATCCCCTTCATATCAGTCACGCTCCATGCAAACGTCGAGATGTTGGTTTTGAGGAAAAGTATCAACTCGTTCCGTATGGCGGCTGTTATCTCTGTACCGATATTCACGCATCGTTTCTTGTCGTTCTCGTCTAGGCTCACCTCCTCGACCGCGGCAACGCCCTTTTGGACGGCAGTCGGCTTTCCGTCTGTTGGTGACGTGCTATCGTCGCCGACCCGCTGCTTTGATTGCTATAATTTCTTTCCGGTGCGAAGCTTATGCTCGATCAAGAAGCAGGCCCTCGCGGTTTGCTGGTTCCCACGCAGCGTGTAAATTCCTTTGGAAGTCGGGAACTTTACACACTGGTGATATGTCGAAGGGACGGCTTTCATCTTATGGAGCCACGGGGTCCCGAGGATGACATTGTAGATCGTCGGCTTGTCAATGACTGCGAATCGAAAGTATCTGGCCATCCCTCCAACGAATATCGGTAAGGTGATGGTGCCGACGGACATAAGGTGATCCCCGTCGAATCCTGTCAGAGAGTGACATTCTGGCATAATGTCTCTTTCACCGACTTCCATTTTTGCCAAGACGTCCCTGAAGATGACGTTGACCGAGCTTCCGGTGTCGATCAATATTCTTGTCACCTCGCTTTCGCCGATTAAGAGCTCGACGACCAATGGATCGTTATGTGGCAAATCCAAACCTTCTAGATCTTTCCCGTCGAAGGTGATTGGCATGCTCTCAGCTTCGAATCTTGACGGCCAATATTTCGTCATTTCGGCTTTCTTAGTATAATCTCTGATCGCTCTGACCGAGTCATTGCATCCGGCTAGCCCGCCCATTATCATGTTGATTCGTCTTATCGTCGGAGGACGTTGGTCGGGTTTGCGATCTGTATGCGGTCGTTTTTCATGACCACTGTCTTCACGTCGTTCGGTGAGCAGGTTTTGAATTTCCATCTCGTCTTCGCTTTGGTCGGCTAGTACCTTAGAATCTTTGACGAATTTTCGAGCGATATTTTCACCGTGCTTGGTATCGCTTCGTCCAGGTCGGGCAGTCTTGCTTCTGTCGGGCTCGACGATTATTGTCCCTTTTTGTATCGCTCCATTAAGACCTTCTGGAGGTAATGACATTCGTCAGTCGTGTGGGTAGTACTTTGATGATAATCGCAATACGGGGTTGCACTATTTTCACCTCCCTCTTTCCGGATATACTTGTTCTCGCCGATCGCAAAGGTTCGACGAGTTCGATCTTGGTTTTTGGTGAAATGTTGTCGAGGCTCGACGTAATCGACCTTTGGAGCTGCGGCTATTGGCTGTTTGATTATCGCGCTTGCCTCTGAAGAATGCTTCTTGGCATTGATAGCTTTCTCCTCCTCGAGCCCAATGTGTTTCGCTGCTCGGAGTAATGCCTCGGCTACGGTCTCGACGTGTGTCAAAGACAGTTCTTCTTTGAACCGAGACTCATACCAGAGCGCATTTCGAAGTGCGACAATTGCGGCAGCGTCCGGGATTGAGATGTTAACGTAGATTTCCTTGAATCGTCCTATAAAGGACCGAAGCGATTCGCCCTTGTGCTGAGTTAAGGCATATAAGTCTGCATGGGAATTCTTGTCCTCGATTAAAACAGAAAACTGCTTCAAAAACTCGGTTATCAGCTCCCTGATACTATCGATTGATCCGGGTGGGAGTCGCGAGAACCAGCTCAAGGCGGTTCCCGTTAGATGCTCGGCGAAAACTTGACAAGCCCCAGCGTCGTACTCCGCCGGGCTGAACTGTAAAGGGCCGAGGGCTACACCGAAGGTGAGTAAGAAATCTCGTGGATTGACCGTTCCGTCGTAGTGACCCAACCTTGGCTTGACTGCTCGTTTGACCGTTGTTGTAGTGAGTCTTCGAGAGAACGGAGTTCGCTGAGTCGCTTCGAGCATGAGTCCGACTTCGGGTGCCTTGTCTGTTGCTTTCTGGATCATTGCTGCCATTTCTTTCATTTGCTCCTTAATTTCTATTAGCTCGGCATCCTTCGTTTGATCTGTCACTTCGTTTCTCCGCTCGGTAGGGTGTTGGACGGGGTTACGTTCCAATCTGCCAGATTGCACATACGACCCAAGCGTTGTTCCTGCGGGGGCGAAGTTCATTGGGTTGAGCCGAGCGTTGTGGAGATGATTGATTTCATCTTGCGAGTTAAACTGTGCCGCAGTGAGCGAATCCAACCGGCTATTAGTTCGCTCTTCTTGCTGGTCAAGGCGTGTTAAGATTCCGCGGAACAGCTCGTCTATGCTGGAGACGGGCTGGTTGCTGAGCAGAGAAAGTTGTGTTGGGGCCTGTGGTGGCTCTGCGGTTGTAGGGGTCGTCAAGTTTGTGGCTATGACAAAAGTCTCTGGGCTTTCCACCGTAACGACCTTTCTTGGAGCGTCCGGCGTGGGAAGGACTGTCTGCTCTGTTTGCTCCATTGCGGGGTAGTCGTTCCTCCCGACGAGCTTGCTTCTTTGCTTCTTTCCTTGTCAATTACTGTCATCTCGTCTAGTCGGTGTAGGTCCGTTCTTCAATTCTTTAGAGAAATTCGACTTGGCTCCCCCTACCTGGCGCGCCAAATTGTTGATGTCCCTTTCGGTCACAATTAGTATGTTTAGTTCGGTCAAAGAGGGTCGAAGTTCTCTTCTATTATATTGATGTCAAGACACAAAAGACGGGTTACAACACGACTTAAACGAGTTACAAACGAGGATAATAGACGAGCTGATAGCTCGTCGATTCTCCGAGCTAAGCTTAAGACCGTTGACTTTTGCTTGGACGAGCTGGGCTCTTGTATTGCTGTACGAATTCTCCTGCTTTTTCCGCGATCCCTATAATGCGGGCCGTACGCCTGTATTTATAGGAAATCGTGTCGGTTCGTCCACATAAAAGACCATAATACCCTCCCTTTCTTTGGAGGTTTATTATGGGCTTTTCCTGGGCCAGGCCTCTTGTTTGGGGTGTGGATCACCCCAACAGATTTCAAATGCATAAAACACGCTGATTAGTAAGACTTTAAATGGTTGATACATTTGATCGTTATCCAAATTAAATCAAAACTCTCATATAACAATGTTGAATTTCGAACCAATAAGCAAATCCGACAAAGATGTTTAGACTTTAAATGGGTGAACGAATTAGGAACCTCCTATACAACAAACATATCATGACAAGTAAAATTAACAATCATAACTGGCGATAATGTATAGAGACAAGAACTAATTTTGACTAATCAGTTTGTAGCATAAACAACAATGGGGCTTCTCACAGAATGAACACCATCAGACCATATCAGGTGTGCGGACACAAACTTTTGATCAGCTTCGAGACCTTTGCCTGAAACAGTCACCGTGAAGGACTTCTTCATGTGCAAAGACTTCAGAAACAAGACTTCTGGAAACACCTTGACTTTGAGTTTAGATCCCACTACCTTTGCTTTGTAGGTGCCGTTACCCATACCAACATTAGTGACTGTTCTATGGAAAGTCAGTTTGAACGGTTCTGCCGCCGAGACTTGAGCAGTCATCGAAGGATAGTTTAGGTTTCGGGGTAATGATTTAGTTTGTTCTTTAGTGCAACTGCTGCTATCACCGGAGATGAGTCTTAAGTTCTTCCCGGTGTAGTTCAAGCCACAAAGAAAGGCGATGTGGTCGGATTTAGTAGCTTCATAAACGAGTCCAGGATGAACTGCAGCTATAGGATCGACATGGCCCGCTCCGTAGGCAAACTCGGCCATCTCGTTAAATGGAGAAGTAGATGCACTCATTGGCCAAGCTACACGAAACCCATCAAAAACAGAGTATTTTAATTTTTTTTGCAATACAAGAAACTTATGTTGTAAAGAAAAAAAAACAAAGTGATTTTATTTTTGCTTACCAGTAGTCATGATGGCGGATTGGATCATGGAAGGAGACCAGCGTGGGTGGAACGTTTTTAGGTAGGCGGCTACACCAGCAACATGCGGGCAAGACATTGAAGTTCCTGTATCAACAGAGTACTTTACACGTCTTGTATCTGATTTGCTTGGTGGGGCATCAGGAGAATAAGCAGCAAGGATCTCTGATCCAGGCGCTGTTATATCTGGCTGAAAATCAAATTCATCATTTAATCAGACATAAAAATGTTAGAATGACAACTAGAAGTAACTTAGCTCTTCAGTGTTTCTATATATACCTTCAAGATATCAGGAATGATTGTGTTTGGGCCACGAGAAGAGTAGGAAGCAACGACTGGAGCTTTCTGATTAAAGATAGTCTCACTTTTCAGAACAGCTGCTTTGGGGTTTCTGGCCAAAAATAAAAATGAAATAAAGATCATGGAGCTATACGATGGAGTACTATTTGTAAAATTAAAACAGAGAGATGGGTTTGTACTTTGTGGAGTTCATATACGAGAGGACAGTGTTATATTCGTCTTCCGATAGAACAGAGACTGGAAAAGAGAAGATTGATGCCACGTCTCCATTGCGACTCTTAACAATGGATGCAACGGCTCCCATAGCTTGAGCTACATCTGGATTTTGCGGGGAATCGCATAACACAATCTTTCCTTTCACAAGTTTACTGTCTAGACACCCTGGTGAGCAGAACCTGAAACAGCAGTTACCATTAAAACCTGCTATGTGAAGACCAAAATAGTTACAAAGATAAAATGTTTCTTGGAATAGAAGTTACCTGGCCGAAGCATCACCGCAACTACTTGAAGCTGATTGTCCGTATACTAAAGGGTGCTTCCTTCCGTTAAGTTCAAACGAGTTTACCGATCTTCCCTGTACCATAACAAGCATTAATGTTAAACGAGGAAGTTGTTTCGAAGGAACGATGATTTGTTTCTTGGTACTTACGACAACTGTCTTGCCGTTCCCGAGAACAACTTTGGTGACAAATGCGCGGTTTGTATTACTAGCAGCAACAGTGAAGATCCAAGGTGCAATGCTCGCGACTGTGCTAGGTTGTGGACCACTGTTTCCTGCGGAATTTATAGTGAGGATTCCCTTGGCCATCGCATGGAAAGCCCCGATAGCGATAGGGTCTGCCTCGAACGGTGAACCGTTATCCCCACCTATGGAGATAGTAATAAGGTCTACCTTGTCTGCTATGGCATCGTCAAATGCGGCTAGGATTCCGTCAGTGGTGCACCCATTGACGCCGGGGTCACATACTTTATAAACAGCTATTCTAGCAGCTGGAACGCCACCTCTCACGGTTCCATTACCAAGTCCATAAAAGCTCACGTGCTTCACAGCGTTTCCAGCTGCCGTGGATGCTGTGTGTGAACCATGTCCCATGTTGTCTCTCGCTGACTCAGCAAACCCTTCTAGTTTGGGTGTGTAGTACCGTGCTCCAATAAGCTTGCTGTATCGTTCACATTCATTTCAACTTTAAATTTGACAAATTCTAAGACATTTCAATTGTATAATCAGTTTTAAGGAGTTTCATACTTGTTGCAAGTGAAGTTTCTGCCACCTTTGCAAACACCTCTCCATTTTTTAGGGGGAGGACCAAAGCCTTTGCCGCTGAAACTGTCCGACTCAGGGTAGATTCCACTGTCAATAACACCGATGATTGTATCGCTCTCTACAAGATTGTTTCGCTTTGTCCTTTTGCCTTCTTTGAGGCCCATAAAATTCCAGGACGTCGTTGTTTGGAGCTTCAGTATCTTGCTTGGAAACACAGACACAACTTCGTCCATACCTAAGAAGTAATAGCAAAACAATTAAATCATATAGAGTTACTGTTATTCCATAGAAAGGATTAGTAATTTGAGTTAATTACACTTACTTGCTAGTATCTCTCTTTCGGATTCGGTTAGCCAGGCTGCGAATCCGTTGAAACTCCTTTTATAGTTCCTAACGAAACGATCCTCGATCGAACTATAATAATAATAATAATAATAATAAAAACTTTCCTTAGAGGATCTATGAATTTTAATTTGATCGATAGACATGAAACCATATACAAATAATCACATAAACACTCTGATCTATAAAATTGGATTAAATCATTGCACCTCTCTCCGGTGACATCTTGAAGAATACTAGCATGATGGGACATTGGCATGTAGTCAACACGAGCAGGGAGTGCACCCATGTATACAATATACACCTACGCATATATATCATCATCATCAGTATCATGGTTGCTAATAAGTCATATAATTAGAACCATGATATGACCATGTTAACTAAGAAAGGATAGTTTGTGCAATCACCTGTTTGTATTGTTCATTTTCCGCTGCTGTGGCAAAACTCACAAGCAAGGCAAAGAAAAAGAGACATGAGGGTAGACAAGAGGAGAGAGCAGGTCTTTTCATAATTAACTAATTTAAGTATATGATATTTTTTATAAGATTGTTTGTGAGAATGAAAGGAATTATTTATAGGAAGAGATTATGTACATTGGTCTAAAAATGCATTCAAAGTCCTTTAAGATTCTTTCTCTAATTACTAATATATATTAATGGCAATATATATAATGTATTTTCCTTATTAATGGCTTTGATACGTTTAATTTGGCAATTTGCTACCGTTTCTACTTTCTTGGTCCACTATTCCTTGTATCCTCTTTTATTTTCTCTCTTTTAGTTGTTGTTCATGAATACAGAAAAATATTAAATAGAAAGAAATAACCTCTCCTTTGACTTGTATATATAATTTCTCACTTTATTTGACAAAAGAATAATATTTGACAAATAAAAAAGAATTATATGTAAGTTTATAAACAATAACAGTATAGTTCTTATTCATATTTAATAACACTTAAATGGACAAACAAATGGAAATAATTTTTTAAAATTAATTTTATTATGACTAGAAATGAGTGTTGTGCCCATTATTTGGGGAAATTTAAAATACAGTATATTATCCTAAATTCGGTTTATTATGGCAGCCTAATCATGTGAGGCAGGTTCATATAGTTTGACCTTACATGAACGAAATATCCGCCACGCTAATGTTTTTAATTAAAAGCTCTTCCGGACAACGTGTCTAATCTTTAAAAGAGAGGTAATAAAAACGTTCCAATGAAATTAACTTTTTTTAAAAAATAGGAAGGTATATTCAACTTGATATTTTAAGTGATTTGTGTAAAATTTATAAATTTTATGTTATTTAATCATGAATTTTAAAAAGTCTATTAAAATCCACGACTGTTGAACTGGTGATTTAAAAAACTATTTTAAAATTCACTGTTATTGAAATGATGTTTTAAATTTTATTTTAAAATCCACTATTATTCAAAACAGTTTGTCGATTTAGATTTTAATGATTTATAGGGATTCTTTAGGATTTGAGAGAATTTATTTAATTAAAAATACAGAAATTCAAATTTTATGATTCTAGATGGGATTTGAAAGAATTATACAATAAATCATATCACCTTCACTAAAATCATCAAAATCATTTAAAATCTCATTAAAACTAAGATCATTTGGTCGGCAGTTACTTCCCAGTCTAATTGTCAATCATTTGATTAATCCACACACGAAGGAATGGCATATGCCAATTCTAGAGGAGTTTATGGATCCAGTAGATATTCAAATCATTTTATCTATGGAGATTAGTAAATCTTTTAAACCGGATAAACTGATCTGGCATTATACAAAATCTGGGAAATATTCGGTTAAATCTGGCTACCGGCTAACCCGCGAATTAATAAAAGAGGTAGAGATTGGGCCGACGTGCACAACTCTTAGGGCTCAGGTTTGGAAACTTCATGTTCCCCCAGAGATTCAGCATTTTTTCTGGCAGATTGCTTCCGGCACCCTTCCTGTGTTGGAACGTTTGGCTCATCGGGGTGTCCGGTGTGATCCTCTATGTACGTGATGTGGCTTGGCGGTGGAGACTATCAATCATGCTCTTTTTGAATGTTCCCGTTCGTGTCGGATTTGAGATTTGTCTCTGGTAGATTTATGCACTGATGGGTTCCCTTTTGCTTCTATTTATTCAAATCTTGATTTCCTTTTCTGGAGGGCGTCGTCCCAGTCGGCTGTTCCGGATATTGGGTTTCACCTTCCATGGATTGTCTCGTCTATCTGGAAAGATAGGAATAAAAAAGTTTATCAGGGTTTTGAGGCAGAACCGAGTGATGTTCTGCTCCAGGCGGCTACTGATAAGTTGTTATGGGAGGAAGCAAGAGCCGGCTCTCCGATCTTTTCTGATCCTCTTACCTTGGAGGATCAGACCCCCGTTCCCCGGTGTCAGATCGATGGATCTTGGAAGGCATCAGATCAATTGGAAGGTTTAGGCTGGTGGTTTTGCAATAGTGAGGATGTAACGTTGTTATTGGGAGCACGGAGTCAGCGTCGCGGTCCTTTACCTCTACATGCGGAGCTTCAAGCTTTGCTTTGGGCGATGGCTTCCATTTTAGCGTCAGGCGTTGACTGCCAGGTTTTTGAGACGGATTGTGCTGAATTACTGGCGATGGTGCAGTCCCCCGATGATTGTCCCGCTTTTTCCACCTTGCTTGATGAGTTCAGTTTACTCCGCTCCTCCTTTCCCTCCTTCATGCTCTTGAGGATACCACGCAGTTCTAACGTCTGGGCTGACTGCCTTGCTCGCTCTTCGAGATCGTTATCTTCAGTTTGTTCTTTTGTAAACTCTTTTCCTCCAGTTTGGGCGACCAATCTTGGAGTCATCTTTTAAATTAATGTTTGGTTGACAAAAAAAAACTAAGATCATTGGAATTTTAGATTGAATACACCCCCTTAGTGTTTATTATGGCTTTGATTCTCTCTAACAACTTTGATCAGTTGTTAAAAATACTCTCTGTCTAATAGATATATTCAGATCTATACTATTGAAAGGGAAGCATTTTAATAAAAAGACATAGGGTTAGAGATTATTACAATGAAATGCCACTCAAATTGGAATAAGGATATGTATAAACCTTGAAGCCAAACAGATTGAATTCAAAATTAATTAGAGCCAAACAGATTAAACGGATCAGTTATAAATGCATATCCAAACATATTTTTTTAAAAAAAATTATTCAATTTCGTTGATATATAAGGAAATTAAAATTTAATTCTACATGCCATATAAATAGAACCGATAATTATTCAATATCTTTGGAAGCTGTTTAAAATTTGCTTCCATAATCAAAGAATTAAAATCGAAAATATATATATATATATATATATATATATATATATATATATGTAAACATATTTGATTTGATTTTATATTGTGAGATATTTACAGAAACAACAAATCAATTTAATATAATTAAATAAAACAAATAATCATTTAGTTTAGATTTTACAATATTTCCTTAACGAAATGAAAGTAATTAATTATGATTAGTATAAATGGAAGAAATTAAAAATCGAAATTTTATATATGTAAACAAATCTAATTTGATTATATATTAAAAGATATAGAGAAAGTGTATGTCGAGCCCCACATCGGCTAAATATATTGGAATATGGTTCAACATCACTATAAATAGGACTCATACTCTTTTCAATTACGCAGGAGCAGAGATTTGATTTATCAAGCGTCTAAATTTAAAACTTAATTCAGCTTTTTATTTGAGTATATATAATATAAAACTTTTCAAAGTTTCAAAATATTTAGTATTTATTTTTAAAAAGTTTCAAATATTATAAATATTGAAACTTTTGAAAGGTACAAATACTATAAATATTGAAATTTTATAAAATGTTTAAATAATTATAAATATTTAAACTCCATCGAAAGTTTCAAATATTATAATATTTAAACTCTATTAAAAATTTATGTAATATTAATAATTTAACTCTATAAAGTTTAAATATATATAAAAAGTTAGATTTAAACCCGTGATATATTAAACTACAATTTTTAGTTCTTCATAATCGTCCTAAAATACCAATGATTAATTGCGAGATTTTAAAAATTATTTAAAATTTTTCCATAATAACAAACAACTAAATTCAAAATTATATATATTTAAAATTATTTGATTTGGTTTTATCGGTTGGGAAATAAAAATAGTTTCATTTATGTCTTATTTTAACTATAGAACGAAACAAAAAGAACTAGAAAAAAACAAGAGGGAAACTAAGAATTCCAAAAATATGAAAACTGACAACCAAGTTAAAAAAAAATTATACTCTTTAGAAAATTTAAAATGCCAAAGGAATACTAATCTCTATGATCCATTAAAAATAAAAACTCATAGGCTTCGATTGGTAACCTACCGGGGAACAAAAAGAATAAAGAGGAATAAGAACAAAAAAAAAGATCCAGAAAAGGAAAAATGATGAAACATGATTGAATAGGAAAATCTATTTCTTATCAAATGTGAAAAGGAAAAATTTTCTTTTACGATTCTTAAAATAACAAAAAACAGTAGGAATAGTGTGGGGGCCATATGTTAAAATTCAATTAGACACACAATTAGACACACATAACAGGAGAAAAAAGGAGAAAAAACAAAACAATACTACCCTTGATTTAAGAAATGTTATGTAGAGTCCCACATCAGATTATATGAAAAAAAAAGAACTAGATACTTTGTTCAAGATATTACAGTTTCACGTTAGCATGAAAATTAAGTTTTAAAGATTTGTTGATTCGGTTTAACAAGCTCACCGGTTTAACCATGCTTTTTGGATCTTAGTCGTTTTTTCCAGTTTTTGCCGTGTTTTACATATATCACCAGACTGGAACACCAACCAGGTCGCGGTTAGACCGCTCCGTTCTGGTCCGGATTTAAAAGCATTGCTTGAGAGAAATATATATAAGATGGGATAGGTTGGTAATATATTTGAAATTTTTTGTTGACATATTTATTCTAAATATTTGGACAAGAAAATGGGTATGAAACGTAAACTGGTAATTTGGAAAATAGAAAATGTTATCTAAACTATTATGGTAAAATACGATAAGAAAATTTTGGGTGACGGGATGAAATCAAATAATTTGGATAGTTAGTTCATCAACTTGCGTATCGGGATAAATTTGACCCACTTGAAAAATTTACATCACCCGGTTTATGAGTTTTTATTTTTCTAACGATTTTCGCCTATTTGACATTTCATGGTTTTGATAAAAAATTAACCCGTCAAAAAATTTGATTTACATTTGATTCGAGTCTATTGCCATATCGATCCAAATTTTATGGTAACTAAAGAACGATTGGTTACGAGATGACAGCGAGTAATTCAATTAATAAAAACTTCGTCTAAAAAACATGAGAAAAAAATAAAGATAATGAGACGAGATCATAAAATTGGATCAAAATCTTAATTTCAACTTTAAAATATCAAATATTGCATATGATACACCATATTTCTCTTACTATTTTCTGTCTCGAAATAAACATACCACATTTTTTAAATATAGGTGTCATTATAAATAACGAAAACAAATCTGATAATTTTTTTTCTAACCTGAATTAAAAATAAATTAAATAATGTTCATAAAAAAATTTACAAACATAACCCCATATATACGTAACATATTATAATCATAATAGTAAACTTAGTTTTTGAAATCAACCCCGCACGTACGTGCGGATCCGAACATAGTTTTAGTTTAAATATGTTGTAACTAATTATATTCTAAATAATTATAGTGAAGTTCCATTTAGAAAGCAAATAAATATCAATATACATATACATATACATATACATATACATGTACATATACATATACATATACATATACATCCTACTATATTAATTGGGAAGTACAAATATAAAACTAACCTTAAAATGTGTAAAAACTTACATTCAATTGCCATTAGAAAATTTTAATTAAGATTAAATAATTAATTAAATAAATATTTCTAATTAAAGAAACGAAAATAGAGAAAACATCAAATAAAATAAATTGTAGAAAAGTAAAAAAGAATCTGTTAGAATCAAAACTAATTTGTACTTAAAAAACTAACAAATAAGATTTTTTTTTACATGTTAGTTATATATTTTTACTTATTTCACAACTATAGCAAATATTTTACAAAGGTTTAAATAATTTTATTCATTACATGCAAATGTTTTATTGACAGGTTTTAAATAAACATTTTTAAAATACAAAAATTATAATATAAGCAACAAATTTTTAATCACAAACCATTATAAATAACATAATAACAAAATAAATTATTCTAAATTTTTATCAAAAAAGAGTTCAGCCCGCGGTTTTCCGCGGGATAGTACCTAGTATATTAATAAAAGGGTAATATTAGTAGATAGCACAATTATGAACAAAAATTAAGAAACTACCACAACAACTTTTTTTTATAGGTAAATACCATAGGGCCCACATGTTTTATGGAAAAAGACACAATCACCCTTTTTTTTTATTGTTAGATAAAGCGAAAAATTTGGTGTGATTTTTAAAAATAAGATGTATTATTTATAATTTACATGTTATATCAACTAAATAACGTTTAATCGTAAAACCCAAACCGACAAATAATCTCGTTTTAATTGTAAAATCTAAACTCTAACCATCTAATTTCGTTTTAATTGAAAATCTAAACCTTAACCATCTCATTTGTGAACCCAAACAGACATATAATTTCATTATAATTGTAAAATCAAAACCCTAACCATCTCATTTTGAACCCAAACCGACATATAGTTTCGTTCTAATTGTAAAATCTAAATCCTAACCTTATTTATGTATCCAAACCGACATATAATTTTGTTCTAATTGTAAAATCTAAACCCTAACCATCTTATTTGTGAACCCAAACCGACATATAATTTTGTTCTAATTGTAAAATTTAAACCCTAACCATCTCATTTGTGAACCTAAACCGACATATAATTTCGTTCTAATTGTAAAATTTAAACCTTAATCATTTCATTTGTGAACCCAAACCAATATATAATTTCATTCAAAAACAAAATGACATGATATTTTTAAAAATAGCATGTAATATATGTAATGTATAAAAGAATTGTATATGATAGAAAATAACTTGTGGTCCCATTAGTTCTTAATTAAGCTTTTTGTGATCTAGTGCATATTCCCTTAATAAAATCACTGCCTAGTTACATGGATTAGTAGAAGCACATACAGTCAACAAAATAACTAATAAGTATCTTGTTAATTGTTAGTAAACCAAAGAAAGAAGATATATGTTTTACCAAAAAAAAAAAAGAAAGAAGATATATGTGGCCAAAAAAACCCCAAAAACAAAAAAGTTTACTAATAAGGTTATTTGTACTTGTGTTGACTGTTTTTGCTTCTACTAATCCATGTAATTATGCAGTGATTTTTTTTGTCAGAAAGCAGCCAATTAGTTAACAAAATTACTTCATGATCATCTCCTCATTTCATTATTACCTCTTCTATTGAACTTGTTCCACATTTTCATATTCAATTTGGCTTATCAACAACACTCACAAATACAATCATTGCTCTTTATTAACGGAAATTATAAATACTTTTTCCAATTGTAATATACCCCTTTGGAACATGCTCTTACTTTTTGCCAGCCTGCTTACGAATCATTAGTTGCCACATAGGCAAAGTAACTGAAGCTTTTGTTTTTTTCCTCTCACACGACGTCGTTTCTATTTCCCTGACACAGATACGTATAGATTAGATATAATTCACTTTTATTGCTTTCCTCATCTCTCTCTCTCTCTCTCGAGAAGAAGAAGACGAAGCCCCCAACAAACAAATTGAAACAAACAGTTCCGTCAGGACATATATATCTTTTTTTTTTTCAATCTTCCACCATTGATTGTGAGAGAGAGAACTAAAGTTAAAAGCCTCTCTCACTCAAAGTTTCTTTCTTTGTAGATCTGAAAAATTCGATTTTTTTTTTTTCTTTTTCTTCTCTCGATTCATCCGCCATTTTTGCGAAAAAGGTTACACGAATCGTATTTCGTCTTGTGATTTACTTTGTGGGTTCTTCTTAATTTCGTTGGATCTGGGTTTGGTTATGGAAATCACTGACAAAGGTTCGCTTTTTCGAATGTGTAGGTTTGATTGTGGGATCGGAGAGAGAGAGGGCGGGAGAAAATGACGCATAGAGTAGATCAGGAATATGATTATTTGTTTAAGATCGTGTTGATCGGTGATTCTGGTGTTGGGAAATCTAACATCTTGTCTAGATTCACCAGGAATGAGTTTTGCTTGGAATCTAAATCCACCATTGGTGTTGAATTCGCCACCAGAACTACTCAGGTCATATTCTAACTTTTACTGTTCTCTGTTTCTCTCTCTTTTTTTAAGTACACCTGTGTTGGGAGCATAATTCAGTTTGTTTGCTGTTAGAATCAGAGAAATTTTGAACTGATAGTGATTTAGGTGATGTGTATATGTTTAGAGTCTTAAAGGTGTAATCTTTGTGGTTCTGATTTATCCTATAATCCATGAAGGTTCCTACTCTCTATTGGTTTTGCTTGTAGCTTCATGACTCCATTAGTGTATTGTAGAATTCAGGTATTTGATAGTTTATTCTTTTAGTCCGTTTCGTTTCTTTAAAGTTGCATATAATATGGTCCGGGTGAAAGGTCTTGTCCTCAATACAGTTTTTTCAGTTATTTCGTTTCTTAAGATTGAAGAGTACACTGTTTTGAGAGTATATGGGATCCAATTCTTTTCTCAGCTACTAAAGTGTATTGATTTCTCCTTTGTCTTGTTAAGAATTTTTATTCAAGAGAGAATCTTAGTTGTGCTGGCCTTGAGTCATGACAGATGCTTTTCTCAATTTTAAGGCTATAAGTGGATGGTCGTGAGGGGCAATTGAAAAGATTCTCACAGCTTGTCTTCAATAATTTCATTGTATATCGTCATCATTGTTGTCATTTGTCCACTTTTATGCTCTCTTAAAGTCAACTGATAAATTTTTTGAGAAAGGAATTATGTTATATGCTTGTGTAGTTGTATGCAGACAGATGCGTTAAAAATGTTCGTGGTTAATGTGACTAAGATGGTTTAACAACTCCATAAAATACATGGTCTTAGCTTTTGACTGTTGAAACATTAGCAAGTTTGAGATGCTTCAATTCTTGAGATCTAACTGGTTGTTACTGTGAATCTAAATTTTGGATACATAGGTGGAAGGAAAGACAATTAAGGCCCAGATCTGGGATACTGCAGGTCAGGAGAGGTACAGAGCTATCACCAGTGCCTATTACAGAGGCGCAGTAGGTGCACTTCTTGTCTACGACATCACCAAGAGACAGACCTTTGACAATGTCTTGAGGTGGCTGCGTGAACTGAGAGACCATGCAGATTCCAACATTGTGATCATGATGGCTGGTAACAAATCTGATCTGAACCACTTGAGATCCGTTGCTGAGGAAGATGGTCAGAGTTTGGCTGAGAAGGAAGGTCTCTCTTTCCTGGAGACATCAGCTCTTGAAGCTACAAACGTGGAAAAAGCGTTTCAGACCATCTTAGGAGAGATCTACCATATCGTAAGCAAAAAGGCACTGGCTGCACAAGAAGCAGCAGCAGCTAACTCGGCAATCCCTGGGCAAGGAACTACGATTAACGTTGATGACACATCTGGAGGCGCGAAACGAGCATGTTGCTCATCTTAAAACTAAAAGGTGAAACGGGTTTGTTCGGCTTGTTCACTCTTCAAAGATTCAAAAACTTTTGTTTTTTTCACTGGCTTCTCTTCTTTCCAAGTTTTGGCTGATGAAACGTAACTATGCAAAGACTATGTAGAATATACTTCTGTTCTGTCTGATTTACTCTTCTGTTGGGTGTTTGTGTTCAGTTTAAAGCTTGTGAGATTTAGTCAGTAAAGCTTGTTAGTATTTTATACTTTATTTTTATCGCCGTTGGTGTGTTCTCCTCTTTTCTGGTTTATAAAGTTTTTTTTTTGTTTCTATCTCCGATTTAAGCTGGTTGGTTCCTCTTGGCTTTTGGTTTAAATCAAATCATTGATTCATGTTTTACTACCATTCTACCAATGTATCTACTACTAGTTCCAGACTCATTTCTTTATTTCACACACTAGCTCATTGCTAGTTGTTTTAAACCGACCAATTCCAAACTATGATGATCATCATCATAATCAGTGATAGAAAAAGGAGTGATGGAGAAACCGAGAAAGAAACGTCATCGTAGCCCAACTTGCGAAACTAAACAATTTGCATGCAATAAAGAATTCATAATACTTATAATATAAATCATGGAAAATTTTGCATAGTCAACGTGTGAGGTCTTTTCAATCATCTCTTACCACAAGGATTTTAAATAAATTCCATAATGTTGTACACGAAAATATTAGGTGACTTTTTTAATCGGTAAAATAACATAATACTCATAATAAATGGTTTTTTAGAAAAAAGTTTTGTATCACAAAGATTAATTTTCTGTACTTTTTTACTAATTAATGCTAAGAAATTGTAGTTTTCAAGAATCATTGATTGATAATTTAAATTTTAATGAATTACTATTGGTTGATAATTATGAAAATATATTTTTAAAATAAAAATGTATTTATACCTAAACATTCAATGTTTTTCTTAATTTGTGTGAAATATCATCTATTTTAATACAGAGGTAGTAGTTAAAATGTGACATTAATTATTAATCATCTAGAATTATTTTTCTCAATTAAATAGATGTTTTTATAAGTTAAGTAAATTTGGAATAGGTTTATAACCTAAAGTGGCATAAAAAAAAGTAAAAAACAGAGTAAAGGCAAAACACAACACAGCTTTTAGGTTCCCTGCCCAATAAGGAGAACCCAGAGATTACCAAATCGTTTTCGGTAAACGCACCCATCAGAGAAAAACTACCTTGTAATAAAGAATAAACAACAAAATCATAAATCTGGAAGAGAAATTAATTTTAAAAGGCGATACCTTTTTTGGATTCAGATTTTGAAACTTTTATATTTTGAACTTTTTTTTTTTTTCTTTTCTGGGCGATCGAATCCAATCCAATCGGAAAGATTGAAACTTGGAAGGTGGGTTAGTGAGTTGAATGGCGCAACGAGGTCAGGGAAGCATGGAACCTGATGTTCTCGACGATATCATACGGCGTTTACTTGATTACAGAAACCCTAAAGCTGGTGGCACGACGAAGCAAGCTATGCTCAACGAGTCTGAGATCCGACAGCTTTGCTTTGTCTCTAAAGAGATTTTTCTTCAGCAGCCTTGTCTTCTTGAGCTCGCTGCCCCTGTTAAGATCTGCGGTATTTAACTTCTCTCTCTGTCTGTTTGTTCGCTTTGGGATCTGAGATATTATTATGATTGTGTATCATGTTGCTTTCTCGTATTTAGTTTTTTTTTTTACCGAAAAAGTTTGCATTTTCTCTTGGAGGAGATGAGTTTAGTTTCGTGGGAATAGAAAGTTATGTGGGAATGTAGAATAAGAAGAGAGAGGGAGGGAGATGTTTGGCATTAAATAAGATCACTAAAGTGGACTTCATGAGGTTGAAGAATGTTATGTGGTGGATAAATTTGTTGTTATATCTAAAGTATCAATATATCTTTTTACCAATTCATGTCACTTGATGATGGATGTGTTTGTTTGGCTTTACTCTGTTCTTGGAGTCTTGGAACCTGCCTGAGCTGGTTTATTCATTAGTATGGTATAGGTAATAGAGCTTGTACGGTCACGATGCGAGGGGAGGCAAGTTCATCGTGATCTTTGCTGGCGAAAATGCATTTGTTTCTGTGCTTTTCTTCATACATCGTTGACTATGGATCCTAGGGTTGATGTGTAACATTTGTCTTTAGGGCGATTGATAGTCTATGTTATATGAGAAAGCAAGTTCATTTTTATATGAGCATACCTTTGTCCTGCTATCTTTGTTTTTTTTTTTTTTTTTCCAACTGAAATATCTTTTGTTATGGTTCTGGTGAATGCTTATGTTGATCTGTAGCTTTTGTTTTTTGTATTGTTTCAGGTGATATTCACGGTCAATACTCAGATTTATTGAGGCTTTTCGAATATGGTGGTTTCCCTCCTGCAGCAAACTACTTATTCTTAGGAGATTATGTTGACCGTGGGAAGCAGAGTTTGGAGACTATTTGTCTTCTGCTTGCTTACAAGATCAAATACCCTGAAAACTTTTTTCTTCTAAGAGGAAACCATGAGTGTGCTTCTATTAACAGAATCTACGGATTCTATGACGAGTGTAAACGAAGATTCAACGTGAAGCTCTGGAAAGTATTTACAGACACTTTTAACTGTCTCCCTGTGGCAGCTGTCATAGACGAAAAGATACTTTGTATGCACGGTGGACTTTCTCCCGATTTGACCAATGTGGAACAGATTAAGAACATAGAGCGTCCAACTGATATTCCAGACTCTGGTTTGCTTTGTGACCTTCTTTGGTCTGATCCTAGTAAAGACGTCAGTGGCTGGGGGATGAATGATCGCGGCGTCTCCTACACTTTTGGCGCTGACAAAGTTGCTGAGTTTCTAATAAAGAACGATATGGATTTAGTCTGTCGTGCCCACCAGGTTAGTACATTGTATATATGTTTCATCTAGTTTATATGGGAAGTGAGATCTGTGCTCAAGAACCTATAATTTTTCACAGGTTGTAGAGGATGGGTATGAGTTCTTTGCTGATAGACAACTTGTGACTATGTTTTCTGCTCCAAACTACTGTGGTGAATTTGACAATGCGGGTGCATTGATGAGTGTCGACGAAAGTTTAATGTGCTCTTTCCAAATTCTTAAGCCTGCCGATCGGAGGCCGCGGTTCTTTTGAAGAGAAAAGAGGTATAGAGCTGAGTCTTTCTTAAAACCTTTGAACTTCCTCTTAGTGTCAGAATCTCAGCTAGGGCTATATCAGTTTCATCCGCAATATCGTAGTAATAAGTTATTGCATCTCATCATAAGTCCATGGCTAGCTTTCATCGAATCTCATGTTGTTAAAAATAGAATTATGATAATAGCGCCTCATTTGGTGTACCACTGAGTCAGAGAGCTTTTTAAGAGTTTGTGTAGCAGTTATCATGTTTCATTTTTTCTTGAGATCTCTGTTTGTGAAAGTGTTAATCGTCACAATTCTCTCATATGCCTTTGCAGTCCTTAACCCTGATTCAAGTCTTACGAAAAGAAAGGGAGGAGAAAAGGCGACTATGGATGTTGGTGGCAGATAATTCTGAACCTCCTGAGTAGTCTACGGAGTTGCAAATGCAACTATACATATATATATTTACATGGTTATCATCTCTGCCACTTACTTTTACATGTTGTCTTGTTTCTGCAACCCAAATTTTTTGCTCTGTTTTCTTTTCTTTCTCTGTTCTTTCACATGTCAGAAATACAAATCCTAAGTGTATATATACTTCATATGTATGTATCAGAATCACACTGCAGGATGCTTCTGTTCATGGATGCTTAGTAAAAACAGAGGGTTCTCTAGATACTGATTATCAGCAGTCGTATCTGTGGTTTTCTATAGTTATCTGTGTCGCTAGCAAACTATGATGATGAAAAACCTTGTGGAGAGAACCTGCAGGGGAAGTTCATCAAGGTGGTTTTTGTGTTTCATTACAAATCTTTCATACTTTGATGATGAACAACAAACCTGAATCTATCCAAATTTAGCACAGATTCGGCCAAAAGCAGTAATAAACTGAGTCGTATGGTACTTTGTTGTTGTTGCTATCGGGCTTGTTAAGCAGCGGTTCTTTATCTTATGCGTTTCTCCTTCGTGAACCAACCATATCAAACTTATCACCAAAACAGCTTCATCATAGCAACAGATGGATGGTTTTGCCGTTTTGGATTAGTTTGCTCTAGCAAAATTCTAGAAAGATATAACAATTTAATAACGACCATATATTATAACACACATTCGTCACAAACATAGGATTCGCACAAGTGGGAGATAATTCAAATAGTAGACGTTTTAACATAAGACTAAAGTAGTAGTTTGGGCAGAGTACCGTATGATTTGGTCCCAATGATTTTTAATAAAACAGTATTATTGAGTATTGTTAATGAATTAAACTCGGAATTCATCGATTAACATGGTCAGACTTAGCTGTCTCTCTCTGTTCTCATCGGTAGAAGAATCATTTTCAAGTTGCCTGGTGATAATTTAAAATATATGGATTTATCTGTAAACTATTTTACTTAAGTTAGCAATATGATTTGTCAAAGCAAGAAAAAGAGAAAAATCCATTTTCTTGATAACCACATTGAGATCAATAGAGAAGAGAGGTTGGGGCTTTGATTTGGAAGTAAATCCAACATGGAACAGGTGGAGCTACGGGTTCACAACCATCCTTTGTTACGTTTTGCTCGATTCTATGATGGCCGATGTGCCGGGTGCTCACGTGAAGGTTACTTTTATGGAGGCTATCGTTGCAATGAGTTGGGGTGTGATACGGTGTTCCATAAGGAGTGCGCTGAGTCAAAGCCCGAGATCAGCCACCATGCCCACCCTGAGCATCCTCTCAAGCTTTTCATGAAAACTCCTGGCTATAAGTCATGCCCTGTTTGTAAGAAATACGTGTGGCTTGGTTATTCTTGTTCAATATGTGACTTCAGTTTTCATTTGGTTTGTGCACGGATCTCTGCTATTGAGAATCTAAAGGTGCATGAACATCCACTTGAACCTTCCAAAGTATCAGGGCTTTCGGGATTTGTCGATTGTAGAGAGTGTAAGTTTGTAATTCGCCTTGATGGTGAAAAACTTTATTACGAATGTCGTCAGTGCAATCTATACATTCATTCGAATTGCCTAGAGGTCCTTCTTGCTCCAGATGCAAACCACAGTTCCCATCCCAAACACCCTCTCAAGAATCTCAAACTTGGAGCTCCCAGTTACGCCGACAATAAATGCCTTCTTTGTGGGATAAAGTTTCAGGATGAACTCTTTAATAGAGAAATGAACGAGTTACATCAACACCAAAAAGTGGAGCTTTACCACTGTGATGTTTGTAACGTAAGCATATGCATGTCATGTGAGGGAAACCCCCCACCACTTGTTGTTGTTAGTCCGACGACCCACGAGCATCAACTTCACCTCATTCCAAGAATTCTCGATTTTACCTGCAATGCTTGTGGGATCAAAGGTGACCGAAGCCCTTATTTTTGTCTTCAATGCAATTTAATGATTCATCGGCAGTGTATCGACTTACCCCGCATTATAAACATCAACCGTCATGATCATCGCGTCTCATACACTTGGCATCTCGGACATGGGAATCGAAACTGCGGAGTTTGTCGTAAAACGGTGGATGGGTTTTACGGGGCTTACTCTTGCTCGAAATGTCCCAACTATGTTGTTCATTCGTTATGTGCAACTAGAAAAGATGTATGGGATATGGTTGAAGTAGAAGGAACACCCGACGAAGAAGAAATTCCACCATTTGAAGTGATTGACGAGAACACAATAAAGCACATGAGCCATGATCATGATTTAATACTCAACAAGAATGGTAGGATTCTCCACGAAAGCAAGCTTTGTGAAGCATGCGTCTTCCAAATCAATACTGATCCGTTCTATAGTTGTGAGCAATGCAGTTTCATTATACATCAAGCATGTGCTGTTATGCCTAGGAAGAAAAGGCATGTTTTGTGCAATATACCCTTCACTCTACAGACAAGCGATAGCAAGGATTCTTTCCGCCAAAGAAAAGAGTGTACTCTTTGTCTCCAATATTTCACTGGTTTTGCGTATATAGCTCGTGATGATAAAGTATAGTTATGGATGTACGATGCGGTTCAATATTTGAACCATTTTCCCACGAAAGTCATCCGCATCCTTTATACTACAAGTCGATATGCAACTCTAAGTGTGATGCTTGCGACACAACTACAAGTTATCAACCACACATGTTCAGGGATATGTTATGTTGTGATGAGTGTGAATTTAGCTTGCATTTCAGATGCGCTACTTTAACAAGGGAAGTTATGAAGCAAAGGTATGATGATTATCCTCTTTACTTGTCATATAATGACAACAATGTGGATGGCGATTACTGGTGTGATGTGTGTGAAAAAAAGGTAGACGCAAAGATATGGTTCTATACATGCCATGTTTGTGGGGTCACTTTGCATGTTTCATGCGTTGTGGGAGACCTCTCCTATCAAATGCCAGGACCCATTTCAATGGTAGGAAACTCATACAGAGTGGTATCGAACACTTCTATTTGTAGACCACTTTGCAACATGTGTAACTCTAGATGCAAGTTCCCTCATATGCTTCGTTCTTCCGAGAATGGTGTTTATTATTACTATTGTTCTTTTGACTGTTATAAAGATCCTTGGGAATTGTCTGATTACTAATAATGCACTTGCATTATCTCTTTGTAACCAATGGCAGTAAGTGACTATGTGTTGTTTTGTTTCTATATATATTTCTTTTCTTTTTCTCCAAATGTTCCAAAATCCACATATTTGTTTGTCGTTTTATTTAAATTCTGGACTTGTTTTTGATTTCACATGATTTATTTTCAATTACAACATCAATGATTTTATTCTGTGCGTCATATTATTTTTACTACTGAACTACCAACGAAAAGATCATGGGACTTTGTTGGTTCAATATATATAGTCCTCTTACCTTCACAGTGACTAATACAGAATCAAGCTATGTTCGTTTGACACCGCCAGACTGTTCGTTTAACAATAATCCAGCAACCAATTGCAGGGACCAACGACGAAACTTCTAGTCCTTAATTTTTTTAGTGATTTTAAAGCGTTCAGTCGCTAGATTCCAAAGGGTGCCCCATACTTAGAGGAAGGACACGGGTTCGAACCCAAAAACAGGCAGTTTAAACTCTTTTTACATTTTTCTGTTTTTATTGATGAAAAAAAAATATTCTAGATAAATATAATTTTGTGCCCCATATTAATTTTCTCTCCGGATCCGCCACTAGTTCCAACAACTGCGAAAAGAAACAATAGCGACTACAAAAAGAAAATTCACTTAAAAAATAGTAAAAAAAAATCAATATAAAAAAAAAAGAAAAACAGAACTAAAACTAAAAGTTAAATTAAATTAATCTAATTAAATTTAAAATATAAATCAATTAGTTTTATAAATCAATTTAAACTCTTATTATATAAACCTTAGTTCTCAAAGTTAGTAACTCACCAGATCGTAACACGTGTCAAACACATGTCAATTTTAACGATTAAATATCAAACCAGATCGTGACACGTGTTAGTTTTAACGATCAGAGATCAAAGTTAAAAACTCACCGGATCGTGACACATATCAATTTTAACGATTAAATATCAGTTAGTAACTAATTAGATCGTGACATGTGTCAATTTTAACGATCAATATTAGTAACTCATTAGATTGTGACATGTGTCAATTTTAACGATCAGAAATCACAGTTTTCAACCTTGGTAAAACGAATAATAAGATAATTGTAATCTTATTATATTGAAAACAAATTTTGTAATCCTAAAAATAAAATAATTGTAAATACACCCCTCTATATCTTATTATATAAAGTATGATTTCAAAAATTACCAATTCATAAGATCGCAACATGTGTCAAAATCTTATTATGTTGTAGATTATTAAAATAATAATTAAAAATTATATTAAATTATATAATTTTGTAATTTTAAAGAAAAAGGAATTGTCTACCTTATACTGAATTCCTTGGCCTAATCTTAAAAAAAAATTAATCCTAAAAAATTTACAATAATTAAACTTATACAAAACAATTCTGGGTTATATTGAATTTCTTAGCCTAATCTTAAAAGAAAAAGAATTTAAATATAAAGATATGTATTCTCTCAGATCTTTGTTATATATATAGAGAGAGGAATACGTCATTCTGATGTATCAAACTCAATTAGAATTTTCTAACATGAGCACTACAGATGGAAACCAAAAATGTGAAAATAACTAAAAGTCAGCCAAGAAAAGGAATAGAACCATTTTGAATAATGATCAGATTGTTATGATGGAGAAGGCGCTTACCGATGAACCTCATATGCGACTGAAACTAGCTACACTTCAGGCATGGGTCGACAAACTAAATCAATGCGTAAGTATAAACTCATATTCAGCTTCACATACATATTTTTTCATAATTGACTTATATTATTTAACAAAATATAGGTACTCCAGCTTACAACTATGCAGCTAAGAAAATGGTAACAACTTTTAATTTTTAACTTTTAATATATCTTGCAAGCGAATCTAACAGATATCTTACGCTTCTTATATTATATGTGTTTTTTAATTAGATTTTGACATGTATAAACAAAAAAAATTATTAAGCATGTATATTATTATTAATCAATAAATAGTGAATAACAAATCTTAAAAAATAACATAAGTTATGTCAAAAGAATCATAATTTTTGAAACATAAGAGGAACAGCTAATTAAGAAAACAACATTATATCTACATAAAGATTACATGTTTATATCAAAAGCTTTAATCTTTGATTTTTTTTTTCTGATATAATTTTGCCGATATATTTTGGGTCTTTTATTCATGCGGGTTCTTCAATGGAAGCTATCAGATGCAAAGAAATGGAATCAAAGTATATAAAACCCGATAAATTAATCGAGGATGGAGACACTGCTGGAGGTTCCAAAAGTAATTTTACGGTTAGTAGCGTTATAAGTTTTAAAGATTAGTCGGTTAGAAATAAGTTGAGAACTTATGATTCGAGAATATTTGAGATGGGGTCATAGTTCTAAGTAGTTTTGGTACAATGCGATACTTTTGAGGAGTAAATAAGGCATCGATCCTTAACGTAATTATGACATATATTATGTTTTGGATTGTTTATAAAAATTTTATTTTATATATTTGAATTATCTAAGGCTTTATATATACCATCATGATTATAATATTCAAATTTTATTTTTATTATGTGATATTAATTTTCTATCAATTTCTCAACTTTAATTGGGTTGGTCATAAAATCATTGTAATAGAGTATATAATTTTCACCAGTTGCTCATCTAAAATATGTTTGGAGTAAAAAAGTTAATGGTTAAATAAATTATATCACAATACAATTTTAGTAATTATAAGAACTATATTTATACCAAGTAACATAAAATTTGTTTAATTTGTTTAAAATACATTTTATAGGTGGTGATAAAGAGCATACTTTAACAATAAAATAATTTAGGGTTTAAGAGCACATTTTTAATGGTGAAACATACAGTAAAATTGTATGTGATTACTAATTTATATGTTGCTTTGATGAATTCTTTGCATGTAAAATATTTTGTAATAAGTTGTGAAACGGTTTTGAAATTTGACAGTAATAATATTTTTAATGATGAGTATTTGGCAAAAGTTTTGGTAGGAGAATAATTTAGCTTTAGATTATTGTAATAATTGTTATAATATATTAAAAATATAAAAATATAAATAAGTGTAAGAAGGTAAATACAAATATGATTTTGGTGGGATATAATTTAGCTTTATATTATTGTAATAATTGTTATAATATATAAAAAATATAAATAAATGTATGAAGGTTAATACAAATATGATTTTTTCTATAACTAAAATTATTTATATATTTACTTCAAGAAATAATTTTTTTTATATATTTTAAAAAAATTGTTTAGGATTTATGATTTATTCTCTTCAACAATCTCAATACCCGCACATCGTGCGAGCCCTTATCTAGTAAATTGATTATTTAAAAAAATTAGGAAATTAGTTCTTAGACATGAAATCCATAAAATTTAAAATGATTAATTGAAAAATCAATTTTCATAACTTAATAATTTCAAATTAAAAAGAAATAGTGACTGTCAAACGAACACCACATCGATTAATCTTAGCGAATGTCAAACAAACATCAAAACAAGTCCCTGCTACTAGCCGCTGGTTATAGGTCAATGGTCACAGTCACTGACTACTGGTAAACGAACGTGACCTCAATCATTGTTTTCTTAAATGGTACGTTGAATATAGAAGTGATGAAACTAATACAGTCAAAAATAAAACCTTATCACTAATATTGGATTCACTCAAGTTTTGTGATTATATTGTACGTGATACAATAAACTATGAAGTAGTTGTTAGGAATTGCGTAGGATTGAAATATTTAATAACCAAGATAACAATCATAGAGACGGCTGTTAACAGTGTTGAGTATTAAAATGAATTAGACCTACAAAGTATCGATGTACCTCGTCAGACTCAGTTGTCTCTTATCTTTAGCGTAGATTAATAATTTCATGAGTTCAACTTAAATATATGTATACTAGAATATGACCCGTGCTATAGCATGGGTTGAAATTGCATAATTTATTTTAGTACGGGTTGAAATTGTATAATTTATTTTATATTATAATTTTAGAATAAAATATAATTTATATGATTGTTTTTAAAAATAAGTTTTGGATAAAACATTATGCAATAAAATCATATGTTAAATATGATAACTTGAAAGAAAAACATCTATTTTGTAAGTTATATTGTTAATTTTGTAATTTTATGTATGAGATATGGTTATGTTTGTTGTTTGTTTTTATTTTAATTTTTGAACATGTTTGGTTAAAGTGTTTTAATATGACATGTGCTTAGTTAAGATTTTATTTTTAACTGCACAATAAGATCTCTCAAATCACGATTAAGTGTGATAAATTACCAATATTTTATTCCTTTTTATGCCTAACAATTTATATTTTGTAACAATACATGGAATACTAAATATTATATTTTGGAAATTGTATAAATCATCAGAAATTCTCTTTCAGAGAATTCTTTGGGATATTCTTATGTGTATATTGACCAATTAATTTATAACCTTTTTTTGTAACCAATCTATATTTAATCTATAACCTATTTTGTAACCAACTTATAAAAATTATATAGTCTATAAAAAAGGTTGTGTACTTCCGTTTTATTATATAGGATCCGTTTTAAATATAATGAATTCACAATATATTTTTATCCCCTTTAATAAGTTGTTTAAGGCTGTGGTTTATCAATAAAATATGTGGAACTTAAGTTTGTAATATTGTGTTTAAAAATATTTGGAAACAATATGATATATGACTAAAACATTCCGAAAATAGACTTGGGAATATCGATGATTACCTAACCGTTTGCTCCACGGTTTCATTTGTTACCAAATATATATTAATTATCAAATTAGAATATTTAGGTGTAACCATTTGCTATATGAATTAATGTATTTCTTATGTATAACCTATTTGTAATCATTTATTAAAAATATAAAGTCTACAAAAACTCTAAATCGTGTACTTTCCTTTTATTAAAAAATATTCTAGTTAGTTAGAACTAACCCGTGTTTGAATCTTGTTACCCTATAGTAAGAAGTATCAAATATATAAGTTTTTTCATTATATTGCATACTACTCTCAAACAATCACGTGATAGTAATAAATAATTAGGATTATGCTGAAACACAATACTTACATCTTCATCCGAAGAACCACTTCAAATGACATACCAACATTCTTGGAATAATGTGTCCAAGTACGCAGTATTTTAGCTCTAATAGACCATGAATTCTTGTAGGGTTTGAGATTGTTTAGCATGATAAACTGAGAAAGTATTGTCATTTTTCTGTTTCTTAAGTTCTCTGAAATGTATTCTAGCCAAAGGAGATTAGCATAACTTATATACAAAGGTTGGAAGATTCTCAACCCGATTATTTTTTTTCTTATTTTCAGAATACGATATTGGAGATTTCGGTTAATCTTGTTAAATTAGTAAGATTTTATTCCTTTTTATGATACTGAGTATATTTGTATCCCTTTAATAACGTGTTTATCGTTTGAAATAACTTCACGATTTGATTTGTTACCAAATATCTATATATAATTAAATTACCATATCATTTGAAATAACTCCGCAAAAAGCCATAGGATTAGAAGAACAACTTCACAGAGTCCGAATATATATTTGCTCCACGATTTATGGATTTATTATTTATTATCTATGTATACTTTTATTAGATGAATCTTCAAAAATATTTGATGAATCTTGCTATACTTTTATTGCCATTTCTTTAAAAACCTCTCATCATCTAAGTATCATATATAAGTGTCGTTAGGTCTAAGCTAGCGTACAGGGTTAGGCAACCCATTTTGAGCAAAAAACAACTTGAATGATAATATTCATTAGCTTTCACGACCTTTGCGTCTCCTGATATGGTATTGGTGACAAAGCATTTAGACAAAACTGAACACTTTTCTAACTTTCGTTTTTTCCTTTTTGGTCAAACGCAAACATTCGTTTTCCCTTATAAATTTGATTTACAGTACATTAGACGTAACTTACGTCGCTGTTGATGAAGAAAAGAATTTAGCAGAAGAATTTCAATCTCATGACAGACTCTCTATGATCAATTTTGAGATTCATGCTTCTGAAACTTGGAACCAAACACGACGTCGTTAAGAGTCCAGTTGTTGTTGTTGGTCATCATTTCGTTGTAATGGAATCGATCAACATCACTTGTTTCTTCATAATCTGAGACATTTTTTTTATACATTTGGAGCTTGATTGTGCTTAGAGTTTATAAAAACAAAGGAATCATCGATATGGGGATCCGAAGAAGAAAGCCATTCGTTGAAGAAAAGCCTTGGAATCATCAATATGGGATCAAATATTCTATTCTATGGATTTATTATTTATTATCTATATATCTATATACAAGAATTGTTAATGTATGGTTAATGATTTATGGTTAATGTATATCTTATATATAACCTATTTATATGCATTTGTAACCATTTATAAAATATATAAATTCTACAAAATTTAAGTTGTGTACTTCCCTTTATTAAAAGGGGGATCTATATATTTTTCTTTTTTGATTAAGAGATTACATTGTTATATCACGAATCTTGTTCCCATTTAACAAACTAAAGAAAAAAAAAACTCATTTTCTTGACGAATATGATATCACAAGAGAAGAGAAGAGAGCTTTGATTTGTCTGCTTTAGAACTCAATCCGCAATGGAAAAAGTAGAGTTTCCGGTTCACGAGCATCCTTTGTTCGTCTTTGAACGGATTTGTATGGACACGTGTAAAGGACGTGGTGTTTACGGTTATTTTTATGGTGGCTACATTTTAGGTTGTAATACTCTCTTCCACAAGGAGTGCGTCGAGTCAGTACCGGAGATCAACCATCTTCCCATCCCGAACATCCTCTCAAGCTTAGCCTGGATTGTGGACAATTTTGTTGTAGTGTATGTATACACAGATCGGAAGTTGGTTATTATTGTTCAATTTGCGACTACAATGTGCATTTGGTTTGTGCAAGAAGACCTCCATCTCCATCCTCAACTTCATCCACATTCTCATCGCTGCCTACTACTATTGACAATTCCAAAGTGCATCCACTTCTTCTCTCTGAAAAGGTAAAGACATTCTTGCTAGAGGGAGAGCGCAATTGTGAAGTCTGCAACACGAATATCAACATCAATGAACAAAAACTTTATAAATGTCGTTTTTGCAATGTACTCTTCCATTGGCAATGTGTCGGGCTCATCCCAGATGTATACCACTCTTTTCATCGCAAACACCGGCTCAAGTTTTTCAGATACGGAGCACCAGAGTACGCTGATGAAGATTGCCTTCTTTGTGGGAAGAAGTTTGACCGAAGATCTTACAACTGTGATCAAATTTACCACTGCGATGTTTGTAATGTAACCATATGCAAGGAATATTGCATGGCAACCCCACCGCCAGTTTCTGTTGTGAGCCCAACGACCCATGAGCATAAACTCCACCTTGTTCCAAGAATTGTAAATTTTACTTGCAATGCTTGTGGGACGGCAGGTGATCGAAGTCCTTATTTCTGTCTTCAATGCAATTTCATGATTCATCGAGATTGTATTGATTTACCCCGCATCATCAATATCAATCGTCACAATCATCGCATATCTTACAGTCGCCATCTTGGACACGGGAATTGGACATGTGGAGTTTGTCGTAAGAAAGTAGATGGGGTTTATGGGGATTATTCCTGCTTCAAATGTCCTAGCTATGCTGTTCATGCAAGATGCGCAACGAGAAATAATGTGTGGGAAAAAGTAGAACTAGAAGGAACACCAGAAGAGGATGAAATCATACCGTTCGAAGTTGTAGATGAAAATCAGATAAAGCAATTCAGCGATGGCCATAATTTAAGACTCAACAATGCTGGTAAGAGTATACACGAGAGCAAACTTTGTGAAGCTTGTGTCTCCCAAATTAATGACGAGTCGTTTTATGATTGTGAGCGATGCGACTTTATTCTACATGAGACATGTGCTAGTCTTCCCAAAAAGATAAGGAATGTATCCGACAACACACCGTTCACTCTACAAACAGAAACTTATAGAAGAAAATGTTTTGCTTGTTTCCAGTATTTCACTGGTTTCAAATACGAATATGGTCGTATCACTCTAGATGTACGTTGCAGTTCAATAATTGAACCATTTCTCCATGAAAGCCATCCACATCCTTTATACTACGAAGTCTTTAGTTCTAAGAGGGATAAGAAATGTTCTGCATGTGACAGAACACATGTCTTCATAAGTACGTTGTGGTGTGATGAGTGTGAGTTTCAGTTGGACTTCCGGTGTGCGACTTTACCTAGAAAGGTAATGAGGAAACTAAGGAAGATGGTCAACTTTGGTGTGAGGTCTGTGAAACAAAACTTAGTCCAAAGGAATGGTCCTATGAATGTAATCTTTGTGGGATCACTTTGCATGTCTCTTGTGTTGTGGGAGACTGGACTTCTCATATCACATACCAGGGCACATTTCGTTAGACGACATCTCAAAAGGAGCAGTGGTACCCAACACTTCTATTTGTAGACCTCATTGCTTCAGGTGTTCTTCAAGATGCAAGCTTCCTTATATTCTTCAAGTTAATGGCCGTTACTTTTGTTCTATAATATGTGAAAACCCTCGCGAGTATTGGAACAATAATCTATATATAAATAATTAGAATGTTCATTTTCCATCTAGGGTGTTCAGTTCATATCATCATATTTTATTATATTGTATTTGTGGATTTTACATTTTTTTTATTTACAATAACATTAAAAGTAAATTTAATTATTAATCTTTATATTATCACATTTTCAAAGGAAAACAATATTTTTTGAAACTATTATTTTTGAAAAAAAAAATTAAAATGTTAAAAGCGGAAGAGAAAAAAATACAACACAAACATGTGAAAATATAAATAGAGATTGGATAAATATAAAAGAGAAATACCCTATATTAACATCTTTTTAGGTTTTTTTGCCAAAGTTAGCACACGCATTCAGTTATTCCAAATCTAGCATTTGTGAATATTAAGTATTTAATTAAAATAACAAAAAAATTTCTAAAAAATAAAAAATCAGACTCATGATCTCTTTTAGCTTTTTCCGACGAAGCTTGTTCCAATCTGAAATTTTCATTTATGATCTCAAATCTTTCAATTAAGTGATAAATTGATCGATTGCAGCGTTTTAATAAGTTATTTCATCAGAGATTCATCCATGACCAATCAGATTCAGACTCGTAGCTTCGTTGTGGTTTCATGTCCAGGTCAAATTGGATGAGATTTTGTGGTCTCGGTTTATAACTGTGGCGAAGGTGGTGGAGGGAAGAACATAGAGCATTCTAGATCGATCGTTTGTGATGATGATGAAGACAAAGGTGACGATTTTGAGCCACAGTTCATTGGATCAAGTTAAGGATGGAGTGAGTTTCAGATCTGGATTTGAATCAATGGAGATGAGATGCAATAGCAAATATGAAGCGTTGTTGGATTGTTTTAAGAACTTAGAGAGAGAATACCACGTCGAGTAGAGAAAGAAGTAATGGAGTTTATAGATCATAATTTCTCACATTCTTTAATTCAAGTATGTTATGTAAACCTGATCATTCTTTCTTTTCATCTGTAAAACTTTGTTTGTGTCTGTTTAATTAGCTATTGTTTTTATTTGGTGGTGTAGGAGGAGAAACTAGAAGATTCAGCTACTAAAACTTCAACCATAGATCTCAAATTAACGGGTAAAAGAATGAGGAAGCAAGTGGTTAACTAAGGTGGAATTAACGACTACACCATGTAGCTAGAGCTTAATGTAGAATTGGATCATCTTATTTAGTTTAGTTTACTTCTCAACGAAACTTGCTTTGTTTCTCAAAAATAATGATGTTAGTAATATGAACTAATGCTTCTATTTTTCAGAGTTTGATAATTTTTCATAGTTTCTCAAAAATAATGATGTAGTAGTATAAGCTAATGCTTATATTCTTCAGAGTGTGAAAATTTTTTCAGAGACATACAAATTGCAAATCCAAAGTTAGCCACATAGATGTTGTTTCATATATTAGGATGATCTTCATGAACTTCAAAAACGTCTTCATAAACATTTTGAAACCTCCATAAACTTAGAGAAATGTGTATTTAAATCTCTTCATTTATCTTTTATCCCATGTATCACAAATTACTATATTAGAAGGAGTAATATATGATATATTACTCCATTAGTAAGGGGTAATGTATCACAAATATCTTCTTCTTTTTCTCTCAATGAAAACCTTCATGAAATTTGAGAATTCCTTCCTATTTCAAGGAATCCTTCCTGAATTTGAATCAATGTTTTAATAATCTCGTGTAAGTGATAATGAAGCCAAAAAGTATTTAGTGTTATGTGATTGTCTATCCTTTAGTTTTTATGAAGGTCATCCTGAAATTCAAGAAATCTTTCATGAAGTTCATGGAATCCTTCCTGATTAAAGAGAACCTGTAGCAAACTCAATCACAATTACCTCTAAAACTATTAACTTGTCTCTAATAGAAACCTTTGTCATTCTTATAGTGCAGAAACATCAAAAAAGTACCAAAACAATATAAAAACGTTTGACAACAATCATAGATGTCTAACAACAAATATAAATGATAGGTGGACCACACTCTTTTATTGATTTCATCATGGCTATAAAATCTTCCATGTCTTCGGGCAAGCATGCTTCACGGGACTTCTCCAAAACATTGTTGAGATTAAGAACATTTGGTGCTGCATTTTGGACGTGATGTTGGATGTAGTAAAGCCCCACCGAAGGTTTGTTTGCAATATATTTTACCATCTCGTCTAGGCTCTCGTTTATCTCCGCAAAACCATCAACAATAGCTAACTCTTGCATTCTGTAAAAAAAATAGACAAAATTCCCAAATATTTTAGTGTGTCTTAAGTAGCAAAGCAAAACTAGCACACATGGTCAACTCATAACAATTAAAACAAAATATGCAAACAAACACTTGATATTCAAAGAACTAAACCTATTTAGTTTACTCATTCTTGTTGTGTCTAGATAATCAAAGCAGTAAATGTTTGAGAAGCTTAAATGAATATGATATAAATTAAGATTCACAAGCAATTCAAGAGAAGCTAAAGGTTAATTAACAAAGGAGAGTCTGAAATAGATGAATCGAGGACTAACTAATCAAAGCATAGTCTATACTTATGCTTTTTATGAAGATTGTCCTGAAATTCAAATAACCTTTCTTGAATTTCGTGAAAATATTAACAATTGAATATCCGGTGATGCAGCTATAAGTTTTGAACCTAATTATTACAGAATTAAAGCACAGTTGAATGACATTGAAATCTAGCTTACCGTGCAGCTCAATGTGAATCTCATATATTTAACAAAACGCAAGAAAAAAAGCTTGTTAACGGTTGTCATGAACCGTGAAACCTTACCATAGCTAAGAGAACATTAAACCTTAAATCTGAGTTATGGAGTCTAAAATCCATAGAAAATCTTTAGTTCACAACCACACTAGGATCCTCTAAAGCAATAGCAAGAAGTAACTACAATTCTGCATTGTTGTAAAACTCAAAACTAGCTTTATGTATGGTTAACTAAAATTTAGATCCCGTAATTCTCAGAAAAACATTCCCTTACCTCGTCCAACCCCTTGAATGACAAGTAGGGAAAATGTCCAAGATGACAGTGCATAATTAAAGTAGTACCAAAAGGAGACAGGGACATGTTCCAACAACCAGATGCAAAGAAGACATAGTATAAAGCCATGAACTATCTCAGCGGGCACCTTGAACAATGTATGTCAACAGAGAATGTCCCTCCCTGCTATAACATTATCCAACGTGTTAAATGCGTTAATATGCTACCAAAGGGCTCTTAGACTAAACATATTATTGGACCTTTTTAGAAGGAATCAGTGGCCTCTCCACTATAGAACTATCACTTCTCAAGTAAAAACTAAACTAAAATTAACGAATCTAGTACTCTTTAAATCCAATGAACATAGAAAAGGTGGAAAAGAAGCTAAGCAGTTTGGAAATTGAGAGAACCAAATCACAAATCATCTAATGTATTGAAATTCTGAAACTTTTGAAAATGAGAAAGGGAAGTTAATCACAACATAGGTTTCAATCGACAAAGCAATAACACTTAAGAATCAAATCCAGAATCAAGCTTCACATCGAGAATCCAAAATATTGATCTTACCGTGAGTTTAAAATCTGAGATTGAAAAGCGTTACAGAAAGAAAGAAGCGTCGGTGGCATCATCGTCTCCGATTTCATTCGTTGCCTCATTCCTCAAAATCAAAGCTTTGCCTCTGTCTCCTTGCTTCTTCCCCATGTGTACACTCCATTGATTTGTCTCCTTCTCCTCCGAGCCTCTCTAATTCAACTGGAGTTTTTAAGGTTTTGTGCATAAACGATTGATGTGTTTTCTCCTTCCTTTTAATTTTTTTTTTTAAATTTAATTTCCCCCAAAATTAAAATTGTGCTATATTTGGAATAATTAAGATTGTGTGCTAGTTTTGGAACAAAAACTTAAATTGGTGTTACTTTTGAGAATCTCCCAATATAAAATTCGATAATTAAATCTTGACATATAATGTGTAAAAAATTTAAAGGACTAGATATAGGGAAAAGAAACATATCATATATTTAATGGTGAAACAATCATTTTAATAGTTACAATTATTTAGTAGAGGAAAAGTAAGAGTAAAACAAAATTTTAAAGATTTTTACTCATGATAAAAATATCAGTTCTGATTAAAACTACACATTTAAAGTTTGATAAATATATTAGTGAATGTTAATGTTAAAGTATCAATTTATGCACGTCTTTGAATCCACATGTGCCCTTGCGGTCCTTCTTAACCGTGATTCAAATCTTACGGAAATTAGAGAGGGAGGAGAAAAGAGGACAACGGATGTTGGTAACAGATAAGTCTGAACCTCCATGAGTAGTCTCCGAAGTTGCAATGCAACAATATATATATATATATATATATATATATATATATATTTACAACCATAGGTTAGATTTATGCGTTATGCACTTATGCGTTTATCTTACGTAAACCAGAACACTCATCACCAAAAAAGCTTCATTAGACCATCTTTACTCGAGTAACCCACATGGGTTACTCAAATCTTAATTAATTATATATTTAATTATAAACTAATTAAAGTAACTCACTTAGAAACTTAAACAAAATTAATCCTCTACTAGAGAAATTCACTTAGGTTACTCAATCATTTAAATAATAATTTTTACATAAAATATAAAACAATAAAATATTACAAATTTAGGAATATTAAACATAAAAAATATTAAACATATTATACATAATTCGGAAGAAGATTTATTGATGGGTTGCACCAAATTTTTGCCAAATATGCTCAATCAAATCTTTTTTCAAACGATCATGCATTTGTGGATCATGAACGTCATTTCAAATGCCCATCAAATTATGTAGATTTGTTTGTCTATCTGTAGAATACGATAGATCAACCTGAGAAGTTCCGCTTCCTTCTCCGTGATAGAACTCTGATGGTTCATAAAAATTGTAGGTATGTCGTTCGTCTTCCACTATCATGTTATGCAATATGATACATGCTCTCATTATTTTCCGTATTTTCCTTTTATCCCAAAAAAGTGCTGGATTCTTCACGATCGCAAATCGAGCTTGCAAGACTCCAAAGGCACGCTCTACATCTTTCCGGCATGCTTCTTGAAATTGAGCAAAGAGTTTAGCTTTTCGGCCACGTGGTAGTATAATTGATTGGATGAAAGTTGCCCAGTTGGGATAGATACCGTCAGTGAGGTAATACGCCATTTCGTATTGATGTCCATTGACAACGTATGAAACTCTTGGAGCTCGGCCCTCTAAGATATCATCAAACACCGGTGAGCGGTCCAAAACATTGATATCATTTAACGTACCAGGTAGTCCAAAAAATGCGTGACAAATCCATAAATCTTGGGATGCCACTGCCTCTAGTACAATTGTTGGTTTTCCAGATCCACATGAATATTGTCCTTTCCATGTAGTTGGACAATTCTTCCACTCCCAATGCATACAATCTATGCTACCCACCATTCCGGGAAACCGCGTTGTTCTCCAATATTTAGTAATCTTTGGAGGTCTTCCGCTGTAGGTCGTCTGAGGCAGACGTCTCCAAATAGATTGATAACTCCGTCTACAAATTTTTCAAGGCATTTGTGTGCGGTTGTTTCAGCTAGTCGTAAATATTCATCCAGCAAATCTCCCGAACATCCGTATGCCATCATGCGGATAGCTGCAGAACATTTTTGAAGTGCAGAAAGACCGAGCCTTCCAGTAGCATCTCGTCTTTGTCTGAAGTATGTGACTCCATTCTCAATAGTACTGACGATGCGTTCGAATAATGGTTTGTTCATTCTAAGCGACGGCGGAACATAGCAGGAGTGTAAGTCGGATTCTCACCAAAATAATCATTCCATAGTTGAGTGTGGCCTTCTTCGCGGTTTCTATTTATGTGACTCTTCGGAATATTGGAGGTGGTGGTTCTTCCTCTTGAATCCCTTCCACTATACTATCAACTTCTTCCTCTACCATTTCATCAACTTCATGATCAGAACTCCAATTAGACATTATTAGTCAAATTGGTTTAGTTGTGAGGCTTAGAAGAAGAAATGAAAGCTGTTTAGTTGTGAGGTTATTGGAAGTTGGGGTTTTTTTTTTATGGTTCATGGAAAGCTGTTAGTTTTGTTTTGTCAATGAGAAGAAGAAATGAGAACAAGAAATTAGAAGAAGAAGTGTTTATTTTGTTTTAAGGAGGAATAAATGAAAAGGAGAAATAAGAATGAAGCGGATGAAGTAGCAAATAAAATTGAACTTGAACCTTCAATATATAGAACTTACAAGCACAATCAATACCGACCACAAGTTACAAACACAATCAATACCGACCACCCGTGAATGACACTAAAAAACAACCAACACATTCACGGGTTGCAAACAGTCCGTTCAACAAACAAAAGCCGACCACAAGTAAACAAAAGAGACACCCGTGAATGGAACTAAAAAACAACCAACACATTCACGGGTTCCAAACAGAACACATCAATACAAAACAAAAGATAGCTTCCATTCGCTTGACTACCAACAGCTTTCATTCATTTGACTACCGACATGATTCACTTTAGATGTCATCCCAAAACCTGAAACAAAAGAAGAACACAAGTTAAACAATAGTAAAACAATTGTTAAACAATAGTAAAAAAAAAGTTAAACACAAAACCTGAAACAAAAGAAGAACACAAGTTAAACAATAGTAAAACAATTGTTAAACAATAGTAAAACAATAGTTAAACACAAAACCTGACAACCAAGACTTAAACGGATGTTAGTTCAACATTTGATCAACAAGTTTGTCCCTAAGTAGGACTTCAGCAGCTGTTAGTTCACTCTTGTTAAGCAGGCTGTCTAGCAATCTCATTTTGTCATGCCTCTCTTTAGCCGCCTGTTCTTGAGCCTTCATTGCTATTATTCTATCCAACTTACTGACAGAACCATCATCCATCAATACTAACTGCTTTCCTTTTTTCTTGGCAGCTTTAACTCGGAGGCCTGATCTCGTCTCCACCATTGCTCGAAGGAGTTGAGAAATCTCCTTCAAAGAAAGCTTAGTCCGCTTAGTGCTACATTCTTCATTTCGTTCGTGATCCATTTCGATCATTCTTCAGTTCTCTCCAACAATGTCCAAGCATACGACTTTTCATGTCATTCTTGTAAAACTCATACGCCATGCTCACAACATCATCTTGATTCTCCACTCTTCCTTCTTGTACTCGCTTGTGAGTAACACCCAACAAACTTGTTGACTTGGTGGTTTATCTTACTCCACCTTGACTTACATTGTGTAGGCCCTCTTGCGTTTGAACCGGTTCCTCCATCATGAGCTTTGTAATAGTCTGCAACCCTCTTCCAGAAACTTTGTTTGCACTGGTCGTTGCTCACGACTGGATCTTTGCTTGTGTTTAACCAAGCGCTTATGAGAAGAACATCCTCCTCTGCACTCCACCGCTTTCTAATTCCTCTGCCTCCGTCTTCATCCATCTCATCTGTTGTAACCTCGATACAATTTTCAGATTCAGATGTCGGGATCTGTAACACCCGCAAACCAAATTTTGGTATTTTGGTAAGGGTGTCGATCGACGCCTTCTAGGGAGGCATCGATCGACACCAATTGTGGCCGGTTTGGTCGGTTCAATTTTAATTGTCCGGTTGCGTGGTTGGTTTAGTGAATCCCTAAATCGAGTTTTTAGGGTAGAAACGACCCGGGTCGTGTTATTTTGGGAGTTAGTCGCCGTTTTTGAAAGAGAAACAAAGAGATAGTGTTCTTGAGCTTTTGGAGAGATTGAGAGATTTCTTGCTGTGGGATTGAAGATCCAAGGCTAGGAACGTGTTGGAAGGGTGCTAGGAGTGTTGGATTCGTTCTTGTTGGTCAGAATCTCCTTGAAAGAGGTGAGTGCTTGACCATGGTTGATCTAAGCTTGAGATCTCTTGTATTTGGGTGATTTGTGTGTTATTCTTGTTGTTTGTTGCTTGGGTGTGTTGTTCTTGGGTTTCTTACAGGTTTGCGGATCATATGGGCGAGTTTGGGAATGATATTGGAGTTTTGGATTCGGATTTTTGGTGTTTCGCGTCGGCAGTTCGTGGTTGCAGAGGGAGCATCGATCGGCACCTTTTGGCATCGATCGGCACCTTCTTGTGAGGCATCGATCGGCGCCATGGGGTGGCATCGATCGGCACCATATCAAGGAGCATCGATCGGCACCGTTGTAGCATCGGTCGACACCATTTTATATCCGTGACTTGTTTTTCCTGTTTGATGCATTGTTGTGTATTTGCTTGTTGCTTGAGTATGAGGGTCTCAATGGCTTGTGTGTATAACCCAGTAGATGGGACGGCCTCACTAAGTATTTGTGATCTACGCATCTCAATTTGTGTTTGTGGTGCAGGTAAAGGCAAAGTGTGATCGTGGAATCCAGGCAATGAAGAGGAGGATGTTCTAGGGACTCAATTGGATGTTGTCTGCATTGCTAGGTTGCTAGAGTTGAGTCATTAGAAACGTTGCTAGGTTGCCGGTTTCATGTTTTCTTGTTGTTTGGTATTGCTATGCTATGATATTGGAATGTTATTGAGTTATTGGATAATGATAATGGTATTGCTTTTCCGCTGTTGATTGTGTTTGTGGTTAGGTGGCTAGTGGGTATGGGACCACTAGTTGTAGTTTATTTATTATAATTATTTTTATTTTAAAAAAAAAAAGGTCGGTCGTTTCATTTTGGTATCAGAGCCCTTACGGTTCTAGGTTTGGGTTCACTAGGTTTCTGTTGTAGATGGTTGGGATTGCATGCTTTGATTGATTATGTGAGTTAGTCAATTGTGTGTGGCATGGAGTCCTAGAACATCCTCTTCGAGCCTATTGGTGATTCCACGGTGAGTTTCTATTTCGGTGTTAAATAGTAATTGTTTGCTTAACCTTCTGTTCATGGTAGTGCAGATGGTTAGAGGTGGTGCTGTTGCTGGTCGAGGTCGTGGACGCGGTCGTGGTCGCGGTCGTGGTCGTGGCGTGGTGGGGAGAGCCCCAGTGGTTAGTGAGTCCGAGGACCAGAGTGTGACAGCTGAGGGTGTTGGCGAGTCGCAGGGTGTACCGGGGATTCAGTGAGTGTGGCCGGAGGCGGTGTAGATGCTCCAGTGGTCGGTGATGCTAGGGTCCCGTGTGGGAGCCCCAGCGGGTGGAGTCCCTGGTGTTGACATTGCGGCTTTGCTAGCACAGGTGTTGGAGCGGTTACCACCTGTGGTACCGGCTCAGGCTCGGGCCACCAGTGGTGGCGGAGCGGCAGCCAGTGGCTGCAGATGTGGGGATCATGCTCGTTATCTCAACATGTTGTCAGAGATGGGCAAGTTGCGTACTGAGCAGTTCTCGGGAGGTGTAGATCCTACTGCTGCGGATGCGTGGAGGACGAGAGTGGAACGTAACTTCCACACTCTGAGATGTCTGAGGAGTTCGGGTGGACATAGGGGTCTACTTTTTGAGTGGAGATGCTGAGTTGTGGTGGAGGTCTGTGGCTGCTAGGAGGGTGCAGCGGGATATGACTTGGGCTGACTTCGTTTTGGAGTTCAACCGCAAGTATTTTCCTAGAGGCATTGGATCGTTTGGAGGTGCAGTTCCTTCAGTTGTCTCAGGGGACACGGTCAGTGCGGGAGCTGGACTTGGAGTTCAGTCGACTTCTATGTTATGGGGGTCGGAGTATGGAGTCGAGGAGGCTCAGATCAGGAGGTTTATGAGGGCTCTACGTGATGATTTGAGAGTCCATTGCAGAGGCGGAGTTATGCTACGCGTGCTGAGCTGGTTGAGACAGCAGCAGATCGAGGAGGATATCCGGGCACAGTCAGTGTCGGTTACTCCAGCAGTTCAGCCTAGTAAGGCTCAGCAGCAGGGTGGTTCTAGCAGGGGCGGTAGGCATGCCCAGGGAACCAAGAGTGGGAGGCTACGCAGAAGCCGAGTGGTGCTGGTTGCTTCAGCTGTGGGAGCAGGGATCACAAGATTGCTACTTGTCCCAAGAAGAGTGTTCCGGCGGCAGGGCCTCGGGTTGTTATCACTGCAGGGAGACAGGGCACATCAGGCCTTTTTGTCCCAAGTTGCAGCCGGCAGCAGTGGCAGCGTTGCAGCAGGTGCAGCCTGGGGGGCAGCAGGTGGCACGGATTGAGCAGGGCGCCGCGGGTTTACACGACAGCAGAGACTGGTGGAACCAGTGCCGGGGCGATCACGGGTATAATTTCGATACTTTAACTTTGTGAATTTATAGTAGGTTCAGATTTTCTGTTTCCTGTGGAAAAGTGTTAGGTTCTCAACACATGAGGTTTGTGTAGGGACCTTGTTGGTGGGCGGGTTTAAGTCCCACGTTATGTTTGATTCTGGAGCTTCTCATAGCTTCATTACCCCGGAGTGTGCAGAGTGTGCGGGAATCAGAGGGATTCCGGGAACGTACAGGAGTTGTTAGAGTTGCTGGAGGCAAGTTCTGAGAGTTATTGGACGAGCTAGAGGATTGATATTCGGATCGCAGGAGAGTCATGGCCAGCGGATTTGCTTATCAGTCCAGTGGAGTTGTATGATCATTCTCGGGATGGATTGGTTGCATCGGCATATGGTGCATTTGGATTGCCATAGGGGTAGAGTGGAGTTTGAGCGTCCGGGAGAAGTTGGTTTTTCAGGGAATTAGACCGACTTGGGGTCTCGTGATCTCAGCTATTCAGGCTGGGAAGATGATCGAGAAGGGCCGTGAGGCTTATCTGGTTACTATATCTATGCCAGAGTCAGTGGGGAAGTCTACGGTTAGCGGTATTCCAGTAGTAGAGGAGTTTGAGGATGTGTTTCAGTCATTGCAGGGATTACCACCATCTCGGTCGGATCCTTTCACCATTGAACTGGAAGGGGGCGACCGTTATCCAAGGCTCCTTAGAATGGCTCCAGCAGAGATGTCGAGCTGAAGAAGCAGCTAGAAGATTTGTTGAGTAAGGGATTCATCCGTCCTAGTGTATCACCGTGGGGAGCGCCGGTGTTGTTTGTGAAGAAGATGGGAGTTTCAGATTATGCATTGATTATCGGGGTTTGAACCGGGTCACTGAAGAACAAGTATCCTCTTCCTAGGATCGATGAGTTGTTGGATCAGTTGAGGGGAGCTACTTGGTTCTCTAAGGTGGATCTGGCGTCGGGTTATCATCAGATACCGATAGATGAGGCAGATGTGAGGAAGACTGCTTTCAGGACGAGGTATGGGCATTATGAGTTTGTGGTGATGCCTTTCGGGTTGACAAACGCACCAGCGGCGTTTATGAGATTGATGAACAGTGTGTTCCAGGAGTTTCTGGATGTATGTCATCATTTTCATCGACGATATCCGGTTACATTCTAAGAGTCCCGAGGAGCATGCAGTGCATTTGAGGGCGGTTATGGAGAAGCTGCGGGAGCAGAAGTTGTTTGCTAAGTTGAGCAAGTGCAGTTTCTGGCAGCGTGAGATGGGCTTTCGGGTCATATCGTTTCTGCAGAGGGTTTCGTGGATCCGAGAGAAGATTCAGGCTGAGAGATTGGCCTAGCCGCAGAATGCTACAGAGATCGAAGTTTTCTCGGATTGGCAGGATATTACAGGAGATTTGTGCAGGGGTTTGCAAGCAGAGCACGTCCTATGACTAAGTTGACAGGGGAAGGATGTTCCTTTTGTCTGGTCAGAAGAGTGTGAGGAGGGCTTTGCAAGCCTGAAGGAGATGTTGACTACTGCGCCAGTATTGGCTTTGCACTGAGCAGGGAGAACCCTATGTGGTTTATACGGATGCATCCAGAGTTGGTTTGGGGTGTGTTCTGATGCAGCGTGGGAAGGTGATTGCCTATGCATCGCGGCAGTTGCGGGTGCATGAGAGCAACTATCCTACTCATGATTTGGAGATGGGTGCTGTAGTTTTGCCCTGAAGATTTGGAGATCTTATCTTTATGGTGCAAAGGTACAGGTGTTTACAGATCATAAGAGTCTAAAGTATATATTCACTCAGCCTGAGTTGAATTTGAGGCAGAGGCGGTGGATGGAGCTTGTGGCAGATTATGATTTGGAGATAGCCTATCATCCTGGTAAGGCTAACACGGTGAGATGCTCGAGTGGAAGAGGGTAGCCGGCTCAGGAGCAGGAGATGGAGTCTCTGGTAGGAGAGATCAGTGCGTTGAGTTTGTGTGCTGTTTCACTGGAACCGTTGGGTTTGGAAGCAGTTGACCTAGCAGATCTTTTGAGTAGAGGTTGGCACGGGAGGAGAAGGATTTGGGGCTGGTGAATGCCTCAAAGGATGTTGAGTCAGAGTATCAGGTCTCAGATAATGGTACTATCTGGTGCATGGTCGGATTTGTGTGCCCAAGGATGAGGAGTTGAGGCAGGGAGATACTGAGAGAGGCTCATTGAGCAAGTTATCTATTCATCCAGGAGCGACTAAGATGTACCAGTGATCTCAAGGGTACTATCATTGGGTCGGGATGAAGAAGGATGTGTAGTTGGGTTTCGAGGTGTGATGTGTGTCAGCTAGTGAGGCTGAGCATCAGGTTCCTGGCGGGTTACTGAAGAGCTTACCCATTCTGAGTGGAAGTGGGATATGATTACCATGGATTTTGTGGTAGGATTGCCAGTGTCACGGACCTTTGATGCTATTTCATTGTGGACCGGTTGACTAAGTCAGCACATTTTCTGGCCATTAAGAAGACTGATGGAGCAGCGGTCTTGGCTAAGAAGTATGTGAGGGAATAGTCAGATTGCATGGTGCCAGCGAGCATTGTGTCTGACAGAGATTCTAAGTTCACTTCGGTGTTCGGCGAGCATTTCAGGCAGAGATGGGCACTAAGGTGCATATGAGTACAGCTTATCATCCCCAGACAGATAGGACAGTGAGAGGACGATCAGACGTTGGAGGATTTGCTGAGGATGTGTGTTTTGGATTGGGGTGGCCATTGGGCAGATCACTGAACCTGGTAGAGTTTGCTTACAACAACAGCTATCAGGCGAGTATTGGTATGGCTCCTTATGAGGCTTTGTATGGGAGGCCGTGTCGTACACCGTTATGCTGGACTCAGGTGGGGAGAGGAGCATGTACGGGCGGATTTTGTTCAGGAGACCTCAGAGAAGATTCGGGTTCAAGCTGAACATGAAGGAGGCTCGAGGATAGCAGGAGTTATCTTTGATAAGGAGAAGAGACCTGGAGTTTCAGGTGGGAGACAGTGTACCTCAAGATGGCCATGTTGCGGGGTCCGAACAGGTCATTGAGAGACTAAGTTGAGTCCGAGGTATATGGTCCGTTCAGTGATTGAGCGAGTTGGACCAGTGGCATATGACTGGAGTTACCCGAGGTTATGGTCCCATAAGGTATTCCATGTGTCTATGTTGCGGAAGTGTCTCCGTGAGGATGATCAGTTGTTGGCTTCAGGTTCCAGAAGATCTTCAGCCTAACATGACTTTGGAGGCGAGACCGGTGAGGGTTCTCGAGAGAGGATCAAGGAACCGGAAGAAGAAGGTTCCTTTGATGAGAGTCCTTTGGGACTGTGATGGTGTGGGAGGACTTGGGAACTGAGGCAAGGATGAAGGCAAGGTTCAAGAAGTGGTATGAGAAGCAACCACGTTACGAGAGCTGCCTAGTCTGTTCCGTCCGTAATCCGTGGCTGGAGCGGGAATGGAGTATTCCAGCCCATCTCTTGTTACTCGGTCGCTTGGGGTGGTTGGTTTGTGCGACTCAGTAACAAGATGAGGTGGTATTTGGAGTACAAAGTTTCCGTGAGGCAGGGTTTGGGGGAAAAAGTTTCCCGAAATAGAAGTTTCCTTAAGTGGAAAGTTTCCGAAATGGAAAGTC